>CM053409.1:72607861-72627186 GCA_028644305.1 Xerus rutilus | reverse complement strand
TGGTAAAACTGACTCATATTTTCTCCCATGTACTATTTTTCTCTCCTCAGCCTCTTCATACCCGTGCTTCTGCCTTAAGCAAAGAAACCCCTCCACAAAGTGATCAACCAGAAAAGATTTTAGGTGAAATGAGGCAGAACTCTTGTGAACACCTGAGGCAGGTTCTCTAGGCTGACGTCAATACTTCCCAAGTTCTCTCCACCTGAGGCAGGTGGCCAGTGAAGATGAGAAGAAATAACTGTCAACGGAAAATGAGTCTTAACAGAAGATCACGGGCGTCCTCAGATCACAGCTCCTCAGGCAGATAGCAGGAAGGAGGAGGGGAGAACATTGGCTGGAAGGCAGAACATCGTAGCCCAGGGCCAAGGAAGACAGTGAAAACCCCACTGCACCTGTGGCACTAATAGGTAATGCCAGCTCAGTCGCCACCACCACCTCTAATGTAGGGGTCACAAAAGCTAGAGAGACCTCACAGCTAGAGGCACCAGATGTTTTCCCCAGAGTAGGAAATAGGACCAGGAAAAGAGTGTGTATGAAGAAGTTGGGAAACTTTCCCACCTTCTTCCAACAAGCTTGTCTCTACAGTGAATTTTGTTGCTCGCTACCTTTTTTTGTTTTTTTGATCCTGGCAATTGAAGCCAGGTGTCACACATACTAATCCTGCACTCTACCACTGAGCTACACTTCCAGCTCACTCACTACTTACTTGCCATCACAATCTACAATTTGCTGACTTCTCTGTTTCCATGATTACAAACAATTCACTGCTCAAACTGCCTGGAGAGAGGATTTTAAATTCCCATCTAGCACACTGTGCATTTTCTTTCTGTTTGGCATCTGTGTTTTAAAAACTGGTTCAGTATTATGTGTGTTACTTTTGTCTCTTTCAGCAAAAACTGAATTTTGTTTGTGATGTGTCTATGAAAATGTGCCTGTTTTTGAAAAGTGTAATCTTGTGTGTGTGTGTTTAAGGTCAATGCTCTATCTTTTAAGCCAAAATTTATTGCTCAATAGAAAACTGAAGATCACCAGTCATAGTCTTTTCTTTTTAAGGAAAAGAAACCTGGAGGAGAGGTGAAGAGAGTTGGCTTCAGTCACACCATAGTCATATAACTAACTGGTGGCAGTCAGAATAATGATTCTAGAAATTAGATTACTCACCTCCTAATTAAGTGTTGTCTCCATTGTTGCATGCTTCTTCTAACATGTGCTTAGACTTTCTTCTTCTGATTTTTCTCTCTAGGAGAAGGTTTACTACCTGCCCCATCATGATTTTTGTTTCATTACCCCTGGAAACAGTAGGAGAAAAAAAAAATTGGAAACCCTTCTCTCTCTGAGGCCCAGGGTCTGACAGGGATGTTTTAAAAGATGAGGTAAATGAACTCAGTTAAATTTTAGTTCCTTGTGCTCTTGAACTGTGCAGAGCTAGAAATGTTGACAGCAATTCCTTTGCATCAGGCAACCTGGATTGTAGTACCAGCTTTGTTAGTGATGAGATATAAAGCAGTCACTTCATTATTCTGGCATTGATTTTTCTCACCTGTAAAGTGAGGCGATTTCTGACTATATGATTTCCTATTTTTAGATGATTAAATATATTTTCCAATATACAGATAATAGGCATTGGAGAAAACTCAAAAAGTAGAGATCTATAGCAAAAATTTTGTCAATCATCCATAATCAATGTAATTATAACTGCTATCTATATGAAGCATTTCTTGTGAAATTCTTATAGTAGAAATCAAAATCGGGGTTACATTGCTCTAGTTTGGATCTAGAGTATTCCCCAAAGGCCCATGTTTTAAAGGCCTGCCGCCAACTTGTGGCACTATTGGGAGATGGTGGAACATTCAGGAGGTGGAGCCTACTAAATGGAGGGTTTAGGGCATGTCCTTCAGGGAGATATAAAGGCTTGTCCTCCTCCACTTTCTTTTCATTTTTCCTCACCACCATGAGCCTCTTGTGGGGGCTCAGGCCCAGAAAACAGATTCAGGGTCCTGGCAAGTGAAGGAAGATGAAAGATGCAGATAGGATAATAGACATGTTTTATTCAGAAGTAAGAATGGCCTCCAGCCTCCAGCTTTACCTTGAGACCTCAGTTAGTTCCATTTTAGTTCACATTTTGTTCCCATTTTGTCCCTGAGTCTTTTCCATAGCCACATTTTGGGGTTTTTTTGGTTTTTTTTTTTTGTACCAGGGAATGAACTCAGGGGTACTCGACCACTGAGGCACATCCCCAACCCTGTTTTGTGTTTTATGTACAGACAAGGTCTCATTGAGTTACTTAGTGCCTCAATGTTGCTGAAGCTGGCTTTGAACTCACGATTCTCCTGTCTCAGCCGCCCAAAGTGCTAGGATTACAGGCATGCACCACCACGCCTGGCTCCATAGCCACTTTTTATATGCAGGCCAATCAAAGAAGGTACACTGCCAACAGATTACATAAGGGGATGCATGCTTATTCACAAGTTAATGTTTAAGACCTTGAGTATATATAGTGAATTAGAGTGTTTCTGGCCTTGACTAACCATAACATAGCCAGTTCCCAGCCCTGGCTACACACTAAAAGCATCACATAGTGCACTAGAAGACTCGGGGAGGGAGCCTAACTACAGCCATTTGGGGCCTGCATCAACAATGAGGTGAACAGACAGGCTTCCTCGCTTCCTCTGCCATGTGCTCTCTCTATAATGTACTGACCATCACAGGCCCAAGAGAGCCTAGTGACCATGGACTGAAACTATAAACCAAAATAAATCCTTACTCTATTTAGGTTTGTTATTGCAGGTATTTTGTTACAGTGAAAAAAAGCTGATGAATAAAATACTTCATTCAGTTTCATAGTTATTTTAAATGTATAGCTTCTTTCTTCTAATATGTGCATCATTTACATTTGGTTTTGGAATGGTGTCCTGTTTTGAATCTCTAAATCATTCAGGCTTCCTATGTAACACCCAGCAGTTGTATTTTAATTTCCTCTAATGCATTATGTTTGTTTTTCATGTTTATCATCTTAGTCCTCACATTCCTCACATCAATTCAGGTTGGTGGACATGCCAAGTATTATTATCCCCATTTGATAGGTTACAAAAGTGTCTCAGTAAAATGAAGTAGTTTGTTCTAACTATACACACAGATGGGGTCAATAACAGTGAGAGTGAATCCAAGACTACTAGTAACATACTATTTCCATTTGACCTGAGTTCAAAACAGAAAGCTACATTGTCTACTAACTCACAGAAATGAAAATTTTTTATGACTTCCATCTCTTTGTTGCTTATGCGTTTCTATGAGGAAGGATTATTTGATCAAAAAACAAATTAATTAAAGATTATGTGGATTGCTATATTGTAAGTAATTTTTTAATGTACTGATTCTACAAAATGAATCATCTTCTTATTTCTCATAATTTGGTTCAATTTTGATTTTCTCCCTGGCAACACTATTGTCTCATCCTTAGTTTCTAACCACCTGTGATAAGCCTGTGCATGACCACTTCTCACCTCAGGGATGGTTCTGTTATTGTATTTGATTGGATGGATTATAATTAGATCCTCTCAAACCTAATCACAGTAATGAAATCCTGTGACTGGAAACTGGGAACTGATCCAGGACTGGTTGGTTTTTGATGGAAATACAATTTCCTAAATAACCAACTTGAATTATAATTGATCATATTAAGTATAATGCTGACTAATTTTGGATACTAGAAGAACATTCAGTTTTTATGGTGCACCGATGAATAATTTTGGAATTAAGAAACATAGGTGACTTGATTCTAGATCAGATTGTGAATCTGATTTCTAATCTCCAATTAGCTGAAATCCAGAGGATGGCCATGCCGCCCAGACATGTAAAGGGAGAGATAAAATGTAACATGTAGTTCGAGATTTTTAGTGTAGATCTTGGCTTTTTTCTGGAGGCTAACTCCTCATTAGACTTTTTCCTTGCCTGAATGGACCAAGAAATTATGAATCACAGTGAACAAGTCTCCTAATTACCTTTCCTTTAGTGTTGGCCCAGTGACTCTGCTGACCTAGGAGACCACCAGAGGGCCAAGTTCCAATATTAAGAAATTCTGAAGAGGGCCAGAGACAAATTCTCATTCTCTAGCCTTGCCAGAGTCTTTTCCTTTCTTTTTTTCCTCACAGTGTACAATCTCCATCTCCAGCCTAGGTCAGTCTGCTCTCTCTACTAAGGCATTCGTTCATCTATAACTAGGCTTCTGAGAAAGTTTTTATTGCTGGCCTCTTCTAGGTCATGAATATTGTAATAGTGGCTTCTGAAAAAAAACAACTGAGAGCCAAGTGAATAAGGCCTGTGTCTGGGCCACCTCCCAGCCATCCTCCTCCATTCCTAGTGTAGACACTCTTAGCGCCTTCATTACTCAGAGTCAGAGATTCATAGAGGCTAATTGGACCCCAAGAAAATAAATTTGGCTCCAGAACTGATGGCTCCTCTCAATCGAATATCTTAGTTGCTACCTTGATGTAATAACAGGAGTAAAGCCAGCAGGCACCACAAGTCTCACCATCAAATGTCACGGTTTGCAGCAAAAGCAGGTCAGCCTCCCTTCTAAGAAGGGAGCAGCTTTATCAAGCTCTGACAGACCCGTGCTTCTAAGGAAATCCTCTGAAAAAGGGTAGGCCTAAAAGTGAGCTGAAAGTATTCACTCTGCCGGACACAGGTATGGGGGAGAAAAAAGTAGAAAGGATGCATCAAGTTCTAGAGAAATCACTCACTGCAGACACACAAAAGAGAGTTACTTTTCTTTTATCCACTGTGCTGCTTTTTTTCAATCTGTCATGTCTCAAGTTTATGAAAAAATTGCACTCAACAACACCTGCTTCTCACAAAGCTGAGTCACCTACCAGAACAGAAGGCAAAATGCCAAGGATCCACAGTGCTCTCAGTAACCCATGAAGATGTTTTGTCTTAAGAAAGATCAGAAGAAAAATATGATTGTAATATAATTGACAGATAAAAATAAACCCAGCCCAGATTATATTTGTCTTTACATCCACACAACTATAAATCTATTTTATATTTCTTTGTGGAGAAAAGGTCCCCACAAGATAAAAATGCCTGCCTAGGGTCACTGAAAGTCACAAGGCAACTTTTAGCTTAGGGTTTGAACCTTGACAGATGCTAGAATGGGCCAGAGCAAGAAATATCAAGCTATGGAGAGTAGGGGCCTTGACAGGAGCAGACTCTAGAGGAGTAGAGAAGAGGAGGGGCTTAGAGATATCTACCTGCATCCAGGTACATAGAGCATCATAGCCAGAATATGATGACAAAGAGAGGATGTTATTGAGATTCATGTTTAACTTTAGAAAATAAAAGAATGAAAAAAATGAGAATGCTGGCAGAGATGAGTATCTGGAGCTGATGGTTTACAAAAACGTCACACAGGCAGTCATCTAGGAAGACTGGATGAGGGCAAGAGTGAGGAAGCTGGAAGTGGGAGCAGAATGTGGGGAGAAGAACATGGAGCAGGTCTGAGTGAAGGAGCTCATATTTGCTTAAATCAGTACTAGAGAGATCGAGTTGCTAAATAAGTAAGGCTAAATTCATTGTACACTCACCCTTTCCCATACACTTTACATTATTATCTTTCATTTTCATTCTTTATATTTGATAATAGGGATGATAAAAAATGGAAAATGGGCCATTGTGATCCCAGATGAAAGCCCCTTTTCTCTGTTTGGCCAGAAAAGTCTTCCTCTCCACTCAAGCAGGCAAGGCAAGTATCACTGGCCCCATTTTCAGAGGAGAAGGTGGAGAGACACTCACCAAGTCAGCTTAGCTCAGTGGCTGCACTCGAGGACTCCTCAGCACCATGGTCTACCCACTCCAGAATGAACTGTGATTACTTTCTACTTTCTCACAGGTAACAATGAAGAAACCCAATAAACTAATGCATTTTATCACATTTAACTCTTTCTTCATGGCTGCTTGTACCATTTCTGGAATTTGGTTTAAAGGAATGTAGTTTAAAGCAAAAACTAGTGATGCAGGCTACACATTATTTCTATCTCTTCCAGAAAATATGCATGAGCCTTGGAGGGAATCACTTCATCCTGGTAGGACAATTTTCTCACCCATGCAATGCAAGGCATAGTGAATAGGAACATTCCCTGAGCCAAAGAGGAGAAAAGATCCTCCAGAGAAATGAAATTAATGAGGGTCCTAGAGGTGACACTGAAGGTATTTGTCAGAGGACAAAGTGAAATTGAAGTTCCTGGAGGTGAGCATTCAAATATAGGATTTGTAATAATGATAATATTAATATTAGTAACATTACTAGATATTTGAATTGATAGAATGGAGCATGGCAAAAGAAATCTGAGAGTCAGCCAAAGAAATTTAGGAAAAGATGACAGGAAGCAGAAGAGACTCTTTGGGTAGGACATATGGTAGGCAGTATTTTAGGAAAATGGCTCTGGCAATGTATCTGGATGGACTGGGACAGGAAAAAACCATAGTTGGAAAGAGAAGTTGTGAGTCTGCATTTGTGACAGAATTGTACAGTATCTGACTCTGCTCTCAACAGTTAACTTCCTGATGACTTGAGTTCAGTAGACAGGAGAGCTCAGAATTTATGTTTATAGAGTATGTGTACAAATTTCCTGGAAGGATACCCAAGAAATGGTTACCTGTCTGGGAAGTGGGAACAGGAGATGTGTGGGAGAAGGAGAAAACTGCCTTTCATTCAGTTCCAGTCTAGTCTGTTTCTATGTGTGCCAGGTGCTTATACTTTCATACTTAGCAAATTTTTTAAAAAGTAGATCTTATTATAACAACCGGGGATAAAATGATTACATCAAGACATAGAGTATAAACCTGTGTAAACCTTCTTTTAAGTCTGAAGCACTTTGCACATTTTCAAGTATACAAGGAACAGAATGTGTAGGAGCAGGAACTAGGTAGTAGGAAATGGCAGTTGTCAGGAGCAGGGAGGACCTGGTAACCATTTAGAGGGAGGTGATTGAGACCAAGAGAGTGACCCACCTGAGCAAGGAAGGATCAGAATCCTCCCTCCTCCTTGGCCTCCTGGCACACTTTTGTAGGTGAACAATTGTGCTACTAATAATTAAACCAGGACAAGAGGCGTAATCTGAGACTGTCCAAAGTAAACAGGAAAATAGGATACCTCACTTGTAAGAGAATTGGTGTCAGGAAGTGACCATTTAAAAATCAACAATGGAGTTTTCACTTTTCCATAATTACAAAGCCCAGATTACTTGTCTCTATGATTCACAGTGCACTTAGACAACACTATGAGTATCAAAAAGTTGGACTCAGAGAGAAGCATTATATAATCATGTACACTATATAATTCCATTTGTAGTTTAGCAAAAGAGCTCATCCTGTTCTGCTCTAGAGTGCACCATTGCAGGGACTGAGCACCATAGGAGGCTATACCCTTTGGTTTGTGTTGACATAATCCAATTTCCAGATGTACTTCAGTTACCTAGTTAACAAGGTAAAAGATGAGTAGTACAAAGTCCTCACATGGAAGGGATAGTTGATATGTAAGCTTTTTACTATGGACTGGAAAGATCATGCTGGTCAAAACATAGCAGCTCTTGATAGTAATTAAGTTAGTACCTTTTAGCTCAGATGTGATTTAGATTTCGTGACCAACCATCTATTTTCCAGAGACTGAGTTATTTATAATAACTTACTATCTCTCATTGTGAAACCCAGGGAAGTTCTGGGCAAGCTGGGACAATTTGCTTGCCTTACTTTTAGGTATAGCCCTTGAAGTTATTTATCAATCTTTGAAATTAGAAATATTTATGCTGATTGTATTTTTATGTGGTTATCTTCTCTCTTCCTAGGTATTTTGCATGTGCCCTTTTAGAAAAATATCCATTTATTCTTTCATTCAACATATATTTATTGCACATCTATAATTGTCCATGCTACGCTTAGGAGTGCAATAATGTTTAGCACAAACACTCATTGCCTTTTTAGAGTACTGGATTTGTGGAAAAGTAGGCATCTTTCATTTGGAACTATGGTTTTGTTCTAGGCAAATGTGTAGGAAGAAATCTTCAACACTGGCCCAAGCCAAATGTTGCCATATTTGCAATGTGACTCTGGTTTCCTCTCCCAGTTGATCAGACAGGCTTGAGAGTCTGATCCAGACAGAGACAATCAGAATATCTCTTAGAATATGGATTTTGGGTCCAGATATCACTCCCAGTCTAGTCTGGTTCTTTGTGTAAATGGTGTGATACAAACTTGAGGGTTGAGGCTGGCATTGTGGTATGATCACATAGCACCACCTGCATGTTAATTAGCAAAAGCATCAAGAGACAGGAAGTCATGAGAAAGAGGAGAAATAATAAGACACCAAGGAAAGAGGGAAAGACATAAAAATTGCTTTATGTTCCAAATAGACTTCCTGGTAACAGTACCTTTTCCAAGTTAGATTCAATCACCACCTTTGGTTTCTATAAAGTCTCTCAATAATCTTCCAATCAACTCCCATTTATCCTTCAACCTTAAATAATTTTGGAAGAACTTCTGTTGTTCAAAATATCCTTAATTAAGACATTATCCCTGTTGCTCTTCTAATTTAGGCTCCTATTTTTTCTCCTAATATGATGTGAAGAGCGTATATAAAAGTCAGCACATAGTCTGGTGCATAGTAAAATTTTAATCAATGTTAACTACTTTATTACTATTCAACAAACATTTATGCAGTTCTTGATTGCTGTGCTAAATATGTAGGAGGGTAGATTTACTTTCCAAATTGCTTAGTGAATCTGAAATGTACAAAACCATAATACAGGACATTACCATAGGGAATTTTCTTAGCTTTTTCTTCTGTTTTTACAGCTGAAAACCACAGCCTGGGTAATTTATAAAAGAAGAGAGGTTTAATTAGCTTATGGCCATGGAAGCTGAGAAGTCCAAGAGCATGCACTTGGTGAGGGTTTTCTCAATAGATCCTGAAACATCAGAGGGCATTTGATCCCAAGAAAAAGCATCCCAGAGAGAGCCTGCTTTTTAACAGTCACTCCCTCAATAACTCATTAAATACAAGAATCCCTGAATGGATTAGTCCACTTATAAAGGTAATGACCTCACCCAAATCCCACCTCCAAATATCATTAATATATGAATTTGGAAATTGTTTCAGATATATGAACTTTGGGGAACACTTCAAAACAAAGAAGTAAGTAAAGAGCCATCTGGAAATGGTAGCCAAATTTGAGTAGATGGAGATGAGACAAAGTAATCATCTGTGGATGGAAATCTCTCTTGGGCGGGCGTTCTTACTCTAGTCCTCTCACTGCTAGCCACAATAAACCTATCACTCAGCAATCCTACACCTTTCTATAAGAGCCAGTTTCTGGGAAAAGAAGTACAGGGCTTTATACTGCCTTGGCATTTTAGTGCCTTAAATGTAAGCAGAAATTCAATGGATGCCTACTAAGTAAATTGTTAAGAGTTAAATTATTTTCATGTTAGCAACCCCAACATTTTTTCATGTCAGTTTCATCATAATTAATTAGATTCCTTTGAGTTCTCCATCTAGGTAGGTTATTACGTGTATTTACTTTCAAAGCTTTCCCCTGCTAGGAAACCATGATGCAAGTAATAATTAAAATATTAATATTCCTCTGAGTAAACAAACATTAAGCATCACTTAACAAAGTCTCTTTTATTAGTAAAATTGAGACAAAGTGGAAAATGGGAATGTATTTATCTAGATGTCAACAGAGAAAGGGGAGAATTATCATACACTTAAATGATTCCAAACAAGCTGGAACACATGGTTTAAGGCAGTAAATAAAACGTGTTTGATTTACAAGGACCAATGAATGCCACAAGCCTAGGAAAATGTTGCAAGATTCTCATAATTAGGAGCACTGCTGAGTAGAAAAATGATGCTGATGCCTCCTAATATTCATGCTACTGGGATGATCCTATTTTGTGTCTTAACTCAAAAAGCTTTACTAGGTAGAAAATACCTGAGCTCTTATTCTTTATGCGCTAATCTTCACCCCCTAACAGCCACAATACCTATGTCTTATTTATTTATGTGCAATTTGGATCTCCATAAAACCTGGGAGTTAAGGAAGGCTTATCTCCTTAAAAGAGAAATGTTAAAATGTTGAATTGAATTACAAATGAAGAGTGTTGCACAAATTATTGATTATTAAAAGTCTTCCCTTCGGAGGGTGATCAGTGTGAGGACTCCAGGTCTCCAAGCAATACAGTTTACATTCCAAACTTCTGTTTGCCTCCTAACCCTAGTCATCCCCAGCACATTTATTCAGCTTTACCTCCCATAACTCTACAGAAACTCTAATTTCTAATAATCTCCTAAAGACAAACTGTAATGGGGAACTTCCCAAACTTTATTCGTATTCTCCTTTTCTGCAGGATTTTCAGCCCTCCCTGGTTTTCTGGGATCCCTTCATCTTTTTTTTCTCTACTCATGTGATTCAATTACTAATTAATGCTCACATTTTAATTAGTGAATATCAGTAACATTTCTCTTCAGCTCCATGATGTCCTAACAGGCAATATGTCTGTAGTTAAAAAAAGTATCACTACTTATTCTCTAAATTGGATAAGCAAATAAAATCTAGATCTGTGGCTCAAAAGAGGCACAATGAGCATGAAAATGAACCACTTGACTGTATCAAGAAAACTGAGCCATCAGGGAAAAAAATAAAGTGTTTATTTTTAGATAAAAATATTTGTCAAGAAATATGAATTATATTATCCTAAGATTTTTAAATCCATGGAATATTAAAACTAAAGGCTCTTTAACTTCAGCCAGCTCAGCACTCAATAATTTACAAGAAGTTATAACATGGACCATCAAAATAAATGAATGGGGCCATCCTTCCCACAACAGCGATGCAAGACGGCAGCCACCATGGGCTCAATTTATGAAAACTGAATATACAGGCTTAAAATAGGATATGGATCTAAATACTCAGAAACACACCCCTTTGTAATATTTGTAACAAAAATTAATATGAATGGAGTTAATAGTTCTAGTGGAGTGGTAGACCCAAGTGTCATATCAGTGCAAGGAAAATGGCAGAATTCATATAGCATCAAAGTTGTTCTGCAAGAGCTGTGGTACTTAATGATATCTAAAAAAACATGAAACTCCCTCAGCCACAATTAATTAATTGTTACAGCAATTAATCAAAAAGAAAAAAACCACAGGCCCTCCCCCCCATTCAATTTAAACAGTCTTCATTTTCCACTGTTATAAATTTTCTAGATTCATCTTATAGAACTCAAAGCATTAGACAGGAAGCTCCCATTCAAAGACAATTTATCTTAAGACATGGTGAATGATACTAATTTTGTGTACATTTGAAATATACGTTGTGCTATAATAAATAAATAAATATCCCACGTTTGCTAGCCAATGACAATGGAGCCACAATAAATGTATGGACAGTATTGAGCAGTTTCTGGAAAAACATTATTATGCTTGCTCTTTGCAAAGAAGCTGAAGACAAGGACTGAAGGCTGTACTTTTCTGGTTCAGGACTGAAGGAAAATATACTCTTCAGCAAAATACCACTTAACACCACAGTCAGACAGTAAATATTAACTGAAATAGAACACTGTCCTGATATTCTTTAGCCTCCATTACTGATGATTGGCATAACAGAGAGTAACACCTACTTCACAACTGCTAGTGTCACCATTGAGCACAAAAGATATACATTAAAAGTATTCAGTGAATAAAGGTTGTGTATAATATAAATCCAAGATATTATTTGCATGTTCCTCATTATTTTTTTGTTTTCTGAATGCTATGACCTTGATCCAGAATAATTATATGAGTATTAAGTGAGTACAATCATAATCAACACCTTCCCATAGTAGATATTCAAGGATACACTCATCTAAAATAAAGTGGAATAATATATTTTCTAATTTAATTAGATTTAATAAATACTACTTTTGATACCCAAGAAGTACCAACATTTGGGCAAAATACTTGGGATATCAGAATTATTAAAACCTGGTTTCTCTTTCCAAGATTCCAGGCTAGTAGGTGACAAGACTTGTCAACAGATAATTTTGAGTATAAGTAAAATAATAGACATATATTCTCCATAGCATTATAATAAAATATTGTGTTGCTAAAATTCTTACATCGGAGCAACTATTCTATTCTATAATATATATTTGTCATTTTCCTAAAATATCTTATTTCATATAATGAATAAATTCCATGGGAAAATATCAGTAAAAACAACCAATTATATTTTATAAATGCTGTTCAATGTGCTGATAGAAAGGGGAGACACCAAAACCTGCTTTGGGCAGAGCAAAAGAAATGGGAAGACTAGTGCTAAAATCAAGATGTTATATAGCCAGGCACAGTGGTGCAAGCCTGTAATCCCAGCACTTTGGGAGGCTGAGACAGGAGAATCGTGAGTTCAAAGCCAGCCTCAGCAACAGTGAGGCACTAAGCAACTCAGTGAGACCCTGTCTCTACATAATACACAAAATAGGGCTGGGGATGTGGCTCAGTGGTCGAGTGCCCCTGAGTTCAATCTCCAGTACCAAAAAAAAAAAAAGACTTTATATACTCTTCTCAAGGTCAGTGATGACAACCTCGGTTAATTTTGCCATTGTTTCTAAATTTGTCTGATGTTTTTTAAGGACTTAAACTCATGAATCTGAATTTGATACCCTAACTATCTGTAAGATAGTGAGATGCCAGTAAACTACTCCTTTTCTATAATTAATGCTCACTGCCTAATTTCACCCATTTCCCAAATGTGTGCTGCATAATAAAATTAGAAAATATTAACAAGAGAAGCAGCAACATCCTCTGAAATGGCATCTGTTTGGAATGCTTGGACTCTAGTAATATCCATCCCAGTGATTTTGAGCTACTAAAATCTCATCATTTATCATACACCAAGAAGATAGACAGTTGATAGTAGTTACCTATTTATTTAGGTCATTCTAGGAATAATAATAATACAGATTAAGGGAATATTATGTGCCAAGCACTGTTCTAATCACATTGTAGACATGAATTCATTCAAATGTCATAACAACCCTATAAGATATGTTTTATTTTCCCCATTTTACAAATAAGAAAACAGGCAGATTTGTGATGAGCTAGTAGGTTTTGGATATGAGATATAAGCATAGACTTGTTGGGCTTCAAAGTCTATTCTTGTAACCTTTATGTTTTATGATAATTAGAACATTATTTAATTTCTTTACCCCAAAAGTGTAATTTTTAAAAGCATCTTGTTTATCCAAGGAAATGCATGGTTATTTATCTTGCCCAATATCCAGGAAATATTCTTTTCTTTTCTATGTGGGGCAAACAGCTAATAATGTTAAGGTCCATGACTTGAATCACTTTTCCCAGATTTGACAACCCTTTGCAAAACATAAAAATGTTTCTCTGGGGTAAAGGACTTTCTGAACTATATTTAAAATAAATTTTGTAAAGAATTAAAAAAGAGAGCTGGGCACGGTGGCGCATGCATGTAATCTCAGCACTTAGGGAGGCTGAGACAGGAGAATCGCGAGTTCAAAGGCAGCCTCAGCAATGGCAAGGCACTAAGCAACTCAGTGAGACCTTGTCTCTACATAAAACACAAAATAGGGCTGGGGATGTGGCTCAGTGATCGAATGCCCCTGAGTTCAATCTCCAATACCAAAAAAAAAAAAGAATTAAAAAAGAGAAACTTTAAGTATGGTAACAGCTCATGCCTAGTACTGTATAATGCTCTCACAAAACCATTTCTCATTGGGGAAAAAGAAGAGATAGTAGAAAGACACCTACACTGAAGGAGGATAGTGTGAAGGTCAAAAATGGCTAATAATAAGTACTAAAACAATATTGCATAACTAAAACTAATTGGTTATACAAAAGTGATCCAATATGGCAGTCTAATTGAGATGATCTTTGTGGCTTCTTACAGGAATATGATTTAATTACAATAGGTAAAATGACAGCAGGAACTTCACAGGAATTCCAGGCAATAGGATATGCAGCCAGAGAAACATCATCCTGATTGGCATTTGTTTGTAAGAGATGGACATTAAACCTCTCCATCTGGCTTTTGGGTTACTACAAGCCATATTCTTGTTTGCTTAGGGCATGAGAAATAGGATGGGTTGTATGCTGGATGTTTTACAAAGAGCAAATCAGATATAACAGACAGAACAAATTAACTTATATTCTAATGAGCTCTGGAGGTTCAAAATATCCAAATTCAGAGGAATAACCAGACTGGCCTTGAGAGGAATTTAATTCACAAAAAAATGAGAGGTAGCAGTTAAAAGTCTATTTCCACTTCTGGCTATTCAGGAGGAGAGACATGCATCAGTAGGCTGGAAGGGTAAGTGGTGGGCAACAAGGGGCGGGTGTGTGTGAATGTAGTGATGGTGGTAGTGGTGGAAAGATGGTGTGCATCTATATGCCAAAAAATATGTAAATGAATAAATAAATTCATCCAAGAAAGGTCAGGAACAGGGAAATTATGTTGATATGGCTTAAGTGATATTTAGTAGCTGACAAATCTACAAAGTAGATAGGTGTGACACCTAAAAATTCAAATTGGTCTCTGTCATCATTACAACCATAGGAATGTGAGGCAGGGTTGCATCTTCCCTGGGATGAATAGAGAATGGTGAATAAAAGAGAGATGTGAAGATCAAGTAGTAGTGTTTAAAAAGTGAGGTGAAAACCTATTAATAATTACTCTGTTCAGATAATCAAATCTCCTAGATCATTGTTTTGAGAATGAAATTAAATTAACTATTCCCAACATAGAATCTACCTTTGAATTTCTTGTATATTGGGGACATCAAATCATTGCACTCAAAATGTAGTTGATCAAGTACTCCAATTCAGAAAAAAAAAGTCAAATCTGAAACCGTATTATCATAATTGCAAAAGAGGAAAGGTTGTACAGCATTGTCTACACAAATGTTGCTGAATCATTTGAGAACCTAGAATTTATGTGTTGCCTTGAAACAATTTGTAACAACAGTTGTAACAACTGTTTGTAACAACCTGGATAGCAAGGTTAATATCATAGATATTAGAATATATTATCATAGATATTAGAATATAATATCATAGATATTAGAATATATTAGTGGGTAGAGGGAGGAAAAGAAGATGTCTTTTGTACAGATTTAGCACAGGTTTACAAAAAAGAAAAAGTGGAAATTTCAAATCTTCTCACTTTCTTGTTGCTCATCTTCTTCTCTTCTCAATTTTATTGGTGTGATTCGAGGATGAGAACATTTGTGAAAGGACCTGACATGTGGATATGAAGAGAAATTTTCATATTGTTATAATATAAGATCATGTTTCTGAGGAGAAATGATTATTAAAGATGCCCATGGTGCTTGAAGGAGAAAATTATAAAATGGTATCTACACTATATTTAATAAATGTATGCACTAATTAAAGTCTGAAAGTGGCTACATCTGGGTAGTGAACTTACAGGATGTTTTTCCTGTACTGGAGATTGAACCCAGGAGAGGTATACAATTGAGCTATATCCCCAGCCCTTTTTAATTTTTATTTTGAGACAGGGACTCAGTAAATTGCTGAGGCTGGCCTTAAACCTGCAATCCTCCTGCTTCAGGCTCTCAAACTGCTGATATTCCAAGCATGCACCACTGTGCATGTCAGATTATGGATTCTTTAAAATATTATTTTGAATTTCTACATTTTCTACTCTTTCTCTAATAAATATGCATTTTCTGTAATAAGTACTATTTTAAAATAAAATAAGATGCTGCTCAATATTTCTGGGTACAAATTAGGATCAGAATGAGATATGTGTATTTGTAAACATTCATATATAATGATGCATATATATATTTGTACACACAAATATATATATAACATCTATAACTAATTTTGTATATTCATAGGCCAAACATATTCTAAAACATGGGTTCATTTTACAAGGTTTTATTCTCTTTCCACATTCTAAATTAGGTCTCTCATTCTTCTACCCTTGTGCTTATAATCATTATTCTTGCTTTTATCCATCCCATACATAATCCAGTTTAACAATTTCATTTACATTCTTTATATTTTATTTATTTCATTTACATTCTACATATTTTCCTCCATGCTTATATACTCAGGTAGATACACTAACACATTATACATTGTTGTGGGTTATTAAACAATATGAGATCAAATGTTTATAGGTCTCTATGTGCTTCATTTTTCTCACTCAAAAATATCTCATTGATCACCTGAAAAATTAACTGCTACAATTCTGATTTATTATTTTAATGGCTGTGTGATATCCCATATCAAACCATATGTATCATAATTTATTTAGTATTTCTGCTATTGAATTTCCCAGAGCTTTATTGCTATTATTTAAAAAACATTGCAATTAACAACATTTCACTTGTGTCATTATTCATGATTTACCTGCTGGGGAAAGTGTCCCAGGAGTGGGAATGTTAGGTCAAATGAAATGTGCATTTAACATTATAAAAGATGCTGCCAGACAACTTTCCTAAAAGGCAGTAACAATTAACAACTCCACTTATCATGTATAAAAGTACACATTTTCAAGTATTAGTGATAGTAAAGGGATTCACTTCACTTGTCATTTTTGACAGTCCAATTGGTATAAAATATATCTCATTGTTATTTTAATTTTATTTCCCTATTAAAGAACTTGAGTCTCTTTTCAAATGCTGATCAGTCATTTGGTTTAGCTCTTGTCTAAGTTGTTCATTCTGATTGTTTATTTTGTCTCCTCCCCCATGGCACCATTAACTTTTTCTTTTCAATTTGTAATTATTCTTCACACATTTTGCACCTTAATCCTTAATCTCTCATTGTTATTAATGAAGATAAAATATGTAATCTTGAAAATAAAGTTGAACACACAGTGAAGATGGTAAGAAACAATGAACAGAAAATCCAAGAATTATGGAAAAGCATCAAAAGACCAAATCTAAGATTTATCAAGATAGAAGGCACAGAGTTTCAAACCAAAGGAATGCACAATCTCTTCAATGAAATAATATCAGAAAATTTTCCAAACATAAAGAATGAATTGGAACATCAAATACAAGAGGCTTATAGGACAATGAACAAAACTACAAAAGATCTACACTACACCAAGGCACATTATAATGAAAATACCTAGCATACAGAATAAGTATAGACTTTTAAAGGCTGCAAGAGATAGGAATCAGATTACATATAGGAAGAGACCAATTTGAATCTCAGTAGATTTCTCAACCCAGACCCTCAAAGCAAGGAGATCCTGAACCAACGTATACCAAATTATGAAAGAAAATGGATGCCAACCAAGAATCTTATATTCAGCAAAATTAAGCTTCAGAGTCAGGCACGGTGGCACATAACTGTAATCCCTGAACTTTGGGAGGCTGAGACTAGAGAATCACAAATTCAAAGCCAGTCTTAGTAATGGTGAGGCACTAAGAAACTCAATGAGACCCTGTCTCTAAATAAAACACAGAATAGGGCTGGGCATGTGGCTTAGTGGTTGAGTACCCCTGAGTTCAATCCCACGTACCAAAAATATTAAGTAAGATAAAAAATTAAGCTTCAGATTTGATGATGAAATAAAAACCTTTCATGATAAACAACAGTTAAAAGAATTGACAGCGAGAAAGCCCGCACTACAGAACATTCTCGGCAAAAAATTCCACAAGGATAAAATGAAAATGAACAATGAAAACCTACAAAGAGAGGAACTACACTAAAGAAAAGGTCAATCAAAGTATAAAACAAGTTAGGTTAAAAACCAAAATGACTGAGATTACAAATCAGACTTCAATAATAATCCTGAATGTGAATGGCCTAAATTCATCAATTAAAAGACATACACTGACAGATTGGATTTTTTAAAAAGACTCAACAATATGCTGCCTTTAAGAGACTCATCTCACAGGAAAAGACATCCACAGACTGAAGGTGAAAGGGTGGAAAAAATGTATCCCTCACATAGACCACATAAACAAGCAAGATTTTCCAAACTCATATTAGATAAAGTGAATTTTAAACCAAAGTTAGGAGAAAAGGATAAAGAAAAACATCTCATACTGTTTAAGGGAATCATACATCAACAAGACATATCATAAATACCTGTGCCCCAAACATTGGGGCATCTATGTATATCCAACAAACCCTTCTCAACTATAAGAATCAAATAGACCACAACACAATAATACTTGATGACTTTAAAACAGCTCTCTCACCACTGGACAGATCTTCCAAATGAAAACCAAAAAAAGAAACTATAGAACTCAATAAAACAATAAATAATTTAGACTTAACAGACATACATAGAATATTCCATTTGTCTATGAGCAAATATACTTTTTTTCAGCAGCATATGGATCGTTCTCCAAAATACATCTATGTTATGACAAATCTTAGCAAACACACACAAAAAATAGAGATACTACCCTGCATTCTATCTGATCATAATGAAATAAAATTAGAAATCAATGACAAAATAAAAAAATAGAAACTACTCCAACACCTGGGAACTAAATAATATGCTATTGAATGATGCATAGGTAAGAGAAAACATCAAGAAAGAGATAAAAATGTTCTTAGAGGTAAAAGAGAACTCTGACACAACATATCAAAATCTCTGGGACACCATGAAGGCAGTGCTAAGAAGGGAAGTTCATTGCATTAAACTCATTTATTACAAAAGAAAAAGTCAACAAATAAACAACCTGATACTACATCTCAAAGCCCTAGAAAAAGAGGAACAAACCAACACCAGAAGAAGTAGAAGACAGAAAATAGTGAAAATCAGAGCTGAAATCAATGAAATTGAAACAAAAGAAACAATTCAAAAAATTGACAAAACAAAAAGCTGGTTCTTTGAAAAAATAAATAAAATTGACAAACCCTTAGCCACCCTAGTGAAAAGAAGAGAGAAAACCCAAATTACAGAAATTCATGATGAAAAAGGAAATATAATGACAGACACTATTAAAATACAGAGAATAATTAAAAACTATTTTGAAAATTTATGCTCCAGTAAAGTAGAAATCCCTGAAGACACTGACAAATTTCGAGAGGCATATGACATACTCAGGCTGAACACAGAGGACATACACAACTTAAACAGATCAATTTCAAGCAAGAAAATAGAAAATGCCATCATAAGCCTACTAACCAAGAAAAGACTAGAATCAGACAGATTCTCAGCCAAGTTCTACAATACCTACAAAGAAGAATTAGTACCAATACTCCTCAAATTATTCCATGAAATAGAAAAGGAGGGAACCCTTCAAAACTCATTTTTTTTTTTTTT
>CM053409.1:72566793-72607361 GCA_028644305.1 Xerus rutilus | reverse complement strand
CTTTCCATGCATCTGGCAAGATATGATTTACTTATCCTATTTATTATGTACATTAAAGTGTAGTAGAACCTGTCACCTTTGGAAAATGCAGTGTAGTGTAGAGATAAATTTCTTATCAGTTTAGCACGTTCTATTTAGAAGAAATGTATAGAAGTTGAGACTGAATATATTCGGTTTGATTTTCTGTTCAAAATTTTCCTATTGTAGCCAGGCATGGTGGCACATGCCTGTAAAATCCCAGCACTTTGGGAGGCTGAGACAGGAGAACCACGAGTTCAAAGCCAGCCTCAGCAACAGCGAGGAGCTAAGCCATGCAGGAACAGTATTTATCTACATATGTCAGTAGGCAGAAAATTATTCCTTCAAAGCTTCCAGATCTTGCACCTGTATTTCCAACATGGTTGCTAAATTTATTGCCAAATGCTTTGTAATTTATACTTTGTAATGTATTACTGAAAATGAATAAAGAAACGTTATAGTGTTTACTACTAGCTGTGCAAGTTAATATTAAAATAACTTGATTGTTTTTCACCTTACTACTCTTCTTTATTCTACATTGTTTGCTTAAGTGAAGAATTGAACACTGTATTCTTATAGTATAGAATTCTATAGTTAAATGAAATATCTGTGTTTTTCTTTTCCAGCTTCAACCAAACTTTCATTTAGGGACATCAGATTTACAGACGTTACTTATTGCACTGAAATTGTTGTCATTCCATGCTTGGTTACAAATTTGGAATCACAAAGCATTGCGGACATGCATGTAAAGTGGACATATGAAGATAGAAAAGTTTTATTCTTTGATGGAGCTGAACGAAAATCCCTTATACACAGTGACTTTCAAACTGCAGAAATTGATATCCCAGCACTAGTAAAAGGAAATGCCTCTTTGCATTTGAATAAATCTGAAGCCGTATTAGGATACTACACATGTGAAGTAAGAGAATTCTTGAGAACAGGGGAAAAAAACGTAGAACTAAGATATCGTGTTGGTAAGTGCTGTGGTTTGAATATGGTTTACCCCTTTGAAATTTGTGTTGAAACTTCCTCGCCTTTGCCATGATATTAAATAATGGGCCCTCTAGGAGGTAATTAGGTCGTTGAGAGGGATTAAGGCTTTTCTTGAGGGAGCAGGTTAGCCATCCAAAGAGTGGGTTATGACAAAGCAAGTCCTCCCCTTATGATTTTTCTCACACATGCTCCCTTCCCATTTCATTTTTCTACCATGTCATGATGCAGCAAAGAGGCCTCACTAGAGGCTGAGTAAATGCTGATGCCATGCTCTTGGACTTCTCAACTTTCAGAACCATGAGCCAAAAAAAATAGAGCTTGGTTATGTATAAATCATCCAGTCTCAGGTATTCTTTTATAGCAACAGAAAACAGACTGACACAGTGAGACTTCCATGCTTCATGTGCTTTCATCAATGTTGTGTAACTTTTATTGTAGAGATCTACCACCTCTCTGTTTAAATTTATTCTTAAGGGTTTTTTTGTATGTTTTTTTTTCTTTATCATTGTAGATTGATTTGCTTTTTAGATTGCTTTTTGGATATTTCCCTATTGGTTATAGAAATGCTGATGTTTTTCGAATATTGGATTTTCTATCCTGTAATACTGTTGGATTGACTTGTTAATTATAATAATTTTTGGTGGATTTTTTCAGGTTTTATTTTTATAAGATAGTATCATCTACAAATAATGACAATTAGACTTCCTTCTTTTTAAAATGGATGCCACATATTTCTTTCCATTTACTGAAATCTCTTCTAGGCCTCTAGTACTATGTTGATTGAAAGGTTAATGTGGATACCTTGTCTTGTTCTAGTGCATTCTGGAAAAGAGAATTTTCTTCTATAAGTATTCTGGGACAATTGGATATCTCTATGTAGAAGAATAAAACTAGATCCCTTTCATCATATATTTAAAACTCAACTAAAAATAAATTAAATACTTATGTAAAAATCAGGAAACTATGAACCTACTAAAGGAAAACATCAGCCAGGATATTATCAGCAAAGAAATTTTGGATAAGACACCAAAACACAGGCAACAAAAAACATGACTGGACAAGTTGGATTACATCAAAGTAAAAAGCTTTAGCATAGAAAACAAAAGAGTTAAGATAAAACTAAAAAATGATAGAAAATATTTGTGAACTACACCTCTGATAAGAGGTTAATATCTAGAGTAAATAAGAAACTCAATAGGAAATACATGCACAAATCTAGTTTTAAAATGGTCAATAGGAATTTCAAAGGGAAAAGATGGCAACTCATGGGCTGGGGCTGTAGCTCAGTAAAGCCCTTGCCTCGCATGCGTGAGGCACTGGGTTTGATCCTCAGCACCACATAAAAATAAATAAAATAAAGATATTTGTGTACATCTACAACTAAAACAAATTTAAAAAAAAAAGATGGCAGTTCATAGGAATTCACAGTGTTGCATCAGTTCACTAAGAGTGAATTAAGTCCGCAATTGTGCAGCAGCAGAGGTAACAAAATGGGTGAAAGCAGGGCAGCAATTTAATGACCTCTTCCAAAAGAAAACCAAAAACATTAGTTCCTAGAATAGAAAGAGACTTAACAAAGGCAACAGATGATGACAGAAGTGCAGGTATGCTGTGGCTCAGTGGGCTAGGGGAAGCACTTCTCCAACAAGAATAAGGACTTTTTCCCACTGAGTTTAAGAGGAACAGGTGTTGGTACTTATATCTGCAATTGGACCACATAATAATCTCAGAAAAACTGGGCTCTGCCTAAGGGAAGAAAGTCAGGGAGCTCTCTAGATGCAGCGAGAACCTGTAATCCCTTAGCAGAGGTGGTTGCAGCTGAGGAAGCAGTCACAATTTGATTGGAGTTTCCAAGTTAGCAGACTTCCTCCAGCAGAGGTGGCTAGAGGAGGAGGTGGTTGAATTCCGCATACAGATGCACCTTACAAGTTTGGCCTGTTTGGGTCAGAATGGAAGTTCGATGAAATTTGCATTTTAATGACTTCCTCACACTGGCAGTTTCTAAAATTTGAAACACCAGATACAAAAGACTATTTCAAGAGTTTCAGCAACAATTACCATGAATTTATGAATGATAATTAACACCTTACTGAATGATATTTATTAATATCAAATGTCTCCTATATACAACTATTCTGCTTCAGTCTCTTATGCACCCACTTTACCCTTCCCATTTTACCTTCTGTCTCTCCTCCCTCTCCTATACTCTCTTTCATTTTTCCTTTTTTCTCTATTTTCTTTATTTTTATCCTGATTTAAAGAATGATTATTAATATGTAACCCTTTCAGCCTATTCTATATGACACATCAACCTTGTTTTTCCTGGATTAATAGAGTTGTAAAGAATATTAGTTATTTTATTTGTAGTATATGTTGATATATGGTTTAGTTTTAAATGACCAGTATTATGACACTTCCTTCAAAGAGGCATTGGGGGTTGAAATTAACTTGGGTGATGCTGAATCTGTGTGTTGAAGCTAAGATATATCACCAGCACAAAACTTAGAGATAATTAAGTACTTACCCAAGGTTTCCCACATTAAAGAGGAAGAGGAATTCATCTCAACAGATGTTGAAATGTTCAAATATAGGACCTATGAAAACATAAAGAAATAGGTGAACAATTTTCCCTCAAACTTGAAACCCCCAATAAAGGAACCATCAGACATTGAAGGAATGAAATTCCAGAGAAAGAATACAAAAAGTTGATTATTAAAATGATTAATGAGCTAGAAGTTCTAAGAAATCAATTAAAAGAGAAAACACAGAGTTCTGTGAAATACTACTTCAATATATAGAGAGAGATTTGGAAAAGAATCCAATCTGAACTCCTGGAAATTAAAGGCACAATAAATCAGGTTAAAGATATCAGTTTAAAGTACCCCCAATCAAGTAAATAACAGAACACAGAATTATAAGTCTCAAATACAGGGTATATAAACTTGAATACTTAGTAACCAGTAATAAATAAATAAATAAAAGGCCATGATCAGAGTATATAAGAACTCTGTGACAATGTTAAGGGACAAAATTTAAGTCATTGAAATTGAAGACGGCATGGAGATAAAGGCTAATGGCATTAATAACCTATTCAGAGGAATAATAGCAGAAAATATCCAAAACTTAGAAATGAGATTGACAGCCACATGTACGATGCATATAGAACCCCAACTAGACAAAATAAAAAGAGAACATCAAAATTAAAATGTCTAATATATATATTAAGGGTAGAATATTAAAAGCCTCAAGAGAAAATGTCAGGTCACATTAGAGGTAAACCAGTAAGTGTTACTTCTGATTTGTCATCTCAGACTCTAAAATCCAGGAAGGCTTGGAATGAGATAATACAAGCTCTGAAAGAAAACCACTACTAACTAAGATTGCTATATCCAGAAAAACTATCTTTCAGGATCAAAAAAGAAATAATAACTTTCCAAGATATGGATAAACTAGAATTCAGGACTACTAAGCTAACACTGTAGAAAATACTTAAAGAAATACAAAACACAGAATAACCCCCAAAGCACACTTGAATTTCCAAATGGATGAAGCTCAGTAAAATACCAGTTAAGCAAATGAAAATTAAGACCAAATTAAATTTACAAAACAAATCAAAATGGTAGAAAATAACAATCTTTTTATAATAACTGGATGTAAATGGTTTCAACTCTCCAATTAAAAACATAGGCTGCCAGAATGGATTTTTTAAAAAGACCCAACTCTGTGCTGTTTGCAAGAGATTCATCTTATAGGAAAAGACACAACCATGATGAAAATGAAAAGATGTAAAGAGATATTTCATGCAAATGGGGTCCAAATAACAAGCTAGAGTAGCTAATATATATATCAGATTTGAAGCAAAAGTTAATCAGAAGAGACAAAGAATGTCACTTTATACTGGTAAAGGGAACAATCCAAAATAAATATATTAAATATATATGCTCCAAACATAGGTGAACCTAATTACATAAAGCAAACACTGTTATACGTAAAGACTCAGACAGACTCCAATATGATAATACTGGGGATTCCAATAAACCTCTCTCACCAAATGATAGGTCATCTATACATAAAATCAATAAGTGCATTTCTGAAATAAATAATACAATAAATCAAATGGACCTAACAGATACCTATAGAATATTTCATCTACAACAGATGAATTTACTTTCTTCTCAGCTGCTTGTGGACCCTTTTCAAAAAAAGACTATATTTTAGTCTACAAAGCATGTTTTAGGAAATAAAATGGTGCCATCCCTTACATCTTATCATATCCTAATGGAATGAAATTAGAAATCAACATCAAGAAAAATTATAGAACTCACATAAACACATGTAGATTGAGCAATGCAATTTTGAACAAGGAATGGATTGCAGAAGAAATGAAGGGAGAAATTTTAAAATGCCCAAAATAGAATTATAATAGTGATACAATGTATCAAAATGCTTGGGAAATTTTGAAGGCAGTTCTAAGAGGAAAGTTTATAGCATTAAACCTAGATTTAAAAACCTACATTAAGAAAAGAAATCTAATGTTATATCTCAAGTCCATAGAAAAGCTGGAACAAACTAATTCCAAAATCAGGAAAAAGACAAAATAATTAAGGCAAGAATCAAAATTAATGAAAAAGATTTTTTTAAAGACAATCAATGTAACTAAGAGTTGCTTTGTTGAAGATATATATGAGATTGACAAACTCTTAGCCAAACTAAGCAAAATGAAGAGAAGATCCAAAACAACAAAATTAGAAATGAAAATGGAGATATCACTACAGCTGTTGCTGAAATTCAGAGGCTCATTAGGTATTATTTTAGAAACTTATATTCTAATAAATGGGAAAATATAGAAAATATCAACATATTTTTAGATACATATGACCTACTCAAATTAACCAAGAGGGTATAGAAAACCTGAAGAGGCCAACATTAGTCAATGACATTGAAGCAGTAATAAAAAACCTTCCAACAAAGAAAAGTCCAGAGCAAGATAGCTTCTCAACCAAGTTCTATCAGACATTTAAAGAAGAACTAAAGCCAAGCCTCCTCAAATTATTCCATAAAATAGAAAGGGAATAAACAGTCCCAAATTCATTCTATGAAGCATTATCACTCCTATTCCGAAAACAAAGACACATCAAGGAAAGAAGATTACAGATAAATACCCCTAATGAACATAGACCAAAAAAATCCTTAACAGAATATTAGCAATAAACATTCAAAAATAATTAAGAAGATTGTACACAATGATCAAGTTGGATTCATCCTACAGATGCAAGGTTGATTCAATATATACATATTAATAAATGCTATTCATCACATAAATAGAATTAAGGACAAAAATCACATGATCATCCCAATTCAGGAAAAATCCTTCAACAATCCACCACCCATTTTTGTTCAAAACACCGAAGAAACTAGGGGTAGAAGAAATTTATCTCAATATCATAAAGGCTATGTATGAAAAACCCTAAGCCAACAACATACTGAATGAGAAAAACTGAAAACATTTCCAATGAAATTAGGAACCAAGCAAGGATGTCCCAGTCTTATCATACCTATTTATTACAGTAGTTGAAACTCTACTCAGAGCAACTACACATGAGAAAGAAATTAAAGGGATACAAAGAAGAAAAGAAGTCATCTAATTATCTGGTTTTGATGACATGATTCTACAGTTAAAATACCTAAAAATTCCATCAGAAGACTGAGAGAGCTGATTAAACAAATTTATCAAAGTAGTTTACAAAATCAAAATACAAAAGTCAATAACTATCCTAAACAACAGTAATGAACCTGCTGAGAATGAATTCAGGAAAACCATTGTCAAAATGGCCACATTATCAAAAGCATCATACAGACCAACACAACCCTCCTTAAAATATAAATGATATTCTTCACAGGACAAGGAAAAAAAATCCCTAAAATTTATTTGGAACAATAAAAGACCCAGAAGAAGCAAAGCAATTTTGAGCAACAAGAGCAATGCCAAAGGCATCACAATACATGATCTCAAATTATATGATAGATATGGGCTGGGGGTGTACCTCAGTGGTAGCTATATATATATATATATATATATATATATATATCTCAAATGAAATATTACTCAGCCATAAAGAAAAATGACATTATGGCAGTTGCCAATAAATGGGTCAAACTGGAGACTATCATGTTAAATGAAATATGTTAGTCACAAATAGTCAAGGGTAAAATGTTTTCTGTCACATGTGGAAACTGGAGGAATCTTAACAAAAGGATAAAAAGTTCTCAGAAAAATAGAAGAGAGATCAATAGAGGAAGACGATCAAGAGGGAGGGAAGAGAGAAGTACTGGGGAATGAAATATGCCAAATTATGCTATGTCCATGTGTGAATATACCATAACAAATCTTGCTTTTATATAAAATTTAATCTACCAATTATAATAAGAATAAAAGAACAGAAGAGTAGAGCTAACACATCTGGAAAAGGGAGGAGGGAAGGGAAAGAGAATGGACTGGGAAGTTATATTGATGAAATTATGTTATGTGCATGTATGAATATGGCATATTATTATATTATAGCATATCATATTATATATAGTTGTAAAACAATGGGTAATAGAACTAAACAGACATTTCTCAAAGACATGCAAATAACCGATAGGTACATAACAATTGTTCATCATCACTAACATTCAGATAAATAATTATTGAAACCACAATGAGATATTACCTCATTCCAGTTAAAATGATTATTATTAAAAAGACATAAGAAAAACTTTTGAGAATATGGAGGAAAGGAAACACTTGCGCTCTGGAATGTAAATTACTACAAGCATTATAGGGTATGGAGATTCATTTAAAAAATTAAAAATAGATCTACTACATGATTCAGCAATCCTCCCATGGGGTAGATATGAAATCAGTATATCACAGAGACATCTGCACTACCATGTTCATTGCAGATTGAAGCAGTATTTCCAGTCTGCTATAGAACATACCAAAGTATCATCAACCAATGAATGAATAAAGAAAATATGGCATATATACCCAATGGGATACTATTCAGTTATGAGAAAGGAATAAAATCCTCTAATTTGCAACATTTGGATGGAACTAGAGGTCATTATGTTAAGTGAAATAAGCCAGGAATAGAAAGATAAGTATGCATAGTCTCACTCATGCAGAATCTAAAATCATTCATCTCATAGCAATTGAGAGCAAAGTAATGATTACCAGAGGCTGGGGAGAGTAAGGGTAGGGTTGGCTAGGAAGGAGTGGATCAGCTGGTACTAAGTAACAATTAGGAGAAATACGTTCTGGTGTTCTATTGCACAATGATGTGAATATAGATGATGATACAATTGTGTATTTCAAAAAGTAGAGTAAAGGCACTTGAATCTTTTACCATAAATAACTGATAAATGTGGAAATAGATGTTTCCTCAGATTTGAACATTATACAGTGTATAAATGTATCAAAACATCCAATATGTATGATTTTAAGCATCAATTAAAATATGTATAGAAGAAGAATTAATCTACTGCCACAAAATATATTCTCTCCTCTTTAATTATTAAACTGTTTCATGACTGTTATAACCTTCAACAGTGCTTTGAGTCTCTACTGCATATAGGGAAACACACTAGATTCTGAAAAGGGAAAATATCTCAGCAATAGAATTTATTACATTGACATATGCTGAGATTCAATGTAAGCATTTTTACCAACGTTTAACATTATAAGCTTGACCAAAGAAATAAATGGCTATGCTTACAGAATGAAAGTCCATGGAGATTCTCACACACTGACACTGAGGGGCAGAGCAGCGGAGGATTCAAATGAATAATGTTGATTTCAGAGGAATTCTTGCTTTCAGTGCTTGCTTGGGATGAGATTCATAACCATTCTTCAGACAGCACGTCCATCTGAAGCCTCCACCTCCCCAAGGCAAACTGAATTGCTTTCAGTGCATTTACTTGACTTTATTGTTAGAGTAGATATTTCATAGCTACGATTAGAGTCTTAAGCATTTATGAAATCTGAGTAAACCTAATATTTTAAAAGATCTCAACAAATTTTATTTGAATTCTTAATATCTCCCCTTTATATAAGATGAATGGATATATTTTGAACATATAAGTAACACGTAACCCACTTACTAAAAGCTTTCTTGAAGCCCCTCATGTTTACATAAAAATGATCCTTCTGAAGTCTAATCATCCATGAATTAGTCTTTTCTGTTCCACAGTCAGTATGAGGAAAGGCACAGTAAGGGGAGGGACATAGTGGTAGAGCAAGCTCCATCACCTGGGTCCCCTGAGCTAGTCTGTACAGGAGCCCTTCACTGTTGGGTGAAGGTAAATGCTGGGCTCTTTATGCACATACGTATCCAACACATGAGAGTGGTAGTTAACATTTGCTGAGCACTGGTTAAGTGCCAACCACTATTTCAAGCCCTTCATCTATATTAACTTTGTTAATAGTCACAGCAGTCCTTCAAGGGGTAGGTCCTGTCATACCTGTGTAACAGTCAAGGATGCTGAACAGAGGCATCCTTGCGTTGAGACATTGTCTAAGGTTACACAGATTGCCACTTAGAGTTGGGTTTCAAACCCCGGCAGTGTGGCCCAGAGCTCTGTGCTCAGCTGCTGTGCTGGGATGCATCCTTCCATAGAGCTCACTTAAACAGTTGCGGCTTTTGTTTCCTTAACAACATGTTATACAAATAAACTATGTATATAAAATCTGTGTGGTTGTGTGTGTGAATTAAGGCTATAGGCTATTAGTTATTTTTATCATTTACCTACATAAGAAAAGATATTACTTAAGGCCATTAGCTGGGTTTGAAATGGTTATAGTAAATACTAATAATTATTTTGCTTTCTTTCTCCTTAGTTTTATGGTTTGTTCAAGAAGAACGTATTCCCATTATTGTTTTCTCAATTATTTCCATACTTCTGTTCTGGGGAGACGTTGTTCTTTTATGTAAGTATTTATTTCTATTTTTCGTTTATATTTTAGTGATAAAATTATCATTTCTAGGAGGCAATATTAGTGAAATATTTAAGTTGTATTAGGAAGAGTATTATTGCGAGAAATAAAAATAAGTAGTTTAAAAATTAATAGTCTCCTTGAAGCACATATTGTCCCCTATATATTGCTACAATTAACTTTTAATTTCCAAGAAAGTAATTTGTTATTTATTTATTTACTATTCATTCATCCATTTTTGATATTGGGTGTTGAACCCAGGTGAACATCACCACTGAGTTACATTCCCAACATTTCCTATTTTTTATTTTGTGATAGGGTCATGCTAACTTACTTAGGACCTCACTAAATTGCTGAGGCTGGCTCTGAACAGGTGGTCCTCCTGCCTCAGGCTCCTGAGTTGCTGGGATTATAGGCATGAACCACCATGCCCAGGTAGAAGGTGCTTTTTATTTCTTTTTTTTGAGTGTTTACCATAGCACTATTCAGAACAGCCAAGATGCTGAATCAAACTAAGGGTCCACTGATAGATGAATGGATGAACAAAATATGGCACATATATACACATGGAATATTATTCAGCCATGATAAAGAATGTAATTTTGTCATTTGCAGCAACGTGAATTTCATTTAGGTTAAGTGAAATAAGTCAGGCAGAGAAAGCCAAATACCATGTTTTCACTTATATGTGGAAACTAAGAAGTGGATCTGATAGAAGTAGAGAATAGAATAGAATAGTGGTTACAGAAACTAGGGAGATTAGGGGAGAGGGAGAGACAAGGAAAATTTGGTCATTGAGTACCAAGTTACAACTAAAAGGATGTCTGATGTTTTGAATATTTCAAAAAAAAAAAACCTGAAAGGTTTTTGAATATTTTTACTACAAACAATGATTAAAAGTTTAAAAAGATAGATGTTTACCCAGACTTGAACATTACACAACGTGTGCATGTATCAGAACATCACATGGTACCCCATAAATATCTACAATTGTGTCAAATAAGTAAATTTAGAAGTTAAGCAAATGTAAGGACCTTGCGATACAATATGTTTGCTACTTTTGTTCACTGTCACCACTTAAAATAGTTATTGCCACATTGATTGACAGTGCTTGATAAATTACTGTTGAATCATTTTGTACTTGTTCCTTATTTTGAACTTTCACTTGGTGCACTATAGGAATGGCAGTAAATACAAATGCATAAACCAACCTAACATTTCTGAGAAGCAGCCTGCTAGATTTAATTATGTAAGAGAAGATATAAAAGGAAATAGTTTTGGAACTTTTAATTTGTTGACAAGAATATTATTTCTCCTAATATTTGGGATTAACTCTATCAGGAAGCACTAAGGTTGTAAGTTTTTCCCCCATTTATTAAAAGGTAGGAAAAGATCACCAACAAAAGATCCTCAAGATTATCGGGCTCTATGACATCTACATCAAAATCTTTTCTCTTTGGGCACACTGAGAAACTGACAGGTAGGCTAGCAGCAAGGTACCTTCCCCACACTTGCTATGAGACCTGCTGAAATGTGGCCATTCTGAGCAAAGCAAAGGAGCCAAAAGAAACTCTTTATGAAGGGTCACTGAAGAAATACGGAGATATTCTTTTATTGTCTGTGGTTACTTAAGTAACCTGCAGTAATATATTTGTTGGAAATGGTAATTAAGGAAAAGTTTAAGGTGGCTTTGAAAATTAGTAGTTGTACCAATCAACAGGAACTCAAGCTATCTGTAATGTACAGTGTACTTTTGCTCAAATACAAAAGGCCATTTTCTGGTAGAACACTGCCAATAGTGCTGTTTTGTGATTTGATTTTTGTTGCTAATGTTGGCATTATTTTTCTTCTATAGCAGCTCTTCTAAACCTGAAGAGGTTGAATTTTATATAAGGTTCAAACTCTTGTTTTTTGTTAAGGATGACATACAAATCAGCCTTTTTACATGAAATTATAATCTCAAGTATGGGTAGGTAGAGATTCAAATAATCATCAGTGGCCTGCAGTAAACCTTAAACATAGATTTTATTCTGGACAGTCAGGGATTCATTCATTATTTTTTACTATTGATTTAACTTGTGAATTATGTTAGTAGAGAAAAAGTAGATGCTGAACATAACAGTTAAATTTTTTCCATTTCACAACAGTCATCCATTGATTACTGACATGGAGGATATCTATATGTGGATAATACATGCAGAACTTCAATCACATATCCTGTTCCTCTCTGCTACTCAGTCTGATTTTAGGTTACCTGTAACAATTTTTGGTGAAAAATTAATTTCAATATTAGTCAAAACATTAAAATGTCAAAAGGGAACAAATGAAAATATTTTAGGCTTATCCATTACATTGTTCTTTGGGGAAAATGTACTGAGTGCTTGATAATAAATCTACTCTCAGAAACCTATAACATGTTTAATGAATCCTGTTGAGTCTTTACAGTCTATTTTTTTAAATATTTTCATTGAATTTTTAAGTACTTTAAGTACTTTTCTCCAACAAGATTTCACAAGGGGTAATTGTTCCAATGTTTATTCTACCATCTTTTTTAAAAATAAAACATTTCATATTTTCAGATGTCTTAATAATTTTATATTATGCTGCTAATAAACCAGTTATCGACCCATCAGCATTATGTGTATCTGTGTTGTGTTGTCCATCTGGGATGTTTTTGCTCATCAAGGGACATTGACAATGTCTAAAGACATTTTGATTGGCATAGCTGGGGGACTATTACTAGCATCTCACAATATAGACCAGGGATTCCGCATAACATTCTATAATGCACAAAGCATCCCCCACACAAAGACTTATCTAGCCTCCAAAGTTAATAATGCCTCAGTTGAGAAAGCTTGATGTATGTAACTTCATTCTTTAAAGTACAGGGAATAAAGTGTCACCTGTGTTACTGCCATTACCCTATTTATTCATTGGCTTTTGAAAAGATGTGAGGTGATTTGATGATATGAAGGAGTTATTGCTCAGAGGTTCTTCAGTTACACTGAAGTATCAATTTGTCTCTGCACCATATAGTTTAGAGAAATGGCTTCCCTTGTGATTGAATTCACAATTCTGTTTTTGTTTTTTAGCATTTCAATTTTCTGCATTCCTTGATTTGCTAAAGAAGAATTGGGTTTTATTTATTTTTGGACCAGTGATCACTATTGTTGTTTTTGTTGGAGCCTTACTCTTCAGCTCAGGTGAGATGTGCAGTAGCTATGAAGAAATGCAGAGTTCATATAAGGAGAACATACCAGGGGGATTGTGTGTTTCCTAGGGTTCTTGTAGCAGATTATGGCAAACCGAATGGCTTCAAACAACAGAAGTTGTTTTATATGTTGAACATCTACTTAGAACTAGAAGAGAGAACTATAAGAACTATAAGAGTTCACCACTCTGGAGGACGTAAGTCAGGGTGTCATTGAGCCCACATTCCCTCCCAAGACTTTAGGGGAGAGTCCGTTTCCTGCCTCTTCTGGCTTTGGCACTTCCTTAGCTTGTGCCCTCCTCCAGGGCTGCAGTGCCGCCTCCTCTGCTCTGTCTTCTGCTCTGTGTATCTGTGTCACACTTCCTTCTTCCTCTCTCTCTCAAGGACACTTGTCATTGGAATATGGGCCCATCCATATAATTCAAGATAAGCTCCTTCAAGATCCTTAACTTTGGTCATATAATGTAACTTGCTCTTTTGCCATATAAGGGGATATTCACAGCTTCTAGGGACTGGGAAGTGGAGATAGCTTCAGGGCCACTCAGTTCACCATGGAGACAAATCTTGTATTGACCAAGATGGGGAAGTGGAAAAGAACGTGAGAACCATGTCTGTCTAAAGTGACAGTTGCATCTGGGGGATGGGAGTGGGAGTGGGAAAGAAGGGCAGGGAGCACATGGAAGAAAGGCAAAGATGGGCTGGGACTCAGAGTGGTGGTTTCTACAGGAGGTGGTATGTGGATATAATGTTTAAAAACATAAATCATAATTTTGCTTAAACACAAAATTGCATATGGAGGTACTGAGGGCATGAGGAGAAGGAGATAAATTCAGAAGACAGCCTGAAAGAGCAGTTGATTTCACTTTGGGACAGGTGGAATATAGCAAAGGAAAGGAATGGTAAGAGATGACTAGAAAGATTCTCATTTGGAATTGTGTAAGGCAGTGGAGGAGACAGAGTCAATTCACTTAGATTTAAATTTTGAAATTTAGATTCTTAAATTTGGTCTTAGATGATTGGAAAGTGATCACTCATTTTGTGTGAAGTTGTGGGGAAAATTTTTTTTAAACTTACAGTTTGGGGGCTTGGGAATAGAGCTCAGTTGGTAGAATGCTTACCTCACATGCACAAGGCCCTGGGTTTAATCCCCAGCACCACAAAAAAAAAAAAGAAAAAAGAAAAAAAAACTTATAGTTTTAAGAGTAGTATTGAGAATAATACATTTAATAAATTAAGTACATTAACATACCAAACAGTAGGAAGTGTATATGACAATATTTTAAATATTTTTATTTCTTCACAGGTGAATATTCAAAAGACAAAGCTGAGGGACTTTTTCTCCTTGTATGTCCTTTAGGGTTGTTAGTAGTCTTTCAGTTCTTTAAGTTTAAACACAGTGAGTATTTCAGCATGATTTTTCCCACCTTTTAATTTAAGATATAGCAATTTTGGCAAAGATGTACTTGTATTTTTTTTTACAACTCAATAAAATTTGGTTTATTAAAACATTCTTAGTGAAATTTTTCCATACAGATCAATTTTAAGGTTATCTTAAGTCTTCAAAGCATTAACCAATTTTGTAAAAAGTGATTTTGATGTGTACTGGTTATCTTTTATGTGACATGCTTTGGACCAGAAGTGTTTTAGATTTCAGAGTTTTTCAGATTTTGGAATACTGAATACATGTGACTTATTGAACATCCTTAATTAGAAAATCCAAAATCAAATATGCTCCAGAATCTGAAACTGAGCATCAGATTTCAGATTTTCAGATTAGAGACACTCAATCTGTACTTGATACCAATTAGTATAATTTTAAATTATGCTACTTAATATTTTTATGGATTATCTTCACATTCTAATAGCAGTTTTTTATAGTTGTAAGTAGATGTTCAATATACTCTTTCTTTGCTAATCCTCTACATTATAAACTAGTTCTGCAAGATGATTATAAATTATGGATAGTAAAAACATTTTTTTTAGCTACCAAACCTTGACACTGTAGTCTTAGAAGATAGTATGCATACCCTAATAATAATCAGCATAATTTTCTCTGCATTTTAAGAGTAAATCACTGGCATATGTTTGTTATAATTATTAGAGTCACATTTAACATTGGGTCTTAGAGCTCTCTGGTTTGCTGCATATTGCAAAAGTATCAATGCATTATAAAACAAGAGAACTTCTAGATGCACAAGATAAAGATAATGATGTTTATGATCACATTTGCATATTTGGCCTCTCCACCCGAGAAATTCTGGGTGCATTATGGAGAAGATACTAATAGCCATTCATGAAGTAAAGCCCAAAAGTGTGGCCAAAGCAGCATTGTTCTAAGATTTTCAGTAAAAACAACAGATGTCTGTGACAGTAAAAGGTTGCTGACTGTGTGAGTCTGGGGCTAACACTTGTGTGGAAGTTAGTCTCTGGAAGTGCTGACCACCTAACAATGAACTACACTCAGTCTTTGGTCATAGGATCTTACCAAATACAAGTAGGAACACTTGCTTCATTAGTACCATCAACATGCTTCTGTTATGTCCTTTTCCTTCACTCAGTGCCTGGGAAGTCCATGATGCTCATTACCATATTAGCGATCATAGAGTTGGCGGGCTTTGGACTTGCTGTGTTTGGAATATATCTTTGCATGTCTGGTAAGAATCATTTTCCTCTGTAGTCTTGATTTGAATATCTCTTGGACAAAGCTCTCTCTTTCTTCTTCTTCCTTTAAAAAGTATATTGGTGCCCATCAGTAGATGAATTTATAAAGAAAATGTGGTGCACATACACAAAGGAGTTTTATTCAGCTGTGAAAAAAAATGAAATATGGAATCTCCTGGTAAATGAATGGAACTGGAGAAAAATCAGGCTAAATGAAAGACAAGGGTTGAATGTTTCCTCTGATATGTAGAAGCTAGAGAAAAATAATGGGGGAAAATGGGTGTCTCATGAAAATAAAAGGGAAATCAATGGAGTAGAAGAAGGAGATATAAGGAGAGGGAGAAAGGACAGGAAAAGAGAGGAACTGCAGAATAAAGTTGACGAAATTATGCTATGTACATATATGAATGTACAACAGTGAATTTCACCTTTATACACACACACAGCTCCAATTTTAAAAAAGCTATAAATAAAAAGAAGTAGAGTGAGGAAGTAGAACTAGAGAAGGGAGGAGGGAAGAGGAAGAGAAAGAAGAAGTACTGGGACCTGAAGTGGAGCAAATTGTATTCCATGCATGTCTGATTATGTTAAAATGAACCCCAATTTTATGTATAACTATAATTAACTAATAAAAATATTTTTTAAAGTACATAGAATTGAGTTTTTAGGGTAGTTTTAGGTTTCCAGCAAAATAGTAGAAAGTACAGAGGTCCTACATACTCTCATCCCTTCCATATCCTCCACTCAAGCACAAGTTTCCTCAACATGCCCACCAGAGTGGTACATTTGTGAACCAATGTTGATGCACCATTATCAGCTGAAGTTAATAGTTTATGTTGCAGTTAACTCTTAATGTTGTGCATTCTATGGCAAAGACAATTTTATAATAATGTGTATCCCTAATTACAGAATTGTAGAAAATAGTTTCACTGCCCTACAAATCCTTTGTGCTCCAGCTATTTATTCCTCCCTCTCCACAAATCCCTGGGAACCTTGATCTTTTTATTATCTCCATAGTGTTGCTTTTTTTGGAATGTTTTATGGAAGAGTATGTTGCTTTTTCATACGGGCTTCTTTCACTTAAAAATAGCCATCTTAAGTATCCTCCATGTATTTTCATGATTGATATCTTATCACAAGAATATCCCCTTGTGTGGATATACCACAGTTTGTTTATGCATTCATCTATTGAGAGACATCTTGGTTGCTTTCAGTTTTTTGTATCTACAAGTTTTTGTAAATATCCATGTGCATGTTTTTCTGTGGACATAAGTTTTCAGTTCCATTTGGGTAAACAACAAGGATTGCAATTTCTTGTAATTGCAATTTACAAGAATCCAAATTCTTGAATTTGTAAATTACAAGAATTTACAATTATATGTTAACAGTGTGGATTGTATGTTGAGTATGTTCAGTTTTGTAATAAATTGCCAAACTCCATATCAAAATGGCTGCACCATTTCACATTGCCAACACCAATGAATGACTGTATTTGATGCCATGAAATCTTTTTTATTAACTCTTTTTTTTCCCTGTTGAATAATGCTTTCTGAAATGGTATGAGAATATTTTCTGTATATGGCTCATGGGCTGAATTTTCTGGCAGCCCAACTGCTATGCCTACTTCTATAGAAGAATTTTTTAAATAACCAGATTCCAACTGATTTGAGTCTTAGATTTTATACAGAATTTCCCACTAGTCTTAATATGATAAGGTATATGTTATGCAAATGAGGGCTTTTTCTTTTTGGAGTTACTTCACTACCTGAGGTAATAATAATGAACATATGTAGATGGTTTTTATTTCTTGATCATTAAAACAAGATATTACTATCATTATTCTTGAAACTAGATATTACTACCATTATTGTTTATTCCTTTAAAATGTGCAGGTATTTCCTATGCATTTCTAATGTAATATTTTATTTGTTTTTACAGTATGTATACCAGAGGATGGCTTTTATGTGATTTCGGGTTTGGCTATGATAGCTGCATCAGAATTACTTGGACTAATTTATATGATACATAAGGGCAAGTCAATCTTATTTTTGTTAGCCTATGACAAAAATTTTAGATAGAGAACGTGGAAAATGTTTATAGTTTGGTTCTTCCAGTTTAGGGCCAAATAAATGTACTGATAACTCCAAAAATGAGAAGACACAATTGAAATAAGGGTAAATAAGTGGGTAGAAAGCATATGAATTAATGGAAATTTTGGATTATAAACTTAACATAAAAGAAAATGGTTTTCGGAATAAAGGTGTATTTCAGTAGTAGAGCACTTGCCTAGCATTTGTGAAGCCCCAAGTTTGATTCCTAACACCCCAAACACGAAAGAAAATGATGTTATGTATTGTAATGTTTAGATTTTTTATATTACATCAAAGGCAAGATAGTTGAAGGATCATTTTAATTAATAGAAAAGGATTGGTATTATTCCATTACTTTTATGATAGACCTCTTTTGCAGAAATCATGTGTTTGTCACTTGCTGTTTTTCTTGTACAGTAGTTGCAGACATTAATGCCACTAGGGAGGAAGGAATTGAAATCTCACATCTGTCATTTCTGTTCATTTAAGGAGTCGTGACCTCCAATGTTAACTTTAAAACAATCACAACCAATATAATAAAAAAACTGAGCTTTAAAATTAAGCTTTTTACTACTTTTAAAATCAATTCTTATTAAGTTTGGAATTAGCTTTTTTACTTCCAACCTACATATTCAATCTGCCAATTTTCAAACAGGTCCTGCATAATTTCTTATTTTAGATAAATAAAGATATACAGGATTTTCATAGTGCCTACAGCTAGTGTGTTGTCTTACCTAAGATAAAAATGTTCTCTACAATGTCATTTGCATGTCTTCTTTTATGAAAGAATTTTTTTATTTATGAAGTAAAGCAGACTCTACCAACAAAATAATTAAAAGTTACAAATTAATGGAGTAAAAAAAATTAATGTTTCTCCTTTGCTCTAGGTGAATTTTATACTTTGTTTCTAAAAATTAATACAAAGTTCAAATTGCTATAGTCAAGAAATTTCCCATATGACTTGCATAAGGCTTTCAAAAAAATTTCACCATTATTTCTGAACTTAATTTCTTTGGTGACTGATAATTGAGTTTGGCTTTGCTATATATTTTCTGTACCACCCCTTTTGAAATGCATTTTTATTTTTAGTTGATGCAGCAATTGTACATATTTACTAAAGTGTGAAATTTTAAAACATATATACAGTGTGTAATGATCAGATCAAGATAACTGGCATATCTATCACTTCACACATTTATCATTTCTTACTGCTGGGAACATTCCTTTGTGCTGTCAACCATAGTGACCCTAATATGATACAGGGCATTAGAAGTTATTCCTCCTATCCAACTGTACCTGTTAATCATCATCTCCTATCCCTATGCACTTCCCAAGCTCTGGTAACCACTATTCTATTCTCTACATCTATGAAATCCACTTTTAACTTCCACCTACACAAAAGAACATGCCATGTTTGTCCCTCGGTGCCTGACTTATTTCATTTAACAAAATGTTCTCCAGTTCCACCTGTGTGGCTGTAAATGACAAATTTTTATACTTTATTAGGGCTGAATAACATTCCTGTGTGTGTGTGTGTGTGTGTGTGTGTGTGTGTAATATTTACCTTTATATCCATTGATGGACACCCAGGTTGATTTCACGTCTTAGCTACAGTAAAGTGCTGCAATAAACATTTCAGTGTATACATACCCAACAATGGGACTACTGGATCATATGGTAGATCTATTTTTAATTTTATAAGAAAGCTTCATACTCTTTTTCATAATGGCTATACCAATAAAATTGCCACCAACATTTTTCCCTTACAGGGAATCCTCAACAGCATTTGTTACTTTTTGTCCTTTTGATAATAGACAAGCAGCGTGTAAAAGAGGAGCCTGTAAAGCAGGAGGGTGAAAAACAGCCAGATGAAACCAAACCCGCCCAGGAAGGTGATGTTGTACTGGAAGAGAAAAAATAAAACTATTGATCAAGTGGGCAGCAAATCAATGTTTCTACTGCTGCCAATTCTGTTACATTGAATCAAAATTGAAAAAACTCAAGCACAAAGCCTCATGGATTTTTTTCTGATAATTAGACAGTAGGTATTCTTGGTGATGTGTTCTGTTAATTATCATGCTACTGAGCTAGAAAAATTCTTCTAGATAGATATAGCCCTGATAAGAATTATTAGGAAGCACCTATCACTAATTTTCTTCATAATGTCTCTGCTCTTATTTTTAGATTCATTCTTTTTAGTCTTCTGCAGTCACGTTGGTAATATGAATACTATTATGAATGAGAAATTTGTCATCAGAAGCTATTATGAAGATATAATTCTCCCACGTTTATTTGAGAGTGGGCCAAAGTCATAATTCACTGGAAAAATCAAGATAACTTCACTGTTCACTATTACTACAAAGCCAATGACCATTTGGAAAAACAAGATCCAAAATGTGCAAACAGGATATGCTTCTCCCATAGTGAGATTCACAATGGAATGCCTCTTTTTCTGAAGATTCTGTTTTCTTTCTGGATGAAGGAATTTATACCTATGTGGGAAAAGTTGAAAAGATAACCAAGAATAGTAAAGATTGGAAGTAGGTGTGTATAAAATGTTTCATAAAGCATAACAATATTATCACTCAATGATACTCTAAACATCTCTTTCTTCATATACTATGGTTTCCTTTAACTTTGTTATTTTTATGCATAGTATCTCATAGTATAAATATATTGTAATTGATACAACTATTCCTATTGGTGGATACTTGGACATTTTGAGTATTTTACATTAAAATGACATTTAATACTGAAGAATTATTTGAAATAAAACTATCACAAGATTTTAATATACAGCAGTGTAAATTATTTTAAATCTTATCAGCACACAGTATTATCAATCTTAAAATTTTTGCCAAGTTATAACTCAAAAAATATTGAATGATTGATTTCAATTGCATTTTTCTATACTACTAATGAAGTTCATTTTTATCTTATATGCTTTCCTCCTCTCCATATTAACTATATATATTAATTTATTATGTATTCAAATATTTATTGGATATCCCTGTATATTTATAACTATAATCACATACAATTAATACAATTAATATATGTACTGCATTTAATATAGTAACTACTGATGATTCTCAAAGTTACATTGACCCAAATAGACATTTAATTAAAATTTAAGAAATTTAAGCACAGGAATTCTTGGTTTATTTCTAATACAGACTATCAAGGATTCTTGATGATGAGGCATATTGATGATTAGCCTGCTAATAATTAATATAGTATTCCATATATAGTACACATATATATGTAATATAGTCAATATAGTATATGGTATAATAATGTATAGTCACACACACACAGTTTTAGGTATATTTTTAGGGTATATTTTCCAGTAGGTTGTTTAACCCAGCACTTCTTCCTTTTCCCTTTGCTTCCTTTAGCTGCTTTAGAACTTGATTCAGAAATCTAAGAATTAGGTGTAAACAGAATCAAATAGGCTGAGTCAGTATCTGAAGATTCAAAGTTCTGCATGAACCCTAGTTTATAGACTGGGTTAATGATGCTCACATTTTGCTTGCTCAATGAGACCTTGAGATTTGTCAGCTAAGGTCCTAGAAAATAGAGATTGCTATGTACTTATGCATGCTCTTTTTTATTTTCTGGGTAAGGACACTATCTTAAGGTTCTACAGAGTTTTGGGTTCTTTTGGTTTTCCTTTCAGTAAAGTGCAAATCCTGCTCATAAAAACTAGCTTCTCATTTCAAAGGTATTAAAGTGTATTTTGCACAGATGGCCTATAGTGAGATTTCAACTGCATTCTTCATGTGCCCTTCTTTCTCCTGTAGAGCTTCCCTCACACCTGTGATGAAGTTGAAAAGAGGAACATGAACAGCTTCCTGTTATGCCGTGTGTTAAGTGTTTATCCTCATTCACGTATCCCACGGGAAATGGACAATGCATCTGTCTCTGAAAACAATACAGAAGAAATGAGTATTTGAGTCCTTTTTATATTATCAGCTCACTCAGTATCACAGGATCAAATTCATCTCATGAGTACTATTGAAAATGCATTGCTGAAGCAAACATGTACAGGGCCACAGACCCTGGAAGCTAGGTTCTGTGGAACATTCCGTGTGGAAATGCTATGTCACTGGTTGGGAGGTGCTGGGGATTGATTTTTACAGTGCTAATTCTTACTTGCTTACACTCTGAGCATTAATTTCTCATTAATAAAATGCAGTTAATTCTCACCTTGCTTGGTATTTGTGTGTTGAATGAAAACATCTGTGAGATAGAATGTAGCAAATCTATCCATGGAGATTGCTGTTTGTCAATGGTTCATCCTCCAGGCAGGACTTTCTGCCTGCTTTGCACTTCAGTATGCAGGGTCAGAGAAGGAAGGAATACTAGTCTCTGTTTAAACTGCTTTTCACACCATATAAATATAATTTTTAAATGTTCGTCTCAAATGCAACATGAGTTTTTGGCTACAAAATGGCCCCCTCCTTTTTCTTCTCCAATAGTTGTCCTTTATAAGAAGAAACTGCTTATTCTTCATGCACCCTAAAAACAATGTTGGTTTTTTTTTTTCTGTGAAGTTCCAGTGACTATCACCAGTGAAGCACACGCCCAGACAATGCCAAGTCCTTTCAGAGTTAAGCAGGCCTTAGCCAGCTCTTCATTTCCTTCAAAAGGGGCAAGGAATTGAGACAGCTATCTGCATTACAGAAAGCAGGTACTTTCTGTAATTCACTCCAAGGGCATCCTCACTCTCAGTTTTCTATCCCCATTACCCCATAAGGGAAAAAAAAACTTCAGCCACATCACCAATTTGCTCCACAGTTGATACACAATTCTGTCAAGAAAACTTCCTTGTTCTTATATAACATTTGAGAGATGTTTCAGCCTTTTCTTCTGTGAACTAGAAACAATTAGTCACTGCACTGCCAAGGAAGGTTTTCCTATTCATCCCTGGCCTCCCAAAAGCAATTTTTGCCTCATTTTATGTTTTGTTAGAAATAGTTATGACAAAGATGCATGCATGGCATCTGTTTTGAATACCCTCTGAGCTCCTGCAGCTGAGTGCAATTAGAATACGTGGGAATAACCTCCCTAAACAATTCTGTTTTATAGAGTTGCTGGGCAGGCTCTGCACAAAAGACCCTAAATCCAGTGCCATAGACTTCTCAAATAGAGGCCAGAGTTTAAACTACTTAATTGGATTCCTCCATATAAAACTTCTTCTTGAGGTAGTTATTTGGGAATCTAAAAAATTTCTGGAGCTGTCAATGACTCCTGCTTCTTATATTTAGATCTAAGTATTTAATGTAACCAACTTTTAGTCCTTTCTTCAAAAGGGATCTTTTATTCTTTTTTACCTCCATTAAGGTAGTATTTATTATTGGCAACTCCATCAATTTATCTTGTAGAGCTACTAGTAATTCATTTATCATAAATAAGAAAGTGGTCCAAGCATGCAACAAATTTTAAAACATTGAAGGATGGTGCCTGTCTGTGCTGGGAAATGTGCTAAGTGCTTTATAAGCATTCTGTGAAGGGTAGCTACTATCACACTGTTCATCTATTTTAACTCACTTCTAAAGCCAGAACTCATTTGAAAACTACATTCTTTAAATAAGGAAGCTGAAGCACGTCTGTTCCTGCCAAACATTCCATTCAGAGTTTGTTTTTGTTTTTTTGTTTTTCTGCCACTCTGCCATTTGGCCCAATAATTAGGTCAATTGGATTCTACTATTGGATCAGAATAGACTTTCAATGAACCAGATACATAGAAAGATTTTCTGCATTTTGGGGTAGAATCAGAAAAAAAAAAAAACAAGACATAGAAAGCAGGACTGTGGCATCTAATCTCCTTCATTGCCTCAATTTTAGATATCTTCCACTTAAGTCTCCATATTGATATGGCACAAAGTCATATACTTGCCTATCAGAGAAAGAATTCACTCAGAATTCCAGTAGACCCATTTGTGCTTTTAAAATTATCCCTATTCCATGGAGTCCTGAATATTCTACACAAATTAATTGAAGTTCCAAAACTCAAAAGCTGAAGTTAACCTGGAATAGAGCACATGAGAAGTAGAAATAGAATGTGCTTTCCACTCAAATACTTAGGTACTTCTGTATTACCTGGACAAGAAGAATTTAGTAAATATGGGAAGTTTTTTGAACTTGTTTTTTGTTGTCTTTAATAGGATTTTAAAGAGAAAAACAAAATTATTATGAGCACTAACCATTCTACTGTAAGAGAAGAGAGTTGTCTATCTGTTGTACCTTTGTTCCAAACTCCTTTGTTTTCACCTTGAATTTATTGACTTGAGATTCTGCTCTCTGCCCTTTCCTTCACTTTACTGAGCTCTCGCTGCTGCTTTTTATACTTGGGAAGATATAACAAGGCTTGTTCCTTCTATAAAAATAAAAAAATAGAGAAAAGAAATTTTCATACCTCCATAATATTTTCTGTTCTACTATGAGAAACTTGAAAAATGTGACAAGAATATATACTTCAGAGGGTTGAACATAATATCCTATTTTGGTATACGACATAGGAATTAAGACATTCTAGCAAAGATTCACATTTTTTTCTGAACATGAGTAGATGTTGTATTTTGTCAAATGCTTTTTCTGCATCTATCATGATAATCATGTGATTCTTATTTTTTAGTCTATTAATGTGGTAAATTATATTTACTGTTTTCTGTATGTTGAACCAAACCTGTATCACTGGGGTGAAGCCCACCTGATCATGCTACACTATCTTTTTAGTGTGTTTTTGTATGCATTTGCCAGCATTTTATTATGAACTTTTGTACCTATGTTCATCAAGGATATTGGTCTGAAGTTTTCTTTCCTTGATGTGTCTATGTCTGGTTTTGGTATCAGGATCATAGTAGCTTCACAGAGTGAGTTTGAAGAGGTTCCCTCCCTCCTTTTCTATTTCATGGAATACTTTGAGAAAGATTGGTGTTAGTTCTTCTTTGAAGGCTAGCAGAACATGGTTGAGAATCCATCCAGTCCTGGGCTTTTCTTTTTTTTGTAGGCTTTTTTTTGATGGTATCTTCAATTTGGTAAAATTGAAATTAATCTGTTTAAATTTTCTATGGCCTCCTGGTTCAAATTGGGTAGGTCATGTCTCTAGAAATTTGTTGATGTCTTTAAGGTTTTCTAGTATATTGAAGTATAAATTTTTAAAATAATTTCTGATTATCATCTGTATTTCATTGTTGTCTGTGGTAATATTTCCTTTTACATCTAGAATTTAAATAATTTGAGTTTTCCCTATTTCTTTTTGTTAGCTTGAGTAAGGGTGTATCAAATTTTTGTCAAAGCACTTCTTCTTTATTTGATGTTTTGAAATGTTTAATTTTAATTTCATTGATTTTTGTCTCTTATTTTAATGATTTCCTTCTTCTATTGCTTTTGATATTATTTTCTTCTTTTTCTAGGGCCTTCAGATGTAATATTAAATTATTTGTTGTCTTTTCATTCTTATAATATATATACTCAATGCTATGAACTTTTCTCTTAGAACTGCCTTTATAGTGTCCCAGGGGTTTAATATGTTGTATCACAACTCTCATTTAATTCTGAATATTTTTAAAATTTTTTTCCTAATTTATTCTGCTATCCATTTATCATTCAATAGTGAATTATTTAGTCACCTGGTGTTAGAGTAGCTTCCATTTGTTATCTTATTATTGATTTCTAATTTCATTTTATTATGATCTGGTATAAGGCAAGGTATTATCTATATTTATTTTTGTATTTGTTAAGAGTTGCTTTGTGGTCGATTTTAGAAAATAGATTCATGTACTGCTGAGAAGAAAATGTATTCAGTCATTGATGGATGAAATATTCTATATATGTCTTTTAAGTCTAAATTATCAATTATATTTTTTACTTCTATAACTTCTTTATTTAGTTTTGGAAAATATATCCAGTGATGAGAGAGTCATATTACCCAGTATTATGGTTTTGTGGTGCATTTGATTTTTCAAGTTTAGAAGTGTTTTTTTAATGTACATATGTGCTTCATTGTTTGAGGCATAAATATTTACAATTGTTTTTTCTTGTTCTTGTATAATTCCTTTAAGCAGTATAAAATGACCTTTTTTATTTATTCTGATTAACTTTGGCTTGAAGTCCACTTTATCTGATGTGAGAATAGAAACCTCTGCTTGTTGATGACATCCATGTGAATGATGTGTTTTTTTTCCCATCCTTTCACCTTCAGTCTCTGAGGTGAGTCTCTTGGAGACAGCATATTGTTGGGTCTTGATGTTTTTAAAAATATTTTTAGTTATAGATGGACACAATATCTTTGATTTGTTTATTTTTATGTGGTACTGAGGATTGAACTCAGTGCCTCACATGTGTGAAGCAAACACTCTGCCACCGAGCTAAAACCCTAGCCCTTGGGTCTTGATTTTTAATCCAATCTGCCAGCCTATGTTTTTTGATCGATGAGCCTGGGCCATTTGCATTCAATGTTGTTACTGAGAAAAGTTTTTTCCCTGTCATTTTGATTTATTTCTAGTTTTTAATTTGTATTATTTTCTCCTTTGATTGACTATTTCTCTAGTGTAGGTCTTCCTTATGCTTGCTTTCATTTTTTATTTCTTCTTCATGAAATATTTTATTGAGTATGTTTTGTAGTGCAGGCATTCTAGTTGTGAATTTTTTGAATTTTTGTTCACCGTGGAAGGTTTTTATTTCATCATCAATTCTGAAGCTTAATTTTGCTGTTCTTTCAGAGCTTGGTATATGTTATTCAAAGACCTCCTAGCTTTTAGGGTCTGAGTTGAGAAATCAGATGAAATCCAGATTGGGTTCCCTCTAAATGTGACCTATCATTTTTCTCTAGCAGCCTTTAAAATTCTATTCTTTATTCTGTGTATTAGGCATTTTCATAATAATGTTCCTGGGCATGAATCTGTTGTAATTTTGTATATTCAGGGTCCTGTATACCTCCCATATTTGATATTCTGTTCATTCCTAAGGTTTGGGAAATTTTCAGATATTATTTCTTTGAAAAGATTGCACATTCATTTGATGGGTATTTCAAAGCCTTCTTCTATTCCAATAAATCTTATATTTGGTCTTTTCATGTTATCCAATGTTTCTTAACAACACTGTTCATGGTCTTTTAACATCCTTTTTTTTCTTTTTCTTTTTTAAGCATCCTGCTTAAACTTTTCTTGTCTTCCTCTGCCTGAAATGGATAGGTGTGTATGTGAAGATGATTTGAAAGATCCAGCAGTTTACACTGGGCATAACTTCACATAAAGTAATAAGGATTGAAAAGTTTTATTAAACACCATCTGAGAGTTGTGTCTTGTACATTTGATTTAACTCTATTCATTCCAAGTTTTGAGAATTTAACAAATAGTTCTGAGCAATGACAGAGCCACCCACAACACTGCCCAGGCTTTAAGTGAAAATTAAAGTCATTCAGTTCAATATAGTCTTCAGCCCCTCCATCCCAACCAAGCTACACCTATCTGAAGTTTCTCAGTAGAAATGAAGTCCATTATCATAAGAACTCTATATTCAAAACAGGACACCAAACACCCCTCAGTCAAAACAACTCATCTCTTGAATTTTGAAATTAGCCCTTGGCTTGGGGCAATGGAACACAGAAAAGGTAAGTTTTCTGAATTCTGCCATGAGCATCAGCAAAAATAATGAGGAAAATTTCACAAGTTGTTGGAACCTTGGTGTGCCTATTGTTATTGCCTCAGTTGTAGTCCAGGCTTGGGCTGGAGAAAGGAGAACTGGTGATGCAATGTTCCCTTAATTGTGCTCCATGAAGCCTTTCATATTCTAAGAAGTGAAGAGAGAGGTAGGCAGGTTAGATGGGATTCTTTTTCCTATGCCCCTTTAACTGAAGTATTTCCAATTCAGAGCTGTTGAACTTCCCAAAGAAAATATCTCAACCTGGTGAAGAATAAAAGATTGATTTTATCAAGATGTGCCCTGTTGCTCAAAAACTTCATTGGCTTCATTTTACCTCTTCCATCAAGTATCAACTCCTTTGGTGACATCTGTAGTTTGAATCTTTAATGTCCTCCAAAGGCATGTGATAAAGGCTCAGGTTCCCAGGGTGGTATCATGGGAAGGTGACTGAAACTGTAAGAGATGGAGCCTACTTACTGAGAAGTCCTTAGAACATTTTGCTTTCTGGACATTAAGTGAGCAGTTTTGCTCTCCTGCACACTCCTATCTTGATGTTTTGCCTCACCTCAGGGCCAAAAGCAACAAACTGAAAACTGAGAAAATAAACCTTTTCTCTTTTAAATTCATTATCTCAGGTACTTTCTTATAGAGATGGAAAGCTAATTCAATACAATGACTTTCATGGTTCTTTCAATTACCTTCTACTACCCTGCACAAACCTACTGCCTCCAGTTCATCTCCCTCTATTTCTTCATGGCTCCCTACTATTCTCTCATCTGTAGATTTAGCTAAACTGTTTCCACCTAGAAGCCCTTCACCCACCTCAAAATAGTCTAACATAGATAATTAATTGCTAATTTTAAGCTTACTGAGGCAAGGATGAGCATATAGTGCTCATCCTGGTTGGAAAGCTGAGACGAGCTTATGTTATAAATAAAATCCCTTGTCTGTTTCATCTGCCTTGCTCTCTAAATCTTATAAAATTTGAAGATTCACAGCTTTGTTTGTTGTAAATTCAGAAATCAACACAGAGTTAATTGCTATTAATGAATTTACTGAGGAGAGGTAATGAAGGAAATTATGTAGAACTAAAGTGAAAAAAGCTAAAAGTGGTTGCCAATGTTAACGATATTCCTCCCACTTGGGTAGGCAAGGCCTTTAATGTCTGGCCTAAGTTCATGCCTCATCTCAAGCATTAAATAATTCTGGTAGCCATGATAAACACTGGATAGCCCTTCCAGAAAAGACCTGACCACTCAGCTGTGAGATGTGCAATTGACAGTTTCTCACTGGAGTGCCTTTGGGAATTGAAATAGCATTATTACATGGTTTCTAGGCAACAACCGGTCATGAAGAATAACTGGGCAGAGTAGAGTTACTTGTGTATGGCTATTTATGCCCCAAAGGGGACTACTTTCTGGGACATTTCTGCAGTTGCTAAGAGATGCACTGCAATCTGAGGTTCTTTTTCCAAAGTCCTCCTCAATAACTCCTTTCATCAGAATGACTGCCCCACACTGCAGTCTGAAGGCTTTCTCTGCTCAATCCTGCTTGTGTTGCTCTTTGTCTTTTACAGGTGTGACCTCTAATAATTTTCTTGTAAGGCAGAAATAACATCTACATAGAGATTCCAGAATATAGGAGGAAGTTAAAGACAAAATGTAGCAGCTGGGTGGAGATTAGGGAACATAGAATCTATCTTTACCATGTATAACAATTCAAAATTTCTAATCTTATGTCTTGCTTTATACCAAATGCCATAAGGACATAAAGGAAAAATTAAATGTAAAATGGAGACAAGCCATAGAACTATTGTAGAGTAAAGTCACATGGAATTCTCTTTCTAGTCTACAGTTGTAGAATCTTCTCGGATAATTTTTACTAGGAGAAGAAATCCACATTTATGTTCAACATGACATTTTTCTGTTGCCACCTATGAATGGATTATCACAAAACAAACTGCCTCATACTGTTAACATCTCTAATAACCTAGCCTCAGAAACCAGAATTGAGACCCAAAGATCTCAGAACTATAGAAAATGTGCCTAAAATGATTTGGACTTTTAATTAGTTATATTAGAATTAGTTATATTGCACAGTGTGAGAGAGCTGACAGGAAATTTTGACATGTGTTCAACAAATGATATACAGTCATGCATCATGAACTTTTTTGTTTGTTTTGGTTTGGTTTTGGTACCAGGGATTGAACCTAGAAACACTTAACCACTGAACTTTGAGCCACAGCCCCAATCCTTTTTATTTTTTCTTTTGAGATAGGTTCTTACTAAGTTGCTTGGGGCCTCACTTAATTGCTGAGGCTGGCTTTGAACTTGCGTTCCTCTTGTGTCAGCCTCCTGAGTCACTGGGATTACAAGTGCGTGTCATCATGTCTAGCTTGCACTGATGTGTTGAAGATGCATTGCAAAATTTGGGTAGTCCTGTAAGGTTATAATGGAGCTGAAAAATTCTATTGCCTAGCAAATGCATAGCTCTACAAGAGGAAGAGAAAATGATATTGAAGGAAAAGAAAAAGAACCCCCAAGACAATTTAGTGAAAAGTTTAGGAGAAGCTTTTGCAGACAGTGACAAGTGCCTTTAAAAATTTGAAAAGCATGAACCTGAACATAAAAAAGTTCTTGAATTGACAGAAATGTTCATGGTGCATTATCTGCTTGTGAACAAATCCATAATGAAAAAATAAACCAACAAACTACCATGAACATATTTCTCAATATAGTGATATCTCTTCAAGAAGATGTGACTTATTTCTCAAAATAGTGGCATCTCCTCAAGTAGGTCCTTCACAAGGCATTGCTATCATAGGAAATAACATCTCTATGCATGTTACAGCCCCCGAAGAACTTATAGTGGGATGAGATATAGTCGTAGAAGACAAAGATATTAATAATCCTGACCATGTGTAGGCCTGCGGTAATGTATGTACTTATATCTTAATATTTAACAAAAAAATTAAAGAAAAAAATATTTATAATAGAAAATGCTTATAAGATAAAATAGAAAAGGAAAATATTTTTGTACAATTGTACACTGAATGTTTTAAATCAAGTATTATAAAAGTAAAAATGTTACAAAATATTTAAAAGTTTATGAAGTAAAATTGACACTAAGGGTAGTTCATTATCCAAGAATGAAAAACATTGTTCTTTAAATTTAGTGTAGCCTATATGTATGATGTTTATGAACTCTAAAGTAGTGTACAGCAATGTACTAGGTCTTTACACTTACTCATCACTCATCACTCACCTAGAACAACTTCCACTCCTACAAACTCCATTCATGGTAAGTATCCTATACAAATGTACCATTGTTTTTATCTTTTTTTTTTCCTCCACATTTCTTATTGGTGCACTATAGTTGTACATAATGGTGGGATTAGTTGTAACCTATTCATACATGCACAAAATATAACAATATAACTTAGTCAATGTCACTCCCCAGCACTTCTCCCTCCTCCCTCCTCCTACCTCCTGGTCCCTTTCCTTTATTCTAGTGTTCCACTTTTGCTTTTCATGAGATTCTCCCCACCACCTTTCTTTTCCTTTTTCCTCTCTAGCTCCCACATACGAGAGAAAACATGAGGCACTTGACCTTCAGCGTTTAGATTATTTCACTTAACATAATGGTATAAGGTTCTATCCATGTTCCTGCAAATGACATAATTTTTTTTATGGCTGAATAAAACTACATTGTGTACATACACCACATTTTCCTTATCCTTTCATCCATTGATGGACACCTAGGCTAGTTCTACAGTTTGGCTATTGTGGATTGTGCTACTATAAACATGGGTATGCATGTATCCCTATAGTGACCCAACTATACAACTCCTGGGTATCAATCCTAAAGAGTTAAATATACCATTTTTTATCTTTTATATTGTCTTTTAACTGTGCCTTTTCTATGTTTATGGTTTCTATAGATAAACATTTGCCATTGTGCTGCAGTTGCCTAACGTATTAGTGTAGTAATATGCTATGCAGGCTTTTAGTTTAGGAGTACATCATATATCCCAGGTATGTAGTAGGTTGTGGGAGCTGGGTTTATGTACACACTATGATGTTTATACCATGATGTAACTGCCTAATAATGCATTTCTCAGAAGGAATACCTGTCCTTAATTGATGCATGAGTGTCTGTGCATTGGCTACGTGCCAAAAGGATGTTAGTCCCTAAAGTGGGCCTTGCTTTCAGGGAATTTGACAATTCCATCAGAAAGAAAGGGAAAAAAATGAAAGTGAAAATGTAGATGAAAAATTATATCATTACAAGTGTGATAATGACTTGTAAGAAAACTGCCCTTCTCTTTTCAATTATTTGCCTGAGATCAATTAGTCAATAGCTTAAATACACAAAGCCTGAAAGAGGCCTTTTTCCTGTTTTAGTATTTGCTGTTTTCATCTGGAACAAGCAACAGAATCCTCAGTGGCCTTGAATGATTTTTGCAACCAGAAAATAGGAGTGGAAATATCCCTGCTCCAATTACTCAACACCCCATGAAAAGTGCTGGCGAGGTGGTCATTCCAAGCCTCTACCAATCATTTATTTACATGTTATTCACTCAGCCTCTCACAGGAAGGCATCTTTCTGAAAGTGCTGCAAATATGTGTGAAAAATAAGGATATTACAAATAGCATTCCACCTCTAATTACGCCTTGTAGATAATATTTTGTTCTCTGCAAGCTCTGTAAACGCATGGACCTAAAACTATGGATATCACAAGAGCCCTGAGAGGTAAATCAGTGTCTGCTGCTGAGGAAGATCAATGATTCAGTAATAACTGCAGGGGTCTCAGGAGGATTTTTCAGCCGGAAAGGAGCATACTTCTGCAGGATAGAGCCCAACCACACACACAGGGAATGGTTTCCTGCAGTACCTGATAGGCCAGCTCTCTGACGCACTTCTCTAGTCTGCGAGATTCCTTGTGGGCCTCCACATTACGATGGAGCTGGCCCTCCAGTTCACCTTCCAGTTCATGAACCTGCAACCAAACCATGACCTCAGATCACATGCTGGCAGCAAGGCTGGTACAGTGTTTGCCAACAGGAGGATCATTTGAAATAGTCGAGGGATGATGTGTCTGCTCTTTCTGGTAGGGATTAAATAGGGCAACCTCTGTGAGAAAAATCCATAACCAAATGTGAGCTGGTTAAACTATGTGATTTCATAAAGAACTGTTAAGATTCTAAAGGACATGAAAGGCTAATACACACAGAGGGGAGAAGCCTGCCTTCTTACATTATGAAATCACACATCCACACATGGATGCATGCATGAAAGTCTATAAGTACAGGAAGTGAGTTGCATTTAGCTGTCTTTCAGGATTTAGCCAATAAACTCCCTAGTCTTAAGCTTCTTTCTCCATATTCAGTATATACTAAAGAAATCAGACCTCTAGTCTCCAGCACACACACATCAAACACAGCCCTGAAGCCCTGCACCCTTGCTTTGTGGCAGAGCTATAGAACAGAACTGCCTGTTTCCTTAAACAGTATACAGGAAAGATTAGCATAACATTCATTCAACAAGGTGTCAACCACACACCACACCCCAGTGAAAGGAATAGAGCAGTGACTAAAACAATAATTTTTTCCCTGTATAAGTATAGTTTCACGAAGAGGGTGCAGGAAAACTAAAGTAAAACACAATATGTTTGACAGTGTCAAGTGCTATAGAGAAAAATAAGGGGAAAAAGGGGGAAGAGAGTTGGTGGGGGAAGAACATGGGTTTCTTCTGCTGAGGGGTCTTCTCTCAAATATCCACGCCTCTTTCCCTATGGACTCCTTAACTCAAATGCTACATTCTGCATGAGTCCTCCCTGATCACCATCCTAAAACCGTAAAGCTGAATGCCCCAAGGTATGAAGTCCCTGATAATGTCCTTTACCTCCCTCTTGCCACTAGAGCCACACTGACCTCCTTGTTCCTCCTCCGATGGGTGCACTAAGGGAGAAAAGGAGTGAGGGTCAGTAGCTATGCAGGTTCTTTGTGGATAAAGTTCATCAATACAAAATCTTTTTGGACACTTGTTCTTCCTAGGAACTTAATAAATCATTTAGTTTGTTAAAATATGAGCTAAAGTTACTCTACTTTTTAAAATACTTGCTAAGGGATTTTTGTGTTTAAAGTGATTAAGATACCTCAAGTTAAAAAAAAAAAAAAAAGCTTTAGTAGAGCAAATCCTAGACATCATATAATTTCATCTGTAAGTATTTTTGTTATGTAATTCTAAAAGGTAATGATAATGATGATTGCTATGGTTAAATGTGTTGCCCTGAAATTCATGTGCTGAAAACTTAATTTACAAATTCATATGCTAATGATGTTTGGAGGTCAAGCCTTTTGGAAGTAATAAGACTAGATTAGGTCATGAGGATGAGGTCCCCAGGATGGCACTGACGGCTTAATAAGAAGAAAGACCTGGGCTAGCCATGCTTGCTCTCGCTCACCATGTAATGCCCTCTGCCAGTTATGATGTACCAAGAAGGCCTTCAACAGATGCCAGCACCGTGCTCTTGGACTTCTCAGCCTCTAAAATCATAAGTTCAACTAACTTCTATTCTTTATAAATTACCCAGTCTTGGGTAGTTTGCTATAGCAAAAGAATATTACTAAAACAAGGGCACTGTGATTAAATTTTTAAGAGAATTAGCCATAATTGTTTAGTATCATCTGATATTTAGTATCTCACTGCTACTGAGTTGTCATTCATATTAGGCTGTAATAGGGGACAAAAAGTAACTGGAAATAAGATACTGCAATTTTAAATTAGAGTTGGAAATACCAGTATTATTTATATACATTTTAGGCAGATGAAAATGTGCATATTAAAAGTTCTTTGATTTTATACCTATGTGCTTTTTCTCTTATGCTAAAAATCTTTATGCTTAAGAATGCCATTGATAGATCTTATTGCTAGTAGAAATGAGATATTATTTTGGTACAATAAATGCAGGGGCTTTTTTGTTATTGTTGTTGTCCTGAAGATATATTCCATGAGAGTTTCAGAGAAAAACATTGTTTAAAATGTTTAAGAGTCACTGGGAAAAATTCTTTTTTGTATATGTTTTACATCCAACTCAATACATGGATAGCTTTATTTGCTTTTATTGGTACTAAAATTTTCAGGATGGCTGGGGTTTTTTTCCCATTTGATTTAAACTTGTAGTTTTTTTAAAATTCTGAAGCATGTAAATTATTTACAGGACTTTGGTATTTAAAACAGCTTTTAAGCTGGGTGCAGTCGCGCACGCCTGTAATCCCAGCACTTTGGGAGACTAAGACGGGAGAAGCAAAGCCAACCTCAGCAATGGTGAGGTGCTAAGCAACTCAATGAGACCCTGTCTCTAAAAATAAACACAAAATAGGGTTGGGGATGTGGCTCAGTGGTCGAGTGCCCCTGAGTTCAATCCCCAGTACCAAAAAAAAAAAAAAAACCTAGCTTTTAAAAAGGTACAAAAAGTCTAACTTCTATCTTTGTATTCTCTTCTATTATGATTTAGATCTGGAATATCCCCAAAGGTTCATGTGTTGAAGGTTTGGTCCCAAATCCCAAATGCAGCAATGACCAGAGGTGGAGCTTTCAGAAAGTGACTGGATCATGAAGACTCAGGCCTCATTAGTAGATTAATAATTTTATGGCATTATTGGAAGTGGTGGAAACTAGTTAGAGTTGGTCCTTTGGGGCATTCCTTTGGGGACTGTATCTTGGCCCTGACCTTATCCTCCTCTCTGTGCTTCCCTGCCACCATGAGGTGAGCAGCTTTTCTCTGCCATGTCCTTCCACCAGGATGTATTGCCTCAGTACAGAGTAAATGGAACCAGCCAACTATGAACTGAAACCTGTGAAACCATGAAATAAATCATTTATCCTTTAAGTTGCCTTTTCAGGTATTTTGTCACAGCTATGGAAAGTTAACACATCTTTCTAAAGGTAGTCATTTTTATTAGTTTTTAATTTATGCTGTCATCATTTTTGATAACATAAGCAAATGTGTACTTGTCTTCATATTTCTCCCTTTTCTTGTACAAAATGGTATTACTCTCCACATTGCCTTCAGTTTTATGATTATCATACTACTAGGCATGATATCCAGGACACATTCCTGAGCTCTTCTTCATTTCATTTCAATTTATATAACTGTATGGATATATCAGACATATGAACTGGAATTCCATTGTATGAATGTAACACAAATGTGCAAAGGAAATAAATTATTTTTCAGAGGCCCTTTGAACAATTGAATACCAGTAGAATATTCTTTCAATTGCTGTAACATTTATTATATGTACTTTTCATAGCCATTGAAATTCATTCAATAATTTCAAAAGTTCTATTTTTCAAGATAGGTCTTCCTAGGTGTTTTTATGCTCTCTGAAGGCAGATACTACTTCATTTCTGTCAGTCTTTATTATATTTACATTGAAATTCTCTGGATCATGGATTTAGTTGTTTTCCCTCTCCTTTTTCTGGCTGTTAGGAAACAGATGTTTTCTGCAGAGAAAATATCAGGAGCAAAAGCATAGAGAAGCAAGACTACAATGGTGTTTTGGGATAGAGTGAGTCCCCCTCCCCGTGGGGAGACTAGAGCTGATGTGGTGAGTGAGAGGAGTTTCATTCTTACCTAGCACTAAGAGGAAAGAGACATTTCATCCCATCCAAGAAAAGTCAAATTTTCTGGCTAAAATTCAAATAAGAATGAATGGACATTTTTGGAGGCTGAGACAGGAGAATTGCAAGTTCAAAGCCAGCCTCAGCAATGGTGAGGCGGTAAACAACTCAGTAAGACTCTGTCTCTACATAAAACACAAAACAGGGCTGGGGATGTGGTTCAGTGATCGAGTACCCCTGAGTTCAATCCCCCCTACCAAAAAAAAAAACCAAAAACAATGGATATATTGAGTTCAGACACCCTCAAAGGTCTGAAAGTGCTAAAAGTAAAAGTGATGAGGATGGTAGAGGATATATCTGGTATAGTAATCCAGGACAATAGGCCTTGCATTGGGGTTGTCAAGTCCTCATGATTACCCAGGCAAACTCCTACACTGGATTTCAGTTTCTGGATTTTCTTTCTGCTCCACATCACAGCACTCTTTTCAGCTTTATCTAGCCTTTTTGCAAATCTTTGATTGTCAGCTCCATATCCTCTTTCAATGGGCACTGGTGTCTTGCTCCTTTATCAGTTCTTCTGACATGTTTGCTATCTAGAAAAGAAGGCAAGATACTGAGCTAGTCCAGGAGCCAATTGATAATACCATTTCTGGCAATGATCTTCAGTTCCTGGTCTCACTGGATGCCCATGCCTTGACTTTGTATATTTAACTTCTTTCTCATGCTCTCCCTAACTTCTGCTGCTCTTGAATTTGTGAATGATGAAGCAATAGAGACAGCAGCAGCCACAGGAAGGATTACGGTGAGCAGCGGTAGAAACAGACCAAAAATAAAATATCATTTACACATTATGACACTATACCTGTGTTGAAAGAAAGATTACTAACTGAAGGAATGAGTTTTAATTAAATAAAACACCTGAACATCATTTATTATTGAATAAAGTAATTGCTGTCACAACATACATCAAAAAATGTGTGGAGATGTGTCTATGAAAATTCTTTTACACAACTAATGTCTATAAACATGTGATTCATTACTATAAACAAGTTTAGGCCCCAAGAATTTGGAAGCAAAAGATGTTCTTTGTGCCAATAATCTGGCATAAGGAAAGTTAGTTGTGAAGCCTGCTCTTGGTCTTGGTTGTGCACAGGGCTTTAATGTCTCAATATAATCATTAAGACATTTTATGAATCTTAGTGTTATTTCATTCAAGAACATGGCCCTCCCAGACAAACTTTTTCTGTCCATCAGGTTATCAACTGCTATGGTTTGCATATGATCTGAGTTTGTGCCACAAAGGTTAATGTTTAGGAGATTGGTTCTCCATATGGTGATGTTGGGGAGGGAGAGCTTTAAAAGGTGAAACCTAATGGGAGGTCCTTAGGTCAATTTGCTACACTATAGCAAAGAATCTGGATGCATTATATCCATGCCCTAAGACTTTCTGGAAAGCTAAACAGATGAATGATGGACTAATTTAGCTGGTAAAGGAGATTTCTAAACAAGGCTTCAGGACGAATATGATTGGCTACTTTTAGTCAGATCTACCTCCATGAAAAATGGCTGAGGGATAGTAATTTCATTCCAGGAGAAGACTGGGTTCTACAGTGACCTGGTGGCTAGTATTTGCTATCGAGGTTATGTTTAGTGCCTCAGATTAGAAATAATTTAAGCAAATATGGACACAAGTCCTTCACCTCCTTTGAAATTTAAAATGACTACTGTAAAATCTAATTAAAGGTCCTGTATCAAAATCCACCCTCAGGAAACTCCACAGGTGTCCAGCCAAAGGGAGACCAGGGACTGCTACCTCTAGCCACAGGGGAGCCCAAACTCAGGGTAAGAGTTGCTCCAGAGACCCAGCTCCAGAGACCCCAGTGCAAGGCAGCCCCACCCAAGGGCAGCCTGGGTCAGCCCCAGTTCCGCTCCAGAGTTCCTGCAGAATGGTGGGAGCCACAGAGGGCCCAAATCTACCCTCAGGAAACACCACGGGTGTCCAACCAAGGGTTGACCAGAGACTGCTAGCTACCAGCCACAGAGGAAGGCACACTCAGGGTAAGAGTCACCTGCAGAGATCCCAGTGTGAAGAGGACTACCCAAGTGTGCTCTGGGCCCACCTCAGTTCCACCCCAGAGTTCCTGTGGACAGGTGAGACAGAAAACCACCCTTAGGGAACCAAAACCATCCTTAGGGAATGCCAGGGGTGCCCAGTTGAAGGCAGACCAGAGCCTGCTAGCCTCCAGCCCCAGGGGAGCTCACACTCACTGTAAGGGTCGCATACAGATCCTCCTGCTTGTGACCCTGCCTAAGTGAGACCTGGGCCCACTTCCAGTTCCACTCCAGAGTTCCTGTTCACCAGCAGGAGTGCAAGAGAGGGGCACAACAGCCCTCAGGGCCCACCTCAGGAGCCCAGCCAAGGCCACTCCCACTGCCCTCTAGAGGTACGTCCACTACCTCCGCCACCAACTTTAGTGTAAGTAGCGCCCATCTGGGGACACTGGGGGAACAGAAGTAGCTCCAAGGTGAGATACTGGTAATCTGGAGTGTCAATACAAGATTATAGGGTAGAAGCCACAATACCTCAGATTGGTATTTCAAGAAAGGAAGATACACAATCAACATGAAAAAACAAGGGAAGAAAGTGCCCCAAATAAACCTGGATACCACTGTAACAGAATCCATTGACAACACAGTTGATGAAATGTCAGAAAAAGAATTCAGAATGTACATAATTAAAATGATCAGTGAACTAAAGAATGACATAAGTCAGCAATTACAGGCAAAAATTGACCAATCCAACAAAGAAAGAGGAGAGCAAATAAAAGCAACTATTGATCATTCTAACAGAGATAAGAGAGCAATTACAAGTAGCAAAAGACTACTTTAAGAAAGAGCTAGAAATTGTGAAAAAAATCAGAAATTCTTGAAATGAAGAAAACAATAAACTAAATTAAAAACTCAATAGAAAGCATCACCAGCAGACTAGATTACCTGGAAGACAGAACCTTGGATAATGAAGACAAGATATACAATCTTGAAAATAAACTTGAACATATAGTGAAGATGGTAAAAAATCATGAACAGAACATATAAGAAATATGGGACAGCATCAAAAGACCAAATCTAAGATTTATTGGGATAGAAGAAAGCACAGAATATCAAACCAATGGAATGCACAATCTCTTCAATGAAATAATATTCCAGAAAATTTCCCAAATATGAAAAATGAAGTGTAAAATCAAATACAAGAGGCTTACAGGACACCAAACATACAAAAGTTCAACAGATCTACACCAAGGCAAATTATAATAAAAAATGCCCAACATACAGAATAAAGATAGAATTTTAAAGGCTGCAAGAGAGAGGAACCAGATTACATATAAGGGGAGACCAATTCAGATCTCAGCAGATTTTTCAACCCAGACCCTGAAAGCCAGGAGATCAAGGAATAACATATTCCAAGCCCTGAAAGAAAATGGATGCCAACCAAGAATACTATATGCAGCAAAAATGAGCTTCAGATTTGATGACAAAATAAAAATCTTCCATGATAAACAAAAGTTAAAAGAATTTACAGCAAGAAAGCCTGTGCTACACAGCATTTTTGGCAAAATATTCCATGAGGAGGAAATGATAACCAACAATGAAAATTTACAAAGAGAGGAGCTACACTAAAGGAAAGACCATTCAAAAGAGAAAACAACTCAAGGTAAAATCCAAAAACAAACAAAAATGACTGGAATTACAAATCATATCTCAATACTAACCCTGAATGTAAATGGTCTCAATGCACCAATTAAAAGACATAGACTGACAGGCTGCATTAAAAAAAAGATCCAACAATATGCTGTATGCAAGAGACTCATCTCACAGGAAAAGACATCCACAGACTGAAAGTGAAAGGGTGGGAAAAAACATCACTCACATGGACCCCGCAAACAAGCAGGAGTTTCCATCCTCATATCTAATAAAGTGGACTTCAAACCAAAGATGGTGAAAAGAGATAAAGAAGGTCATGTCATACTTCTTAAGGGAATTATACATCAACAAGACATAACAATCATAAATATCTATGCCCCAAATAATGGAGCTTCTACATATATCAAACAAATCCTTCTCAAATACAAGAATTAGATAGACCACAACACAATAATACTTGGAGACTTTAACACAGCTCTCTCACCATTGGATAGATCTTCCAAACAAAAACTTAATTAAGAAACCATAGATCTCAATAAAACTATCAATAATTTAGACTTAACGGACATATGTAGATTGTTCCATCCATCAATGAGCAAATACACTTTTTTCTCAGCAGCACATGGATCCTTTCCCAAAA
>CM053409.1:72499308-72566293 GCA_028644305.1 Xerus rutilus | reverse complement strand
TGCATCCTATCTGACCACAATGGAATAAAATTACAAATCAATGACAGATCAAAAAACAGAAACTACTCCATCAGCTGGAAACTAAATGATGCATAGGTAAGAGGAGACATCAAGGAAGAGATAAAAAAATTCTTAGAGGCAAATGAAAACTCTGATACAACATATCAAAATCTCTGGGACACCATGAAGGCAGTGCTAAAAGGAAAGTTCATTGCATTAAACTCATTCATTAAAAGAAGAAAAAGTCAATGAATAAATTACTTGACTCTACACCTCAAAGCCCTAGAAAAAAAAAGAAGTAGAAGACAAGAAATAATTAAATCAGGACTGAAATCAACAAAAGTGAAACAAAAGAAACAATTCAAAAAAATGACAAAACAAAAAGATGGTTATTTGAAAAAATAAACAAAATTTACAAACCCTTAGCCACCCTAATGAAAATAAGGAGGGAGGAAACCCAAATTACTAAAATTCGTGATGAAAAAGGAAATATCACTACAGACACTACTGAAATACAGAGGATAATAAACACTATTTTGAAAATTTATACTCCAGTAAAATAGGAAACCCTGAAGACACCAACAAATTTCTAGAGGCATATGACCTACCCAAACTGAACCAGGAGGTCATACACAACTTAAACAGATCAATTTCCAAAAGGAAATAGAAAAATGCCATCAAAATCTTGCCAACCAAGAAAAGTCCAGGATCAGATAGATTCTCAGCCGAGTTCTACAAGACCTACAAAGAGAATTAATACCAGTACTCCTCAAATCATTTCACAAAATAGAAAAGAAAGGAATCCTTCCAAACTCATTCCATGAGATGAGTATCACTCTGATACCAAAACCAGACAGAGACACATCAAAGAAAGAAAATTTCAGACCAATATCTCTGATGAACACAGATGCAAAAATTCTCAATAAAATTTTGACAAATTGCATACAAAAACATTAAAAAATAATGCACCATGATCAAGTGGGGTTCGTTCCAGGTTGGTTCAACATACGGAAATCAATAAATGTAATCCATCACATCAATAGACTTAAGGATAAGAATCACATGATTTTATCAATTGATACAGAGAAAGCATTTGATAAAATACAGAACCTTTTTATGTTCAAAACACTAGAAAAACTATGGATACTAGGAACATACCTCAACTTTGTAAAAGCTATCTATACTAAACCCAAGGCCAACATCATCCTAAAAGGAGAAAAATTGGAAGCATTCCCTCTAAAAATGGGAATAAGACAGAGATTCCCTCTGTCACCACTGCTATTCAACATAGTCCTTGAAACATTAGCCACAGCAGTTAGACAGATGAAAGAAATTAAAGGGATACAAATAGGAAAAGAAGAACTCAAACTATAATTATTTGCCGATAATATGATTCTATACTTAGAGGATCCAAAAAATTACACCAGAAAACTTCTAGAATTAATAAATGAATTCAGCAAAGTAGTAGGATATTAAAAAACACCCACAAATCAATTACATTTCTTTTTTTTTTTTTTTTTTTTTTTTTTGGTACCAGGGATTGAACTCAGGGGCACTCGACCCCTGAGCCACATCCCCAGCCCTATTTTTGTGTTTTATGTAGAGACAGGGTCTCACTGAGTTGCTTAGTGCCTCGCCATTGCTGAGGCTGGCTTTGAACTCACGATTCTCCTGTCTCAGCCTCCCTAAGTGCTGGGATTACAAGCGTGAGCCACCACGCCCGGCTTACATTTCTATATATCATGATGAATCCTCTGAAAGAGAAAGTAGGAAAACTACCCCATTCACAATAGCTTCAAAAAAATAAAATAAAATACTTGGGAATCAATTTAACAAAAGAGGTGAAAGACCTCTACAATGAAAACTACAGGACACTAAAGAAAGAAATTGTACAAGACCTTAGAAGATGAAAAGATCCTCCCATGCTTTTGGATAGGCAGAATCAATATTGTGAAAATGGCCATACTACCCAAAGCACTATACAGATTCAATGTGATTCCAATTAAAATCCCAATGTCATTCCTTATAGAAATAGAAAAGGCAATCATGAAATTCATTTGGAAGAATAAGAGACCCAGAATAGCCAAAGCAATCCTTAGCAAGAAGAGTGAAGCAGGAGGCATCACAATACCAGACCTTAAACTATACTACAAAGCTATAGTAATAAAAATGACATAGTACTGGCACCAAAATAGACATGTCGATCAATAGTACAGAATAGAAGACACAGAGATAAACCCACTTAAACATAGTTATACTAGACAAAGGTGCCAAACACTTACATTGGAGAAAAGACAGCCTGTTCAACAAATGGTGCTGGGAAAACTGGAAATCTATATGCAGCAAAATGAAACTAAACCCCTATCTCTCACCGTGTACAAAATTTAACTTAAAGTAGATCAAGGACTTAGGCACTTCATCAAAGACTCTGCACCTAACAGAAGAAAAAGTGGGCCCAAATCTTCATCATATCGGCTTAGAACCTTACTTCCTTAACAATACTCTTAAAGCACAAGAAGTAAAATCAAGAATCAATAAATGGGATGGATTCAAACTGAAAAGCTTCTTCTCAACAACAACAAAAAATCAATCAATGAAGTTAACAGAGAGCCGACATTCTGGGAACAAATTTTTACCACATGCACATCTGATAGAGCACTAACCTCCAGGATATATATAGAAATCAAAAAACTTAACACCAAAAAACCAGACAACCCAATCAATAAATGGGCTAAGGAGGTGAACAGACACTTCTCAGAAGAAGATATACAATCAATCAACAGACATATGAAAAAATGTTCGTCATCTCTAGCAATTAGAGAAATGCAAATCAAAACTACTCTAAGATTTCATCTCACACCAGTCAGAATGGCAATTATCAAGAACACAAACAATAATAAGGGTTAACGAGGTTGTGGGGGAAAAGGCATGCTTGTACATTGCTTGTGGGACTGTAAATTGGTACAACCAATCTGGAAAGCAGTATGGAGATTCCTTAGAAAACTTGGAATGGAACCACCATTTGACCCAGCTATCCCACTCCTCAGTCTATACCCAAAAGAATTAAAAACAGCATACGACTATGATGCAGCCACTTCAATGTTTATAGAAGCTCAATTCACAATAGCTAAACTGTGGAACCAACCTAGATGCCCTTCAATAGATGAATGAATAAAGAAATGTGATATATATACACAATGGAATATTACTTAGCAATAAAAGAGAATGAAATTATGGCATTTGCCGGTAAATGGATGGAGTTGCATAATATCATGCTAAGCGAAGTAAGCCAATCCCCAAAAAACAAATGCCGAATATTCTCTCTGATAAGTGGATGCTGATTCATAATGGAGGAGAGGACATGGGAAGAATGGAGAAACTTTGGTCTAAGGGGAGGGCGGTGAGAGGGGGCATGGGGACAGTAAAGATGGTGGAATGAGATGTACATCATAGCCCTAGCTTTATGTATGACTGCATATATGACGTGATTCTACATCATGTATGACCAGAGAAATGAAAAGTTGTGCTATATCTGTGTACAATAAATCAACATGCATTCTGCTATCATGTATACCTAAGTAGAATAAATTAAAAAATAAAAAAATACCAGCCTCAGCAATGGCGAGGCGCTAAGCAACTCAGTGAGACCCTGTCTCTACATAAAACACAAAATAGGGCTGGGGATGTGGCTCAGGGGTCGAGGGCCCCTGAGTTCAATCTCCAGTACCACAAAAAAAAAAATAAATAAATAATAATAATAATAATAATAATAAAAGAAAAATAGATGCTATTGTAGATAGCCTTAATATTTAAACTACTTTCAATGATTTAGAAAAATGTCTGAACAGAGCATGAAAGAGCTACTAAGGTTAAAATTATTCTGGAGGTCCAGCAATATTCCTCCAAAGGCCTGTAAACACTAACTCTCCTAAAATAGCATGGTTATCTCTTCTAGGATGTGAGAGATTGAGGATTTTCTAAGAAAACCAATTGCAATGTGATACCAAATTACTTTAATATACCTTCATAACAACAAAAATCATATGGGCAACCATATGTTCAAAGTGACAAAATCTGAAAAAATAGTTATATGTTCAGGAAGGTGATGAAAATTAAGGGAACCCATGCAGTTTTCAATTTTCAACTCTTGGAGATAGTTGGGTACCATATGACTAAATTCTAGCTGATGGGCTAGGGCCATAATGAAGTGGACCACTAAAAAGCTTAACCAGAAAAAATTTTACTTGTGTAAGTTAGCAATCACTCTTTCCCATATGAGGCATCACAAGATGGAAGGAACCTGGCTTCTGGAATGACTGAAAAGTAGCTCACTTTTTATTCTGTCCCACCCTGGACTCGGGAGTGAGCAAAAATAAACTTCTATTGTTTTAAACCACCAAGATCTGATGGTTGTTGATAGTTTAACTGCTATCACTAACACATTATCTGTTAAGCTTAACCTTTGAAATAGGGCTCTAGTGCTGGACAGATAAGACGGAAGACATAGAGAGAGGAAGAGCCCTTCTATCTCTTTCACATAGAGTCATTTAAAACAAACATCAAAAGTGTATTCATCTGGTGTCAGAATTAAATTCCATGTTGAATGGTCAGGGAGCCTGTGTCCTAACCTCTGAGCCTGATCAGGAAGGCATACAGCCTGTAGGGAGGTAGAAAAATGGTCAGCATTTGCAATTGAGTAAAAAATAAGGGTCCCAATTTTCAAGACCACCATTCTCTTATGGAGGGGAAGGGTCTCAGGAGCAGTTATACCAATGCATGAGAAATAACTCTTTCTGGCTCTACTGCCCAGAGTTAGCATCACTCCTCTGCTAATTCCATCTCTCTGGCTAACACAAGCCAGAGTCAATTCTTCATGCCTCTCCATGGGTCCTGAGCTTTTATTCAGTTTCCCAATCAGAATCTTAAAGTGTTACAAGTATATAAGTTATAGGCTGTTATGGGCTCAAATGTGTCTCTTCAAAAATCATATGTTGAAGTTCTAAACCCAAGTACCTCAGAATATGACTATATTTGGAGACAGGGAATTTAAAGAAGTAATTAAGATAAAATGAGGGCTGGGGCTGTAGCTCAGTGGCAAAGGGCTTGCCTTGCACATGTGAGGCACAGGGTTCGATCCTCAGCACCACATAAAAATAAATAAATAAAATAAAGGCATGCTGTCTATCTACAACTACAAAAAAAAATGTAAAACATAAAATGAGACCAAGAGGTCGGGGCTTTAATTCAATAGGACTGTTGTCCTCATAGGAAGAGGAAGAGACACTAAAGATGCATGTATACATAGGAAAGATCATGTATAGACATAGCAAGAAGGTGATCATCTGTCTGTAGGTCAAGGACAGAAATCTCAGGAAAAACCAAACTTGCCACCACCTTGATCTCAAATTTAGTCTCCAAACTGTAAGAAAATTAATTTGTGTTGTATAAGCCATGTGATCTGTATATTTTGTGATGGTAGTCCTAGGAAACTAATACAGGGACACTCATACTAAATATCTCTATGAGCTTTAAGACATATTTCTGACTTGCATTGCAGAAACTCTCATTTTTGCCAGAGCTGATATCCCTACACAGCAAAAACATCCCTGGCCTTGTGTAAAAATCTTCAGTACAGAAATATATTCTGCAGCACACAAACAATGCTTCAAAAACTACTTTTCCCTCAATTGAAATTTCATGAGTGCTGCAGACAAGTAAAAAGTCCTATAGTTAAGAACAATGAAAATATATACAGGTCTTGAGAAAGATTGCTAAACAACACATTTCACACACGGTGAAGAAGTCTTTAAAATGAAAACTCTCAAGTACATTTTTTTTAAAGAAAAATTAAGAACCCATGCCCAAGGGCAAAATAGTAAAAAATTCTAATTTTTTTCTCTTTCTCTCTCTAAAATGAGAAATACAAGTTGAGAAAGGAAAATCATATTTTTAAAAAATAAGGATAAAAACAAAATTTGAAAAAACTAGTGATTTTAAATTCTTGGAAAGTCAGTCCAATGTGCCATTTTTCTTTCAATATTGCTCATTTATATTCCAGAAAAGGAGATTTTCCTTAATCCTAACACAGTGTTAAATGATAAGAAAGGTATTTTTGAAAACTAAATACCATGTCAGAGTTTGAGACCCCACTTTCCAAAGTAAATATTTTACTTAAAATTGGAAAAAATTTAAACATGCTCTTCTGACAGAGACTCAGATAAAAAAAAGTCAGATAGTGCATACAAATTGAAACCATGTGCCAAAGTTTTACATAACTGGGTTCAGTGGAGTGAATTGCACAGAAGGAAATAAGGCTAGAATATCACTGGATACCTTAACTAAGGCTAGAGACCAAGGTGGGAGATTCATGGGCTGTGAGCCAAATTCCACAGTGCCAAATTTGATTTTCTATTGTCAAGGACTGCTTTTATGTTTGTTTTTTTTTCCTTTTATGCTTTTTTTTTTGGTTAAGTTATACAAAATAAATTGAATTTATTTTGATAAAATTGTACAAGCATGGAATATATCTTATTCTAGTTTGGACCCCATTCTTTTTTCTTTTTCTTTTTTTTTTTTTTTTGTGGTGTTGGGGATGAACCCAGGGCCTTATGTATGCAAGGCAAGCACTCTACCAACTGAGCTATATCCTTAGCCCAGGACCCTATTCTTGTGGATGTACATGATGGCATATTCATATAAGTACATAGGAAAATTATTTCAGATTCATTCCACTGTCTTTCAACTACAACCTTAAAGTTGAGTGGTTGCTAAAGACCAAATGGCCCATGGAGTCAAAAATATTTACTATTTCACCCCTTATAGAAAAAGTTTGCCTTACTCTTATAGGTGAATGAGCCAAAATAAATGTATTTTGATGAAATAAGAATTTTCAGTGTCTCATTCCCCAAAGCACCTCCCTGGTAGAATGTGGACCAGGTGCCATGATTCTGAGCCAGTGGGATGACTCTCACCCATTTCGGTATTTCAGGGAATAATTGGAACAGGACTATACTTGGTCCCTAAAGATTCAGGTTGCACCTGACCACTCTGTTCACAGCCTAGTCGTGGTGATTGGGGTTGACTTACAATGTTGGACTCCAGCTGGCCTTTAAGCTGGCCTCCTTCCCTGTGTCTAGGATGGAAAATATCAAAGTCAGTCACCAAAGCTCCTCCCCTCTTCCATCAGCGACTACAGGGTCACCTCCCTCCCTCTGGCTATGCCAATAGTAACATTTGTAGAAATAAAAACATGAAACTGTATCATCCTTAAAAGTTTTAAGAATCCCTGACTAGAATATTAGGCCCAGTATCCTGCCAACATTAAGAGCTCCAATATTTGCAAATATATTGCACCACCGGCAGCCTCCAGAGTGGCTCACTCAAGATTAGTCCTCACCAAACTAAGAAGCACAGGAGCTGAGGGCATCATAGTCAGCTGCACTGCCAAGGTCTGGCCTTTGCCTGTGGGTCTCTCCTCTTTCCCAGTCCCTTTGATTCTCCGGGGTCCTATATTAACAGATTGCTCAGTTTCTCTGGAGCTGATGGTTTATGTGGATGTAGGAACTTGAACCTCTTCTTCCTTCAGGAAAGTTTTTCCTTGAGCTCTATAACTTACCAACTTATCTTTGATTTCTTGGAAGTTTATGCTTGTGCGTATTTACCCCTGGCAGCCTACTCAGTTTTCTCCTAGCCCTGATGTCAAATTAAACCAAGGCATTCAGATAGAATCTGCACTCACACAGAGCAGAAATGGTATGGAATGGTATTTGTGATATTTTGTAAAATATGTTCATCTTTCCTTTCTGGATGTACTTTTCATGATTACTATGAATCATTAACTAAAATTCATAAAGAGCTCATCCCCATGCCTCCAGCTGGCCTCCTTTTTCCAGCCCCTTTACAGCTCCTGCCCTCTTCAGTTCTTTTTTTCCTTAACGTTAGCGGTGTGGCTCTCCAGCATCCAATGCACTAAAATTATTATAATTGGTGAATTGCTCTCTAGTATTCAGATGTACCTGATAAGACACAGACTCAGGATTTATTCCTTCCTCAGCTGGGTTTATTTACAGGCACAGGTTTGATATTACCTGAAATCAGGTGTTCTGTATATTTGTTTATAACTGCACATGGACGCATTCATTTTTGCTCCTTGTGGAAGAAAGTAGGACAAACATCAAGGCTCTATGATTCTGCCTTCATCAAAAAAAGAAATACTTTTAGACCCTAACTCAGAGCCAGTTCCATAAAAAAAAAATGACAGTGAGTGAGAGCAAAGATAAATCAAATATCACTAAGTGTCAAATTTGGCTTAACATCCTCATTAAATATGGACCCCATGAGAGTTTTTGGCTGAAAATAAGCTGAAAGAGAACACTTCAATTGAACATGTTAACAGGTTTGTTTGTTTGTTTTTAATTGTTTAGCAAATACATTGAAAGCAAATTGCCAGGTAAACCTCTGACTCTTAATGATTTTCCTTGCTGATATATGGCTTTGACTTAAGGAATAGCTCAGATAGATAATATGATCATCATTAATTCTATGTGTTTATAATTGTGCCTTTGATCCTTAGTGTTTGAAATGCTTTGCCAGCACCAAGTTGCTGATCTTCCTTACCACCTCTATAACATGTGGGGGCTTCTTTATGCCCTAACATCCACAAGAAGCTAAGAAATGGAATGTCTAAAGTCATCTGCTTGTTTGGGAGAAGTTAAGGAAAGATCCAGCAAAGTCCTAGTCCCATCTAATTCAGTTTCCTATTACAATTCAGCTGTTTCAACAGAGATTTAATAAGCCTCTTAGCTCTGGGCTCTGCCCTCACCAAACAAATGGCTAAGTGTACAGGCAGGGGTATGTGAAAACTTCACTCTGCTCTCATGTCAATCTTAATGTACAGCACCCAACATTTTAGTCCTTTCTTCCATGGTTCAGCATTTTCAGTCAGTTTCCTGAATGCCCAAGAAAGAGATTTGACACGGAGAGACCCAAACAGTACATAGTCCTTATACACATGATTTTTTTTTTTTGGTGTGTTATTCTGAGTTACATATGAAAGTGGAAGATGTTTAATTATAATAAAATTATAAAAACTGGCAGTAATTTGGTACAGGTATTCCTTTATATTAATAGTGGTACACTTAATAGAAAATTCTAGTGTATAGTTAGACTAATTTTTTTTGGTCTAATATTCTAACATGAAATGAAAGCAGCTAAACACACAGATTTTTTTCAGTCAAGGATTCTGCAATAAATGTTGCTCATCAAAATAATCTTAAATATCTAAAGTTTTCTATTTCTTCTTTCTCTGAAAGTTTTCTTTCAAGTTCTGTTTAGCTTCCAAGAGTTAGTCAAAAAGAGCTCCCTGGAATAAATGAAAGCACTAAATGAAGTACCCTTTTACACAAGAAAGTTTTACATTTTTTCCCCTCAAAATATATATCACTTATGTAGCTCTTCTTAGAGTTTCTGGAGGAAATCTAGGTTCAGATAAGTTCTCTAACATTTGAACAGAATGAAAGATGACTGACTGCTTACATTTGTCTTTTCACTTACAGCTTTGACATTCTTTGCAGCTCAAGAAATAAAATTCTAAGACATTTTTAAAACAAAAATTTTCAATCTTGTCTGTGATTGTATTTAAACCTTCACATTTATTGCTCTTGACTTTTTCTAAGATATTTCATTTTGGGGGTGAATCAATAAAAATATCAAAGCTAGAACAAGAAAGGTAATAACTCCTACCTGGAGTCTTTTATTTAATTCTGGATATCACAGAGAGAAAGAAAAAAAAGTTGAATGCATTCAGAGAGCAAGCAACAGGATAGTGCCCAAATATTTTCATAAGAACAAATAAAAGAATTTATAATGTACTTGATTCATAACATTGTGAGCCATTATTAGCTTAAATAGTATTATTACTACAAATGGATTGCTTTGACAGATAGGGAGATCCCCTGAGCCTCTGGATATTTAAATATTGGCCGGGAAATTAATTCCTAGAACTGCTAGGAATTAATGTTATAAAGGTGAATCAATTTTAGAAATGTAAGTTTAATGAAATCTTTAAAGGATATTCCAAAGATAAAAGCCTATTCCAAATCCTATTCCAAAAGTAAAAATAAAATAAAATAAAATAATTTAAAATAACACTTGGAGGATATTGATGATATAAGGGCATAAGTGTGATGTAATTTACTGGTCAGTTAACTGGAAAGTTCTGAGGGCAGGGGTAATTTTTTATAGCCTCCTCTGAAGAGCACATAATACATATCAGCAAAAGTAAAACTGACTTATAATTTAAAAAAATAAGATGTTAGAAATTTTAATAAGACTTCCATTGCTGTTCTTTCAACACTACCATCAATATAAAATAAATGAAAATAGTTAAATAACAATTTTCTCAAAAGGAATGGTATATGTATTTGCTTCCGGAGAAACTTTCACCTCTAACCCACTAGAATGCACTAAAAAATAAATCTTCAGAGGTGACCTGGGAGAGTTTAAGTTTCATGGATTTTTCAAAAACTGATAGTTTTTCATAAAGGCTCAACCAGGAAAAGAAATAATCCAAAGCCCAAATACATGTCCAACTCGATGAAGAATTTATAATATGGCTGAAGACATACATACCTTGAGAAAAGTCTAATAGCATATATTGCCATCTAGTGGTACTAAATGGTATGAATGATATGGTCTTAATGTCATCATCTTTGATTTCAGCGCTGGTTGATTCAATATACGATGCCTATATATTACACGGCACCAAAATTACCCCTGCCAATAACATTTCTCATGGTATGGTTAAAATGTTTAAATTTATACTATAAAAGTTACCTTTTAATTTAAGATGATAGATTTAAAAAGTCCCTAGCCAGCATGGTCAGAGAGCCAAAGACAACAAGTAAATGAAACTAAATGCTTCAACTGTATAAGAACCAGACTTGCTATCAAACACTACACTGCCACTTAAAGAGATTCCACATAAAATGTAGAAGACCTCAGGCAACATTTATGCATAAAAGAGAAAGAGCTGTGTCAAGAACAATGCACTTGAAAACTCTTCATAAAGGGTAATGTGAACTTATCTTCTACCTCGCAGCTTTCTTACAGAGTTGTAATAGTAAGGTAGATTTAGACTACATTTGTCTAGAGCAGTTCTAGGTGTCTAATTTTCCATTATCAAACCTTCCAAAAGTTCCCTGTATAAAACTGACAGCCATAACTTCCGAAAATTATTCTATTGGCTAGTGTGTAAGTAGGAGCTATATTTGAATGTGTTCTAGCACTTATTCAAAAGTTGAGTCAAATTGATGAAACTCAGCTGAGAAAAAAAGAAGCTCTGCAGGACTTTGTCACCACCTAATGTTTGTGACAGGATAACTTTTTTAGGTCACTATCTTCCTTAGCAAAAGATCTTCTTAGTGGTCCTTTCAATCAATCTCCAGTACACACTTAGAGATAAAGCCAGAGACTTTTGCTGAACTTTGAGTTCATAACACTAAAAATATTTCTGTCAAACAATGTGCATACAGATGAGCTTTCAGAAGCATATCACTTGGAATTTCGTTTGAAAAACTACCTATTACTATTTGGGGAAAAAAGCGTTTTTGACTGACTCTAAAAAGAGTGCAGCTATGAGGATATTTATTCTTTCAATTTTGAATAAATATTTGCTGTGCTCTTCCTATAGGCCAGCAGAGTTCCAGGCCAGTGCTTCCCCAATGTTAACCCTCAGAAGAAACATCAAAGGGATCTAGTTAAAATGCAGATTCTGATTCCATGGAGCTGAGGAGAGGCCTAAGATTCTGAATTTCCAACAAGCTCCTGGCTGGGGCCCAAACAACTGGTCTATAGTCCACATTTTGAGTAGTGAGGGTATGGGCACTGAGACAAACTAGTGAAAAAGATAGCCAGGGTTACTATTTTCATTATAATCAGGATATTTGTGCTCACTAGTGTTCATCATGATCTCTGGGCCTCAATTTCCTCCTTTATAAAATGGGGACAACAGTTTTCAAGGGTGATTACCTAAAATGATGCATATCAAGCATTTGGCATGGTGCCCAGCATGTAGTAATCAGTTATATCAGTGTCAGCATATGGTTGCAGATTTTCTCCTTTGCCCAGTGGGGAAAATCTCCTTTTCCTGGAGATTATACCTCTGTCTCTTCTAGTGTCACCTGGGCTTCAGTCTTCTCTTGTCCAGTCAGTTTCTTGACCTCCTCCATTTCAGTTAAAATCTGGGTCCCCTTTCTATCCTGGTTTGACAGGCTAGAAACCTGTTCTGGAGTGAAGGAAGAATAGAAAATTTAGTGAGAGGGCTGATTCTCAGACCCATGATATCAAGCACACCAGAGTACTCCTAGAGGTCTGCTGGAACAATGTTCATGCATCCTTTGAAAACTTGATAGCAGAGCCACCATTAACTCATGGGAGATCTCTGTTACAATTATAAAAAGGCATCATCTCTTTGTCTACATATTCTTTTACCATCTGCCAAGAAACTATCTCAACAAATAGGGAGGATGGTGCTTCTTAGAGTTTTGCACATTGGACAACCTCTGTACCCTACATGGTGGTTCTGCTTGTTAAAGCCACTTCAGAATCTACCTGGAAGTACTCTCAGACACCTACACTGGAATCCCTACACTTCCAGTGGAAGTGCTTAGCTGTCAACACAGTGTAAGCCGCCACTTAACACTGGGACAAGACCTTAAAGCATAAGATGGGTCAATGTCTGCCAGCAGCCAAGGCATGGCCTCTGATAGGCTAGATGAACAGAAGGGGCTCAGGGAAGACAGCGACTTCAACTCCAGCACTTGACACAGTTTTGGCTATCTTCTTATGAACACAGCCTGTGGCAGAGGCTTCCAAAAGTCACAAAACCTCTGCCGCCTGATATTGTATTTTCATTACTAGGTTTGCCTCTTTATAAAGGAAACCTCTACCACTTAAGAGGTGTGGTATCCAACCAAGAGATTCACTCAGTCTAGAGGCAGTGGAAGGATCTCACAGCTCACCTCTTCCTGTGCTTCTGAGGTCGAGGACCATACTTTTTAAGAATTTTAAACAATTATACAAACAAACATATTAAATGAGAATTTTCATGTGAATTATAATCCTTCTCTAATAAACACTCTCCAAAGAGGGGTTCTCAAGGAAAACTCAAAGAAGTTTTTCTAACTCTGACTGTACCATAGAATCACCTGCAGAACTTTTCAGAAAAGCCCAAACCCAAACCAAGTGTGGTCCCTAGACCAGCTGGCATAGACCTCACCTAGGAACTTGTTAGAAATGCAAATTCATAGGTCCCACTACAGACTTATTGAATCAGAAACTCTGAGGTTGTTCCAAGCAATGTTTCAACAAACTCTTCAGGTTTGAATGTAGCTAAAGTTTTCTATCCACTGTTCTAACACTCCTCACATGCCTCTGTCAGTGACCTGATTATGGACTGTGGAGGTCAATAGAGAAAGCAAGTTGTATTTATGCCTCCAATGGTAATGAACTTGCTTCTAGAGCATCTCAGTTGTTATGTACATCACCGTTGGTGCTTGGGTAAGTTGACAGCTTCTTTGAATTGCTGCTTGGCAGTGTATCAAACTTTAAAATTCATTCCTTCTACTCAGCAATTTTATTTCTAGGGATCTATCCTACTGAATATTTTTACATGTGTACAAGTATATGAATATAAATGTATAATATAGGATTATTTATAACTGAATAATCAGATCTAAAATGAATAGGATCTAGTTAAATAAGTGTTGGTCATCCTTATTATAAAATACTATCTAGCTTTTTAAAAGCATGTGGTAGATCTCCATGTGTAGGCATGTAATGAACCACAAGGTACATGGAAAGGGAACATAGCTCGGTTGTTATCCTAGATCTGCTACTTATCCACTGTGATGCCACACAAGTTTCTTAATCTTACTTATGTGACTTAATATAATATCCATTTTACAGCTGAAACTAACACCATAACTATTCTGAGACTTAAACAATGAATAGTTGTATAAAAAACAGTACCTGAGGCTGGGGCTCAGTGGTAGAGCACTTGCCTAGCATGTGTGAGGCATTGGGTTCAAAACTTAGACCCACATAAAGATGAAACAAATAAAATAAAGGCATGCTATCCATCTACAACTAAAAAAATAAAAAATAAAAATAAACACAGTACCTAGCATATAGCATGGGCTATGGAAATAATTGTTAAATTACAAAATATACTGCTAACTAAAAGGTGTGGAACAATTTTTAATCTGAGTAAAGAATATATACATGGAAAATCTATGTAAAGCTATAGATTAAGAAATTCTTCAGAGTGGTTTCCTTTACAGAAAAAACTGAAGCTAAAGGCATAAAACTAATTTTACTTTTACAATTAATTTCATACAAATAACATCTATAGAAAAAAATATTTTCACAATGAAGCACTAAACCTTAAAAAATTAGAACATGAATGGGAACATAGAAATACCAAGGCTCTCTACTCACAGAAGACAGCCTTGCCCTGTAGCCAGAGCTCCCCTCAACCCCCTGGCTCTTGCTTGGGTTACAAGTCCAGCTGAGAGTACCTTGCAGGTTCTTGTTCTCCCTTCTCAGTGTCTCAAGCCCTCAGTGCTCTCTTCATAAGCGTACTTGAGCTTGAGGCTGAGAGCTCAGGCCTCCTGAGAGGCAGCCAGTAATGCCTGGGACTCCTCATGCTTCTACTTCCAGTCAACAAGGGCCTTGTCAGAGTGCTGCTGCTTCTGGTCCAGTGCAGCTGCTGCAGAGCAGGCCTTCCTAAGCTTAAATAGGGCATCTCCCAGCTCAAGGTGCAGTTGGTGCCTGGCCCTTTCCAGGAGGGCATTCTTGGCATTGGCCACCTGCCTGGCTTCAGCAGCCTCCTATAAGCTAATTGCCAGCTTCTTACTGAGAAGGTCAGATCACAGGGCATGTGAAGCATGGACCCTCACAGAGGTCATTGAGTCTGTCCAGGTTTAAAGACAGGGCTCAGGTACCAAATAGGATGGCCTCAGAGGCTGGCTTAATAGAATGAAACAAAAGCAGCTCCTTCTACCTACAGAGCCCAGTTGTCAGCTGACCATATTCTCTGGCTCCTGTGGCTACATGGATTTTGCCTGGCCCCTATCTTTGCAACCTGGACTTGGAACTCAGGATCTCTGAATTCCTATAAATATTTACTTACCCTAAAACTTCAATAAGCAATACAGAATTTATTGACAATTTCATAAGAAATGGGGAACTAAGATTGTTCTAAACACCTTACCAACAGTAAGCTATGTAAAACTCCTCAGGCACATTTAGTCTCTGAAGAGCTTCTTGGCTGTGTTGCTTCCTAGGAACACTTGTGTTTTCCTGCTCATTCTCTTGCCCTCTCATCATGTGGCTCCTAAATATGACACAATTCTCTCTTCTCTCTTAATGTCTTGTATATATCAGCTCCTGTGCCCAGATTTATATACATTCCAGATCCACCCATCATGATGCACACTTAACAGGTCCCAGTGCTCTTAGGGAGCCCTTTAGCTCTAGTGTTCTTCCAGTATCTTTTGTGACAGAGTGGTTTATTAAAGTACCTCCTCCATCTCCCCCATAACACAGTACTCAGGAATTCTATATGTTCTCTAGCTTACATTTCCTGCAGGGTCTCTGGCTGTCTCGTTCTTACTCTCTCATTACACTTCTTAAAAGAGAGGAATTGCATTTGCCAAATCTTTTTCCTGCTCTACTGTTAATAAACTGAAAAAGGAACTCAAGAGTTAATATATACCCCACAACTAGCCTAAGAAAGCGATGTAATAACAAGGCCCCCTTTTGGTGGAATCCTGCAAAGCCCAATCTGTGTTCAGTCTTCAGGAAAGCCCCGGGGTCTAATGATAACTCCTTACTCACTGGGTTTCTAACCATGTCACATTTTCTTTTTGCTTCATTCTTCTTAAGGAGTGATGCTGATATATAACCCAATCTAAGATAGTAGCAGTCTTATAGAATAATTGTATTTAAACTACTTTAGAAATGTTAGATTAGCACAGAAAATGGGATCAAACTTTTTTTGCTTTTGGTGATCAAACACACAGGTTTAGTTCAGGACTAAGGGTTTCACTAAGACTTGAGCCATTTTAAAAACTAAAACAAGAAAATTCCAAAGCAAACTGGACAAACTTGTCACTTTTGTTTTACCGAAATTTAGTTCTACATTTAATATAATTATTATGTTTCTCCTTAATTACCACTCATAAGCACTTACTTAGTTGTCTACAATATGTGAAGGGATGTGAGAGGTTAAGAAACCAAATTTTTATCCTTGGAGAACTTAGAACTTGGAAGTAATAATTGGGTCTCAAGTGAGCTTGATTCTGCTGAAGTAACTGATCATATGAATCTCTAGAAATCAAAGCAGGCAGATCTTCTACTTTCCAATTTGAAAACCACAGGACCCTAGATTATTTGTTGCTGCCTACCTCCCTGAAGTGATTTAGAGAAAAAGCATGATATAGATAAAGCTTATTTATGTTCAAATAATTTTAAAGCAAAAAAAGTCTTCAGATATAATGATTTCCCAGTATCTTTCTTTAGATGTTATATGTTGCGGACGGAATGACTATAAAGACAGCTGCTTTATTCTTAATGATCTTCTAACACTTTATTTCTTCAAGCACTTTTATATTCTTTTTAATGGTACAAAGCCAAGAGAAATAATAACAATGTACATGCATAAAGCTCACTTAAAAGTACAAGGTCTTCCCATACGGAGCTGGAGAAAGCTGGCAAGAAGCCGGGCCCACCGGCAAGGAGCCAAGGTCAGAAGAGGAGAAATCTGGCCGGTCCTATCAATTGGCAAAAAGTCGGGGCTAAGGGGAGTGAAGTCTCCGGGCACATCAGTTGTCAAGGGGCTGGGGCCAAGTCTTGGTGTTCCAAGACCAGAGAGAGCAGGGTGTTCCCGCCTGCTCAGCCTTGCAGCTCTCCCTATAACACACTTACGTGACCAGGTCTCCTACAGTTATATCCCACAGAACTAGCTCTAATAAATCCATGTGGTCACATTCTTTCCTTTATTTCTATCAACTTCTAAAAAAATCCCCATCCAACAAAATGGTAGATAGGCACTTTCATCCAAAGTCTTCAATCATTAGAAGGAAAAAAATTTTTTATTTAGAAGTAAAAGGCAGATTTGGATACTAGAAGGCATTTTAATTCAAAAGCTCCACTTTTCTGGGGTTTGGAGTTTATATAAAATACTATTGCAAGTATTTTTAGTATTTGACATTTCAAAGCTCTTTTTAAGTTACTGTAGATACAGAGATGGATTACTTGGTACTCTTTCTGGGATTTCAAAGCTATATATAACCACTTAACCTCTCAGTAAAATGTACCCTCGTAAAGTCTTGATTCAGCTCAACCACCAATCCTATAGTTTCTGAGATGAACTTTTAAAATTCTGTTATGAAATTGGCTATAAAACTGATATTCTAACCTTAGGATTAGCCTATAAATTATTTCAAAGCTTTGTCTCATGAGGCATGGTGATGGATTCTAACATGTTTCCAACTATCTCTGTTCATCCTCACAGACCGCTTGATCATCTACAACTCATATGCCAGAAACACAATGACTGATAGGAATACATGTGTATATATATAGGCTCAATTATTTTGGTGTATCAAATGAAATGTTAGGCATTAAATGATAACCTCATTCTCAAGCCATAGCTCAAGGTTATATCTTCTATGAAAACTATGTTTGTAGCCCTAAAAGAAGCTTCTTTTTTCTCCTTGGGACCCCTTTGTAGTCTCTGTCATTGTATATTATAATTTTTCAGACCCTCTAGAATATATGCTTCTTGGCAGGGGTGACAGTTTAAGCTTTGGTCTTGTGCTTGCTCACGCACTCAACAATAGTTTGTTAGATGCGTACCTTGAGACTTTAGAAACAGAGTCATCCTTCTCAGACACCTGCACATAACTAACTCTAGTTAAGGAGTCTTCCCTACTCACTTGGCTTCCTCCAAGTCTTCAGTTCTCTAGATGGCATCATGTTTGAACCTCATTCTCCAGTACACCATTTCAGTGCTGCCTTTGGATGGGCCTGGTGCAGCTCAGCACTGACCTCTTGTTCTTCCTTATACTGCTCTTTTAGGAGATCAAAGCCATGATTGGCTGACTGCAGGGTATGGGACAGGGCATTCTGAGACTGTAGGGGACACACATTAAGAACAGATAACCTCACCATTAACAATGACACATTTGGAGATGATGTAATTTTTTTCAGATAAATTTAATAACAATCTGCTAAAATTCAAGCTGAACCTAAACGTAGTAAGATAATACCATGGAGAGAATTTGGGACAAAAAGAGAAAGGATAGAGAGTATCTAATTTGCCATTAAAATAGAAAAGAGAGTTCCATTTAGGGAAATGGCAGCCTGACTACGTGGGTTTCAGTAACATACAGGCCTGGAGTACCAGAAGAACACAAAGGTAGCACGGAAAACATTTACTATCATTTAGGAAATAAGATTTATATTAAGAAATATGTGGGGCTGGAATTGTGGCTCAGTGGTAGAGCACTTGCTTCGCATGCATGAGGCAGTGGGTTTCATCCTCAGCACCACATAAAAACAAATAAAGATATTTTGTCCATCTACAACTAAAAATATATATATTAAAAAAAGAAATATGTAAGATTCAGATCAAATTTGAACTGGAAAGAACCACTGAGATTCAGTCTAATCTTTTCATTCTGCTGATGAGGGATTTAGAATATTTCATTTCCCATGTAAATCTGAAAACCTCAACTTTTACCACTTTAAACCAGTGCTATCCTATAGAATTCTCTATAATGATGAAAATATTCTATATGTACTGTATCCAATAGCAGCCACATGTGGCTATAGAACACTCAAAAGTATGTGCACTATAATGCAAGGTAAACCAAATCTTTTATTTAATTTTAGTTAATATATTATTTAAATTTAAATAACTATCCATAGTATAGTAGTGACTCCTGTACTTATTAGCACAGCTAAGTTTGATGAACATTTCTATCACTTAAATGGTGGTATGGCTAACCAAGCAGCATCATTCGCAGGAGATAACCTCAAGCAGTGCGGAGAGACTGGGCCTCAGGCCTCAGTCAGTCCTCACTGGTTCTTTCTACAAATTAGAAAACATTGTTTCAGTCAGCTTTTTCACTTCAGTGACCAAAATACCTGACCAGAACTGTTTTAGAGGGGGAAAAGTTTATTTGTTGCTCACAGTTTCAGAGATCTCAGTCCATAGATGGCTGACTTCATTGCTCTGTGGCTGAGGTGAGGCAGAACATCAGGCCAGAAGGGTAGGATGAAGGAAAGCAGCTCAAGTCATGATAATCATGAAGCAGAGAGAGGCTGCTCCTCTCATCAAATACAAAATATAAACCCCAAGGGCATGTCCCTAAAGAATCACCTCCTCCACTCATACTCTGCCTGCCTACAGTTACCACTCAATTAATCCTTATCGGTGGGTTAACGCACTGGTTAAGTTAAGGCTTTCATGTGGATCAGCACACTGATTAGGTTAAGGCTCTCATAATCCTATCATTTCACCTTTAAACTTTCTTACATTGTCTCACTCAAGACTTTGTGGGAAATACCTCATATCTACACCACAACAAGACCATCTTAAGCAATTGCAGTTCTAAGAGCACAAGGCAGCTTCAACTAGACATCCGCTGGTGGTGAATGAGGAGCCACAATGCACAGTGATGCTGAGAAGGCACAGGCTTTGAAATCAGATAAACCTGAGTTCAAACTGTGATCTTTCCTTTTCTTTTATATATATTCATTAAGTACCTCTTCTAGACATTAGTGTTACAGAAGTAGAGGAGACAAAGTCCCTATTCTAAGGAGCCAAAAAGGAACCAGAAATATACAAAATAAATATGCATAAGTTCATAAATAAAGATTGTAAGAGCAGAAAAATAAAACAGATTGGCATTATGTAGAATGTTTGGTTCCTGGTCATCATCCCCAAAAGATCTTAGTGTAGGGCATTTAAGCAATAAGAATAGCAGTTATAAAAGTCCCAAGGCAGGAATAATGAAACTTGTATAAGAGGCAGACAAGTCATGGTAACTGGAGGGGAATAAATGAGGGAAGTAGATGTATGAGGTAAGGTAATAGGAGGAGAATGGATCCATATCAAGGAGGACTTATAGGCCAATTGAAAACCACTGGAAAGGCAGCCAGAGAGATCTTCTGATATATAAAATCAAGTCATTTTCCTACCTGTGTAAATTTTTTCACAGTAAACCATTAGCTCTATAACTTTGGACAAGTTACTTATCTTCTCAGAGCCTTTTTTCCCCCTGTGTACTATATATAATGTTACCTGCTTCATATGGCTTTATATAATTGTTTTGAAGAATAATATAACATGAGAAAAGTATATAGAATAATGTCTGATGTAGTGTAGTAGTAGTAATTCAAAAATTGGAATGTAATAGATTCCAATATGGCCAAAGAGAAGTGACTAGTGCTTGCCTTCCCTTCCACAAAGAACAACAACAACAACAAAAATGATTACCAGCATTTTGAGGTGAGTAGCCAAGGAAGAACACTAGAACTCAGCAAGCAGAGATAAGAAGGCTGTAAGATATGAGACCTGGGATGGAAGCATAGAGAAAGGAAAGAAAGGAACAAAGTACACCAGTAAGCATGGCCATAACTCTCTAGCTGGAGATGGTGGATAGGTGGGGTCCCCATTGTATGTAAAAGGTAAAAGAGAGAGACTCAGCAGATACTATCTTTGTAGTCGCCAGTAATCCTATCTATGGGAGAGTTCCAAGGTTGCTATAGGCTTCGGACCCAGTTAGGGGAGATACCTGAACTATGAATGGTAGCTTCACTTCAGAAAAGGAAATCACATTCTCTCTCCCCCAGCCCCTAAATCCCAGGCTGCTGCAGAAAAACATCATCCTGAGAAACAAAGATATTATTGAAATTTACACTATCTTAGAGGTCAGAAACCTCTACATATCCCTATCCATCAAGTCCTATGGACATTCCACCACACTAGCAAAAAGGGCTATAGTCTCACAATCCAAATAGACCCAGATTAAAATTGTGACCACAGACTCATTCCCACACAATGTTATGCACTATAAAGGATAGGTGGTTAAGTATGGCAGGAAGATTCTACCCCTAAGACCTGAGAAATAATGATGTTTGCTATCTGGAACCTGGGGCCTGTCCCCTTCCACTGTTCCCAATTGCCCACTGCTGCCATCAGCACTAATAGGCCTAAGGTCACATGCTCCTTACCCATCACCCCTGTTGCCATCAATAGCAACCAAAAATATTGATTACAACTGAGAAGCTATATGACAACTACACTTCAGTGCTCAACTAGCACCAAAGTCAACAGAACCTCTCAAACCAACACCCTAGAAACAAATGCAGGAGAAAAACTTTATGAAAATCACCTTATAAAAGTGGTAGAGATGACTCAACTGCCAGAAGTGTAAGTATCAATATAGGGACAGGAGAAGTATGAAAGAGTAAGGCAACATAACATCTCCAAAAGAACACATAGCATTATAGTAGCAGACCTTAAAGAAAAGAATACTGATGAAATGCCTCATAAAAAAATCCAAAAGAATAATTCTAATAATACTCAGTGGGATACAAGAGAATACAGAAAACTCAATGAAATTAAGAGAAGAATTAATGATATTTTTGAGAAATTCAACAACAAAGAGATACAGATTATGAAAAAGAATCAAACAAAAATCCTAGAACTGAAGAAGTCAGTAAGTCAAATTTAAAAAATACAGCCAAGAGCCTTAACGACAATTTGAATCAAGCAGAATTTCTGAAATTACAGATAGAACTTTTTGCCATATCCTAGTCAGTAAAAATAAAAAGTACAAATAAAGCCTCCAAGGCTTATGAGATATCATTAAATAATTTTTAGTTGTGGGGATTTTGTAAGTAAAGAGAAGGGAAAATGTATAGAAAATCTTTTCAAGAAATGAGTGAAAACTTCACAATTTTGGAAAAGATAGGAACATCTATGTCCAGGAAGACCAAAGGATTCCAAATAGTTTGACCAAAAAGATATTCACCACAGTGAAATATACTCAAACTGTAAAAGTCCAAGAGAAAGAGGGCATTCTAAACAACAGCAAGAGTAAAGTACCAAGTGATATTTAATGGAACATCCATTAGATTGACAGAAGATTTTTTAGCAGAAACTTTACTGGCCAGGAAAGGGAATGAAATTACAAATTCCAAGTACTGAAAGTAAAAAAATAAATTCCAACCATGAACATTATACTCAGCAAAACTATCTGTTAGAAACAAAAGATAAAGAAAGATTATCTAAGGTAAGCAAAAATTGAGAGGATTTGCCACCATTACACTGGTCCCACAAGAAATGTAGAGGGGTAAAGAGTAATATATCTCAAAGTGAAAAAACAATAACTAGTACTATGAAAACACACACATACACAAATAAAGAGGAGTGACTGGGTAAGCCAGGGGTGGTAGCACATGTCTGTCACCCCAGCAACTCAGGAGACTGAGGAAGAAGGATCACAAGTTCAAAGCCAGCCTCAGCAACTTCGCGAGACCCAGTGTCAAAGTAAAAAATAAAAAGGGGGGTGAATGTGGTTTAGTGATTAAGTAACCATAGTCTCAATTCCTGGTACCAAAAAAATAAAATAAAAGTGACTGATAAAGCAGATACACAAACTGTAAAGAAAAATAATAAAACCTTATCAAAATGGAAAATCATCAAACCACAAAAATAAACAAAAATAAATATGGATAGAAACAAAGAATACAGAAAACAATGAAAGAATAAAATGACTTAAGTTCTTACTTATCAATGATAACCTTGAGTGTAAGTGGATTAAATTTCCCAATCAAAAGATGTAGAGCAGCTCAGTGGATAAAAATTAAAAATCCAACTATGTGTTGCATATGAGAAACTTGCTTCATCAGTAATGACACAAATTAACTAGAACTGAAGGTTTGGAAAAGATTCTACACAAACATAAGCAGGAATATCTATTCTTATATGAGATAAAAACATTTTAAGTCAAATATTGGAAAGAGACAAAAAAGGTCACTGCATAAATGATAAAGGTATCAATTCAACAAGATAAAATAATTACAAACATATATGCATCCAACGTTAGTCTGCCCAATTATAAAAAGCTAACAGTATTACACCTAGAGAGAAATTCTGGAGATTTCAATTCTCCATTTTCATCAATAGATCGATCACCCAGGGAAAATAAGTGAATAAAAAAAATTGACATTAATCTATACTATAAACCAAATGGATACCAAAAAAAAAAAAAAAAAGGAAAACACTAACAGAATATTTCATACAAAAGCTATGTAACTCATTCTTCTTATCAGTACATGGAACAAGACCACAAAACAAGACTCAACAGATGAAAAAAAATTAAATCATATCAGCTACATTATCTGACCACAGTGGAATAAAATTAGAAATCAACAAGAAACTAGACATCCACTAGAAAAAATGAAAGGAACTTAACTTTTTATTATTATAAGCATATGCTAATTGTACAAAATAATGGGTTTCACTATCAAATTTCTATCCCTTATATAATGTGCTTTGATCATATTCACTCTCCCTATCATTCTAACTTCCTCCCTCCCCTCCTCAAGTCCCCCTCCCCTTCACTAATAGTTCCCCTAGTATGTTCATGTCATTTTCAGATTCCACATATGGGAAAAAAAACATGAATATTTGTTTTTCTGGGCCTGGCTTATTTTTACTTAAGATGATGATCCACAGTTTCATCCATTTTTCTGCAAATGACATGATTTTACTCTTCTCCATAGATGAATAACTCCATTGTATATATATGCCACATTTTCTTTCTCCATGCACAAATTGATGGGCATCTAGGTTTATTCCATAATTTGGCTATTGTGAACAGTACCACAATAAGCATGTGTATCCAGATATCAACAAGAGGAACTTAAGATTATTTAAATACACAAAAACTAATCAACATACTCTTGCATTACCATTGAGTCAACAAAGAAATCAAAAGGGGATATATTAAAAATTTCCTTGAAACAAGCCAGACGCAGTGGTTCACACCTGTAATCCCAGTATTTTGGGAAGCTGAAACAGGAGAATCTAAATAAAACACAAAATAGAGCTGGGGATATGGCACAGTGGTTAAGTACCCCTGTCTCTACATAAAACACAAAATAGAGCTGGGGATATGGCACAGTGGTTAAGTATCCCTGAGCTCAATTCCTGGTACCAAAAAAAAAAAAAATTCTTGAAACAAATGAAAATGGAAACACAATACAATATATCAAAACCTATGAGATAAAACAAAAACAGTACTAAAAAAGAATTTTATAGAAATAAGTGCCTACCATCAAGATATGGGAAAGATATCAAATAATCAACTTAAAACCACAACTTATGGAACCAGAAAATAAAGAGCAAACCAAATACAAAATTAGCATAATAAAATAAATAATAAAAGCCGGGCACGGTGGCTAAAGCCTGTAATCCCAGCACTTAGGGAGGCTGAGACAGGAGAATCGCGAGTTCAAAGCCAGCCTCAGCAAAGGCGAGGCGCTAAGCAAGCAACTCAATGAGACCCTCTCTCTACATAAAACACAAAATAAGTCTGGGGATGTGGCTCAGTGGTCTAGTGCCCCTGAGTTCAATCCCCAGTACCAAATAAATAAATAAATAATAAAGAGCAGAGCAGAAATACCAAAAAATTAATGAATGAAGAGTTGGTTTTTGAAAATAAATAAACTTGACAATACCTTACTCAGGATAACCAAGATAAAATTGTAGAAGACCCTAACAAATAAAATCAGAGATGAAAAAGAGACTTTACAACTGATAACAAAGAAATATAAAGGAAAATTAGAGACCATTATGAAAAACTATATGGTGACCAATTAGAAAACCTAGAAAAAGAAAAACTATATGGTGACCAATTAGAAAACCTAGAAAAAATGAATAAATTTGGTACATATAAAGTGCCAAAACTGAACATTGAAGACAGAAAAACTGAATAAAACAATAATGAGCTATGAGATTTAATTAGCAATAAAATGTCCAGCAACACCAACAAAGTCCAGATGGATTCACTGCTGAATTCTACAAAGCATTTAAAGGAAAACTAATACCCACACTTCTCAAACTATTCCAAAAAACCAAAAAGAAAGCTCTACCAAACTCTATGTGGCTAGCATTACCCTGATAGTAAAACCAAAGAAAGACATAGCATAAAAAGAGAAAGTTACAGGGGCTGGGATTGTGGCTCAGCGGTAGAGCGCTTGCCTCGCATGCGTGAGGCCCTGGGTTCGATCCTCAGCACCACGTACAAAGCAATAAAATAAAGACATTGTGTCCATCCACAACTAAAAAATATTTAAAAAAAAAAAAAAAAAAAAAGAGAAAGTTACAGACTATGGTGAACACAGGTGCAAAAACAAAAACAGCAAACCAAATCTACCAGGACATCAAAAAGGGGTAACTTTATTGGAATTTAATACTGGACACTTAAAACATATCAAAGACTGAGGGGGTTGGATATAATAAAATAAGGAAGAAATCTTCAGTGCCACAGCTGCTACCACAGCTGAAGGCACCAGCCAGAGCAGTCCCTATGCAAACACAGTGGAGGATAAGGGAATTAAAGGAACCCTCATTTTTAGGAAGTCTGAAGCATGTCCGGGTACTAAGAGTTTAGAGATCAAAGACACTGCCCGACTAACCTGAAAGTTGCACTGCACAATAACCTTATATGGGAAAGAAATCACATCTCTCCCAGCATGATGGGGAGAAAAGAGGAAGGAACCATTTTGCAGCCACAGCACAGGGACCAGCAGCTAAGGGAGCTGAGTCCTGGCAAACCCAAGTCTCGCCCAAAATACAGGCCTGGCAAATCCACACTGCACAACATAGTGTGCCTAAGTGACCAGGAGAAAATCAAATGTGGAGAGATGTTTTACACAGGGAACAACTTGTCATGGAACCCACCCAGCTCTCCCCTTTCCTTTCTAATCTGGCTGTTTGCAGTACTGCTGGGAGAGATGCACCTGGCTGGGAATTCAAAAGGGTGGGTGGGAAGGGATTGAGTTTGGTGACTAAACACAAAACCAGGAAACTTGGGGTCCCAGGAGAAGTCCCTGGGTTGTAGACTTTCAGCATGGACAGGCAATTGCTGGGACCTACAAATGGGCTGATTTAGAATCTCCAGACCAATTGGCATACAGTGAAAATCCTAGAGCCTACTTTAGCCTAACACCCCACACCCAAGGAGTTTTGCCTCTGGAATTACCTCTCTCACCCTAGCAACCCCACCCTGAGAATAGAGCAAGCATCACAATCCAGACAACCCCACCTAACTGCTGGGTTCGTTTCCACGACAAGTCGTTCCCTGTGTAAAACCTCTCTCCACATTTGATTTTTGCTGAGAAGGGAAGCTGAAAATCTTTTGAACTCCAAAGGAAACAATCCTTTAACTTTTCATCAAGATTTTTTTCCCTTTTTTTCTTTTCTCTGCTTAGTTGTGATCTTAATGTTTCATTAACACTCACACATATTCATATTTGTTTTTTTTTCTTTTCTCATTTCTAGTAATTTTAAAACCAGTTATTTTTCATGGATCAGTTTTTTCAGGACTAGGAAGATTCATTAGTATATTTCAGTTTTGTTTTGTATTCTTTTATTTCTTATTTCCAATTTTTAAAATTTTTAATTTGTTTTTTCTCTCACTTATCTTTTTCCTTGAATCTCTTTCTCTTTTATTCTGCCAACAGCCAATCTCTATTGTTCTCTCTTTTCCTCTTCTTTTAATTTTTTACTTATATCCTCTCTCCTCCTTCCTCATAATCATCACTTCCTACATCACTTCTGTTCTCTTTCTGTCCACTATTTGAAATTGTAAACACTTTTGCAAACTTAATGTTTTTTTATACTTTATTTTTTTTTCTCAAAAGTTGCATTTTAATACATGTTATCAAACATAACAGAAAAAAACAAATTTTCAGAAGCTGTACACACTATTCACTGAAAACATTTGTTGAGGCAAATAGAAAAAAAACTGTTACAATCATAATTTTTCTAACTTTGCACAAAATTATAAGCAGATTACATTCTTTATATTAAACATCTTTATATGCATACAGACAATAACTGATTATATAATTTCTGTTTATTGTGACAACACTGTAGACATCATAGCAGAAACTATTTGGTTTAATGCTGTATATTGTTTGCATTGGTTGTTGTTATTATTTGTCTCCCCCTTAACAGTGAGGTATGGGACACCTTCAGGGACACTATAAGTATATAGGGTAGAAACTGTACTACCTCAGATCCATACTGTCAGATGGGTAGATGCATAAACAACATGAAAAAAGCAAGGGAAAAAATCACCCTAAACAAACCAAGATACTTCAATAACAGAATCCATAGCCATCACAGTGGAAGAAATGTCAGAAAAGGAGTTTAGAATGTACATAGGTAATCTGTGAGGTAAAGGATGATGAATGGAGTAATATCAGGGAGAAAACATAGAAGTGAAAAATTACTTCAATAAAGAGATAAGAGATTCTGAAAACAAATCAAGCAAATCCTCAAAATGAAGGAATAAATCAAATTAAAAATTCAATGGAAAACATCAACAACAGCTAGACCACTTGGAAGACAGAGTTTTATCCAATGAAGACAAAATATATAATCTTGAAAATAAAATTGACCATGGAGAAAAGATGTTAAGAGACCAGGAATGAAACTTTCAAGAAATATGGGATAACCTGGAAAAAAAATTAAGATTTATTGGGATAAATGAAGGCTCAGAAAGGAATGTACAATCTTTTCCATAAAATAATATCTAAAAATTTCCCAAACCTAAAGAATGAACTTGAAAATCAGATACAGGAGGCTTACAGGACCTCAAATATACAAAATTACAACAGACCCACACCAAGGCATATTATTATGAAAATGACTAACATACAGAAAAAGGATAGAATTTTCATGGCTGCTAAGGAACAATGAAAACCAATCAGGATCTCAGTTGATGTCTCAACCCAGACCCTCAAAGATAGGAGGTCTTGGAATAATATATTGCAAACTCTGAAAGAAAATGAATGCCAGCCAAGAATACTATACCCAACAAAATTAAGCTTCAGAATTGACAATGAAATAAAAATCTTCCATGATAAACAAAAGTTAAAAGAATTTACAACTAGAAAGCCTGTTCTACAAAACATACTCAATAAAGTATTTCATGAACAAAAATGAAAATAAAAAATGAAAACCAGCAAAGGGAGGGGCTACACTAGAAGAATAGTCAATCGAAGGAAAAATTAATTCAAATTAAACCCAGAAATAAATCAAAATGTCAGCGAATAAAAATTATATCTCAATTACAAATTTGAGTGTAGATGGCCTAAACTCATTAATCAAAAGACATAGCCTGGCAGATTGGGTTAAAAAACAAGACCCAACAATATACTGTCTTGAAGAGACTCACCTCATAAGCAAAAGTATCCACAGACCGAAGGCAAAAGAATTGGCAAAAATATATTATTTACACGAATCTCATAAGCAAGCAAGGGTTGCTATCTTCATATCAGATAAAGTAGACATCAAGCCAAAAGTTAATCAGAAGGGACAAAGAAGGACATTTCATACTGTTTAAGGGAATTATGAACAAGATATAACAATCATAAATATGTATGCCCCAAACAATGGAGCATCTATGTACATCAAACAAATCCTTCTCAACTTTGAAAATCAAATAGATCAAAAGATAATAATATTGGATGACTTTAACACAACTCTCTCACCACTGGATAGCTCCTCCAAATAAAAACTAAATGAAGAAATTATAGAACTAAAAAATACAATTAATAATTTAGACTTAACAGACATCTATAGAATATTTCATCCATCAATGACTGAATATACTTCACTTTCTTCTCAGCAGCACATAGATCCTTCTTCAAAACAGACCATATCTTAGGCCACAAAGCAACTCTTAGGAAATACAAAAATATAGAGATAATACTCTGTATTATATCAGATCATAATGGCATGAAATTAGAAATCAACAATAAAATAACACTTAGAAGATACTCTAACATATGAGAATAAATAATACTCTATTGAATGATGAATGGATACCAGACAAACTCAGGGATGAAATTAAAAATACTTAGAGGTAAATGAGAACTTTGATACAACATATCAAAATCCCTGGGACACTATGAAGGCAGTGCTAAGAGGAAAGTTCATTGCATTGAGCTCATTCATTCAAAGAATAGAAAGTCAACAAATATATAACCAAACATTACATCTCAAAGCCCTAGAAAAAGAACAACAGAAGCAGAAGATAGGAAATAATTAAGATTAGAGCTGAAATCAATGAAACTGAAAAAAAGAAACCAAAAAAATGAACAAAACAAAAAGTTGGTTCTTTGAAAAAAATGAATAAAATTGATAAACCATTAGCCAAGCTAATGAAGAGCAAGGAAACTCAGATTACTAAAATTCACAATGAAAAAGGAAATTTACAATGGACACTACTAAAATACAGACGACAATCAGAAACTATTTTGAACATTTATAGTCCTATAAAATAGAAAATATTGAAGACATTGACAAATTTCTAGAGACACATGCCTACCCAAATTGAATCAGGAGGACATAGAATATTTAAACAGATCAATTTCAAGCAATGAAATTGATGCCACCATTAAAAGCCTACCAAGAAAGAAAAGTCCAAAGCACAACCATATCCAGGCATTTAAAAGGAAAGACAATGACAGAGATAAAGGGATTTCTACCAAATACAGAGGTAATACCAAGAGAAAGGTATTTTACAAAAACCATATGGCACTAGATAACTTAACTAGAGCTCATGAAGACATCTACGACATTATAAAAACTAAATGTTGTGTATAGGTTTCTGTCAACTCTGCTAATGTTTCTAAATTCTTAACTGGCCTCCACTCATGTGTCATGTGGTCCCACCTAGAGCTTTAATGAATTACCATCTTCATGGTTTTCAGAGACCAGTCGATAATACTGATTTCATGTCAATTGTTTGCAAAAATAATGCTTTGCTGTTTATTGCTGTCTTAGCATGATCCCTGCCCTGTGTACACCTCATCCAGTCACCCACCACAACAATCAGGAACTGGTGGACTGTCCTGATGCTAAACACCTTTAACTCTCCATGCCCTACCTGATGGAAAACAAGGTTTCCTTCTCCTAGATGTCACCTTTCAGTGGGAAGGAGCCAAAATGAGCCAGTGCCTAAATATCTTAAAAGAATGTAAGGGCCCAAAATCTTTGAGGTGTGAATGTAAGGATACAGATGCGAACATGAGGTTAAGAGAAAAATTCAGCACCCTTCTAGGATCTTTATATGAGTTAAATCTCAATTCATACAACAGTTCTAAGAGGTCTTTGTCTCTAGAAGGGAGAAGTGCTGTGGAAATGAAAAAAAAAAAAAGAGATAAGAAGAGAACGCACCAGTAGCAACTTGAAGAAATTATGAAATATGAAAGGGTGAAAGCTGGTGGTAAGCCTAGCTGTTAACTTACTTGTTACAAAATAACAATATCCAAATGCCAGGTGATGCCAGGTTTAGTCTTCAGAGAAATTTCTGAATCAGCAAAAAGACCTTGGCCATCTCTAGTTGAAGCCCATGTGGCATTGAAGAGTGTTCTCTTTAAGCTTCCACTGGTGAGTGTTCTAAATGCCCTACTAAATGCTACCTACATCTTCCTGTGTCTAATGTAGTGCTTGATATATAATAAGCATTTAGTAAATGCTTAGAACACTCAAATTAACTTCTATAAGATGTTAACCAACATACCCTCAGTAAATGACAGGTTTACTGAGGTTACATTCGAACTTTCCTCATAAACTCCAGTCCTCAATTTTGTTTTATAACTTGGTCAGGATACCCACTGATTAAAAAACAATGAAGAATCCATTCAGGCAAATGCTCATTGGAGGCTGACAAGGAATGCCATGTAGTTCCAGGCTGCAGACGTTCCACAGTGCACACAGACCTGAGAAAGAGTCAGTGACCAGGTTCTCATATAAAACTATTATCACCATGAAAGTTAAGAGTATTAATGTTAAATGCCAGGCATGCTCAATGGCCCACATCCTTTACACAAAACCAGAAGAAAGCTATAGTAGTGATAAATGTAACAGATTTTAGGTAGTTGGCAGTTCCTAATCATATTTTGAATGTTAACTGTTTGCTCACACTTCGGAAAGCAATTTGGACAATTGAAGTTGGCACACCCATTTTTTCCTCACAATATCTTCAAAAGTTATGATTGGCTTTGTTTTATAATGAGAAAACAGCTTCAAAAGGCTATTGCTCAAATTCAGAAAGCTAGTGTCAGGATTGGGATTTGAGCTCAAACTATGAAGAGTTTTTAAAAGGAAAGAAAATAAATTTTAAAAAGGCAAATGTTATATTCATAAGTATCTGTCATATGAAGTAGTGATAACAAAGAAAATGTGAAAGATACTAATTGACTCAAATTGTCATAAATCCTGGGTCACTAGATAAAAATATGACTATGTGAACCATCTTTATTTTAAGTCACCAATAATAAATGACTTTCTAACTGAGCCAAGAGAAGTATACCTAAATGTAAGAAATGGGACTTCTGTTGACAACCCTGAATATGCTATGCTATATACTTGTTTAAAAAGAGTGAAAGGCATAGATCAACATGGTCAATGGTGTGTGAAAATGGCAAGAAAAGAAATAAGAGTCCTCAGTTTGGGGCGAGTTCACCGTGTGATGGCCCACTGGGTTCTGCATATCTATGAGTGGTCAGCCCACCTTGGAAGCCAGAAAAGACATTTGCCCTTAGGCATGACTCTTCAAGGTAGGGGTGGGACTTGCCCTTAGGCATACCTTCACCTGTGGGTATCCACAGGTAGTGCTAACCACTGGTGCAATTATTTTTCAATTTATAAAGAATTTTCATAAGGAGGATTTGCAAAAGATAATGCAGATATGTATCTGAAGGTGGCCTATACAGGGGTATAGCACGCGAAAGAAAAGAATTTCTAAACTAAGCATACAAAAACAGTAAATTTGACACCAAAGAAGAGCAGGATAATGGAATAATGCACATTCATCTTAAAGCTGCTTCTTAAAATGATGCATAAAAATTCTGCCTCCCAGAAATGCAGGAACCAATGGGAATTCAAAATAATCAAAATATCTGTGAGATTTCCTATCACTTTTAAATTGCCCTGGGCCTCTCTTCAGCATAACATGCTTTTGAAAATGCTTCAGTTTCCACTGTACCACTGGGTGTTGGCATTCTTGCTATTATAATTTGGAAAGAGATGAAGTAAACAATTCAAACAGAAGCACAGTGTATATGCTTATGAGAGTGAACAGAATTAATTTATCCTATCAAAAATATGTAAGACAGCAGCAGAATATGGGCACAAATAGACATACACAGATTTTGAATTTGAGGGCCATCTCTCATATAATCGTGTGACCCTGAACAAGTGATTGAACTCTTGAGCTCTAAAAGGCATTTGTAAATGTTAATGCTTTTACATATAATTGAGTGCACAAAATGTACAAAGCATTGTTAGCATGAATAAAATGACATCTAGTTTCTGCGATAGAAATGCTATTAATTTAAGTAATGCTTAAAGGCTACAATGCAACAGAGCAAGAGGGACCCCAAAAGTGCTAGAAGAATTTAGAAATAGGTAAAATAAGGGAAGTCTAACACAAGCATTCTAGAGTAGAGAATTAACTTGGAAAGGACATTCTATAAAAAATGAATATTTAGTGGAAGACAAGCAGTTTAGCTTAGGTGAAATGAAGGTCCATGAATCACAGTAAGGGATCTAAAACTGGCAAGGCAGGTTGAGCCTGACCACAAGCCACAGGTTTAGTAAACCACTGTTATAGTCCATCTAAAATGTAATAGGAGACCTACTTGGAAATGGGAATGGAGAGTCGTGAGACAGTGAAAAATTGGCCAACTGCAAAGAATGAGAGAGGAAACAAGTAACTGAGGCTTACAGCCTGGGTGATGGGAATAATCCGTGCCAGTGACAGATTCAAAAGGAAATGCCAGCTTCAGGAAGAGGCAGTTGGTTTGGTTTTCATATGCCAATTTGGAGAAATGAAGCATTACTGAGCTTAGAGACAACAATTTAAGAGGACACTTTCAAAAACCATGGAGGAAATAAAGACATACTACAGGGATTAAAGAGTAAGCAGATGGTGGTCTATAAATCTATTTGTAGTAGAAAATCTCCAAAGATGGTTCCCCAATAAGCCACACCTTCTGATATTCATACTCTTGTGTAGACCCCTCTCTCTGGGACATATCACTAACAGGAATAACAGAGTCATTCTATAGCATTACCTAAGTCACAAAAAGTTTTTCAACCTCTTCCAAGGTCTTTGGAACACTTGCCCTGAACTGCCATGTAAGAAGTCCAACTCCCCTCTGGATGTTATGCTGTGATCTATCTACTCAGGTCAGCAGCCACACATGTGAATGGATAAAATTTCAAATAACTCCAGTCTCAACTGCCATCTGATTACAACCATACAAACCGATTCTGTTAACCCTCAAGAGTCAAAAGTGATTATAGTACATTTTTACTTTAAGCAACAAGTTCTTAGATGATTTGTTATATAGCAAAAATGGAACGCTGCTCTTTTTGTTAGAGACAAATATAAGACATATATGAACAGATTTTGCTTTCCTCTCAAGACACCATCCCTAGTTTCTAAGTAAATGTCTTTGTTTTGATATTGTTTATTAGGATGGATAAATAATGATTATGTAGAATATTTTATTCTATGAGATAAGAAGAAAGGGATAAGAAATAATGTAAAAGAAAATGTATAAAGTGAAGAGAGAAATTGTACTGAATGCTTTTGATATTTTACAAGGGTTTTTGTTTTTTACTGAAAGGGATTAAGAAAAATAAGATTAGAATAAGAGGAAGTATATTCTCTTACTTGGCTTCACATGACTATACTAAAATATTTGAGGCAATTTTCTTATAAAGAGGAAAGTTTTCTTTAGCTCAGGATTCTAAAAATTTAGATCCAAAAATGGGCAGCTTCATTTCTTTGGGTTTCTGTTAGATATGGAGCTGAATGGCAATTATAGGAAGCACATGTGGTCATGTCACAAACCAAGAATCAGGGAGAGAGAGAGATCAAGCAGGGTCTCATAATCCCCTTTCAAGGGCATGCCCGCAAAACTCCCACTAAGCCCTACCTCCTAAGGGTCCACCGTGTCAACCTGGGGACTAAGCCTTTAACTCAGGGACCTTTGTGGGACACTATTCATGTTCAAACCATGGCAGATATTGTATAAAATAAGAGGAAGTAAGCTGGACAAATAAAGAATTTTTGAGCAGCAATGAAAGTCTAGAGGATGTTGGAATTCATATACATGATTGGTTGAATCTATAATGAACCCATCAACAGTTTTGGAATTTTATTACTGCCTCCTAATATTTGCAGAACAGAAAAGTTCCTAAAGATGAATGAGAAGCATGGTAGAGGATGCAAGTGTAGGGACTTCTAGAGTCTCACTTGGGTGAGATAGGATACACAAGGAGGTTATAGGAGCAAAAAAAATTCAGTGTCCAGGGAAAGAGAATCTTTAGGAAATACATAATATAGAATAGATATAGAATTTTAAAAAGTCTCATTTCTCACTAGATTTATATTCTAGTTAAACTAATTGGGGAGGGTGGCAGAGCGCTGTGTTCTGAATGTGTTCCTTCAAAATGCATTTGTTGAAACTTAATTGCCAATGTGATATTAGGAAGTGGACCTTAAGGGCTGGGAATATAGCTCAGTTGGTAGAGTGCTTGCCTTGCATGCACAAGGCCTTGGGTTTAATTCCCAGCACCACCAAAAAAAAAGTGGACCTTAAAATAATTAATAATTTCTTGTGTTTCATGTTTTCATCATCATGACTTTTATTATTCAATAAAACTAGTCTTATTAATATGGAAAAATCTAACAACAACAAAAAAAAAGAGGTGGACTTTGAGGAGATGATTAAGAAAAGCCCTCATGAATGGGATTAGTGACCTTATAAAAGGGGCACAAAAGAACATTCATTCATTTTCACATTTTGCCCTTTTGCCATGCATGGATACATATAGTAAGAATCATCATCTTTAAAGCAGGGATCCCTCACTAGACAACAAAGCTGCCATGATCTGACTCTGGGCTTCCCAGAATCCAGAACTGTTAGATAGAAATTTCTCTTATTTATAATGACTCAATTTCAGGTATTTTGTTTTAGCAACACAATTGGACTAAGACACAAATTGATACCACAGTGGGGTTCTCATGAACAAATACCTAAAAATGTCTAAGTGGCTTAGAAACAAGGTAATGAGCAGAGGCTGAAAAAACCTTTAGAAGTACCCAATAGAAAAAGCCTACACTGCTATGAATGGAGCATTAAGGGTGATTCTCGTGAAGGCTCATAAAAGATAAGGACGGTAGAGAGAGAATTAATCTTATAGATTACTTACATGGACATGATCAGAATGCTGGTAAAAATAAGAATAGGAAAGGCTATTTCAATGATGTCTAAATGGAATCAAGGAATACCTTTTAGGAAACTGGAGAAAAGACCAATCTTGTTATGAAAGGGCAAAGATTTTGGCTGAATATATCCCTGTCCTAATATTTGTGTAAGGCAGAACTTAAGAGCAATGAACTAGGATATAGCTAAGCAAAGTATTAAGGGTGCTGGATGGTTTCTCTATACATCTTATAGTTAAATGTGAGGAAAGAAATGAATTAAGGACAGAATTTATAATCCAAAGGGAAGCAATTTTGCAATCCCAGTTACTCAGGAAGCTGACGTATGAGGATGCCAGTTCAAGGTCAGGCAGGGCAACTTAGCAAGAACCTGTCTCAAAATTTAAAAAGGGATGAGGGTGTGGCTGGGTGGTTAAGTAGTCCTGGGCTTAATATTTATAAACAACAACAACAACAGGAAGCAGAGCTTACAGATTTTAAAAAAAATTCTCAGTCTGGACAGATTATAAATGGTAATAAAGTGTGAAAAACACCAAAGATATGGCCAAGCAAGCATTCAGTAAGATTAGTATGAATACAAAGAAGCTAGATGCTATGGACAAATGGACAAATGATCCCCAAAAGCGTTTCTGAGATCCTTGTAGCTGCCCTACCCAACACAGATCCAGAATGCGAGAGCCTAAAGGGCAGAACAGTCTCAAAAGGCCCAAGCTGCTCCTGGTACTTCAAAGTCTTGGTATTTCTCTTCCTAGGGATGTGTCAAGTTTCTGCTCCCTGCAGCCATCCCAGCTGTAGCTCACAAAAGTACTCCAGAAAGCACAGTTTTAAACCTTGATGGCATCCACATGGTGGTAACTCTGTACGTGCACAGAGTACAAGAGCTGTAGAGGCATAGTTTCATCCACCTAGATTTCAAAGGATGCATTGGAGAGACTTGAGATCCAGTCAGACCATAAGAGATGGGCTGCTTCAGAGAATCCCCATTAGGGCAATAATCAGGGCCTACCCACAACCCCAGACCTGTTGAACCATCAGTGTTCAATGCCAGCCTGGAAAAGCCACAGGCAACCAACCCCCATCCCTGGGAGCTGCTGCATGGGCTGTACTCAGCAAAACCAGAGCTCGAGAACTGCCTCCAAGACTCACCTTAGTGTGTCCAGAAGGTAGGACATAGAGTCAAAGAAGATGATTTCTAATATTCAAGATTTAATATTGTTTGCTTTGTTAAGTTTGGGACTTATTTTGAACCTATCACCCCTTTCATCTTTCCTATGTCTCCCTTCCAAATGGAAATGATTGTTCTCTACCTGTCTCACCGTTCCATCTGGGAAAGGCATAACTTGTTTGATTTCACAGGCTCACAGCTGGAAAGAAAACTTGCTTCAGGAAGAATTGTAGTTTGAGCCTACAGTTCATATCTGATCTCATATATTATTTAAATGAGACTCTGTACTTTAGACTTGAATTAAGACTATAATGAATTAAAACTTGTAGGGCTGTTTGGATGGAATGAACATGATTGGCTTATGAGAACATGAATTTTGGCAGGTCCCGGGGTGAAATGGTATGGTCTCAATGTGTTCCCACAAAATTCAATGTTGAAACTTTAACTTCCACAAAAACATGCAGGGTGGTGACTTTTTTCCACCCAGTGAGGACTCTAAAAGAAATTAATATTGAACATTTTAGAAACCTTTATATATCTCTGAAGCTAAACTACATCTTTTCTGTCCACAGTCCAAGGAGACCAAGCTTTTGTGTTGTTGTTGTTGGGTAATGTCTTTTGCAAATAAATTTATAAATTTGGTTCACAAGCAGAAGTTGCAGCAACAAGCCTTTTGTTTTGCTTAATATAAAGCAAAGCTCCTTTCAAATGCCAGAAGTTAGGATTACTATATCTGTGATGTTAGTACCCATTTAAAATGGAAGCTTACATCGTATAGGTTAGTAGACTCAGCTAAGAAAGAACATGTGACAAAAGTTTTTTCTAGTTATAGTTGGTTAAAGAGATGCCAGAGGACAAAAAATAGTTTCCTCCTCTCAGCAAGATGTTTGTATCTATCATTCATTCAGAAAAGTTCTGGAATTATCTGGGTCACCCCTGAGAAGTGCTCCCAACATAGTCATTCTTCAAGAAAGATAGAGTGCCTTCACTTTTCTATCCCACTTATTTATACCATCACCAGAAAGATCCATAAATAACATACTGGAATTCTTATAACATCAGACACCATTTCAGGTCACATTCAGGTGATTTTGTGTGATTTTTCAATGACCACTGAAGTTAGGCTTGATTGAGTCAGTCTCAAAAACCATAGCATTCAATATCCAATGCCTCTAGTTATCTAGGTTCTTTTCCCTCCCTTCTCCTACCTACTTCCATGTTCCAAATTCCACAAGAGAATTTGGGAGTCTACCTTAACTCTAGTTATCTGCTCAACATGGGTCAGGAGGTCATCCACTTCTAGCTGCAAATCACTCTTGTTTCTGTTTGATATTCTATAGGTATTCTGCCTGGCCTTGGAGCTCAGCCAGGCTATCTGTATGTCTCTTTTTCAAAGAGGTAGAAGTTGCCTCAAAATACAGTGTGGCCTCCTCCATGTCTTGGCAAGGTATCTTTCTGAAACCTTGCTTCGTCTCTTGGTCATGTCCAAATGAGCCAAATGAGCCTCTCCTCCTCCTCTAGCCTCTCATTTAAATCTTCTTAAATGAGAGGCTTCTAGGTCTTAGGTGAGATCAGCTCTCTCTCTTCACCTTGACTTAGAGTAAGCTAGTATCTAGATCACACCAACTAAGTAGTCTATCAATTCTGTAGATGAAGTATGATAATAATGAGACTGGTTGTCCCATTTGGCTCAAAATGTTTCAGAAGTATTAAAAAGTGTTCCAAAAGTATTTTGAGTGATGTCTACATTATTAAAGTATTACCTCCAAAGGAAAAACACTCAACTGGATAAATATGTGCATGTGTGTGTATGTGTGCAGTTACTTTATATGTCTTTAATTATTGTATAATATGTGATCTAGTGTAAAATAGTCACATGGCCTAAGACTTACAAATAGCTATCCATTTTCAAATAATGTTTTCAGTCCACAGTGGCTATAAAACTCATTTTCAGCATAACTGCCATCTAATCACAAAGAATAATCATAAAAATTATATTGCTAATAATGAATACATACCATCTGTCATGCCATGTGCTTACCACTTAAAAAAACTCTTACATTTAATAATATTAATTCAAAAGTTTTCAGGATTAATGATAAAAACAAACACATGTCCAGAATTTTAGCACACAGCCTTGTTCACAGGAAACATTCAACAAAGAAGTTACTTATCTTCATGATAAGGAAATTTAAGCTTAAAAAGTAATTTTCCCTAAGGTCACACAACTGTGGAATGTAATTACCTTCTTAATCACTGCTCTTTTCTCTCTATAGTTGGCTAAAGGTATGGACACCTTGACAGATAATTTGTCACTGAAACACCCATCATCATCTAAAGATTTAAATTCAGGTACACAGAGGTATTTGATAAATTATTATCTGAAGTTCTTTAACTATCTTCCAAAGCTGAGTCATCAAGCTTTTGTCATTCTCCACCTTTGAATTCATCTGACCATTTCTCCTTCCTATTTAGACAAAGATACAAATTAGAATTGTTCAGATAAACATTTTGTTTAAGTGTTTCTTAAAGTATAAAAACAACACATGAATTTGTTCTTTTGCAAAAATTCAACATAAAATCTACATCTGAAGTTTTCTTGGCTATTACACCCAATCATTGTTTTCTTCCAAGAGGGAAAACTATCACCCATTTGGTATGAATTTTTTCAGTCTTTTTTTTTTCAGTTTAATGTATTTTAATAGCAAACTTACGGGAACAGCACAGAAGACAGACAACATTAAAAACGTGTGCTTGCGTGTAGGATAACTCAGAAAAGTATAGTGAATGGATGGAATCTACTGTATGATAAGAATGCTACAAACACCATTTAGTTGCCATCAATAAGAAATTTACTTGTTTTAAAAAATCCAAATGCTGGCATTGTCCAGAAAAATTTAACAGTTTTATTTATAATTGTTATAAAGTTGAACTGCTGAAATTTGTTCTCTTAAACATTTTGACTTGCATTAATGCTTTACATCCCCGCATTTATATTAAAAATTCACACACAAATGAAAATGGAAAAACGGCCAATACCTGATTTCTGTCCCCTATTTTTCCACTCGAAATCATATACTTAGGTACCTTTTGACCCCATGGAAAAAAGTATCTAACGTTCAGAACTACCAATAACAGGAAGAAGAGAAAAAAAATTTTTTTAATGAAATGTTTCCCATCATAGTGAATTCTTAAGCACGCTCTCCACGTATGCGGCGTGCTAGTTGGATGTCTTTTGGCGTAATTGTTACACGTTTGGCATGGATAGCACACAGGTTGGTGTCTTCAAAAAGGCCAACCAGATAGGCCTCACTTGCCTTCTGCAAAGCACCAATAGCTGCTCTCTGGAAGTGCAGATCTGTTTTGAAGTCCTGAGCAATTTCTTGCACCAGACGCTGGAAGGGGAGTTTGCAAATCAGAAGTTCAGTGACTTCTGATAACGTCTAAATTCACGGAGTGCCACAGTACCAGGCCTGTAACTATGAGGTTTCTTCACCCCTCCAGTAAAGGGCACACTCTTGCCAGTGGCTTTTGTAGCCAGTTGTTTCCTGAGTGCTTTACCACCAGTCGATTTGCAGGCAGTCTGCTTTGTACGAGCCATGGTAGAAAGACCTCCTTACTTAGCCCTCTTCTCTGGGCTCGGGGAGCTAGAGGCGGCGCTAGCGTTAGAGAGCGACAGCGGTGCAGCGACAGTGGCGCAGCGGCAGCTGCAGTCTTTGTTTTAACTACCAACATATGTTTGTGTTTATGCATGTACATGTAGTTGTAGAAATAGTTTCATTTTCTTTATTGTGAAAGTTTTAATATTGTATACACTTGTACAGATCTATAACTTGTACTTAGCACTGTAGTATATTGGAGTTGTTTTTATACAGGCTCACACATAAGTTACTTCATGTAACAATTAATCAAGACATAGTGTAGTATTCCATGGTTAAGACATCCATCCTGTAGTTGATTTTGTCAATTTGCCCATTAATAAGTACTTAGGCTTTTCCCATTATTTTGCTTTGAGCATTAACACTCCATATACATGCTCCCTTGAGAATATTTATCTGGAGTAGAAACTATGGAGGGAATTGCTGTATTATGTATAGGTACATGCTTAAAAACATGTAGTAACCCTGCCCTTTGCTCTCTAATAGCAATGTAAGACCATTACGTCTCTCCATTTTCTCTCAATATCAGCACATTTCTAAATTGTTAATATTTTATTGCTTTACTCTGAATGTCTTCACTAAACAGTGATGACAGCATCTTTTTGACTATTACTATTTTCAAATGGCCAAGAAACCAAAGGAATTGTCTGTTTGTACTTTGCCCATTTATTCTACCAGATTGTTCATCTAGTTATTCAACTATCAATTTCCTTTTAATTATCTTTTAAGTATTTAGTACTAGTGATTAAACCTAGGGGCACTTGACCACTGAGCTACATCCCCAGTCTTTTTATTTTGAGACAAGATCTTTAAGTTGCTGAAAGCCTTACTAAATTGCTGACCTCAAACTTGTAATCCTTCTGCCTTAGTCTTTCAAATCACTAGGATTACATGCATGTACCACCAAGCCCAGCTCTTTTAATATTCATAATATTTATTTTTGATAATTTGTTGCAAATAGTTCTCTCATTTATAATTTGGCTCTGCTTTATTTATGTTGGCTTTTGCCACATAAATGTTTAAAAATCTGATGTAGTCAAAGTTAACAACCAGTTTCTTTTATGTCTGAGCTTTTGTGAGAACTGATCAACTCCCAATTTCCTAAGACTTATCACCTATATTTTCTATTATTTAACTGTAATAAAAACAATAAATATGAGATCTACCCTTACAAATTTTTAAGTGCAAAATACAGTATTGTTAACTATAGGTAAAACGTTGCTCAACAGATTTCTATAAATTAATCTTCTTGCATAACTAAAGCTTTATACCTGTTGAACCACAACTTCCCATTTCCCTGTCTTCCTAGCCTCTGGAAACCACCATTCTATCAGTTTGGTCATTTCAAATACCTCATATTAATAGAATCATGTAGTATTTATCATTGTGTGAGTGAGTTATTTCACTTAGCATAATGTCATCTAGGTTGATCCATGTTGTCACGTATGGTAACATTTCTTTTCTAAGGACAGTAATATTCCATTTTATGTATATAACACACTTTCATTGTAGTTCCATGCATCAATGGATATTTAGATTATTTCCATATCTTGTGAATAATGTTATGTTTTCTAATGGTGGTATGGTTTTGTTTTTACATTGAATTCTTTTATACAACTGGATTTTGTATGTATAAATAATGTGAAGTGAGAATTTAATTTTTACCTCAAAAAATGAATAGCTAATAATCCCAATACCATTTATTGACTATTCTATCCTGTCATCATCACTAATCTGAAATGCCACCTTTATCATGTGAAGTTTCAAATATACAGCAATCCATTTAAAAAAATTTTTTACAATAAAGTTACCACTTCATGAAAATACACATTTTTTAAAAATACTGAAATTCTTTGAACTATGACCTACAGAGTATCATTTTTTACTTTGTTGAGCTGAAACACAATATTCAAAATTGAAGGCTAAGGGAACTATCACCATTTCACACTGTTCCATTACATTAATTAGGCTAGGCCACCTATTTTATCTTTTCCAAACACCTATCAAGTTCAGTAACTTATTAGTACAACATTAGCTAAGGTTTATCAAGAACATGTATAGTGACAATGCATGTACTCAAGCAAAAGCCAGAAACCCAAAGCTGTTCATTCAACACTTTTTTTTTATTGTGAGCCCACCATCCAATAAACACCCAGTTTTAACCTGGACTTATATTTAGACTTCACTGTTTATCCCTCTTATTTCATCAAATATAAACAAGCTGTAAAATCTTAAAGATTTACAAAAAAAAAAATCTAATTAAACAGAAAGATAAAAGGGACAAGATGAGAAAATCCATTTTGCCAACAGGTAGAATTAAAGACCCACAAGTTTCTCAGAGTAGAGAGAATCCATGTGAATTTAAAGTTTTCCTAATTTTTATCATTTTCAGATTTTGCTTCAGATTTTAAGATAATGTTTATAGAGTAACCTGGCAAAAAAACCAAAACATCCTACATAAATATTAATGACAGTACATCTGACAAGCAGATATTATTTAGGAGATCAGAGCATATTTCAGACTTCATGTAAAGGTCAACTTTTTGCTTTTTCACAATGCCATTGTCATCATGAATTAAAAAATGAGAATTTTATTTTTTGGACTCACTGTCTCAAATTCCCATCAATTCACATCTCATGTGTTTTATACCTTTTATTCTCATTTGCTAGTCAGATAGATTCTAAGTCATCTTCTACATTATGCATTTACTGTCTTTTTACAATTAATAAAGTCCATCAAGCTGGGCACAGTGGCACAAGCCTGTAATCCCAGCACTTAGGGAGGCTGAAACAGGAGAATTGCGAGTTCAAAGCCAGCCTCAGCAATGGCGAGGCACTAAGCAACTCAGTGAGACCCTGTCTCCACATAAAACACAAAATAGGGCTGGGGATGGGGCTCAGTGGTCGAGTGCCCCTGAGTTCAAACCCCCGTACCAAAAAAAAAAAGTCTATTAAAGAAAAACCCCATTTCCTAAGCCCATTGTCACTACCTAAGGAGGTCTTGAGATACCTACCTAGAGTCCTGAGGTTAAGTGGAATGAGGCAACTGCTCCTTTCACCTCCTTTCATGAACCTCATGTCTGACTTCCTGAGCCACCCTGCTAGCTGCTGCTGGCTGCTCTCCAGGTTCTCTACAATTTCCTGGTTCACCTTCAAATAACCCTCCAGTTTGTGCTTTTCCCTTTCACAGTTGATTCTGGATTTCCTCTCCCACTCAAGGACACCCTCTGCTGACAAAAGAAGATATGTGTTCATGAAAGAGGAAGAAATATACAAGCACAGGCGCAGTAAATGATGTTCATCTTTATAGATATTTTTAAAAGAAAATATGTGTGCATCAATAGGTTAACAGAAGAAATCACAGTGATTGTAGCAAACTCTAGAAATTATGAACTGTGAGTTCTATACTAGGACAGAAAACAGTAAGTGGCCAGTGATAGGAAGCTCACTTCTTCCCAGGGTAGCTCATTTCAAGATAGATAAGACTATTTACTCAGGAGTACTTCTTCATAAGATATAAAGATATTCTCTCTAAATTCTACCAATAAGTCCCAGCTCTGCTTCCTAGAGCAACACACAGGATGTGCATGTGATCATCCATAAGTATTTGGCAGACCTCCTGGGTATCACTGGCCATTTCAAACAGATCTCACATAGAATCATTTCATATCCCCATTACCCTCTTTGTATCCTCTCCTATTGCATAACATTATGTTATTTTTCCTCAATCTGGAAAATTTTTTAATTGTGGGAAAACCCATAACAAAACTTAAATCATTTAAACCATTTTTCAGTGCGCAGTTCACTGACCTTAAGAAAATTCATATTGTGTACAATCATCACCTCCTCCATCTCAAGAACTCTTTCCATTTTACAAAACAAAAACTTTGTCCTGGTTAAGCAATAGTTCTTCCTTCGCCATACCTCTTGATAGCCACTATTCTACTTTTCTCTATGAATTCAACTACTCTAGGTTCCTCATGTAAATGAAACCATTCATTGTTTTTGTTTTTGTTTTGTGCCTGGCTTGTCTCATTTAGCATAATGCCCTAGAAGTTTATATACTTTGTAGCACTTTTCAGAACTTCCTTTTAAAGGCTGAATTAATCTTGCACTATATGCATATACCAGTTTATCCACTCATCTATTGATAGACACTTGGGTTGCTTACACTTTTGACTACAATGAATAATGCTCCTATGAACAGGGGTATACAAATATCTCTTCAATTCCTTTAGATGAATACTCAGGGATATACAAATCTCTTCAAGTACCTGCTTTCTATTCCTTTAGGTGAATACTCAAGACTGAAATTGCTTGATAATATGATATTTCAATTTTTAATTTTTAATTTTGTGGTGCATCACCATGCTGTTTTTCAGAGGTGCTGGATGTATCATTTCATATTCCTGCCAACAGTGTACAAGGGATACAATTCTCCACATCCTCACCAACATTTGTTACTTTGTTTTTACCATAGAGGCTATCATAATAGTAGGAAATTGTAGGGAATTTGTTTTTTAAGTTAACTAATTTAAATTTGCTATAAGCAACATTATACTATGATTCATTAATTTACTCTACCATCTTATTTTGAGGTTTTTTTGTTTTCTGTAACTTATTATTTTTCTTCCATTTCAGTTTAACATCAGGTAGATCAAGTTGTTTATTTCTGGGTCTCCTATCAAGTACATACTGACATTTCTGACTCTAGAATTCATCTCTCTCAGCATTTTGGGGGATGTAGGAGCACTCCCCATACCTTCAACCCCTCCCCTCCTTCTTTCCCCATTCTATGCTAATGGACTGTGCGCCTGACAAAGCGGACCCCATTGTTTGTAACTTCGAGGCCATGATTGGTCTGAGGACCATTCTTAAGCTGTTGTACTTTCTGGAATAAATGGGCTCTGCGTCTGGCTCAGGCAGAACAGTTTTACCAGCCCCTAGAGTCTGGGTGAAGTGATTCTGCGACCGTCCACTCCATACCCCATCCCGCGGAACCCCATTCCGTCCTTCCTAGGAACCCCTTTTCGTCTCCTGGGACAACTTGTGGGCAGACCCATGCAAAGTGCGATATAAAGCAACAGGGAGAGAATTTCTTAATCTTGTGTTTTGCTGCTATTACTGTTTTGTTTTTATTGAGACATAATATCAGTGCACCTTTATGGGTACCTTATGGTAATTCAACACATGTATACAAAATGTAATAATCAAATTAGGGCAATAAGCATTTCTTTTTAAAAATTTTTTTTTTTAGTTGTAGATGGACACAATATCTTTATTTATTTTTATGTGGTGATGAGGATCGAACCCAGTACCTCACGCATGTGAGGCAAATGCTCTACCACTGAGCTATAATCCCAGCCCCAGCAATAAGCATTTCTGTATATCCAAACATTTATCATTTTTATGTGTTGGCAATTTAATACTCTACTAGTCATTTTTAAGTAAAAAATTCTTCATGTTTTTAATAGCCCATCATAGTTATACATAATATGGGATTCATTTTGACAATCATACATGTATGGATGGAATATAATTTTTTCTATTTTAGTCCCCAGTACTTCTTCTTTCCCTCTCTTCTCTCTTCCTCTACTTTGTCTTCCTTCTTTTTTAATTGATGCTTTATAGATATACATGAAGGTAGAATTCACTGATTCACTGTGGTATGTTTATATATGTACATAGCATAATTTGGCTATTTTGTTTTTATTTTATTTGGCAGCGGGGGGGGCATACTACAGATTGAACTGAAGGGTACTCAACCAATGAGCCACATCCCCAGCCCTATTTTTTATATTTCATTTAGAGACAAGGTCTCACTGAGTTGCTTAGTACCTTGCCATTGCTGAAGCTGGCTTTGAATTCCTGATCCTCCTGCCTCAGCCTCCCAAACTGCTGGGATTATAGGTGTGCACCACCAGGCCAGCCAGTTTGGCTATTTTTATTCTGTAGTTCCTGCCTTTTCCCATCTTTCAACTGTCCCCCTCAGTTCCCTTCCTCTATTCCACTGACCTCAAAACAAAAAACAAAGAGAGAGAGAGAGAGAGAGAGAGAGAGATTAAAACAAATGAACAACAACAATAGCTGAGTTAAAGTGGGAAAAATAAAAATGAAATTTGTCAGGAGTGGCAAATAAATTATTGCTTTGAACTCCATAATCCTGAACAGCTTGACTGCTACATCTGGGAATCTTTCCATGAGAAGGTGGAATTTCCCTGCATGGCATGGTATCTATGAGTTCCACAGGCCTGTTAGCCTTGGGTGAGAGAGACACCAGTGCACCTAAACAGCCTTGAGGTGCCAGCTACCTGAAGGAGGAAGAATTACTGCAGCAAGTAATGATAAGGCCCTGCCATGGCCAATTTCCTACAACTTCTTGCCTCTTGTTTATCTTAAAGAACACTTTCTAACACTGAATTTCTTTGATGTGTTCCCCTATAAAATAAAGGCTGGTGGGCTTTCTCTCTTTGTTAGAGATTGGACCCATTAAGTCCCATTCATCCACCAGGCCCTAGCTGTGAACATGTTTTCCATGTCTTTTGTCTTTATTTCTAAATATTATTTCAGATTATTAATTTCCTAGCCAGCTCACACCTCCATACAGTTATCTGATCCCTCTTTGTACAGGACACAACCACAGAAATTGAAATACCAAGATTCTTTTAAGCAATAGTTACACTATTGAGCTGAAGAAGAACAAGAAGTAATTTCTCCACTCTGTGTTTTGGTTTCCCATATTGAATTTCTTTCTGCCTCTCCTCCCTTCCCCACTTGCACCTGCCCTTACCAGCCTCTAGTGACCACTCTTCCATTCCATTCTTCTACAAGATTGATTTATTAGTATCCACAAATGAGTGGGAAATGTGGAATTTATCTTCCTCCCTCTGGCATATTTCACTTAACATAATAACTTCCATTTCCATTCATGTTGTTTCAAATGACAGGACTGCATTCTTTTCATGGCTGAAGAGTATCCCATTGCATAAATACACCATTTTTTAATCCATTTATCCATGTAAGGGCACCTGAGTTAATTTATGTTTTGGTTATTGTGAACAGTGCTACAACAAACATGGGAATACAAATCTTTTTGGTACAAGGATTTCATCACCTTTGAATATTTACCCAGTAGACTTGTTGGATTATCTGGTAGTTCTATTTTTAGGATTTTTTTGAGGAGTCTCCATACTGTTTTCCATAATGGCTATACTAATTTACATTCTCATCAACAGTGTGTAAGAGTTCCCTTCTCTCTGCATTCTCACCAACACTTGTTATTGTTTGTCCTAAGGTGATAGCCATTCTAACTGGTGAGATAACTTATTGTGATTGTATTAGCATTTCTCTGATGATTAGTGAAACTGAGCAATTTTTTCATATACTATTGGTCACTTGAATGTCTTCTTTTAAGGAGTGTATATTTAGTTAGCCCATTTTCAAAACAAATTTTTTTTTGGTGTTCAATTTTTTAGTTCCTTATATGTTATGGATATGAATCCCTTGTTGGGTGAAGAATTGATAGAATTTATAAGCATTTTTTCCCATTCTGTAAAAATTCTATTGATTGATTTATTCATTTTTTGTACCAAGTATTAAACCCAGGGGTGCTTTACCACTGAGCCACATCCCCAATCCCAACCTCTTTTTAGTTTTTATTTTGAGACAGGGTCTCACTAAGGTGCTTAGGGCCTTGCTAAATTGCTAAGGCTAGCTTTGAAGTTGCAATCTTCCTGCTTCAGCCTCCCAAACTGCTGGATTGTGCCTGTTGATTACTTCTTTTGCTATGCAAAAGCAGCATCTTAGTTTGATATAATCCCATTTGTCTATTTTTACTTCTATTACCTGTGACTTTGGGGTCCTAGCTAAAGAATTATTGCCTGCACCAATGTCTTGGAGTATTCTTGATATTATGTCATATTCTGATAACCTACCAAGCTGATCAGAACATTCTGGTTTTCTCTAGGTTTGTGTTGCCAAAAGTGATACAGAGGTTAGTGTAATAGGAAACTAGATAACAGTTATAATATGGCTTTTTTATTGGTATATTTACTTTATAGCAATAAAAGATAGTTTCTTTAACTAGCAAAAGATAAGAAATTCAAATCTTGTTTGGGGATATTTTTGGAAGGTATAAGTAAAACCTGGCAGTAGATGAACTTAAGTGCTACAGACTAAATGTGTATCTTCCACCAAATTTTGTATGTTAAATCTTAACCCTCAAGGTGACAATACAAAGAGGTGAGAACTTTGGAAATAAATAGATCATAAGGATGGAGTCATCACAAATAGGATTAGTGTCATTATAAGAGGGCCCAGAATGGTCCCTCAACCTTTCCATGTGAGGACATAGCAGGAAGATGTCTGTGTATGAACAATAAGGTGATCCTGAACCAGACACCAAATCTACCAGTGCTGTGGAGTTTCCAGTCTCCACAACCACAAGAAAGAAATTCCTTTTGTTTATGAACCACCAAATCTATGATAGTTTTGTTATAGCTACCCAAATGGACTAGAAAGCTAAAGAAAATGTGTGTGTATAGTCACACACATGCATACACACACATAATTTTTCATACTGAGGCTTTGTGACATAGGTTATTAGTGGAAATAGGAAATAAAGTTAAGAGAAGCAGCAGGTAATAGAGAAAATAGACAGCAAGAAAAAGCAGATGATTAAAAAAAAAAACCTAAATATCCATGTCAGTAGTTTTATAAGAACTAAGCTTTGGGGACTAATAAGGAAATAATAAATATACTCAGAGTGAGGGAGGGAAAAAGGAAGAATTATCCACCTACACATTGAGACTATTATGAATTATTTTTATTACACATCTAGATGCAGAACAGTCTGCCACCTTTAGAATCTCATATTTTTTCAATAGCTCAGGTAGAACACAGATTGTGACTTACATATCTTTCAATGATAAATAAACCTCAATACACCACTGAAAAATGTGGCCTTTAAGAACAATTCCTCAACATTGGTGTTTTAGTCAGCAGTTGCATAGCTGTAACCAATATACCTGATAACAACAACACACAGGAGGTAAAGTTTATTTTGGCTCATAGTTTCAAAGGTTCAGTCCATGATCACTGATTCCATAGTTCTGGGTCTGAGGTGAGAAGAACATCATAGTGAAAGGACATGACAAAGAGAAGCTCAGAATAGCAACCAGGAAGCAGAGAGAGTTCCATTCACCAGGAACAAAATATAGCCCTAAAGTCATGCACCAGTGACCTATTTCCTCCAGTCACACCCAGCCTGCCTACAGTTACAACCCAGTTAATCCATCAGTGGATTAATCTACTGATTATGTTACAAATCTCGTAATCTAATCATCTCACTTCTGAAAATTCTTTCATTTTCTCATATGTGAGCCTTTTAGGGACACTTCATCTCTAAACCACAACAGATATCAAATAGTATCAGTATATATGTGAAACAAAAACCAGGTTCTAGGGCTGGGATTGTAGCTCAGTGGTAGAGCACTTGCCTCCCATGCGTGAGGCACTGGGTTTGATCCTCAGCACCGCATAAAAAAAATAAATAAATAAAGATATTGTGTCCATCTACAACTAAAAAAAAAATATATATATATATATATATATATATATATATATATATATATATATAAACACCAGGTTCTATAGGAGTTTTGGAAAAAAGCTAGTCACTCAGACCTATAACCTTTTATTACTCAACTTTACATTTTGTCTCTCACTACCCAGCATTGTATGAAAGCTGCATATAAAAACTGACAGATGGAGGCCAGGGATGTAGTTTAGTGATAGAGCACTTGCCTAGCATATACAAGACCCTGAATTAGTTCCCAGGACCACAAAAACAACAATTGTACAGATTATGTTCTGGCCTTACTTATACTATAATGGTTCAGTTTATGTTAAAAAATAAAAAGGCCTACATTTCTAAATAATGAGGAACACACACTATGCTATTAAGTTTTCCTAAAACTATCAAGAGAAACTTTTCATTGAGAACATTTTTTTCCTCTGTTTAATTGTGAGCTGTCTAATTTAAGTGTTCATGGACACGTACCTTGTTCTCTGAAGCACGCTTCTCCTTCTCTGACTTCGCTAATACTGTTTCCAGGTCATTGATTTCTTTCTTCAACTCAGAACATTCATCTTCTGAGTTTCCGCCCCCTGGCAGTCAGTGCAGAATTTATCTCCTCTTCTTCCTCCACCCACTCAGACAGCTCCTTGACTCTGGCCTCCAGCTGGAGCTGGGATTTAATCAGGGACTCACACTGCTCTTCAGCATTTGCCAGGGTCTCTCGCTCCTGCCATGATGAGGAGAAAATTGTTGCCAACAGCTGGATGTAATTTATCAGTTAGGCGAAAATGCTGCTTAACACATAGCAAACAGATAATGCCTGCCCTCTGCCTTTCACCTACCTTTCCTAGGCAGCTGAAATAATACTCCCAGGTCCCTGATTCAGTTGTTGAGAAGTGGAGTAGCTGCTTGTGTTTGGAGGAGCTTTCCATCTTTCAGGCCCATTTAATAGATTAAATGACCTCTTCTAAAGCACTTAATAGACTCACTTGGCCTAAAGGAGCCAACGTGCCTCCAATGACCAGTGATGTGCAGCTTAAAGCGTGGTTGGTTGGTTGGTTGGTTTTTTTGGTACTGGGCATTGAACACAGGGACCCTCAAATACTGAGCCACATCCCCAGCCCTTTTATTTTTAATTTTGAGACAGGGTCTCACTAAGTTGCTGAGGCTGGCTTTGATCCTCCTGACTCAGCCTCCCCAGCCACTGAGATTACAGGTGTGCACCACCATGCCCTGCTTAAAATGTGGTTTTAGGGGGCTGGGGTTATGGCGCAATGGTAGCGTGCTCGCCTAGCATGTGTGAGGTACTGGGTTTGATCCTCAGCACCACGTAAAAATAAAATAAAGATATTTTGTCCACCTACAACTAAAAAGTAAATATTTTTTAAAAATGTGGTGTTAGGGAATAAGTGTTCTCAATATAATATTTACAATATTACTATAAGTGCCCTGATGGAGATAGATAGATAAATAATTTCTAATAAATTCAGCTGTTGTGTATTTTTTATACATGGGCTGAATTTAGAATTCATAAGGTTATGGGCAAACAACTAGGTTTCACTATTTTTTTATGTTAAATATATCTCAGAAATGTGAGTTTTGGTATAAAGTCTTAGATATGAAATATGGTCTTTGGGAACATCAGCACAGCCCAAATTAAAAGAATAATTTGGACCATTCTAAAAGTATCAAGTTTTATGTTTTCAGAAAGTTAAAAACAAAGAAAATTCTAAAAATAAGTGTATTTGAGTGTAGCATTATTTAACTTAGCACTGTGCTAAGTGGAATGAAGAGCATAATAGAGATAATGTTTCAACTCTGCCTTTTAAGAAATTTTGGAATCACAGTGTTCTGGGTAATTAAAGAAGAAGGATGTGAAAGGGAGTGGTAAATGGCAGATAGAAATCAGATTGGAGATGGAGACTTGATTACAAAGACTAGGAGTTAGAAGTCTAAAATGTACATATTGCAGGATCTGCAGGTTGCTTATCATGGAAGCAACATGATTTCTTTAAGACCAGACTGAATATCAGAATCACTCATACAGGTTTTTAGACCCACACATGGTCTGCTTAATCAAAATATTTGAGTAGAATCTAGGCATCTTTTCTTTTCAATTTTTAATACTTCACAAATATATTTGCTACAAAAACAAACAGTTAAGAACTATTCTTTTAAGAACTCAGTCATTAATAATGATGATTTGGACTAAGAAAGAGGAAGTAGGAAGACTAAAGCAGTATCGACAACTTGGAGTACACTGCAATAATCTTGAAAATATCAGTCAAGTTTTTCCCAGAACCTACTAGAAACCATCTGCTGCTTTGCTGATTGGTCATTCTAAATTAAGATCCAGAGCTTTCTGGCGCCATGATGGATTGTGGTGCTTTACATAATAGACACCAATCTCAGAGTGTCTTTCCTTTTCAAAGAGATCTTGTCAATGAAATTACTTCATTATGAAACAGAGTGTTTTTTAAGTGTTTTCATTGTTTGTGTTTGATAACAATTTGTGGTCTTACTAAAGCTCATGCTTCTGTTTTGTGGTGTTTGTTTTTCAAGTCCACACAGCCAGTAAAACAATGGAGTCTAATTAAAACCTGGATGTAAAGACCAAGTGGTTGCACTACTCACAGCCTGCAGCTGAAGAGGCAGGTCATTCTTTTCCTGGATGAGGGAGACTGGCTTTGCTTTCAGTTTCTCCCTCTGCAACTCTGATTTCCCCAAGGCTCTCTGCAGTTGTGCCTACTCTTCCTTCAGCCCACCTATCTCCTATCTGACTCCCTTAGACTTAACTAGGGGCTTGATCTTGAAGAATAGCCTCATCCAAGACCAGTTCTCAACAGTCACGAAAGTTCTGATGTTCCATTGGATCAAAAGAAATGCATTCCTAGATGAAGAGTAAAGAAGAGAATAGCAAGTTAAGCAAACTATATGAATGTATTTACATAATAAAGATCCTTAATAAGCATACCTTGATAGGAATTATAGTACATGTTCATTTGTTTTTAAAGCACTTCTATATTTGGGTTCTCATTTGATTCTGACAAAAATTCTATGAAGGGTTTCTGGGGCTAGCAATATTGTGGACTAGAGGTCCTGAAAAACTCCCACCAAAAATATATTTTAAATGAGGGCTCAGACTGAAAGATAATAAGAAATAGAGGGAGAGCTAAGAACCTTAGCAATAAAAAGACACATACATAGTTTGACTTCGTGGACGGAAGCACCCAGTCTTGGTATTGTGATGGTTTGTATTTTCCTATCAATAAGAATAGAGGCAAGGCAGAGACCTTCAAAGATTTACACCCTCAAAAAAAGGGGGGACTAAAAATATCTACCAATAGTAACCCCATTGTCAGTGGAGGAACATCTATATTTGAAAGGAGACTAAATAGAATGCATAAAACTGAAAAACACAGTAATTGAAATCATTCAATGAAATAATGAAGCAGTTGAAAAATAAATCTAGTGTTCTAAGAGTAAACCCCACAACCTCAGGGTCCAGGTTAGCCACATGGCCCCAAGTTCCAGGATGGTCCTTAGAGTTCCACATACAGGCACATACCAGGGCCAAGACGGTCATGCTGCACCATAATGCAGGCTTGCCCTCAAACACCCAGATTCCAGGTTTGCCCCCATGGATCCAGATACTAGGTCTACCACAATAAAACTAGGCAACAAAGCAATCTCCACAATTCCAGGTTTCAGGTTCATAACCATGGTCTCAACCCCAAAGGCTGTAAACCATGCAAACCCAAGCTCTCAGCCTGCCTCAGTGGTGGATACTATTTCCTGGCTCACTCTCAACTACTCAGGCACTGGTGACTGTTTGAGAACTAAAACTGGCACAAGGCTAGTATGCCCTAGGAATCCAGGAGCAATGATACATATTCAGAAAAGCAATTGGCCTGCCCAGAATGTCTAACTAAGATCACCAGTGAAGACTTTTCCTATTGAAGCCAGCCTGTGAAGAATGGAATAGGTATATATTTTTTCATTTGTGCAGACACCAATGCAGTGCCACAAGGATTATGAATGATCAGGAAAACATGATATCATCAAAGGAACCAAATAAAGCTCCTGTACTGTACCCTAAAAAAGTGGAGATCTATGACCTGAGAAAATCACACACAGGAACCAAGAAATTACAAGGTCTTGAAATGAATTTAAAAAAACAAAAAACAAAAAGACACCTGAGGCAACACGGAAAAAAATGGCCTAGGATTTGTTGCCAGCATTTCTGGTGAAGTTATTTCCTGATCAAAGCTAATCTATGATTACAGAAATGGGTGCTGTTTTTTCAAATGTGTAGATACAAATGCAAAGCTACAAGGAACATGAAAAGTCAAGAACATACAACAAATAATAAATAAATCTCCAGACAAGGAATTCAAGGTGGCAGATTAGAGGGACCCAGTACCGTCCTGCTCCCCCATAAGATAGAATCAAAATAATTGGAGAGCAACTACACCTCAAGGTGAGTGACTATGGAGAATGCTGAAGGTCAAGAGTAGATAGATGGAGTTATAGAAACTCTGAGATTTTAGATAGTGGAATAGAAGATGAAATAGAGCATCCTAGCACTGATGGCATGGAAGCACAACAGAGAGCATGGTAGATGTGAAAGAAAGAGAACCAGCGAGCATCCCTAGCACAGGCATTTGTACTTTGCAGATACGTAGTTTAACCAGACAGTAAATCTTGCATAGCAAACTGGTTTTTGAGAAGTTCTCTACACTTCCAAGCACATTCTCACAGTGCTATAACAGGAAAACATCTTAAAAGGTCTAATCTGAGCTTACTACATCAGGAGTCAAAGACCCTTGCATTTTCCTAACTCCAGGTCTCCACAGCAGTATTACTGAGCAGACAGCTGCCTTGAGAGTCCGTTTGGCATTAGAGCCTCTGACACAAACCCACTAAGAAATCTGTGAGGTGTGGTTATTCTCCAATTGTTTTGATTCTATCTTATGGGGGAGCAGACTATGATGCATAAGGGAATGAATCAACTTTCCCTTTAGAATTGAGAGTTCAGGAAGCTAGCTTCAGAAGTCTGGTGGAATGAGCAGTCATGTGTGCATTCATTCACATGGGAGCTAAATCTAGGAACAACAGCATCATGGATCACATCACACCAGCGGTTACCACCCTTTTCCCCTGCCCTCCAGCACAGAAAGTTGGGATTCCATAGCTTCTTCCTGCCCTCAAGAGTATACAGCAAAAAAGGTGCCAGAGTCCTTGACACTCTGCAGTGCTCAACATCAGCCTTGTCGTTTGGGTGCACAGTACAAAGAGCACTGGAAAGAACTTGTACTAGATGAGGAACACATTCAGTGCTAGCTTAGTGACATTGACATCTGTCCTGCTCTCATAGAACACAGCCCAAATAACTTCAGAGTAAATCTTTGGGTTTGGAGCTCTGAGTTCTACCCTATTTCACCCTGGCATGCAAGGCAGTTGAGAGGGATTCCAACTGATTCCAGCCACACATCACTCCAAGTGGTCACCTGGTAAACATTACAAAAATAAAGAAATGGATGAGTAATTCCCAGGCTTTGCTCTCTCTAAGGAAAAACAGGTTAATAAGACACAGAAAGAAAATCTGATATAGGATGCAAAAGTTCACTATTGCCTTTGCAATCAAACACCTGGGTAGGGAGAAAATTTTCCTTGTTATTACCAGTTTTTTCATTATTGCTATTTTTGGTTTGAATATTTTCTCTCTTTGCCATTTAATATTTAATTTTCTTCATTTCTGATTTTTCTTTTTTCCTTTTCTTATGTTCTTTCTTACTTTTTTATCTTTCTACTGCTTTCTACTGCTTTCCCCCTTTTTCCTTGTGTTTCCAGTTTTTAATATTTTTTTCTCTTAAAATTAATTTTTATTTTTATTAGTTCTAAAATTTTCACTTTATTCTGTATATGTCATGGCTGGTAAGGTGCAGCCCAGATCAGAATAACTGCACCTTACCAGCCATGACCTATCCCCATTTGAACCTTGGCAGATAGTTTAACTTACAGAGTAAGGAAAATAAAAGCCCCTAGCCATTGCCTTAATCTCTAGTAGGCACATTTCAAGGGAGGCTAAACTCCCACTTCTGAACATTTATCCCCACAGCAACACTAGAGAGAAATAACAATGGTTATGGACATCACACATATCAGGGACATCAGTATAGGTCATTCCCAAACTCTATACCTCACACTGTTGACAAAACCAAAACTATAACCACAGAGGGTGCACCTCATATATTCTGCTATCTACACCATACCTGCTTGAATGGCCAGAGGGACTCCCACCTTTTACAAGACCTAGAGAGAAAATGGTTCCCTCAGAATCTGACATAGTATGCATTATATCAAAATCCACTAATCACAGCAAAAGAAGTCACATAAAAGCTATACTAAGAAGTTAACTGCAATTAAGCTCAATACTATGTAACAAATAAATATCCCAGGGCACATAATTAAGAGAAGGGTGCTTACTAAAAAGTCCTTCACATAAAAGTGGAAGAAATATCCATCCTAATGGTTTCAAAATAAAAACATAATAATTATGGGGAAAAAAAGGCAACATGAAACTTCTTAAAGTTCATAACTCTCTACTAATTGATTCCAAAGATGACAAAGTAAATGAAATGCTTGACAAAGAATATTGAACAACAATTTTTAAAATTTTTAACAAATTCTAAGGAGATACAAATAAATGATTGATTTAATGCAGAGGAAAATGTGGGATATGAATGAGCAATTTAATAAAGAGATTTTGAAAAAAAACAACAAAGCAGAAATTTTGGAAAGGAAAAACAACAAATTAGATTTAAAATACAGTTAAAATCCTCACCAATAGACTAGATCAAGAACATAAGGGCTTAAAGACAAGGTTGAGGAATTATGACATTCAGACAATAATAAAGAAAAATGAACAGAATTAGGGGCAGTGGTGCATGTCTGTAATCCAGGTAATTCAGGAGAGTGAGGCAGGAGGCTCACATGTTTGAAGCCAGCCTCAGCAACTTGGTGAGGCCTTAAACAACTTAGCAAGACTCTGTCTCAAAATTTAAAATATTAGAACTTCCATTCTCCTCCCCTCCCATAGTAGGTTAGCTTCCATATATCAGGGAAAACATTCAACCTTTGGTTTGGGGGGATTGGTTTACTTAACTTAGCACAATAGTCTCCAGTTCAACCATTTACTGTCAAATGTCATAAAGTCATTCATCATTATGGCCGAGTAATATTCCATAATGTATGCATACCACATTTTCTTCATCCATTCATCTATTGAAGAGCACCTAGTTTGGATCCATATCTTAGCTATTTTTAATTATGTGTAATCACACCATAGTGTACATCCACAAGAAATTAATTTAGAAAAATAAAATTAATTATGGGTAAATGGCAGAAAGACCACTACAGGGAAGAATGCAGGGGGTAGAGAAAGAGAAGGGTAAAGAGAGGTACTTGGGTCCTAATTAGAATAAAATATATCTCATGCTTATATAATTATATCAAAATGGATTCTATCATCATGCATAACTAAAAATAATCAATAAAATAAAATAAAAAAGAATTACATGTAACCAAAAATCTACTAATTTATTCCCTACAGAATCACTACTCCAAGTTGTCTTTGATGAACTGCTATTGATAAACTGTTATCACAGAATTGAACATTTTATTATGTCATCCTCAAGAAAATCTTTCACATATGTATGGAGAGACAATTATAAGAATGTCACTGAAGAACTACTGGAATAGTAAAAAATTGTAAATAATATAAATTTCCTTCAGCTGGAAAATGGATAAATTGTGATATATTCAAATAATGGAATACTACGTACCAGTTAAAAATCAGTAATCTAGACCTAAATTTTTCATCACTGATATATTTTAAAGAATAAAACTGTATAAAAAATAAACTTCAGTATAACACATAAAGATTATTCACATGAAGATGAAAACTTGCAAAATTATGTCACTATTAAGGATATCTGTATATCTAATATAAGATACACATCTTTCTATTACTTACACATGAAACATGGAATGATCACCATAAATTTAGGCTCTGGGGATGAAGAGATAGGACCAGAATCAAGGGATAAATACACAGAAGCTATGACTGTGTTGGTTAATTTTTTAAAAATTTGTCAGCAATTATAGAAAAAAAAATTGATTAGAATTGATACTCCTTGATGATGGCTCCATGAGCATGTATTATCATACTTTCTGTATTTTTAGTGGGTTTGAAATATTCCACAATAATTTTTGAAGTCACAATTTAAAATGAATGGATCACAATATCTTCATTTTAGAGATGAAGAAAGTAAACCATGGGGAAATTAAGAGTTTTATTCAAGTTTATACAATTGGGTTTAGCCATGTTCCCTGATCCCTAAACTCCCATACCACACTGACCACTGAGAGAGTTACAGAAGACCCTTAGATGTTGTCTTACTATGCAATAATTTTATCTTCTTTAAGCAAACAGATGAAATTAACGAATTGTAAACTCAATTACTTATATCAAGACCTGTGAACTTCACTCAAGAAAATAAACTATGCTAAGAAAAGAGATAACATAACCAGTGCAGAATCTGTGCCCATGATCCCTTGTTTAGAGATTTTGCTAGCTTATTTTCCATGATTCTTCCAAAGAATTGACAAAAACAATACCAAAATGTCCAAATGTAAGGATGAGTGTCCTTAGCTGAAATTGCCTGAAACAAAGTAAGTTATATGTCACAAAGAGCCACAGTTTCTGACCAAGAGGAGGAAATGAAGTGGTCATAACACCTTCCCACTCTGAAGCCAACTTCCCTACAGAGTTGGCTGTGAAATAGGTGTGCAGGCTTTATATGTCTGCTTCTGTTATAAATTATAAGTCACACCATCTTCGGAGTCCACACTTCTAAACAATCTCTCCCTATGGGAAAGCTAGAAGTAATGGAAATAATATCTGAAGTACAATTATACTTGGTGGGATAAGGCAATGAAGCCCTTCTTTGCACTTTTTCTGATGCAATGATTAAAAGAAATTTAAGCAGTGGAGGCAGCTCTTTACCAGAGCCTATTGTAAGACAATGAGATAATGTCACATTGTTTACATCAATCACTGTAGTGATGGGGATGTAAGGAAGAGATATAATACAATTCTTCCTGAATCTTCTGGAATTTGATTTATATCCATTTTCCCTGAGCTCTGGCTTGGAACAATGTGAAGACTTTAGATAGTTTCTCATCTTTATTTTTTCCAACTGGCCCAGAAAGTCAGGTTTAAAAACTATCTAAAATTAGTCAGATATTATTTTCACTCATAGATATTCAACAAATGTCTGTTGAATGACCCTATGAACTACGGGAAGCATTCTTTGGGACAACTTTATCAGTCCTATTTCTTGTTATGTTGTTTAATATGTAAAATAAATTGCTAGAAAGTTTGCAAAGGATATTTTACTTGATCCTATGTTTATATTGGTTGCTTAATAACTAACACAATCCTTCTCTTTATTTATTAATAATATTTAGAGAACCTGGTTTAAGTTTTCAAACAGGCCCAGGCATGCAGTGCTCCAGAGTGCCTGGCAGGGAAATCTACAACCTGTTTGCTATAAAAGGCCAGAGAATAAATATTTCTATACATTGTGGACCACATACAATCTCTGTAAAATATTCTTATTCGTTATTTTTAAACAACCCTTTATAAATGTAAAATCACTTTCAACTAGTGGGCCATATTTTAAAAAGAGGCCATGACCCCTGCTCTAAAATGAGGCACATTTAGGCATCAAAGACTCAAAATAAGACACACTTGGTAGTTCATACCTGTAATCCCAGCACTTAGAGAGGCTGAGACAGGAGAATCGTGAGTTCAAAACCAGCCTCAGCAGCAGTGAGGCGCTAAGCAACTCAGTGAGACCCTGTCTCTACATAAAACACAAAATAGGGCTGGGGATTGGGGCTCAGTGGTCAAGCACCCCTGAATTCAATCCCTGGTACTAAAAAAAACCACAAACAAACAAAAGAAAGACTCAATATAAATTTTTCCAAGAATAATTAATAACAACTAAGGTAAGGTGAGTAAGATGCCTGTGACACAAATTTTATGGAAATACTGAGTGCCTTCTTAAAAGGACTTTATACAATTCTAAGAGTGGATGCCTTCTTAAAATATACACAACCCTGAAAGTGAGTGCCTCTCAACCTCTCTTGCACAATCCTGAGTACACATCTCTGAACTTCACTTGCACAACCCTGAGAGTCGATGTTCCCTTAAAATGTGTGTCTCAGGAACCTCACTTGCCTCATGTGAGTTCTTACCCAAATGAATGGTATATAGCAAAAATAACTAAACACAAAAGGAAGCAAGGCCCTGTGGTAAAAATCAGTGTAAGAAACAAGCAACAAATAATGATTTCCAGTACTCAAATGTTAAGTGTCAAATAACATTTTATAAATATATCCTATAGTGTTCTTTTTCTGTGAGTTCTTCAATGCTGGACCCTACTACTCTGCTTCAAATAATTTATTCCTTATATGAATGTCATTAGGAGCAACCTGATATCAACTACCAGATAAGGCTGAATCTAGTATTCAAATATTTCCCAAAATACAAAGGTCTCTTAAATAAAGTAGATTTTAGAGCATCATATTTAAGAAAGTTGGTTTGGGTCAACTTTATTTTTGAATATTGGAGTTGACATTAAAGTTGTTAAGTTATTAAGATAGTATTAAAAAATTTATTCTCTAAAAGAATATACTAGATGAATCAGTTTATACAGACAAGCAGTTAACTATAGAAAGCTGGTTCACCTTTCTCTTGCTTTGATTTGTACACATATTTTCTACCACTGTAAGGTTCATTGAACATCATATCTTGGCACAAATTGTTTATATAGCAAATTATGAAAAAAAATGTAGTCATGACTGAGGTTTAAGAAGCATTGATTTTCCATCTTAAACAGCACTGAAGCTTTGCACTGAGCTCTACTTGTATTATAGAATGCCTTATATTATAATTGAGTGCCTTATATTATTATAATAAGGCTAAAGAATGCCTTATATTATAATTGAGTGTTCACAGATGTTTTAAGATGCATTCTTTTCCAAAAGCATTCTTTGCAATTTTCTGGTTACCTTAGTGACTCCAAGTGGATACTGAGTATGGTCTACAAGGAGCCAAGAAGTTCTTTGGTTGCTTTTCTTCTGATCACAAACTTGTTCTTCAGAAAGGTCCTTCAGTTCAGAATGCAGTATCTAATTGGAAACAGGGTCAGGGGATTGTATTATTCGAATGAGATTCATCTGGTCAAGTGAGATGAAAGGTGATACAGACGTCTATTACCAGTATGTTCAATTTTTATAAACTCCTGGTAACAAAAATGAAAGTTAAAGCAATGACCCCTTCCCTTGGAAAAATACTTTGTATTTTTCATATTGCTTTTGAGTTCAACATCATTTGATTGTATGCTGATTAAGAAGGGAGGGATTGAAAGGAAAGAGAGAGGGAAGCAAGCATTAAGGGTCTACCATATAGATAAGGAAACTGAAAATGTCTTTTCCAAAATTTATTTACCCTGTGATGAGTTGGTAAAGAAGAAGAAAAATGCCTTTTAGTTCCTAGATAGGTACTTTATCTACCATACTTTTCTCAAATTGAGTTGATGAACTATAATTTACCCTTTTAGAATTCAGCAAATAGGAAATATGCCTCTCCTGTAATGGCCTGCTTAGATAGTGGCTACCATTAAGTATATACAACATTTCAGAGATTAAATTACGTCTCTGTATGTTTCTTCTACAAATATTGCTTCTCAGTGTGGGTCTATTATTCACTAATAACATTTTGAGGATATTACAGCTACATGTATATCAGATTTAAGGAGAAATAATATTGGAACTTTGTACTGATATATCTTATCACCACTCAAATATCTATCTGTAGTCTGGAGGACCAAACAAACAACGCATGCCTAACACTTGGAAAACAGAATGGAAACCTCAGGCTTCTTGGATATTATAGAATATATGTATACCTTTGTTTAAAATCACCTGATGGCAGTCAATTTGGAAAACCTTCACAGCACATCTTAATCCCTTCCAAGACACCATTGCAGTACTGCTTCTGTAGAACCAAGAAAGAGTTGATTAAAGGGTCTACTTGAGTAAGTTCTTCAAAATTATTACCCAAGATTTTGGCCTAATTGCTGCATCTTGGGTTAAAGAGTGTTAGAATTTGATATGCTCTACATGAGAAGTCATAGGACATCACCTACCCACAGCCTGATGGTGCTCATACTACCCATCCTAATATGTAGGAGTCTAAATATGATTTACCTGAAATTTCTTTAACATGCAACAAGTCCTTGAGTTCAGAGTTAGATAAGGTTTTATTAGCAAATACTCCTAGAAGATGGGAAAAGATATGTTTTTTGCTATGATGTAAAAGGCTGGTATCTACCTTATCTGCAGGTTATGGAAAATAACAACCCCCAGGGAGAAAGGGAGAACAACAGGCCACAGGGAACTTCTCATATCTACAACTGTTCCCCTACCTGCCCTCCTACCCCACCCTAAATGAGCCCACCACCAGTAACCAACAAACTTACTCCTTTTCTTTGGCTCTGCTAAACCCTATAAAACTAAGACCCTTGTTATAGTATACTGCCATTTTCCCCTTGAAAATGTGCCCTTCTTTTGCTCAATAAAGCATCACTGATATGTTGAGGTCTCTTCTCTTTCTTTTTCTTTCTGTATTCTCTTTCATTTTCTTTTATTATCCATTTGCCAACCAAAACTGAGCTAGACAGGGCAACAGGAACACAAAAGGAAAACTGCTGTTTCTAAGTAGGAGGGGGAAGAGACTATAAAAAGGGAGGATGGGAAGAATATGGATAAAATATGGTAGAATATGGATAAAACCTCAAAATTCTGTTTACAATTTCACCAAGAAAGGACTTGGCCACATCCTGGCCTTCACCATCCCCTTATTATGTTGACAGTGCCTAAGTGTTATTCTAAAGTCTAAGCATCCTCCTATCATCTCTTTTTTCATTCAAAGAAGCCCTATTAGAGCTAATCTAAAAAACCTTTTACCAAGTCTTGGGGAGAAGCCAAGGAACACTCCTAACACACAGGCCTGCTGTGATGCCTGTGACTAGGATTACAGAAATAAACCTAAGCTGCATACCTGTACCCTAATCTCTTATGACAGAAATTGTTGATCTATAACAAGTGGGAGGAGATAGAGTCCTCAGATACCTTAAGATCAAACACATGCATCCCCTTTAAGTACATATGAACAATTGTTTTGTCAAATCAAGAAGCTTTTCATAAAAACCTGCTGAAATCAGAGTTAACTCATAGAAAGCAGTAGTTAACTAAATTGCTCCAAAATAGAGGCAGCATATTAAGTTCATTACTAGATGGAAGGTGTGCATCCCTAGATGCATTTAGAAATTCAGCTGAAAGCTGGGGGTATAACTCGCTGGTAGAATACTTACCTAGTGTGCATGAGGTCATGCATGCAAAAACAAAAACAAAACTAAACAAAAAAATTAGAATACAACTGGTAAGAAACAATAGGGCAAAAAAACAAATAACCATGAATGAACATAAAGGTTTGCATTATTAAAATACATAAATATTGTTAAAAATACTGTGGAAGAAACTAGAATCAGCAACATCTGGCCACTCATTCTAGAGGACCAGGACTCCAGAAGTTGAAGAAAAAAGGGAGAGGAAGGGCCAGCGTCTTGACAGGCCTTGCGTAGCTGAATAAGCTCAGAGACCAGAGTGGGGTTCCAGGGGCGGATGTTGGAATTGGCCTGGAAATTAACCATGTAAGCATGTGCAGTGGGTGGAGTTGAGCGAAAAGGGCTGGAAGGACTGAGACGAGTGGGCATGTTGCAGGCAAAGTAGGGAGGAGGAGGAGTGACTGCACGGGATGCTGAAGGCAGGGTGGGGCAAATAGGAGGGAGGTTGAAGGGAGGGGAATCTCCAGGAAGAGGGTGTTCACAGGAAGTTGAGGATGAACTATCAGGAATATGCGATTGGTTTGGGGGGAGTGGGCCCAAGACTGCCACTCCAATCCTTTAAATTCCAACAGGGGCAACCCTCAGCCCCATCAAACAAGAGGGCCCCTATCCCTCTGCTCCCCACAAGACCTAGCATGACCATTTATCTCGATGGGAAACCCATTAAAGGTCTCATCGACACTGGAGCTGATATTACTATTATTGACACTGGTACTGCCTCCTTGTTCCCTGTCTGGAAATTCACCAGTGGCCCTAACATCCTTAGTGTTGGCGGATTCACACCCTCTCATAGAGTAACTTCACAGGTAACATGGAAGGACCCTGAGGGCGACTCTGAGTGTATACACCCTCTCATAGCTGATGTTCCCAACATGCTTTGGGGGTGAGATTTACTTTCAAAAATGGATGTAGTCCTTACCACAGATGACAAGGCTTCTCATGACAAGTTACAAGTGCATGACAAAGTAAGCCTCTCTGGGAGGAACCTCCAATTCTAATGGCCACTGCCTGACACATCACCATGCTGGGTGGAGCAATGGCCTATTCTTGAGAATCTTCAAGATCCATCCAATTGGGTTATCATTGGGCTCAGGGTTCTAAGCCTTCTTCTGGCTCTTTTCTTTGTCAAACTAAACGAGCTCTCAGTTCATATAATGAAGGAATCAGAGGAACACAAGAAAATTCCTGCCACATGGACCACAGCCCTCAAGAACATGTCAGAAGCTTGCCCACCTTGTCTTCACTGGAAACACAAGGCTTTGCAGCTTCAGCCAATTCTAACCCCTTCCCTTCCAATCCTTCCCAACCCCATCAGCCCTTCTATTGGGAGAGCGCTCATTTTGGGCACGTGCATACAGGCTGGCCAGCCAATGATGGGTAGGATGCCCAGAGGGGCACCACCTAAGGCAGGCGCAGTCTTGTTTGCTTCTTCTCTTGCAGGAGCTGATAATCGATGATGGGTAAGATGTTCAGAGGAGCACAACCTAAGACAGATTACAGCTTTGTTAACGCCCCACCCCCACCCCCGGCTATCATATGCAGCATGTAGGAGTTTGGAAAATCCAGCAAAATGATTCTCTCTCATGAGATTATCACAGATTCCTCCAACATGCTTATGGGCCATACAGGCCCCCCTGACATTTCAAATAAAAGTAAAAAGGGGGATATGTAGGAACACTCCCCATACCTTTAACCCCTCCCTTCTCTCTTTTCCCATTCTTCTCACTGGTTGTAACCTTGGGGCCGTGATTGGTCCGAGGACTCTACATAAGCCTCTGTACTTCCTGGATTAAATGGGTTCTGTGTCTCACTCCAGCAAAGTAGTCTTACCTATCCTCAGAGTCACCCCTAATCTTGTCCCATGAGACTCCACTTTGTCTTCCCCAAAGACCCCTTTTCGTCTCTCAGGACCCCTACTTGTCGAGGAGACCCACGAGACATGACTTCAAACAATAACAAACAACAATAAGTGTTGGCAAGGTTGTGGTGAAAAGGCACACTCATACATTGCTGGTGGAACTGCAAATTGGTACAACCTATCTGGAAAGCAGTATGGAGATTCCTTAGAAAAATTGGAATGGAACCACCATTTGACCCAGCTATCCCACTCCTTGATCTATCCCGAAAAGACTTAAAAACACTATATTAGAGTGTCACAGATACTTCAATGTTTATAGCAGCTCAATTCACAATAGCTAAACTGTGGAACCAACCTAGACGCTCTTCAGTAGATGAATGGACAAAGAAGTGTGGTATATATAGACAATGGAATACTACTTAGCAATAAAAAAGAATAAAATTATGGCATTTGCATGTAAATGGATGGAATTGGAGAATATCATGCTAAGTGAAGTAAGCCAATCCCAATAAACCAAATGCTGAATGTTCTCTCTGATAAGTGGATACTGATCCATAATCAGGGAGAGGACACAGGAAGAATGGAGGAACTTTGGTCAGAGGGGAGGGAAGGGAAGGGGGCATGAAGACAGTGAAGATGGTGTAATGAGATGGATATCATAGCCCTAGCTTCATGTATGACTGCATATATGATGTGATTCTACATCACATACAACCAGAGAAATGAAAAGTTGTACACTCCATCTGTGTACAATGAATCAAAATGCATTCTGCTATCATGTATACATAAGTAGAATAAATAAATGAAATTTTTAAAAATTAAAAATAAAGACACAATAAAAAAAAATTAAACAGAAGATGGCGGCCTAGTCGGACACTGCAGTCGTCTCTCCAGAGCCAGAGATTGAAGTTTTGGAAATATCGTCATCGTACAGCTACCCTCGCAGGAATTTCACTTGCGCGAGTAAGCAGGGCCACCAGGCAGCAGCCAAAGCCACAATCAGTGTAACTTCAGCAGCAAGCTACGGCGGTGCTCAGCAGGGGGCAGCGGCGGAGCTCACCACCCAGCGGCTCTGGGCTCCAGCCCAGGGCTCACCCGGGCTGAGACTACTTCTACACGGGGTTCCTGGCTCCAGTGCCCACCCAACCACGCAGGACCCCTAGTAGTTGCTCCTGTGGACACACAGCCCCAGCTACTAAGCCACTGCAGAGCCCAAATTCAAGGTAAGAGTCGCTCCAGAGACATCAGTGGAGACAGCCCCGCTCAAGGGCAGCCTGGGCCCACCCCAGTTCCACTCCAGAATTCTTGTGGGCCGCCAGGAGCCCCAAAGGACCCTGACTCGCCCTCAGGATCCTCCACGGTTGTCCAGCCAAAGAGAGACCAGGGTCTGCTACTTCTAACAATTGGGGAGGCCAAATTCAGGGCAAAAGTCACTCCAGAGACACCAGTGTGAGGCAGCCCCACCCAAGGGCAGCTTGGGTCAGCCCCAGTTCAGCTCCAGAGTTCCTGGGATCCAGCAGGAGCTACAGAGGGCCCAGATCCACCCTCAGGAAACTCCACGGGTGTC
>CM053409.1:72472811-72498808 GCA_028644305.1 Xerus rutilus | reverse complement strand
GCTTCTGAGTTCACTCCTAAAAAATTTAGAGGATTTTAATCTCTAACAGCATATATGCTGTTAAAGTCTGCTCTTCCATTGCTTATTCTTCATTTATATCTGGAGACTGTCCTGTCGACCAGCCCATGGCTACCCTTAAGGCTATACTAGAAGTTAGACAACAACCATGGTATATTATGCACATTCATTCCCATTCTGGGTTGCCTGGCTTCCTATCAGAAGGGAATGCCTCTATTGATAAACTTCTAAGTCAGCCTAAAGTCATGATGTCCACTCTAGAACAAGCTAGAGCCTTACACCAGAGTTTTCACCTCTCAGCAGATAGTCTTCATCACCTATTGCCTGAAATTCCAATCCAACAATGCAAACATCTGATTCATGCATGCTCCTCTTATGGCCCATTGTTACCACTAGGCCCACTCCAACCACAAGGAGTCAACCTCCATGGGCTAATGCCCAACTCCCTCTGGCAGATGGATCATACTCATGTCCCTACCTTTGGGAAATGTAAATTTGTACATGTGATAATTGACACATACTCCTCCTTTGTATACCACATTTATATAATGTAAAGATGCTATCAGGGTTTAAGTATTTTAGAACTTGATTTGTAAGTTTACACTATTGACTACTGACATGGAAAATTCCTGCTGCCTGATGGCACATCACTATATAAAAATTATCAAAAGTTATTCAGGCCAAATTAGCCCAAAAAGGCAAATAATATAGTGTTAGTGTGGACTCAAAAACTAATAAGGTGATAAATACTGAAGTGAATTTTCTCTTAAGGATGGTATAATTCTAAACTCTTAATTTAAACACAACCCTATAAGAGTATTTCCAAAAGAGTTGAATTATTAGAAGAAGAATATAGCCTTTCAAAGTTGCTATACTAAAATAGTAACAAGTTTTTAAATGTATAATTTTTGGTGTATTTGTTAAGAAATAATAGGGATGATCATATATAAATATAAATATGTAATCATATTTTAATATGTAAATTATTGACAAAAGTTCTAAACAAATTAGAATATTTTAAGTAACAAAATAAGTATATATTTACAGCATATATAGGAAAGAAGGTCACTATAAGCTTGAAGACCAAATTAAAAATTTAAATTGGTGTTAAAATATATTTTAATTCTGTATAAGATAAATATTTTGGTAAACTTAAAAATATAAAACTTTTATGTATGAAAATTTGTTTTCCTTATATACAGAATAGGCGTGCCATAAGACATTTTGGAATTATAGGTGTATTTTAGAAACTTCTCATTATTTATTATTTCACAAGAACTAAGTATTTAGATTATTAATATTAGCTACAATAGACCTCAAATCACTATAATGAATCTTTCCAAATTATAGAATCTTTTCAGGAAATGTTTTGCTATTAATATTCCTGATCTGAATTTCTTTGAAACTGTTCTTACAACACCAAAGACTTATCTTTGCTTTCTGCTATCTGTTCAGTATTTTTTTTCTATTTTATCATATCAGTAGAAAATACAACAGGAAATTATATCCACATTGGAATAACTGAGGCTACCATAACTGAGGCAAGAACCTTCAGGTCAACTAAAAATAAATATTCTCAGACATATCACAATCTGAACAAACACTATATCCCACCTTTCTGCTTGAATAGTGTCTTATCATAATAAAGGTAAGCAGATGTCACAGGTAGCAATTTCCAAAAATCAAATCTGTCCCTTTAAGGACCTCCAGCTTTTTTGTTTGATTTCTAGTCAGAAAACTACAGTTTTATAATGCACAAAACATTTACTAGATATTGGTTGGTTCACTACTATTTTTAATGAGCTCATAGTAAATCTATTACCATTTTTTTCGACTCTGCCTGTCCTCTTCCCACTAAATTCACTCATTACAAAATAAACAAAATCAATGTAGTATCCACTCCTGTTAGTAATAAATTATTTTGAAGGAAGATTTAGTCTTATCTAAAGCCTAATAAATAAAATTGATAGGGTATTGATTGATAAAATCTGAGACCTGCAAAGGAAAATGAGAAGTCAGTCATCCTAGATCTTTCTTGACAGCGAAATGGAGAACTAACTGTAACAGTGTAGCTAGAGAATTTTCAGGAGGTCAAAGGCTTCAGACTGCCCAGGTCTGTCTCCAAAATTCATTGCAGTTCTTGATTATAGCAGGAAATGAGGGGCATGTAGCTGTTAATATGCTACTGTGCTTGCTCATGTGTACAAAGTCACAGAAAAGACCATCAGAACTCCTCCTGTAGCAAATCTCCTTAGTCTTTCCGAGAGCATGGGGAAATTCTTCAGAGTCCAAGGACATACTGAATTCAGAAACCATACACTGGAGCTAATTCACTAATAAACCATGAAGTACTGCCATAAATTACTTAAACTAACCAATACTTGTCCAATTAAATGAACAAACTACATTCTGCAAGGTAGTAGTATTGCGGATTTATGGCAGTTGTTTGTTTGCATGTTAATTTGCCAAACTTTGTTAAGCCTCTTTGAGTCTACACATTCACTTTATGTTAATCAACCACACTCCACACACTCTATAGTGCTCATAGCTCTCTTTTTTTTTCTAGTCAAGAATGCAGCTATTTTTAATCTCAACAATTTTCTCACATATTAATGGAGGAAGTAATGCACAAGTTGCAAGCATATAGCCACATTCTGCATTAGAAATGATGGAGTAAGGGGAACTGATGTGAGAGTTTAGCTAGAATGCCATGAGTGCTGCACACAAGGATCATTCAGAGAAAATGTGCAGGACTTTCTGGTCCTGTTTCCTATTCCTTGACAGAGGCTTATTCCTAGCATAGATCAACATGTCAAGCAGAGACAATTCTTAAATGAAAATGGATGAGGAAAAGAACATACATTCCCTTCTCAATGAGATCTATGAAGGCTTGCAAATGCAGAACAAAGTCAATGAATACCCAGTCAATGCCTTCTTTTCTGTATTATTCATGTTCTAAAATAAACATGTGCTGATTAAAAAACTGTTGTCATTTTTCATTGGTAAAATTAATGCAAAGTTGCTCAAGGCTATTATACTTCAAAGATATGAATAGGTAAGAAGAAGAGGAAAAAATAAAATGTAGTCCTAATTGTAAGAATACACATTAAACAGAAAATCATAACCACTATCATATGATGGCAACTAGACCTAGACAGCAAGAAATGCTCAAATAAAGTCTTACCTCTTCAGATATATTTACAAACTAAAGATTATTACAGTAAAATAATAATATAATTGTAATTTAAAATCACAAAAGATCTCATTTGTTTACCTTTATTTAAGGCTGAACTAAGACATTGAATTCTTGCACTAATTTTAGTATTACAAATTATTGTTAATATTGATTGTAGCTCTTTTCCAACCAATATAGCCTTTAAGGTTTGTACTTGATAATTCTTTTTTTAATTAATTAATTTATTTTATAGTAGAATGCATTTTGACATATAGTACACAAATGGAGCACAACTTATCATTCCTCTGGCTGTACATGGTTCAGAATCACTCCACTAGTGTAATTATACATGTATATAGGGTAATAATGTCAGTCTCTTTTTACCGTCCTTCCCATCCTCACAACCCAACCCCTCCCCTTATTCACCTCTATGCAAACCAAAGTTCCTTCATTCTTCCTTATTCCTGCTGCTCCACTATGGATCAGAATTTGCTTATCAGAGAAAATATTTGGCTTTTGGTTTTGGGGGATTGGTTTATTTCACTTAGCATATTCTCTAGTTCCATCCATTAACCGGCAAATGCCGTAATTTCATTCTTCTTTAAGGCTGAGTAACATTCCATTATGTATATGTACCCCATTTTCTTTATCCATTCCTCTTTTGAAGAGCATCTAGGTTGGTTCCATAGCTTAGCTATTGTGAATTGAGCTGCTATAAACATTGAAGTGGCTGCATCACTTTAGTATTCTTATTTTAAGTCCTTTGGGTATAAGCCAAAGAGTGGGATAGCTGGGTCAAATGGTGGTTCCATTCCAAGTTTTCTTAATCTCCATACTGCTTTCCAGAGTAGTTGCACCAGGTTGCAGTCCCACAAACAATGTATGAGTGTACCTTTTCCCCACATCCTCACCAACACTTATTATTGATTGTTTGTATTCTTGATAATTGCCATTCTGACTGGAGTGAGATGAAATCTTAGAGTAGTTTTGATTTGCATTTCTCTGATTGCTAGAGATGATGAACATTTTTTCATATATTTGTTGATCAATTGTATTTTTTCTTCTGTAAAATGTCTGTTCAGTTCCTTAGCCCATTTATTGATTGGGTTGTTTGTTTTTCTGGTGTTAACTTTTTTGAGTTCTTTATATATCCTGGAGATTAGTGCTCTGTCTGAGGTGTGTGTGGTAAAAAATTTTTCTCATTCTGTAGGATTTCTCATCACATTACTGATTTTTTTTTTTTTTTACTGAGAAGAAGCTTTTTAGTTTGAACCCATCCCATTTATTGATTCTTGATTTTACTTCTTGCACTGTAGGAGTCTTGTTCAGAAAGCCAGGTCCTAAGACAACATGATGAAGATTTGGGCCTACTTTTCTTCTATTTGGTGGAGGGTCTCTCTTCTAGTGACTAAATCTTTGATCTGCTTTGAGTTGATTTTTGTGCAGGGTGAGAGATGTTCAGTTTCATTCTGCTACATATGGATTTCCAGTTTACCCAAATGAATTTCCATTTGTTAAATAGGCTATCTGTTCTCCAATATGTTTCTGGTGCCTTAGAATGAGATAGCCATATTTATGTGTGTTAGTCTCTGTGTCTTCTATTTTGTACCATTGGTCTACATGTCTATTTTGGTACCAATACCATGCTGTTTTTGTTTACTATTGCTCTGTAATATAGTTTAAGATCTGGTATTGTGATGCCTCCTGCTTCACTCTTCTTACTAAGACTGTCGTGGCTATTCTGGGTCCCTTATTTTTCCAAATGAATTTCATGATTGCTTTTTCTAGTTCTATGAGGAATGTCATTGGGATTTTTATAGGAATTGAATTAAATCTGTATAACAGTTTTGGTAGTATGGCCATTTTGACTATATTAATTTTGCCTATCCAAGAGCATAGGAGATCTTTCCATCTTCTGAGGTCTTCTTCAAATTCTTTCTTTAGTGTTCTGTAGTTTGCATTGTAGAAGTCTTTTTACCCCTTTTATTAGATTGATTCCCAAGTATTTTATTTTATTTATTTGAGGCTACTGTGAATGGGTTGGTATTTCTAATTTCTCTTGCAGTGGATTCATCACTTACATATAGAAATGCATTTGATTTATGGGTATTGATTTTATATCCTGCTGCTTTGATGGATCCACTTATGAGTTCTAGAAGTTTTCTGATTGAGATTTTTGGGTCTTCTAAATATAGAATCATGTTGTAAGCAAATAAAGATAGTTTGTGTTCTTCTTTTCTATGTGCTTTCCTTTAATTTCTTTCATCTGATTGCTCTAGCTAGAGTTTCAAGGACTATGTTGAATAAAAGTAATGACAGAGGACATCCCTGTTTTGTTCAAGTTTTTGGAGAAAATGCTTTCAATTTTTCTCCATTTAGAATGATGTTGGCCATGGGCTTGGCATAGATAGCTTTTACAATGTTGAAGTATATGTTTCTACTATCCCTAGTTTTTCTAGTGTTTTGAACATGAAGAGGTGCTGTATTTTGCCAAATGCTTTCTCAGTATCCATTGAGATAATCATATTATTCTTGTCTTTAAGTCTATTAATGTGATGAATTATGTTTACTGACCTCCATATGTTGAACCAACCTTGAATACCTGAGATGAATCCCACTTGATTGTGGTGCACTATCCTTTTATGTTTTTGTATACAATTTGCCAGAATTTTATTGAGAATTTTTGCATCTGTGTTTATGAAAGATACTGGTCTGAAGTGTCTTTGTCTGGTTTTGGAATCAAGGAGATACTAGTCTCATAGAATGAATTTGGCAGGGTTCCTTCCTTTTCTATTTCATGGAATAATTTGAGGAGTATTGGTATTAATTCTTCTTTGAAGGTCTTGTAGAACTTGGCTGAGAATTCATATGGTCTCGGACTTTTCTTGGTCGGTAAGCTTTTGTTGGAGTCTTCTATTTCCTTGCTTGAAACTGATCTGTTTAAGTTGTATATGTCCTCCTGATTCAGTTTGGGCAGATAATATACCTCTATAAATTTGTCGGTGTCTTCAGGATTTTATATTTTACTGGAGTATAAATTTCCAAAATAGTTTCTAGTTATCTTCTATTTTTCAATAGTTTCTGTCATAATATTTCTTTTTTCATCACAAATTTTAGTAATTTGAGTTTTCTCAATCCTTCTTTTTGTTAGAGTGGTCAAGGGTTTATCAATTTTATTTATTTTTTCAAAGAACCAGCTTTTTGTTTTGTCAATTTTTTCAATTGTTTCTTTTGTTTCAATTTTATTTATTTTAGCCCTGATTTTAATTATTTCCTGTCTTCTACTTCTTTTGGTGTTGAAGTTCCTCTTTTTCTAGGGCTTTGAGATGTAGTGTCAGATCATTTATTTGTTGACTTTTTCTTTTAATAAATGAGCTTAATGCAATGAATTTTCCTCTCAGCACTGCCTTCATAGTGTCCCAGAGATTTTGATATGTTGTATTGGAGTTCTCATTTACCTCTAAGAATTTTTTAATCTACTCCCTGATGTCTTCTGTTATCCATGCATCATTCAGTAGCCTATTGTTTAGTCTCCAGGTGTTGAAGTAGCTTTTATTTTTTATTTTTATTTGTAATTTCATTATATTATAGTATGATAGAATGCAGGGTAGTATCTCTAGTTTTTGTATTTGCTAAGATTTGCTTTGTGGCATAACATATGGTCTATCTTAGAGAAGAATCCATGTGCTGCTAAGAAAAAAGTATATTCACTTGTTGATGGATGAAATATTCTGTATGTCTGTTAATTGTAAACTATTGATTGTATTATTGAATTCTATGGTTTTTTTGTTTAGTGTTTGTTGGGAAGATCTATCCAGTAGTGAGAAAGCTGTGTTAAAGTCACCTAGTATTACTGTGTTGTGGTCTATTTGATTCGTGAAATTGAGAAGGGTTAGTTTTATATACATGGAAGCTCCATTGTTTGGGGCATATTTATGATTGTTATGTCTTGTTGATGTATGATTCCATTAAGCAGTATGAAATGACCTTTTTTATCCCTTCTGACTATCTTTGGTTTGATGTCCACTTTTTTTGATATGAGGATGGAATCCTCTGCTTGTTTATGTGGTCCATGTGAGTGGTATGGTTTTGTTTTTTTGTTTTTTTGTTTTTTTACCATTTTTTACTTTCAGTGTGTGGATGTCTTTTCCTGAGGTGAGTCCCTGGAAGGCAGCATGTTGTTGGGTCTTTTTTTTTTTTTTTTTTTAATCCAGTCTGTCAGTCTATGTCTTCGAATTGATGGGTTTAGGTCATTAACATTCAGGGTAATTACTGAAATATGGTTTGTATTCTTGGTCATTTTGGCTTATTTTTGGTTTTTAACTCAAGTTGGATTCTCCTTCGAATGGCCTTTCTTTAGTGTAGTTCCTCCTTCTGCCAATTTTCATTGTTGTTTCATTTCCTCCTCATGGAATATTTTGCTGAGAATGTTCTGTAGTGCAGGCTTTCACACTGTAAATTCTTTTAACTTTTGTTTTTAATGGAAGGTTTTTATTTCATCATCAAATTTGAAGCTTAATTTTGCTGGATAGAAGATTCTTTGTTGACATTTTCTTTCAGAGCTTGATATATGTTGTCCCAGGGTATCCTGGCTTAGAGGGTCCGGGTTGAGAAATCCACTGAGATCCAAATTGGTTTTCCCATCTAGGTAATCTGAAACTTTTCTCTTGTGCCTTTTAAAATTCTATCCTTATTGTGTATGCTAGGCATTTTCATTATAATGTGAATCTGTTGTAGATTTGTACATTTGGTAACTTGTAAGTCTCTTGTATCTGATTTTCCAATTCATTCTTCATGTTTGGGAATTTTTTTATATTATTTCATTGAAGAGCTTGTGTGTTCCTTTGGTTTGTATCTCTGTGCCTTCCTATATCCCAATAATTCTTAGATTTGGTCTTTTTATGTTATCCCATAATTCTTGGACATTCTGTTCATGGTTTCTTACCATCTTCATTGTGTGGTCAACTTTATTTTCAAGATTATATATTTGGTCTTCATTATCTGAGGTTCTGTTCCAAGTTCTCTAGTCTGTTGGTGATACTTTCTGTTTAACTTTTTATTTGGTTTATTGTTTCTTTCATTTGAAGGGTTTCTGTTTGGCTATTTTTTCAAAGTCTGTATCTCTTTCTTGAAGTAAACTTTTGCTACCTGTATTTGCTCTCTTATCTCTTTGTTGGAGTGATCAATTGTTGCCTATATTTGCTCTCTAATCTTTGTTGGATTGACCAATTGTTGCCTATAATTGTTCTCATATTATTCTGTTCTTCACAGGTCATTTTAATTATGTATGTTCTGAATTCCTTCTCTGACATTTCATCTACTGCATTGTTAATGGATTCTATAATTGTAGCACCTTGGTTTGTTTGGGGCATTTTCTTCTCTTATTTTTTCATGTTGTTCATGTTTATTTCTCTCTAGCAGTGCAGAACTGAGGTATTACAGTTTCTGTGCTATAATCTTGTAGTGTCCCTCTGGTATAACAAGGCCTGCAAGGACTTTGGTGATGGTCTTCTCAGTCCTGGCTGTTGTCTCCAGACAAAAGCAGGCTGGAACAGCCATGCATTGGTAGATAGGGGGGCCGCAGTGCCTCCTCCATGCATGTGGCTGGGGCTGTTCTGCTCTGCCTCCTCTACATGTGTGTCAGGGATGATGATTCTTATCATGCTTTGACCACATTTTCCCATGTTCAAGTGGCATTTTCTAATCTATTTTAAATATGCATTGATTTAATTCTTACCATATATACTTCCATCAAGGATTTCAAAACCAGTAATGTCAAGCATGCTAATAAAAAACTGCTTCCAACTCTTCATTATATTAGTTCCCAAAGTGGCCCGCATCACCTTAAATAGAGAATGGCCTTTGGTAGCACAATTCTGGCTCAAATGTCCTGCTATCAAAGTGAGGCTGCATGTCCCTTCCCTGGAGGGCTATGGCAAAAGTTCTCATGCAACCTACAGGAGACAGATCCAATTTCTGTGCCTGGATGATGACATAGGAATGCAGATCCTGCTTCCACAATGCAAAAGTGCTCCTATAGTAGGTTTCTGACAGACTCTGTACATTTTCCCTGCAGCGCCTCTCTCCCTCTCTCTCCCTCCCACCCCCCTCCTTGGAAAACATGAACTAAGCAGATTTCTTCTGCAGCTGCCCTTCCAATATGATGTTCTAATTTACCTTAGGCCCAGTGCAATGGACTTGGCCAAGAATGGACTGCAAACCTCTGAAACTGTGGGCCAAAATATACTTTTTCTTCTCTAAGTTGTTCTGTAGGGTGCTTTTGTCACAGCAATGAAGAGCTAACACAGAAACACAGTATGATATTTGCTGGGTTAATTAATGAAACTTATAGACCAATATACTGCTGGACAAGATATCATTCTAATCATTTTTATCATTTTCTGTACAATGAAGGAGGAAAGAAGGAGTTAAAAATACACTTCCACATTTAAGGAGTAAATGGACGCACGCCACCATGCCTAGCTTACTTAGCTCTTTTAAACATAACTTCATAGAAGACTTTGATTACTGTAAGGCACTAATGCATGATAGAAAACAAAAACAAACAAACAAAAATGAAATGGAATTGAATAGTCAAAATTTAATCACTTTGATACTTAACTTTCATCTGTAAGAAAACAACAAAAATATACATCTCTCAGGGTTGTTGTGAGAGATTCAATGAATGAGAAAATGTAAACTTCTTAGCATAACACTTGGAATTGGTTTTCAATAAATATTAGTTTCCCTTTCCATGTCTTTTGCATTCATTATCACTCTTCATGTTCACCTAAGTATTTACTAGCTGTGCCATCTTAAGCAGTCAATCTTTCTAAGAGTCACCATCTTTATACATTGGAAGTATTAATAAGGGCTACCTTTCTGGCTTGGTGTTAGATTGAATTAGGTGCTTCATACAAATCCCTTAGCCCAGCATTCATAGTAAATAGTGCTTACTAAAAACCTTTATTATTTTGCCATCATTATTAATCCTTTTTAAATTATATTTACTTATTTCTAGTAGAGTTATAACTCATGGGATCATAAAATACTATGAAGATTTTAGTTCTTAATGATTAGGTATAGAGGTTCTGAACTTGGGACAAGTGCATTTGGAATGTGGAGGGCATCTTCCGGCTGTCATTCTGACTAAGAATGCTTCTGGTATTTAGTACATGGGGGTCAGGGATATAAAACATTTACAAAGTATAGGACACTGTAATCCATGAAATTGCCCCATCTTAGATGCCAAATACCTTTCCATTGAGAAACAAAAAGTCAGTCAACCTCTTCACTAAAGAGTTCAAAGAAATTAAGATATCAAAGTGAGGTAGCATTAAAGTTAGAGCTAAACTTTGTATAGATTGTTACTACTGCAGGAATTTTCCCCATTTTTTGCAAATGTCATCAACAAAGCATACATGTTTCTATTCTTAGCAATGACAATTATCTCTATAAAGCCAGCAAACTTTCTAAAAATCCTTATAGTATTCTTTCGTACTCTGTCTCCAGGAAAGAGAAAGAAAATGAGATTTGTATTTTAGGTTGAATAATAATATATTATTAGCTAATTTAGTGTGATATTAAAGGCTGGAGTGGTAACTCACTCCCCTAGAACACAATATTAAAGGGGTGAAGGTTTGATTTTAAACCTCTTATGGGCTGATTAGTTTTATAAAGAGAAAGGCCCTGTTCAATAATCAAGATTGTCATGCATATGCATGTTACAGTGAATGTCTAAGAAAACAGGAACTGTAAACACCTTTAACTTCAATGCTGAAAAATAGCTCAATTATTGTCCTGAACATGATTCAATTTCCATTCAATTCAGTGTATTTTAATATTTGGGGAGCAATTACTGGTTTGAGGGAACTGTGCTAGATGCTGGGATACTAGGATAAATTAGACACAACCCATGCCCTCAAAGTGCTTATGTCGCCAGGAAGGACAAAAATATAAGGAGATAACTTCAATATAGTATAATTAATATTATAGTAGAGGTTGAATTATTGGTTTATAAAGTAACCTAAGCTATAAATTGATTTTGTTTAGTTGTCTAAATGTTTAAATAACAAATTAGATACCTCAATATAACAAGGGAAATCATACAATGAAGTCAAAATAACTGTCTTCTATTCGAAACTTCTTCATTTGTCAATCTCCTTTTCAAATTTAAGATGTATGTACAGGTGCTGGGATTGTAGCTCAGTGGCAGACTGCTTGCCTAGCATGTGTGAGGCACTGAGTTCAATCCTCAGTACCACATAAAAGTAAATAAACAAAATAAAGGCATGTTGTCCATCTACAACTACAAAAGTTTTTTTTAAAAAAAAGATATACATACAATAATACAATTTTGAGTGTCACATGACTACTAACTGAGCATCCTTTGGAATGTTAACCATATTTCCTTACCTTCACTTTCCTCAACTGGAAAAATATAGTATTCCTGCCCTACTTACCTCTGTGTATTGTAAGAATAGAGTAATACAATGCCTGTGAATGCTTTATACATATTACAAATTTCAAAGGCAACTGTCACTTCACTCACTGTACCATTCCCTCTTTCAGAAGGTAATTTGATCAATTCTAACCAATTAATGAAAGTGATATTCCCTCTACCCCAACACCATTGAGATGGCTACCCTTCCTCCACAGATTATCTTTCCCACTGTGCAGCAACTTTGGAGTCCATGTGTACTAGTTGGTATAACTACAAAATGAATGAAAGCTTTGCAATATGTTTTAGACTTGGTTGAGTAAAAATAAATCTTTCTGTTGTCATTGAGATTCTGTGTATATTAACTGCAGCATGGCTTATATTATACTGACTAATACATATAGCAGATATAAATTATTATTTTGAAATATATCAGCATATATGACTGATCATATTACCCAACACCCCTGGGAATATTTATTGCATTAAGACAAGGAATCAAGATCAACAGTCCTCAGAACATTTGTTATTATTTCATCTTAATAGTCTTTCAGATGCTAAATAAAATTTACATAACCTTCCACCTCTCCTATCTGTTCAATTTCCTGTCCCTTCAAATACTAACTTCAACATAAGTTCTGAAACCCTTTCTAAACTAATATGTCACCATGTGTCTGTAACTCTAAATAAGTCAATATGACAAATAGTTAAGGAATGCCAATTTATCAATTGTATTCATGTCAGAAATCAATAGGTATAAAAGATTCTTAACTGGATAATTAAGATGTTGATTTCAGCACATGAAGGGTTTGCCTGCAGCTGCAAAGAGACTTGTTACCTAAGGGAAAACTGTCAAAACATATTTCAGAATATAAAGGCTCTTAATTAAAGAGTTCTTGATATGATGTGCATCATAAATAAAAAACATTTGGAATACTCATCACAGCAGTTCTCTTGTCCTTTTTATATAGAAGCCCTTATTGCAGTCATTCCTAGTAGTTGGAAAATATGTAAGTACAATGTGCGTACAATTATTACAAGATGGTGTGATTATAGTGCCCTTGAAATATCATCCAACCTGTTCTATGACTTCTGGAAATATATTCATTACCAACTTTGATTTTAGGGTAGACCAAGCCCTTCACAAACTCCAAAGAGTCAATGCCCATGAAAAAAGCAGTTTTGTCAGCACCTGGTCATCAGAAAGGGAGAAAAGAAGGTGAGAGTGAAAAGGAGGAAAATAGTATAAAACTTCATTACAATGTAGCCAGCACACTAACCAAAGAACTGAAGGATGCAGTGTTTAGATCAATGAGTCAAGACAGATTACAGCTTTGAAATAAATGACTAAATTTGAAAGTGAAAAAAAAGCTATCTTTTGAGGATGCAAATCAAAGCTGCATTGAAATGCCACTTAGAATGGCTATAATATCTAAAAAGAACAACAGAAAAGAATGGCTATAATTAAAAAGGCATAGACAATAAATGTTGGTGAGGATGAAGAAATTTGAAAACTTCCTATGTTCTGTGGCCACAATAGTTTGATCATTACTTAGTAGTTAAACATAGAGTTACTATAGGACCCAACAATTTCATTTTTAGGTATGAACCCAGGAAAAATGAAAAACATATGTTTAAAGACAAAAAAGTATACATAATATTCCTAGCAGCATTATTTATATTAATCAAAAAGTGGGAAAATGCAAATAATCTGGTGAATAAACAAAATGTGACATAAGGAATATTACTTTGCTATAAAAAGAAAAAAGTAAATCATGTATGTTATGATGTGGCTGCAATTTGAATACATTACATTAAGTAAAGAAGAAACAAAAGACAACAGATTATATGAACTGTCCAGAATGAACCAACACCCAGTGAAGGGCTGGAGACTTATAGTTGTAATTAAATGTAATTGAATTATATTTCAATTTTAAAAAGAATCTATTTCTTTATAGTGGTCTTTTTTAAAAAAGAATTGTATGTAGGAAATGGAAAATCTCATCTTTATTATTTGCTTTTCCTGTCTTCTGTGTATGTATGTGTAGATTGTTTCAGTGAAAGAAGGGTTTGGGCTATGGAATTTGATCTTCAAGGCAACCATCAATTGATATAAGTCTGGACACTGTTCCAGCATCTATCAAAAACCTTTCCTTTTCCTGTGAAATCTGTACTCCATGGTGCCCTCTGCTGCCCAACAAGAATACATATACCTCACAAAAATAGTTTTACAAAACAAAACTTTAATTTTCTAAGGAAAGAAGTAGAGAAGAGTAAGTATTGAAAGAAGAAAATGTAAATAAGCCTCTATTCCATTAATGGTAAAATATTGACGGTAATAAAAAAAAATGCCCTGGGCAAAATGTTACAAACATATTTCAAATTGTTGATGATTTCAATTACTGAACAAAATAAATATTCCACTAATAGGAAAACTCTCTCTGCTATGTCTTCAATGTTAAATGAGTCCTGAGATACACCAGTTTATCTGTAATAGTCATTCTTACAGTGTCTTACAATAGAAGCTAAATGGTCTGTCTTTACACACACACACACAAAAAAAAAAAATTTCTTGAGTAATAATAATAAAGAAAGAATAAAGGAAAAACAGAACAATTGGAAAGTCACATATCATTAGTTATAATTTGTATTAGCAATATCAATTTCATTTGGGGGGCCTTTACAATATTTCACAGAGGCTTAACCAGCTTTTAATGTTTGAATTACTTGTTAACTAAAATCAGTATATATTACACATGCATTTTTATAAACACATACCTATTTTACATTAGTTAATTTATAGTGACGATGGCTTGGGAACTTGGTTGCTATGAAACCTTTCAAAACTCAAACCTTGATCGGTTCCAAGATGGCAGCCTAGATGGACACAGCATTCCTAGTCTCTCCAGGACCTGGTTTAAAGTAGTGAAAACATTGTTTCTCAGCGAGTTTTTAGAAGACACCTGACCCAGGAACTCCACTCACATGCCCGCAAGGTCACCAGGCCCCAGCATTTGCACAGGACTCCAGCCACACTCTGGTGCAGGACTCTAACCCATCACCCATGTGAAACCTGCTCCTGCACAGGATCCCCAGCTCCAGCTTCCACACACCCCACAGGACCTCAGGTAGCCCACCCATGCAAGACCCCCGGCTCCCCCGCAGGATCCCTGGCTGCTGCTCTTGTGTGGATCTCCATCTATTAAGGCAGAACCTCCCTGTTCACCCACACCTGAGGACACAGGACAGAATCTGGAGAGAAACTTTCAATTCCGCTCAGCACACCACAGAGCTTAATCTCCAAATGCGTCACCCAAAACCACCACCTAGCCTGGCACTTCACCCTATCTCTGAAGCAGACAGCTCCTTTGTGAAACTCTGGCTTCAGCATCTTTGACCTCAGGGGGAAGATACCAGTAAGCAACAGATAATTCCATCTACTGGAAGAGAAGGGAAGCAATATTGTTACTTTACATTGAGACTTTTTTCCCTAATATTCCTTTTTTTGTTTTTTTTCTCTTTTCTTTCTTTTTTCTTTTCTCTCTCTTTCTCTCGCTCTTATCCTGCCCTCACATCCCCAACATTTGTGAAACCAAGTGTTTTTTATGCATTAGGCTACAGTGGAACAGATATCTGATTAGTATACTACAGTTGTATTATATAGTTACATAACTTCCACTTTTACATGTTTTATTTTTCTTAATTGTTATGTCTCCTCATTAGTTGTACTTTATTTTCTTCCCACTTACTGGTCTTTCCCAAATCTCTTTCTTTCTTTTCTTCTAATGGCCAACTTCTTTTGGATACCTCTTTCATGCTTTCTAGGATTTAATAATTATATCCTCAGTTCCTACCTCCCTAACATCTCATCCTACACCCCACCCCCAGTTCTCTCTAGCCCACCAGCAGAAACTATAGACCCTTGTGCAACCCTATTGTTTATATAGTAGATGCTAATCAAACTCATAATTTCTGTATATTGTGACAAAGCCATAAGTGTATTTAGGAGCTCTTAGGAACTACTTTGTTTGAAACTATATATTGTTTGTATTGAGATCTGTCGATATTGGTCTCCCCCTTAAAGGAGATGTATTGGAACCCTGTAGGGAATCTATAAGCCTATAGGATAAAAACTGTAACACTTCAGATCTGCAGTGCTAGAAAGGAAGACACATAAACAACATGAAAAAACAAGAGAAGAAAGTGCCTCAAACAAACCAAGATACTACATTATTAGAATCCATGGTCAGCACAGCAGAAGAAATGTCAAAGAAGGAGTTCAGGAGTTCAGGATAATTAAAATGTTCTGTGATTTAAAGAATGATATGAGAGAGCAAACTCAGGCAGCAAAAGATCATTTTGATAAAGAGCTACATAGGCAAATGCAGGAAGCAAAAGATTACTTCAATAAGGAGGTAGAGATTCTGAAAAAGAACCAAACAGAAATCCTTGAAATGAAAGAAACAATAAACCAAATTAAAAACTCAATAGAAAGCATCACCAAAAGTTTAGATCACCTGGAAGACAGAACCTCAGACAATGAAGACAAAATATTTAATCTTGAAAATAGAGTTGACTACACAGTGAAGACAGTAAGAAGCCATGAACAGAACATCCAAGAATTATGGCATAACATTAAAACACCAAATCTAAGAATTATTGGAATAGAGGAAGGCATAGAATCCAAAACCAAAGGAATGAGCAATCTATTCAACAAAATAATATCAGAAAATTTTCCAAATATGAAGAATGAATTAGAGAATCAAATTCAAGAAGCTTACAGGACAGCAAATGTACAAAATCAAAACAGATTCTACACCAAGGCACATCATAATAAAAATGCCTAACATTCAGAATAAGGAGAGAATCTTAAAAGCCACAAGAGAAAGGAATAAGATTACATATAGGGGGAAACCAATTAGGATCACTGTAGACTTCTCAACCCAGACCCTGAGAGCAAGAAGATCATGGAACAACATATACCAAGTGCTAAAAGACAGTGGATGCCAACAAAGAATCTTACATCCAGAAAAATTAAGTTTTAGATTTGATAATGAAATAAAAACCTTCCAAGATAAACAAAAACTAAAAGAATTCACAGCAAGAAAGCCAGCACTATAGAACATTCTTGGCAAAATATTCTATGAGGAGGAAATGAAAAACAACAATGAAACCCTGCAAAGGGAAGACCTACACTAAAGGAAAGGCCAATTGAAGGAGAATCTCAGTCAAGTTAAAAACTAAGAATAAACCAAAATGGGAATACAAACCATGTCTCCATAACATTGAATGTCAATGGCCTAAACTCAGCAATTAAAAGACACAGACTGGCAGATTGGATTTTTTAAAAAAGACCCAACAATATGCTGCCTCCAAGAGACTCATCTCATAGAGACACTCACAGATCGAAGGTGAAAGGATGGGAAAAAAATCTATCATTCACATGGACTGTGTAAACAAGTAGGAGTTTCCATTCTCACATCAGATAAAGAGGACTTCAAACTAAAGTTAGTGGAAAGAGATAAAGAAGGTCATCTCATACTGCTTAAAGGAATCATACATCAATAAGACATAACAATCTTAAATATCTATGTCCCAAACAATGGGGCAGCCATGTATGTCAAACAAACCCTTCTCAACTTCAAGAATCAAATAGACCACAACACAATAGTACTGGGTGACTTTAACACACCTCTCTCACCACTGGATAGATCTTCCAAACAAAAACTAAACAAAGAGTCTACAAAAATCAATAAAGGAATCAATAATCTAGACTTAACAGACATATATAGAATATTCCATCCTTCAACAAGCAAATACACTTTTTCCTCAGCAGCACATGGATCCTTCTCCAAAATAGATCATATGCTATGCCACAAAGCTAGTCTTAGCAAATACAAAAAAATAGAGAAACTACCCTGCATTTTACATGACCATAATGGAATGAAATTAGAGATTAATGACAGTTTAAAAAAAGAAGCTACTCCAATACCAGGAGACTCAATAATATGCTATCAAACGATGCATGGGTAACAGAAGACATCAGGGAGGAGATTTTAAAAATTCTTAGAGATAAATGAGAACTCTGACACAACATATCAAAATCTCTGGGACACTATAAAGGCAGTGCTAAGAGGAAAGTTCATTGCATTAAGATTATTCATTAAAAGAAGAAAACATCAACAAATCAATGACTTGACACTACATCTCAAAGTCCTAGAAAAAGAGAAACAAACCAACACCAAAAGAAGTAGAATACAGGAAATAATTTGAATCAGGGCTGAAATCAATGAAATTGAAACAAAGGAAACAATTCAAAAAATTGACAAAACAAAAAGCTCCTTCTTTGAAAAAAATGAATAAAATGGACAAACCCCTATCCACCCTAACAAAAATGAGGAGAAAACTCAAATTACTAAAATTTGTGATGAAAAAGGAAATATCACGACAGACTCTGCTGAAATACAGAGGATAATTAGAAACTATTTTGAAAATCTATACTCCAGTAAAATAGAAAACCCTGAAGACACTAACAAATTACTAGAGACAAAAGACCTACCCAAACTGAACCAGGAGGACATTCATGACTTAAACAGCAAGGAAATAGAAGATGCCATCAAGAGCCTTCCAACCAAGAAAAGCCCTGGACCAGAAGGATCTCAGCCGAGTTCTACAAGACCTACAAAGAAGAACTAACTCCAATACTCCTCAAATTATTCCATAAAATAGAAAAGGAGGGAACTGTTCCAAACTCATTCTATGAGGCTAATATCACCCTGATACCAAAACCAGACAGAGACACATCAAAAAAGAAAAATTTCAGACCAATATCCCTGATGAATATAGATGCAAAAGTTCTCAATAAAATTTTGGCAAATTGCATACAAAGGCATATTTAAAAAATAGTGCACCATGATCAAGTGGGGTTCATTCCAGGGATGCAAGGTTGGTTCAACGTACAGAAATCAATAAACATAAGCCATCACATCAATAGACTTAAAGATAAGAATCACATGATTTTATCAATTGATGCAGAGAAAGCATTTTACAAAATACAGCATCCTTTTATGTTCAAAACACTAGAAAAACTAGGGATAGTAGAAAATACCTTAACTTTGTAAAAGCTATCTATGCTAAACCCAAGGCCAACATCATCCTAAATGGAGAAAAACATACATATTAGGAACAGAATTGAGGATGATAGTATTGATTATTTTCAACTTTTTCTAAAAAACAAGTGAGATCAACTACAAAGAAAAAGAATGGGTTTAGAGTCAGGGATTTGAATGGAAGTATAAGCCAAAGTAATTCTTACTTTCTATGCCATCTCCTTCCAGTTGCTTCTCTCTTGGTTTCTGTTTGTATTTCATGTTTCCGAAGTGCATGATGGCTCCAGGGAGTCTGTAGCATCCATATTTCTCATCAGGAAGAAAACCTAATATGTCCATACCTTGCTATAAACAGAAAAACAGATGGTCCTGCCTTCTTTTTCCTAATGGCTGCAGTAAGCACCTCACCCCACCTGTGTGTCACACCTCCCCTACTAGGCTGTAGGCTGGTAGGAATGAGATACCACAGACCCCAGGGTTGACAGCTATGTTCAAAGAAATGCAAATAGGCCCTGTTGGCAATTGATCACCAGCAATCTTATCATCCCTTTTTTTATTTGGGTACAGGTGATGGAACCCAGGGGCACTTTGCCACTGAGCTACATCCCCAGTCTTATTGTTTATTTTTGAGGCGGAATATTGCTTAGTTGCTGAGTGTTTCCCTAAATTGTAAGGCTGACCTTGAACTTGCAATCCTCCATGCCTGGCTTCTTACCCCTTTAAAAGAGATTTAGGAAGGCACAAGACTTGGCTTAATTAGGTTTCAGTGATTTCAGAATTTTTCCATCAGAGCCAGGTGCAGCGGTACATGCTTGTAATCCCAGTGACTCAGGAGGCTGAGGCAGAAGAAGTGCAAATTCAAAGCCAGCCTCAGCAACTTAGCAAGGTCCTAGGTAACTAAGCAAGACCCTGTCTCAAACTAAAAAATAAAAAGGGTTGGAAATGTGGCTCAGTGGTTAAGCACCCCTGGGTTCAATCTCCAATAAAAATAAAAATAAAAGTAAATCTATACCATGCTCCTTTCCTCTCTCTTTCAGCAACAAGTCACTAACTTGCTATATAAAATTTATTATTTTGCCTTTCATGATTACAGCAGCAAGCACTATATATCTATTGGGTTGCTCATTCTTGTGATCCCATATGTTCTTCCAAAGCAGACTCATTTCAAGGATTGGCAAAAGGAAGTGTTTAAGAAAAGCCACATCATCACAGAATTATATCCTAAGAAGACACTATATGTCATGTGAGGTTGTGAGCAGTATATAAATCATTGCTTTGAACTATGTAAACTCTGAACAGTGAGACACTGCTTCTGGGAAACCTGTGGTGCAAGAGTGCTAGGGACACTAACTGGCCAGGTGACTCCTGTTGATAGGGAGTTCAAAAGCATTGATTTCAAATCCCAGTTGCCCCAAGGTAGAAGAGATGGGTGTAAACTGCTAAGTGCCCCCCCCCCAAGTTGTCTTCCTCAACTTTATCCTGTTTAGCCTCAAAAAGTTTTTCACATTGAAACCCTTTAATGCCCATACCTATATAATAAATGTCCAAGCTTTTATTCCGTTGTTAGATCAAGTTTCCATCAGAGTTTGGATCACCCACTGGATCCCGCTGCATCTCCATTTTTGTGTCCTTTGTCTTTATTTCTTCATATATTTCTTTTGACTTTTATTTTCTCAAGCCAGCTCACTGCATTCGGTTAACTGTTCACCCTCTGTGCAGGCTGCAGCAGACAATATGATGTCTCCAGGAGGGAGAAGGTTGCTACAATCTTTTTAGTGGTTAATCTAGAATATGCGTCATGAAACCATAAAAAAATTCATATTCCTTGCCTAGTAATTTCACTCCTAGGACTCTAGCATGAGGTGAATATGATATACAGAAAAAGTATTCACCTACAAAGATTTACCAGAGTAGGGGAGTGGGCAAAAGACTTGAGTCCAACAACAGGTGAACATCACAATAAACAATAAGACAAATCCCTGATAAAATGGTAGTATCAATTTAAATGTTTCTAAAGAATTTATAACAACACTTAGAATGCTTATAAGATGAAATTAAAAAGACAAACTATAAACCAAATAGTATATAAGCAGTATGATTAGAAACTTCTGTTGAAAAACAAAAAAAAAAACCATAATTACCATACAAAAGTAACCTAAACTAGATAAAAACAGAATAAATAGTATAAACATATACACCAAATGAAAGCAGTGCTTGCCATTTAGTTGAAATTTCTTTCCATAGTTCCAAAGTTACTCTACTGACAATGTGCACTTTTAGTCAGTCATCTTTGGACAGAAGCAGCCGTCTACCACCAGGGCCACTTCTGCAAATCCCTAAGAAGAATGGAGCGCTAAGATGCTTTCTATCATTCCTCATTATCATCAATAGAGTGTGCTTTGACAATTAACAAGCCTTACTTCTGTGGCCAGTAATTCTTCAGCATCATCTAGGCTCTCCACAGCAACTACACACAGGAACAAACATGAAAGTCAGAGGGATTTGCAGACACCAGGAGCATGGCTATAATAGGGAAACCATCCTTTAAATAGTTTAGAGAAATCTAGAAGGCCTGAGAAAATTATTGACTAATGTTCATAGCCTATGTGATAGCTTATAGCATATTTGCAAACAAGTCACATTAAATTCATGACCCAAACCTCTTGAATCAATTTTTGTCCTCTCTTGTCAGTCATGTGTTAATGCCTCTCAAGAGAAGACAAGGTTAGCCAAATCCAAAAATTCAATTGCAGAAGCTTGAATTGGTGTTGGGAGAAAAAAGCAGATAATGCATGTTGGTAAAACTTTAAAAACAGGAATTTGGCCTAGATTCATAGCTGAGGGCCAGAGAAGCAAAAAAAAAAAAAAAAATGTTCTGTAAAATTATAAGTAGAACAGACCTGAGCTTCAAATGTTAAGAAGCAGCCAGACCCTGGGGTCAGCACCCAGGGGAATATCAGCAGTGTAGCCTGTCACATCACATTCTTACTCTTAGGAGGCTGAGTCTGACTTTCAAGGTATCCACAAATCAGCTACTGTGTTTAACACTGCACCACTGACATGTCTGACTCCTGATGTGATTCACTTCATCAGGAAACATAATGCAGGCCAAAGCCAAGGCAGGCTGTCAGCAGCACATCATCAATTGACTTGGCAGAACCACTCTAACCTTACTACCAAACACTTGCTCCTGAGGAAGTTTTTTTGAACTGGTCATGTTCCTCAATCTCAGAAACAAGAAATTGGGCTACAGGAAGGCTCATGCAGATCTATTTGGAAACAAGCCAAGTATCTATAGCAGTTGAATGAATTAACAACTGCTGTAATATCCACACAGTGAATTGTTATTCAGCAAACAAAGAAATGAGCTACAACATGGGAAGAATGTCAAAAAGAAGTATGCTGATAGAAATCAGCTAGACAAAAAGAGTACATACTATGTAATTCTGCATTATAAAATTTGAGAATACACAATCTAGTTAATGACAAAAAGCATAACAGTGGTTACCTAGGGATTGATAATGGGAGAGGAGAGCTCCAGTGAGTGAAGAATCCTAAAGAAAACTTTCAGTCGATACGTGCATTATTGTGATTTTGGTAATAGTTTATCATATACATCCATATGCCAACACTTAGCAATAATACACTTAAAACATATGAAGTTCATTTTAGGTCCACAGTACTTCCATTAAGCCATTTCATAAAGCAGTTTTTAAAAAAGAAAGTGGGCTAGCCCAAAAGAACTCAAGCAATTCCATATTCAACACATTTATTCTTGGAGAGGAGAGGTACCATGGATTGAACTCAGGGGCACTCAACCACTGAGCCACATCCCCAGCCCTATTTTCTGTTTCATATGGAGACAGAGTCACATTGAGTTGCTTAGCACCTTGCTGTTGCTGAGGCTGCCTTTGAGTTCGTGACCCTCCTGCCTCAGCCTCTCCAGCCCCTGGGATTACAGGCATGCACCACCACGCCTGGCTCAACACATTTATTTTTAATGAAAATAAAATCCGGGGCTGGGATTGTAGCTCAGCGGTAGAGCGCTCATTTCACATGCATGAGGCCCTGGGTTCAATCCTCAGCACCACATAAAAATAAAATAAAGATATTGTGTCCACCTACAACTAAAAAATAAATATTAAAAAATTTTAAAAAATTAAAAAAAAAAATAAAGACATTGTGTCCATCTACAACTAAAAAAAATAAATAAAAAATAAAAGAAAGAAAGAAAATACGATCCATAAAATTTTAAAGTATTTTAAGTATTTATATTTTAATTGATTTTTCTTTCTTTTTTTAAAGTATTTTTCAGGTGTCAATGGACCTTTATTTTATTCATTTATTTATATGTGGTGCTGAGAATCGAACCCAGTGCCTCACGCATGCTAGGCAAGCGCTCTACCACTGAGCCACATCCCAGCCCCTGATTTTTCTTTCTTAATTGATAAAAACTATATGTATGTTGTCAACATGGTGTTTCAATGTATATACACATATACACACACATATGTACACACACGTACATGTATTTTGGAATAACCTACTTCAACTACTTAATTTGGCCACTACCCTACATACATATTTGTGTGTGTGTGATGACAACATTTAAAATCTACTCTCTAGCAATTTTCAAATACATAGTACATTATTATGAGCTATTAACACCATGTTGTACAATAGATCTCCTGAATTGACTTGACTCTGAAATTCTGAGTGAGATCACACTATTTATCTTTCTAATAAATGCCTGACTTATTTCACTTAGCATAATGTTCTTTAGATTCTTCCAAGTTGTTGAAAATGATAGGATAGCATTTTTTATTTGTTCTAATCAGCTATCCATGACAGCAGAATGCTCTTTGTTTCATTGTACACAAATGGAGCACAATTTTTCACTTCTCTGGTTGTACATGAAGTAGGATCACACCATTTGTCCAATCATACAGGTACCTAGAGTAATGATGTTCATCTCTTTCCACCATCTTTCCTGCCCCCACGCCTCCTCCACTCTCCTCCTCCTCTTTGCCCAATCCAAAATTCCCAGGATAGAATTTTTTATTGAATGAATAGTATTCCATTGTGTGTAAATCATATTGTTTAATAGATTCATCTTTGATGGACACAGGTTGGTTTAGTACCTAGGCTATTGTGAAAATGCTCAATTTCATTGCCTTTGGATATATACTTGTAATTGGATTACTAGATCATATGATAGTTCTACTTTAATTTTTTAAGGAATCAACATACTCTTCCATGATGGCTAAACTAATTTACATTCCCAGTAATGGTGTAAAGGATTGACTTTTTAAAAAATATTTTTTCAGATGTTGATGGACCTTTGTTTTATTCATTTATATGTGGTGCTAAGAATCGAACCCAGTGCCTCATACATGCTAGGCAAGCACTCCACCACTGAGCCACAACCCCAGCCCAAGGATTGACTTTTCTCCACATCCTCACCAACACTTGCTATTTCTTGTCTTTTTGATAATAGCCAACATAACAGATGTGAGGTGATATCCAACGTGATTTAGATTTGTATTTCCTTGAGAATCAATTTTTCATGAACATTTTTTCACGAAGCTATTGGCCATCTGTTATGTCCCTTTTCTGGTCCTTTGCCTACTTTTAATTGGTTTGCTTTATTGCAACTGAGTTGTTTTGAGTTCCTCATATATTTTGAATATTAACCCTTTATCAGATATATAGTTTACAAATATTTTCTCATATTCCATAGGTTGTTTCTTTACTATTTATGATTGCCACACACTGTAGGAAGTGAATATTAGGGTGCTAGGAAAAGTGTCAAAGATTCCACAAGGCTAGGACTTCTTGGTCACTGACCTCTACTCTTGGAATTTATTCACAAATTGAATAGCAAGAATGGGTATAATGAATAAAAAAAGGAAAAGAGCACCAGAAAGTGGTGGGGGGACACATAGGTAGAAGCAAGATAAACATATGATAGTAAAAAGTAAAGGATTTTGAAGTAATCATATCTGAGAGAACTGAGGCAGTGAGTCTTAGTCACACCTGAAACAAGGGTCAGACTTAACTGAGAGTCAAAGACACAAGGGGCATCCATGGCCACATGGACTCTACATGAGGGCTGGCCCTGGGGTAACACATTACTTCATTTCCTAGGCTCCTTCAGTGAGTAGGCAGCTTCTCTGCTGTGATTTTTTATACCAGATTCTTTTGTAGTACAGACAAATGCTTTTATTTTAAGAGATCTGGACATAATATTCATGTTTCTAAAATGTTCCTTCTTATATCAATCCTCAGGATTCTCTGAAACTATCATTTTGCAAACATGGATGGAAAGAGTACCCAATAATTTGTAAAATATTTCTCAAGATGACAATGGATGCACAATGAATATTGAAAATAAGTAGAGTGACAGTACCCAACTATGACCACCAGATGTCAGTCATTGCACAGTAATCAATCTGAGCAGCCCTCAAAGACTCAACAAGACAAATGGTTTCAGGACAAACATGAATGTTCCAGAGAAGTCCAAAAGCTTCTGATAGTTCTACATATCAGTAAACATAGATATTCAAAGAAATCTTAAGATCATAATGGTTCCTACCTTAGACCCTATTTATTAAACAGCCTACTCAACAAATGGTGCTGGGAAAACTGGAAATCCATATAACAAAATAAAATTAAACTCTCTCATCCCTGCACAAAGCTCAACTCAAGGTGGATCAAAGACTAGGTAATAGACCAGGGACCCTGCGCCTAACAGAAGAAAAAGTAGGCCAAATATTTATCATGTTGGCTTAGGACCTGACTTCCTTAACAAGACTCCTAAAGCTCAAGAAGTAAAATCAAGAATCAATAAACAGGATGGATACAAACTAAAAAGCTTCTTCTCAGCAAAGGAAACAATCAATAACATTTAGAAAGAGCCTACAGAATGGGAGAAAATCTTTATCATACACACCTCAGATAGACCCTTAATCTCCAGGATATGTAAAGAACTCAAAAAACACCAAAAAAACAAATAACCCAATCAATAAATGGGCTAAGGAACTTAAAAGATGCCCTATACAGCATAGAAATTCATATTAAGAATGTTAGATTTGACCAGGCTAATTTTTTAAAAAGTCTGTTTCCAAGTTTAGGTGGAGGAAAGAGGAGGAAATAGATATTGCTTATGTATCACAAATTATACCCATAGCAATCACAACTTTCTAGTTAGCAGAGTTTTCCCATCTGATGGGGTAACTGGGAGTTGAAGATCAAG
>CM053409.1:72435426-72465838 GCA_028644305.1 Xerus rutilus | reverse complement strand
AGAAGAAGCAATTTGGAGGGCAAAATCAAAGGTGTAAACCTCAACCTTTCAGATATAGTTCAAGACCTACTGTCTCCCTCTAACCTTTATCAACTACCCTAGCTCATGACTTTTTTTTGTTCATTCATACCACATATGCAACGTATACCACTGCCTTGACATCAGTAACTCTTGTGCATGTTTTAATGACTGCATTAGACTATTTTACAGCTGTATTAGAAGTGACTCAAGAAAGAGTTTAGATGCATTCTATAGCTACTAAAGCACCTATTAAGATGACAGGAACATTAATCAATAATAATATATTTCTTTTCAGTACTGGCAATTGAACCCAGGGTTTTGTGCATGCTAAGTGAGTATTCAACCACTGAGATACATTCTCAGTCCTTTTTATGTTTTATTTTAAGACAGGTCTAAGTTACACAGACTGACCTTGAACTTGCAATCCTCCTGCCTCAAGTCTCTTGGATTATAAAAGTGTACCACCCCACCAAGTAATATTAATATTTTGATTAATATGACTGCATTTCTACTATCAAATAGTTGCTTGAGTTCTTCTCAAAGGTTTCCTAAGCCGGGCGCAGTGGCTCAAGTCTGTAATCCCAGCACTTAGGGAGGCTGAGACAGGAGAATCGCGAGTTCAAAGGCAGCCTCAGCAATGGCGAGGCGTTAAGCAACTCAGTGAGACCCTGTCTCTACATAAAACACAAAATAGGGCTGGGGATGTGGCTCAGTGGTTGAGTGCCCCTGAGTTCAATCTCCAGTACCAAAAAAAAAAAAAAAAAAGGTTTCCTAATACCTTTGCTAAAACCCTTTTTCTTGATTAGAAAGTACTGGTGTCTTGATTAGAAAACCCTTTTCTTGATTAGAAAGTACAAGTGACTGCCCCATTTCACCCCAGCTGATGATGCCTTCTTCTTTGCAAGGCTCTCACACTCTTCATGGTCTTGATCCAATTCCCATCCACAGTAATCTTTGACAGTGTTCCAGCAGTAATCCCTTCTCTTTTGGAGTTACTTTAATTTTCAAGTTTTACAGAATCCTTCTCTTCTGCTTTCAGATACATGTAGAACATCATCAGTTCCCTACATCATCAAAAGACTCCTTTTAGCCTTGAATCTTTCTGTTTTTTGCCTGAAAGGACCAAGAAATTATGAATCATGGTGAGTGAATTACCTTTCCTTTAGTGTTAGGCCAGTGACTCTGCTGACCTAGGAGATCACCAGAGGGCCAACTTTTCCCCAGAACTTGGGACCTTTAGTGCAAAAACCAGGGAAGTACTGGAGCAAGCCAGTCACCCTACTTTGAAGTATTGACTCTATGATTATTTAAAGATTACAATTTCTATTTTGTAAATTAGCTATTTGAGATGGGTACTGGGGATTAAACTCAGGGGCACTCGACCACTGAGCCACATTCCCAGCCCTATTTTGTATTTTATTTAGAGACAGGGTCTCACTGTGTTGCTTAGCTCCTCGCTTTTGTTGAGGCTGGCTTTGAACACCTGATCCTCCTGCCTTACCCTCTCCAGCAGCTGGGATTATAAGCACAAACCACTGTGCCAGGAAAAATTAGCTATTTTCATCCTGTTTATATTTTCTTTGATCATTTCCCTCTCCTTCCCTAGCTACCTTGTAGACATCTTTTTGGATAATGTCCTTGTATTATCTCTTTCAGTATAGATTTATTGATTGTCTATAATTGCCTGCAGTAGGCCCAGGAAAGGGTACAATAATGGGAAGAAATAACATTTTGCCTTTAGAGTAATGGATTTAGGTGAGGGTAAGAGTTCATTTCATCTTGAGTGATTCTGGTCAGTCTTTGTCCTAACACAGGCTTCTATTTTCTCTCCTAATATGATGTGAAGATTGTATATTAAAGTCAGAAAATTGTCTGGTGTATAGTAAAATTTCAATTGATATTAACCATTCTTGCTACTATACAAAAAGCATGTCTCAGACTGCTGTGCTAAATATGTAGGAGGATAATTTTGTTTTCTAAATTGCTTAGTGAATCTGGATGTATAAAACCATAATATTGGACAGTACCAAAAGATATTTCTTAGTCTGTTACCACATCATTGGAAATTTACAAAGAGAGGTTTAATTAGCTCATGGTCCTAAAGAAGTCTAAGATTATGGGGGGAGTATCTGCTAGCATCTAGCAAGGGCTTTCTAGCTGGGTATCTCATTATAAGACAAAGTGTACCAGAGAGAGCCTGCTTTTTAACAAAGCCACTCCTTCAATATAACTCATAATCCATGAATCCATGAATGTATTAATCCATTCCTATGAGCAATTACCTCACCCAAATTCCATTTCCAAATATCATTAATGTATGAATTTGGAAATTGTTTCAAATACATGAACTTTGGGGAATACACCCAAACCATAAAAGTGAAGAGGAACATCTAGAAATGGTAGCCATAGTGGAATAAATGGAGGTGAGACAAGGGAATCATCTGCATGGATGGAAATCTCTCTTGGGAGGTCACTCTTACTCTAGTCCTCTCACCGTTGGCCACAATAAACCTAGCACTCAGCAATCCTATCTCTTTCTATCAGAGTTACACAGTTTCTGGGAAAAGAGATACAGGGCTTTCTACTCTCTTGGCATTTTAGTTCCTTAACTCTAAGCAAAAACTCAATGGATGCCTAATAAGTAAATTGTTAAAAGATTTAAATTATTTTCACATTAGTAACCACAATTTTTTATTGATTTTATCATAATTGATTATGTTCCCTTGAGTTCTTCATCTAGGTAGATTATTGTGTTTGTTTATTTTTAAAGACTTTCACTGCTAGGAAATAACTGCAAGTTATTTCATAATATTAGAAAAATATTATTATTCCTATAAGTAACAAACACTAAATATCTCTTGACAAAGGTCATTCATTATTAAAATCAGAGACAAAGTGCTGAAAAATGAGAATGGATTTATCTGGATGTCTGTTTCCCAGAGGAAAAGGAGAATTACCAAGCACTTAAATAATTCCAAACAAGCTGGAATGTATATAGACATATGTTTTAAAGCAGTAAATGAAACACTTCTGAGTTCTAAGGACCAGTGAATGCCACAAGTGGAAAAATGCTGTAAAATGCTCTTAATTAGGGATACTTCCAGGTAGACAAATGATCTTGATGCTTCCTAATTCATGCTGCTGGGATAATCCTGTCTTGTGCCTTAACTCAGAAAGCTTTACTCAGTAGAAAATTCCTAAGTGCTTAGTCTTTATGCATCAATCTCCCACCCCTAACCAGCTACTATAGTTGTATCTTATTTATTTATGTGCAGCTTGGCTCTCCATCAAAGTAGGGGCCTTAAGCAGACTTATCTCTTTAAAAGAGGAATATTAAAACGTTGAATTGAATTACAAATCAAGAGTATTGCAAAAATTATTGATTATTTGAAGTCTTTCATTCAAAGGGCAATTAGTATCAGGACTCCAGTTCTCCAGGAAATAAAGTTTACACTCCAAAATTCTGCCTCAGCCCCCATCCTCTCCTTAGCTCACTGCTTCCATCACTTCATAGAAACTCTTTATAATGATCTCCTAAAGACAATTCCTGGTGGTGAATTTTTCAGCCTTTAAACCTACCCTCCCTCTTTAGTATCTGACACTCTAGTACTCCCTGGTTTTCTGGAATCCCTTCATTTATTGTTCTCTTCCTCTGTGATTCATTTACTTATTACAAGCACTTCCCAAAATTATGGACATTTTTCTTCAGCAGCCTCCTTCCACTGATTTCTCTCTTCCAGTTTCTGCTGACTATTCTTAGTTTTTATTTTTTTAACATAGCAGAATGCATTTTAATTCACAGTATATATATGGAGCACAATTTTCATTTCTCTGGTTGTACACAAGGTAGAGTCACACCATTCATGTCTTCATACATGTCCCTAAGGTAATGATGTCCATCTCATTCCACCATCTTTCCTACACCCATGCCCCCTCTCACCCTTCCTTCCCCTTTGCCCTATCCAAAGTTCCTCCATTTCTCTCATGCTCCTCATCCCCATCCCCATTATGCATCAGCATACATTAATCAGAGAAAATATTTAACCTTTGTTTTTTGGGAGATTGGCTTACTATCTTGTACTACCTCTTCCCACACTCCATCACTTCTCAATCTCTCATCAAGGTCCTGGGTCTCCAAATTGTTTATCTGGAGAAAAACTTCTGAATAAATTTTGCCATGCATTCATTTTAAGGTATGACTTCTTAGGATCTGTGATCAAAAGAGTAGAAAGATCTCAAGAAGTTACCCCTCTAAGTGATTCGGGCTACAGAAATACAAATGAGTTGTTATATCCATTATGATAAATAGTGAGATAGAGTCATGTACACAGTGATACAGGTCAAGAAAGTATAACCTCTCCTCTAGTTGTAGTTTTGTTGTTGTTGTTGTTGTTGTTATTGTTTTGGTACCAGAGATTGAACTCAGGGGTACTTGACCACTGAGCCACATCCCTAGCCCTATTTTGTGTTTTATTTAGAGACAGGGTCTCACTGAGTTGCTTAGTGCCTCACTGCTGCTGAGGCTGGCTTTGAACTCGTGATTCTCCTGTCTCAGCCTCCCAAAGTGCTGGGATTACAGGTGTGTGACACTGCACCTGGCCTAGTTGTATTTTTAACAAGAACAGTTCACAATTCAAAGGAAAGAACATCAAATGTCTCTGGAATGATACATACAATCAGTACCAATTAATAAAAGCAAATGGTAATTACCATTTCTGAGCATTTATTATATATAAGGCACTAGATAAAGCATTTTAGACATAATTCTTTAGCTTTACAGAAGCTCTATGAGGGTTATTATTAATAATCACTTTATGAAAACACAGAAATATACAAAGCTAACAATTATTGTCCTTAGTTTTTAATCCAGATTCATGAAGGTCATTCTTGTCCACTTCTTCCTTCATCTTTCTATCTAATAAATTGTCAAGCTCTGCTGACTCTCTTTGAATATGCTCAAAACCATAGATGAGGAATTGAGGTTTGCAGGAGAAATGACTGAATAAGGTCATAGTGCAGATGCATGCAGTATGGCATCTTTTAAGTATGTGCTTAAAGATCTGGCTTCTTGCCCCAGGCTTAGTTCCAGAGATACTGAATAATTATTATTCAGTTTTGGTGTCAGTGAAAATAGAGGTATTCTTCATATGTGGTCCCACTAAGTACACAGAAGAGAACTGTAGGGTGGAAAAATTCAGCATTTATGACTCTTTGTGTCTGAGAAATTGTGTGTTATGGATTGGACACAAAATATACAAAGTAAAAATCACACAAAGTGCTTTACCATCTGTCTTTTTTTTTAACATTGAGAGCAGGTACTGTTTTATTAACTGATCAGATTTCAAAAAGAACATGGTAGATACCTTGGTTCATCCTTCTAATAGGCCTATTGATCTGGTCTTCCCTGTTGCCAGCATCTCTACCTTCTAAAAAATGGGAAAATTGGTAGTATTTTTCTTCATTCCACCTCTTGGAGAAGATAATTTGAAGGCCCACAGGAAGTTATTTATTTTTTTCCAACAGTATATATCTCCTGAATCAGATCACCTATGCAGATGATGCCATATTTACCAAGAGATCAAGCAATAAAAGCATTATCTGTCAAAGCAATTCGTTTCTTGTTGATTTTGTCATATTCACATTTATAGATTCACTGACTTCAGGCTTGGGTACCCCCATGCAGTATATGGTTCCATGATCCTCAGAATGTTAATTGAAGCCTTGTTCCATTTGAATCTCTGTTCTGTACCTCTGCCTATATTCCTTGTGGTAATACTTCTGTTTTTTCATAGATAAGCTTCCTCCTTGCCTTTTGAAGCATCTTTTGGGCAAACTTCATCCTCAGGCACTTTACCTTCAGCTCTGTGTAATTCTTTCCCTTTTTCTTAAGGGTTTCTGGCACAGTAGAAACATTCTTTTTCTTCTCTTTGGCACCCTCCATGGTTCTAGCTGGAAAAAGAGGAAGTTGGCACATGTGCCTGTCTTGGTTTTTAAAAAAGTAGGATGCCTAAGTGTATAATATCATATAATGGCCATTTAGAAACTACATCAAAGCATATTTTTATACTTTCACAAAGTGTTTTGTGTACTGCTGATTAAGACCAGAATGAATAAAACTCTAGGCTCCTCCTGCCAGGCTATTCAACATTCCATTAAAGAAATTACAAACATATGTGAGGAGTCTACTTAATTCTCAGACTTTATGCTAGGCCTTTGACAGAACATATTAAGATACCATACACAGTTCCCATCCTAAAAGAGCTTATGCTCAATCTTTGTTGGTAAAATGAGGTAAACACAATTAAAATGGTCATATGAAAAAATTGACCATTTTTAAAAATTGACCATTTTTTTAAAAAAAATAGGAATGACTAAAATATAGGATAAGACATGAAGAAAGTAGCCAAGAAGGCAATACTGTGTTAACAGCATGGGAAATCTGTGACTAAAGGGGTAGAAACATATGGCCGGGTGCGGTGGCGCAAGCCTGTAATCCCAGCATTTTGGGATGCTGAGACAGGAGAATCAAGAGTTCAAACCCAGCCTCAGCAATGCTGAGGTTCTAAGCAACTCAGTGAGACCTTGTCTATACATAAAACACAAAATAGGGCTGGGGATGTGGCTCAGTGGTCGAGTACTCCTGGGTTCAATCTCTGGTACCAAAAAAAAAGAGGTAGAAACATACATGTTGTATTAAGCTATTCTGCCTAATATAGGAAAATAATTTCAAAATTCAGATTTAAAGCACATTGTGGAAGGCTTTGACTAAGATATTTAGGTTTTATTTTAGATTTTAAAATATTTTTGTTAATGTCAAACACATTTTTTTAAAAAACAAACTCAAATCCAAGTCTCTTGACTAAGATGTCTCCTTGCAATAAGATGGAGAACAAGATTTATCTTCTTACCTCAAATAATTTTTTAAAAAATGCACAGAATATATGCTTATTACTCAGCTTTTCATTGCTATAACCAAAATACCTGACAGAAACAACATAGAGAGTAAAATTTTTATTTTGGTCTAACAGTTTCAGAGGTTCAGTCCATAGTGGGTAATTCCATCGCTCTTGGCATGAGGCAGAACATTGTGGTGGAAGAGTATGGTGGAGGAGTACTGCTCCACTCATGGCATTCAGGAAAGGGTGGGGGTAGAGGGGAAGAGGGAGAGAGAGAATGGGAAAAGAGAAGGAAGAGAGCGAGAGGAGGGAGGGGAAAGGAAAGGGCTGCAGGGAAGATGAACCCTTCCAGGTCATATCTCCAGTGATCTACCTCTTTCAGTCATACTTCACCTGTCTAAACTTACCACTCAGTCCATTCAAACTAGAATGAACTTATTAGGTTATAGATCTAATAACATAATCATTTTACCTCTGAATATTCCTGCATTTAACAGAGGACCTGTTAGGGGAGACCTCATATCCTAACCATAACAATATAAGACAGATTCAAGTAATTCGTCAATAAACAGAAAGGACAAGGATCCCTGAAAGCAGAGAAATAAACCTAGTGAGCACCATGACTGCCTTAGCTTGCTGCCTGGATAGTTTCTAGACCAGGGCATATGAAGTTTTCAGACCATGTTCCACAATCTCCTTGAGTTAAGGTGACAGAGCTAGGAATCTGTGGTGGCCAAGATGGTTAGAATTCAAAGAAGAGAGTACTAGAAAGAAGAGAGCTTCTCAGAGAAAGCAGCTAAAAAGCAAGAGAAAGAGAAACTGGAGGAAAAAAAACTCTCAAAATTTAGTGAATTGTTTAGTAAAATCTTTTGCAGAATTCAACAAGCCCTTTGAAATTTTTGAAAACATGGACCCAACACAGAAAGATTTTCAGGAACACAGAGAAATTTTCATGGTTCATTATCTTCTTATAAGCAAAACTATAATGAAAAGAAACCAACCAAGCAAACTACATGGACATCTTTCTGAAGAGTCACACCTCCTTGAGACACAGGTAGGTCCTTCAGGAGAGTATTCCAAAAAAGGCATTAATTGAAGATGAAGTCTGCAATAGATGTTATTGTCTTGAAGACTTTCCAGTAGAACATGATATGTAGGTAGAAGACAGTGATACTGATGATCCTGACCCTGTGCAGATCTAGGCTAATGTGTTCATGTCTTAGTTTTTTGTTTTTTGTTTTTTAATTTTTTTTAAGTTGTTGATCGACCTTTATTTTATTCACTTATTTATATGTGGTGCTGAGAATCGAACCCAGTGCCTCAAATATGTATAGATAGTTAATAATATGGGCCCGTCCTTAAGTGACTTAGGAAAGGGGAGCCCATTAGTGAGGAATTTGGAGAGACTTTGAAGACAGTAAATACTCTCAGTGTTATTGTTCAGGGCCATCTGGTGCACTAATGAGCTCTTGGTGCATCAAAACTTTTAACTTTCAACCCTGTGAGCTTGGAACCTGGCCAGTTCCCACCTTGCAGAGAAAAACAACCTAAGGCCAGTTGCATAATGCTGTACTGCATATTGGGAGGGGTTGCTGTGCCTTTTTAAGTCCTCCAAAGGGGAATGAAAATGAGAAGAAGGAATTCAACTGGAGAGGAAGAAATCCAACCGGAAAAGAAGAAATCCAACCGGAGAAGAAGGAATCCAACTGGGGAAGAAGGAATCCAACTGGAGAGGAAGAAATCCAACCAGAGAAGAAGGAATCTAACTGGAGAAGAAGGAATCCAATGCTTTGAGTGTAGAAGAAGGAACCTAATGATGAGAAGAAGGAACCTGATTTGTGAAGAAAGAAACTGACTCTCACCTATGTGCTTACCCTACCCTAGGTATTGCTCCTTTTACCCGAGGACAGGTGTTGAAGGTGATGATGATGCTTTGAGGAGAAAGACTCTCACCTATCTATTTACCCTATTCTTGGTGTTGCTTATTTTACCCAAGGCTGGGTGTTGAAGGTGATGATAATGCTTTGAGTGTACTTGCAAACCCGTGTTGTGTTATCCGATGTTGATTGGTGAGTGCTTATCGGGCTGGAGCCGCTCTTTCTTTCTTTTCTTCTATATTATTGATTCATTATATACAATACTCAAAATTGCAAAGTATAACTGTTGCTTATTATTATATTATCTCATATTAAGGCTTATAAAACCCATCGTGTTGTGAGGCTGGTGATTGACTCCACGAATCTGCCATATATAAATTAGTCTGAGATCCAGAACAAGACAACATATGCTAGGCAAATGCTCTACCACTGAGCCACAACCCCAGCCCTGTGTCTTAACTTTTAACACAAAAATTTAAAAGGTAAAAATATTAAAATCAAAAATCTTAAAAACAGAAAAATCTTATAGAAGGATATAAAAAAGAAAATACTTTTGCAGTTATATAATATGTCTTACAGTGAAAATTATTACAAAAGTGTCAAAAATTTTTAAAAAGTTAAAAAAAGTTTTAAAGAAAAAAATTACAGTGGGCTTGGAGTGTAGATCAGTGGTAGAGTGCTTGCATGCACTGCGTTCAATCCCCAAAGAAAAATAAAAGGAAAAAAATTACAAAAGAATAAGGAAAAAAATTGTAGTAAGCTAAAGTTAGTTTTTTATTGAGAAAAGAATAACTTCTTGTAATTTTAGTAGAGCCTATGTTTATAAAGTCTAGGAAATGTAATGTTCTAGGTTTTCACATTCATTCACTGACTCACCCAGAACAACTTCTAGTCCTGAAAGCTCCATTCAGGGTATATGCCTTAGAAAAGTGTACCATTATTTAACTATTATATTTTTATCTTTTCTATGTTTAGGTATGCTTAAAGACACAAATACTTACTGTCATGTTAAAATTACATATAGTATTCAATACAGTAACATGTTATACAGTTGAGTAGACGAGGAGCAAGATTATGCCATATAATCTAGGTGCATAGTAAGCTATTCCATTTTAGTTTGTATAAGCACATTCTATGATGTTCACACAAGGACAGAAATCACCCAATGATGCATTTCTCAGAACACATTCTCATTGTTAAGTGATATGTGACTACATACTGTCAAATAGATTGGTTTTCTATTTTCAAAGTAAATAAATCAATATAACTGGAATTGTTTATCATCTCATGAAACTAGAATTCTCTGGTGTCAATACTGGTGATTAATATAATTTTTCTTTCTTAAAAAACCTAGGTATCTTGCTAGTGTTATGTTAGTGAGCATTGTAATGATTTGTACAGCAGCTGAAAGATATTACACAAGACTTCATAACATTAATGACAAGAAATTCTCAGGTAGTAATACATATATAGGAAGTAGGGATCTTTCAAAGAGCTCTTCAGATTTACAAGCCTTTCTTTTTCAGAATAAATAGTTTTAAAAATTTTGATATTAAAGATCTACTTGGTTCTATCTGATATCTCTCTTTACCTCCAAGCCTGGAATGCATCATTTCTTTTTATCTATAGATTGAACCTCTTGAAAGATTCTGAACTCAGTTCTGATTTTGACTAGGAAGGATTAAAAAAAGAAAAAAAAATTTAGGGGAAGAAAAGGCAGAGGTTACATGTTATTGAAATCAATGATGATCCATGTCTAATTCTATGTTCAGATTCTTACTACTTTGACTTTTGTCTTTTAATTAAATCCTAAATAGAAGACTTATCAAGTACTAATAAATGGACTCCTAACATATCACATGTATTCTGCTTTCCTGTACAGAATTCTAATTCCTCCATAATTAAAGACTTGATTAGTCCCCAGATAATTCAAGAAATACAATTCCAAGTCCGTCTTCATTTTCTGATACTTTATATTCACTGTGAAGACTTTTGCTTGACTATCGAGGATTCAGATACATCTTCTTGTGAATAATCATATATAATAAGGTTTTATAGTGGGCAAAATCATTATTTGTACAATATTTTACCTTTGAAAAACTACCTTGTTATCTTTTAATACATCCTGATGAGGTAATAGAGGAACTGGGGTCAAAAGGGAGGGAGGGAAGGAGAGGGGACATGGGGGCTGTATAGCAAGTTAGTGTATTATACTGTATAGCATGTTACTGTATTGGATACTACAGGCAATTTTAACATGATGGTAAGTATTTGTGTCTTTAATGATACCTCAACATAGAAAAGATAAAAATATGATAGTTAAAAAATGATGAGGTAATAGAGGAAATGGGGTCAAAAAGGAGGGAGGAGAGGGGACATGGGGGCAGGAAAGATGGTGGAATGAGATGGACATCAGTGCCCTAGGTACATGTATGGCTGCACATATGGTGCAACTTTACATGGTGTACAACCAGAGAAATGAAAAGTTGTGCTCCATTTGTGTACAATAAATCAAAATGCATTCTGCTGTCATGCATACCTAATTAGAATAAATAATGAAAAATGATAAGGTGAGTATGGTGGTGGTATAAGTTAATTTAATATCAATATAATTTAATAACAATTTAATTTCAGAGAATCTAAAGCTCAGGACTAAATAAATTACCTAGGATCTAGAGCTAGGAAATAATAGTTAATTACAGAAAATCAGGTTTTGTGAGCATAGTTTATACTTTTTTTCATTCTCACCCTCCATTTGTTCCAGAATCTCCTGAAATTCTGGTAAATTTTCTGCCTGATGTTTTCTACTGCTTTCTGTTGGGACCTTCTCTGGGGCAGCAGTCTGCTTTGCAGATCAAATTTGGTCTTGTCCATTTTGTCTATTCCTCTGCTCAAAACTAATAATAAGAAAAGCAGCTTTATTGTCCTTCAAATATTTTACTAAATGAAAATAGGAGAAAACATTCACCAAAAAAAATTTATCTCATAAAGAAGGCTCCTGGCTCATAGAAAACTTTATTTTTTTCATATATCTTTATTTTTATGTGGGGCTGAGGATCAAACCCAGTGCCTCACACATACGAGGCAAGTGCTCTACTACTGAGCTAGAATACCAGCCCTAGAAAACTTTAACTATCATAATAATTGTATCATTGTTCATCATCAAATACAATAAAGTTATGAAGTGTTGGAACATTGGTAAAGTGGAACTATAGCCTCAATAGCCAATATGTTGGCTTGATAGCACCTATTCTTGATGAATTAATCATTCAAAAGGGCATGACCTGGAGCTTTCTGAATTTCTTATACATATCAACTTTTAATTTTACCTGAATTTTTCTAAACAATAAAGGGTTATATATTCTAGACTTTATTTTAAAAGACTACAGAATTTTTGAATGCTCAGAGAAAAACCTGCATTAGATGACAGACATGTAAGTCATTATGATGACAGAATTGTGTCTAGAGATTGTTTTTAAAAATGGATTCCTGATTATACAGGCTGAGCAGTCTCAAGATCTGCAGTTGGCCAGATGGAGACACAAAAGGCTGATGGAAAGTTCTAGTCTGAGTCCAAAAGCCTAAAAGCTAGTGCTATAAATTCCAGTCCCAAAGCTGGCAGAGTATAAAAAAGAGAAGACCCAACATTTCAGTTACAGTCTTCACAGTTTGGATCTGTAATGTAATGTAAGCCACATAAAGGCTTATGTGCTTGCCAGTTGGTGGTACTATTAGGACATGGTGGAAAATTTTGGAGGTGGGGCGTAGTTGGAGGAAGGTCACTGGGAACATACCATTGAAGGGTTTTTGTCTCTAGTACCTTCTTTTCTCTTTCTGGCTACCAAGATAGCAGTTTTGTTCCACCAACTCCTTCCCACCATGATGTACTGTCTTACCACAGGCCAGAAATAGTGGATCCAGCTAACCATGAACTGAAACCATGTGCTAAAATAAATATTTCCTTCTTTTCAATTTTTTCTTGGTGCATTATAATTTTAAAATAATGGAATCATTGTGATATATTTGTTATCACAATGACACAATTTGGTCAGCTTAACTGTCCATTATATTCCCTTTCCCTTTTCTTCTGCCTCCCCCAATTCCTCATCCTGTATTCCACTAGTCTCCCTTCTTTTATTCATAAAAATTCCCCAGTTTTTCTCTTTCACATGAGAAAAAACACATGGCTCATGACTTTCTGAGTCTTGCTTATTTCACTTAATATTCTTTCCAGTTTTAACCATTTTCCTTCAAGTAACATAATTTCATTTTTATTTATGACTGTCTAGAACTCCACTGTGTATATACAACCATATTTTCTTTATCCATTAATTTGTTGATGGGCACCAAGGCTGGTTTAGTAACCAAGTTATTGTGAATTGTGCTGCTATAAACATGAGTATGCATGTATCATTAGAGTATGATGACTAGTTCTTTTGGATAAATAACAAGGAGTGGTATTTCTGGATCATATGGTGGTTCCATTCCCCATCTTTAGGAGGAACCTCCGTACTGTTTTCCAGTGTTTGTAGTAATTTACAAACAAATCATTGGTATTTGTTATTTTTTCTACACATCCTCACTGGCATCTATTTTTATTCTTGATGGCTGCCATTCTAACTGCAGTGAGTTTTATTTTGCATATCTGATTGCTAAGGATGTCGAATATTTTTCATATATTTCTTGGCCATTTGTATTTCTTCTTTTGAGAGATATATGTTTAGTTTATTTGTCCATTTATTAAATGAGTAGGTGGGCTTTCAGTTCTTTATATATTCTGGATATTAATTATCAGTCAGAATTACAGCAGATTCTCTCCCATTCTGTAGATTCTTTGTTCACACTCTTTTGTTTCTTTTGCTATGCAGTAGCTTTTTAATTTAATGCCATCTCATGTACTAATTCTTGGTTATTTTTTTTAGCTTAAGGAGGAAGTCATTGAGTTTAGCTTAAGTTGAGGAAGTCATTGATTGCACCTAAGTTGAAGTGTTGACCCTACATTTTCTTCTAGCAATTGCAAATTGCTAGTCTAGTTTAATTCTAGTCTAATTCCTACGTCTTTGACAAACTGAGTTAACTTTTGTGCAGGGTGAGATATAGGACAAACTTCCATTTTTCTTTTATTTGTTTTGGTTCAGGGGATTGAACCCAGGAGCACTTAACCACTGAGCACATTCCCAGCGCTTTTTTGTAATGTATTTAGAGACATGGTGTGAGTTGCTTAGGGATCTGCTAAGTTGCTGAGGCTCACTTTGAACTCACAATCTCTTGCCTCAGCTTCCTGAGTGCTGGGATTACAGGCATGTGCCACTTGCTTCCATTTTGCTAGATACCAATTTTCTTAGCTCCATTTGTTAAAAAGTTGTCTTTTCTCCAAGATGTCTTTGGCAATGTTGTCAAGGATCAGATGACTATATTCGTGTGGGCTTGTTACTATGCTTTCTGTTCTACTTCATTGATCTATGTGTCTGTTTTTATTGCAGTACCATACTGGTTTTGTTACTATCATCCTACACTATAATGTGAAATTGGGTATTGTGATTGTTTTTTTTGCTCAGAATCACTTTCACTATTCTGGTTGTTTTTGTTCCTCCTCGTGAATTTTAGGGTTTCCCCCTAATTCTGTGAAAAATGACATTGGTATTTTGATGGGTACTCAAAAATCTGTAGATTGATTTTGTTAATATGACCATTTCAGAAAAATTAAGTCTACCTGTTCATGAATATGGAAGTTCATTTTTTCATCTAAAATGAAAAGACACTAGAGTGTCTTTTTTAATCTTTCTAGTTTTTGAGGATATTATGAATGGATTGTTTTCCTAATTTTTCAGTGCATTGCTGATTTATAAACAAGCCAGATTTGTGTGTTGTTTATGTAGCTTGCTACTTAGCTGAACTTGTTTATCCATTCTAGAAGTCTTTTGGTGGAGTGTTTTTGGATCTCTTAAGTACAGAATGGTGATAATTTGACTTCTTCCTTTCCTAGTTGTATCCCTTTTATATCCTTCTCCTGCCTAATTTTGCTGGTTAAAATTGAGTACTATATTGAATAGGAGAGATGAAAGTGGACATCCTTGTCTTATACAAGATTTTATAAGAAATGCTTCCAGTTTTTCTCCAACCAGTATGACATTGGGTATTGCTTTGTCATATAAAGCCTTTATGGTGTTGAGGTAAGCTCTTTTTATTGAGTTTTATTGTTTTGACATGAACGGATGCTGCATTTTATTGAAGTTTTTATGCATCTATTATGATGATCATGTGATTTTAGTTCTATTTATGTGGTGAATTACATTTATTGATTTGCATGTAGTCAACCATCCTTACATCTTGGGAATAAAACCAACTCCATCATGATGTATAATCTTCTTAATTGTGTTAATATGATTTGCTAATATTTTAAGAATGTTTCTATGTTCATTGGGAATATTGGTTTGTAATTTTCTTTCCTGGATGTGTACTTATGTGGTTTTGGTACTGTTAATATAGGCTTCACAGAAGGAATTTGTGAGTCTCACCTTCCCACTATTTCATGAGTTAAGTTGAAGAGCACTAACATTCTTTTCTTTTTTCTTTTTTTTTAAAGATCTGGCTGAATTCAGCTGGGAATGTTTGCTCCTGGGTTTTTCTTTGTTGGAACATTTTTTATTACTGCTTCAATCTTATTGTTATCAGTCTGTTTAGGTTTTCTACATCTTGTTGGTTCAATTTAGGTAGGGTGTATTTGTCCATTTGTTCATTGATTTTCCAACTTATTGGAACCTAAGTTTTCAATATATTTGCTAATGATCCTCTGGTTTTCAGAGATGTCTTTGGTGATATATCCTTTTTCCTAATTTTATTTATTTGGGAATTTTCTCTCTACCTTTTGGTTAATTTGGCTAAGGAGTTCATCAATTTTGCTTATCTTTTCAAAGAATCAATGTTTCATTTTTTAATTCCAGCTTAATTTTTTCTTTGAGCTTAGTTTCTTCCATTTCTTTTGGAATTGAATTATTCATGTTTTTCTAGGACCTTGAGATTCATAGTTTGGTTATTTGGGGTTTTTCTAAACTTTTAATGAAGAAACTCATAGCTACTTTCCTTTTAGAATAACATTCCTAGAGAATCAGAGATTCTGGTATGCTGTTATCTGTATTTCTACTTCAGGAAATTTAAAAAATGCCCCCCACCCCCAATTTCATCTGATCTATTCATTGTTCAAAGGAGAAATGTTTAATCTTCATGTGTTTATGCAATTTCTATCATTTTTCTTGCTGTTCATTTCTAATTTCATTCCATTATAATCTTATAAGATGCAGGAGATCATATCAATTTTTTTTATTTGATGACTTGTTTTGTGACTGAAAATATGTGCTATTTTGGAGAAGGTTCCATGAGTAGATAAGAAAAAAGTGAATTTAGCTGTTGTTGGATGAAATACATTCTATTTATGTGTACTAGGTATATTTGATTTAAACCACTTTTTAGGTCTGAAGCACCTTTACTAATTATTTCTGTATAACCTCTTTATGGGTGAGAAGTTGCATTTAAATCACCCAGTGTTATATATGGGTCTATCTGGGCATTTATGTCCATGACTCTATGTAAATAGGTACACTGACTTTTGGGGCATGGATACTTATTATCGTTATTTCCTCTGTAAAATCCAAACTCAAAATGGAGTCACTCTGGCTTAGGCCTGCATGTATCTGCTAACCTGCTCTTTGTGCTTCTGTGATTAATGCTTTGCTATGCTTGCTTCTCACGGATGGGGGGGGGGGGGAACCACAGGCCGCCAGACCCCCTGGACAGTTACCTAAAGTTCCAGGAACTGAAAGGGGACATAGGAGGCGCTGTCATGGTTGAACTGTAAATAACTATAGATTGAATATTGGCCAAATCCTGTTGTTCTGAGTCATGTAGCTAGCCCACCTTATAATAACCTCTGAAACCCTCACTTCGGGGTCACTCTCTGAAGGAAAGGAGAGCTGACCCCAATAGATTGGCCTGTGTGCCTATTTCCTCAATAAACTTTGCTGCTTCTGCAGAGTTGTCTGGGCTGCACTTCTTGGGGAGAGGTGCAGGTTGGATGCAACACTTCTTGTTGGATTGTTTCCTTTATCAGAATCAAGAGGTCCTCTTTGTCTGTTCCAATTAATTTTGGCTTGAAGTCTGCTTTCAGAGTAGCCATTCTTGCTTGCTTTCAGGCTTCATCCACAAAGATCATTTGTCATTTTTCAATTTCAGCCTGTGATGTCTTTGCCTATAAGTGAAATTACTAGCAAACAGTTGGATTATTTTATTCTACTATGCCAGTCTATGTTTGTTAAAAGGAGTTGAGATGATTTATATTTAGTGATATTTGAGATTTTTATTTCCTGTCATTTTGATTGCTTTATGTTTAACTCAGTTTGAGTACTCATTAATCTTCTCTTCAATGAGATTTGTCCGTTTGTGAGCTATAGAGTTTTCTTCTAATTTCTTCTATGTGCAGTATTTAAGTATTTTCTGCAATGCTGTCTTAGTATCCATGAATTCTTTTTTTTTTTGGTACTAAGAATTAAACCGTGGGGAACTTAACCACTGAGCCACATCCTCAGCCTTTTTTGAGACAGGATCTCACTAAGTTGTTTAGGGCCTTGCTAAGTTGCAGAGGCTGGCTTTGAACTCCTGATCCTCCTCCCTTAGCCTCCTGAGTCCCTGGGATTAGACATGTGCCACCATGCCCAGCTCCATGAATTCTTTCAGTTTATGCTTATTTTGAAGGCTATTTCTTATTATATTCTGAAGGATAGCTTTTCTGGGTATAGAAGTATTGGTTGGCAGTTATTTAAGGGCTTGAAACATCATTCTAAACCCACTTGGATTTTAGAGTTTCTGCTGAAAAGTCAGATATAATTATTATTGGTTTACTTCTAAAGATTACCTGATTAATTTTGGTCTTTTAATGTTGTCCCAAAGTTCTTATATATTCTGATCATACTTTATTATCTTTATTGCTGAGTGCTGAAATTCACAGTCCTCATTTTATAGAATTGAAAATCTGCATGATTAAATTGCTTGGAGAGACTTTCAACTGAATTTTATCAAGTGTTCCATCTCCAACATTGCTAGTTAGTTCCAATTTCAGAATTTCTCTTTATTAAATTGCTATTTCACCTCCTGTTCTTATTTCATTCCTTAGATTTTCTTGTAGTTCACTGATCATTTTAACCATCAACTTTTGAATTATCTGACCAGGATTTCAACCACTTCCATATCAATGGATTCTATTATGGGGGTGTTAGAAACTGAACATTGTCATCTTTGCTTTTTCTCATTTCCTGCATTTGAGATTTGCCATATGCTGGAATGGATCTTTCTCCCACTGTTATTGGGAGGACTCTTTAGTTGGCTGCTTTCATTTTATTATGTGTCCCAAGCCAGGGGTCTATCTCTATGTCAAAGAATCCACTCAATGGGTCACCTTTGATCGTTCCTTTATACCACTCTGTAGGGAGAAGATGATCCCTTCAACTGTGAATACTTAAGAGTAAACCATATACTAATAAGTCATAAGAATTTATTAAAAATGTTTTCTGTAACTCCAGTAGTTCAGAAGTGAAAAGGGGGAGCAATACCTTAATATAGGCTAATGAATTAGTTTTAAAGGAAGTGTAATTGATATTATACTAGATAGGTTATTTAAAAAAATAAGAGACATAAGGAAAAAAGAACATATAGGTAGGCAGAAGGAAGACAGGTGGAAAACCAAAAAGCGAAAAGAAGAAAAAAGGGTAAGAGTATAGAAAAGAACAAGACGGAATGAATAAAAACAACATTATCACAAAGAAGTAGATAAAACAACAGCAACGAAACTAACAAAAACAAAGTAAGCAGGTCAGCAAACAAAATAAAAACAAAAAGAACATAATAAGTGAAAAAAGATAAACAAAAAAGCACAAGAATCTGAAAAAAACTAAAATCAACCAAAAACAAAACAGGGAAACAGAGGGTAGGGAAGGAAACAAAGGGAAACATGATGTGACAAATAGAAAAGAGTATAGAAAGAAGTAATAATAAAAATAGAATGATTAAGCCCAATGAATACACTGCATTTTTTACGGACACACGAACGGAGCTAGGCATGGCGGCGGCTCTTGTCTGCAACTCCAATCACTTGGAAGACTGAGGTCGGAGGACTGAAAATCCAAGGGCCACCTTGGCAACCCACAGAGAACCTATCTTAAAAAGTTTTGGGAAAGAGGCTCAGTGCCAGAGCTCCTCTGGGTTCAATCCCTGCACCAAAACAAGAACAAGACAAAAAAACAAAAAAACCAAACCAAACCAAACCAAAAAAACAACAACAACAAAAAACCCAAATAACAAGTCTACAGGGAGGGGGAAACAAGGTAGGTAGAAGAAATAGGAGAGACAGAAATACAAGAGGGACGAATATAACAAGATAGAATAGTTGTTTAATACCTCCAATTAACACATTATAACATTAAAGATAAAAAATGAATAAAATCAAATTACAAAATGCAATATCAAGGCAATTCTTGCTGAGGATTCCTCCTTTGGAATACCCCACAATTGGCAGTCATAAAAGACATTCAAGCTTTGATTACATAACCTGTCTCTGGGCATGGAGGCAGCAACCACATCAGCTGGCTCCCCTTGACTTCTCTTGATCAGTTGTCTGAGTCAAAAGCTTCCCAACACTCAGGTTGGGAACTCAGGTTCACGTGCCTTTTCATACTGACTTCTGTTGTAAATCTGTACAGTTCTAGTGTGAACACAGCACTCCAAGTTGCACAAAAGCTTTTAAGAGGGTTGGAGGATCTACTCATGCGTCTTCAGTCCTATTGCCTAATGCTTTATTGGCAGCTGAGAGCACAACTTTGTTCTGTGGAAACCGCTGCATCCGTAAAGCTAACCACAGACAGCATACCCACCCTTCTTCTATTTAGTAGGTATCTCTAAAAGTACCACACAATGAGTCATAGCAATTGGGTTAGGTCTGTGTGCACTTATGCCCCAGGGGTTAGTAACAGTTATCTTGCCTGCCCATTTCCCGCTGGCCAGAGTATCTCTGAGAGCATTGTTCACTAATTCTGTGGCTAAAGCAAATGCCTCACACTTCTTCAGGGCAGTGGGGAAGGGTCTGAAATTCCCTTGCACTGAATCTCTAAAAGATTATGGAAAATAAGAGTGCATATATAGGGAAATTCACAATCAAAAAATTGGGAAGACAATTGCTATAAAACACTAATATTATCAAGCAGTAGTAATAAAATTTTGGAAGATTAAAAATTTGTAAGTAAAAAAATTCTTCATAGAAAAAATACACCATAAACAAAAACAAGACTGTCAACTGAGTGGGAAAAGACATTTGCAACTTTTGTTATAGACAAATGGAAAATTTACAATCTAAAGGTTACTTTCAATCCAGTAAAAAATAACTAAATTTGGAAAGTAATTAAAATAGTTTTACAGAAACTAATGACATAGCTTGACAGAAAAGAAAACAGAAGTACTTTTTATACACATGGCAGCTAAGAAAATGCTGGATCACAATGGAATGAGTAAATTAAACATTAATAGTGGGATATTAAAAATGCATACACTTCAAGTAATTCTATTTCAAATGCCATCTGTATGAAGATATTAACTATAATAATAAAAAATAATTTAGGTATTAATTTGGGTTGAACAAACTTATGAAACTGTCAGAAACTGATCAAGAAGTTCTATGTGTACTGCTATTCTAGAACAATTTCCCAGATATTGTAGTTTAGACCCAGATATTTAGATTTTAACAAATTAGTGTTATGTCCACTGTTACAGTACTATGCAGAATAGTTATCATTGCCTTAAAAATTCCCTTTGCTCTACCTCTTCATTCCACTCCCCACTGGTTTAACCACTATCATAGTTTTGACTTTTTCAGGTCATATAATTGGAATCATACAATATTTAACGTTTTCAGATTGGTGTTTTCATTTAGGAATATACATTTGTTTCCTTCATGTCTTTAAAGATCATTTATTTTTAGCAGTGAACAATCTTCCATTGTGTGATATGTTATCCATTAAATCATACTTGGTTAGTATATAATTATTTTTATGCATTATAGAATTTAGTTGGATATTACTTTGTTGGTGTAATATCTTCTTGTGGTTTTGGTATTTGGGCAATGCTGGCCTCACAATGAAAAGAAGGAAAATTTTTGTAAGTACCATTTCTTAAATGTTTGCTAGAAATCACCAAACTATGTGTGCTTCTTTTTAAAATTTATTTTTTAACTGATAACATTAAAACAAAAATTAGACATATGAATGGGGTAATGTGATGTTTCAATACATATATGCACTAATGCTTATTAAATCAGGTAAGTAAACTATCTATTCATAAACATAATTTACAGTGAAAACTTTCAAAATACTTTTAGCTGTTTGAAATGCACATTACTGTTATCTATAGTCACCCCCACTGTGAAATAGCACATCAGAACTTCTTGACTCTAATCTGATTGCCATTGGTTAACCTTTTACCTTCCCCTCCTGTACTCTCATTTTGGAAGGTTACTGACTGATCAACTCTTTGATAGACATGGGCTTTTCATTTCATCTATTGCTTCTTGTGTGCATCTTGGTAGTCTATCAAGATATTGGTCCATTTCATTTAAGTTACCAAGTCTGTGGGCAGAGCTGCTTAGAATATTCCTTTTAATATTCATAAGATCAGTACTAATGGCCACATTTATTTAGTGGATCTGTGCCATAGGCTGTAACCTTTACAAATTCTTTTATTTAAAATCTCTTTCAGTGAGCCTTGAAGGGATTGGAATTGGGTAATTTGCTCTCCTCCCCTCTTATAAGGCAGTTCTTTTGCTTGTTAGGTAGACATTCTACAGAACATCTGTAGAATGCTCTAGGCAAATTTCAAGTTACTCCCTTTGCTCCAACTTGGGTTAAAAATGAAGGGAATTTTATGTGATGGTCATGGAGAACCTGGTGGGGCTGTCAGGAGAAAAGCCTGAGCAAGCATCAAGGTGGAGTGAGAACTTATTAAAAACTCCCAACAGCATTTCAGTGATTCTTTTCAATATCCTGTTCTGAAATTTTCTTGGTCCTTTTTGCTCAAATGCCAGAATAATGTGTATTGAGAGAAAACATGCCAAGTCTGGTAAATTTCCCGTTCTCAGTGATTACTCTGGCTTTCCTTCCTATATATATTCCACATGGACATTATTCATCATGTAAGCTGAGTGGCCAATTTGAATTCAGAACTGCCTTTCTTCATTACTGAGATTCCTGAAGATGAACTTGGAAAGGTACCACTTCACAGCATATTAGCCAGCAGGGACCCAGTGGGTTTGTTCCATCTCCTCAGACCCACAGAAATTCCAATGACCTTGGCCAGCTACCTAACTCTTCCATGCTGAAGCCCATGATAGCTGGTACATTGGTGTTTTTGCTCACTGTGGAACATTTTATTCTTGGCAATATATATACATTTTTTTCTTACAGGGCCTTGAGTCTGTGGATCTTCCAAACCAGGTAGTTGAACCATATAATCATTGTCACCACCAGCCCTTGTGCAGAACAGGTGTCAGGATCGTGGTGTTCTAGCTGAGTGCCATAGTTGCCAATGGTCCTCCAAAGAAAGGCTGTTTGGAAAGGTCCCCCAGGAGTTTTAATTAAAATTTCTAGCTAGTTCACCTTCTAGCAATTTATCAATGTTACTGTTAAAGTGTTCCTATCAATGCTTCAAGTACATTTATATATGTGTATATGTACATATGCACATTTATGCATTAATTCAGGAGGGAGGTCTTTCTGTGACTTCAATTATCTAATGGATCTAAGAAAATCATTTTTTTTGTTTTCATTTTCTTCAGTTTTGTTCTTCTTGTGAAAGTCAAGTGAAAGTGAAAGTCAAGTTCTTTGCATGTCAATTTTGCTAGAAATTGGAAGTATGAATCCTTCTATAACTTGAATTTGGCATCATTTACTTATATTCATTCCCTAACTACCCTCCCTCAATTCTCCAAATAGAAAATCTCATTTATAACTTATAAAATGATACTATTGCCCGTATGAAAGACAGATCTAAAAGAACATTTAAAAAAACAAATTTAACTATATATAATGATCAATGAACTAACCTTCTGAAGAAATACGGACTCTGGAAATATCAGCACAATGATGTGAAGTTAAATAATACATCAAAACATCACAGCAAATCAGACATTATACTACTTGGATCAACTTATAATAGCAATAACCCAAGTCTCTTACTCAGTAGCTCAAAAATAGCAGCAACAGAAGTCACGGCTTCAATCAGTCTAATAATCTCCCAAGTGTTTGCATAAAATGTCATTCAGACTACATGGTTCAAAGTGACCTTGCTTACCATTTTCTTCAGTGTTTTAACGCAGCAAGCCCCAAATATGTATTACCAAATTATTGTTGTTCTTTATCTCATACAATTTTATAATACTCTTATAACTCTTCCTTTATATTATAACCAGAGATTTATATTTTTCATTATTTTTGTAAACATCATACATAAGTCTTTACTGTGAGATAAACAGGAATAAACATTTATAGACTTCTTAAAAAGAGGTTAAAAGTGGCAAAATAGGAAAACTAATCTATATTAAGTTGAAAATCAATGAGACTATTACACATATGTGGCTTAAGTAGTCAAGTTTCATTTAAAAATTGATTTGTCCTTAGTATCTAGAAATCCATCAAGAGCTAGAAATACAATGAGATCCAAATCCTAGACATATTGTTTTCTTATTAAAATGTGGCAAACTCTGTCTAGGCTTTTTAAAATTTTTTAAAATATTTTTTTAGTTGTTGATAGATCTTTACTTTATTAATTTTTTGTGGTGCTGAGGATCAAACCCAGTGACTCACGCATGCTAGGCAAGTGCTCTACCACTGAGTTACAGCCTCAGCCCCTAGGCTTTTTATACATAATCTCTTATAGGAAGTTCAAAAAAATCACCATGTGTGACTTCAGAACAAATTTTACAGGCACTCATTAATTGGAAAATACTGTGACATTCAAGGGAAGGCAGATTGAAAAAATAAAAAAATACCTTCAAAGACAAAAATATTTACTTAACAATACTTAAAAATAGCTACTTAAAAGAAATAAATTATATTGGAGTGCAACCCAGATTAGTAGTCAATAAAATTGTCACTCTTGTTGCAGACAAACATGATGTATAAAGTTTTCTACTCTATTTCCCCTCAAGGAAGATAAACACTTATTGATAATCTAATTACAAGAGGTTCATTTGTGTTATTCTTCTAATAAGTCCATATTATTCTCATTTCATAGAATACTAAAAAAGGTTAAATGAAACTTTCCTTACACAGAGCCAGAAGTCAAACTGTATATATTTAGAAAATCTATGAAAATATGGCTTTAAAAAGTTAAAACATTTATTATAAAGTCCACAAATACCAATAAAGCCAATCATAATTTCATTATTTGGGAGCTATTACTGTTCATTTCTCATTATACATTTATGCACACATATATACACACATATAGCTTCAAGACAGACTTATAATTTTTTTTTTTTTTTTTTTTAGAGTTTGGTTTATTACTTTTTCTACTTTACTAGCCCAAAATCACTTTCTATGTACTTTAAATATATTTCAAAATCTGGATATATATTATACTGATTAACCAATCTCCTACTGTCCATAGTATATAGGACAGTTTCCAAATTTTTTGCCATAATTAACGTTGTAAACAAATACTAATGTATCTAAATACACCCTTATTTCCTTAGGATAAATTCCTAGAAGTGAAACTGCCCAAAAGAACACATTTCTTAATTTTCTTGGGAGTGATAAAATGATTAAGGGGATTGAACTCAGGGTCTCAAGCATGCTAGGCAAGCACTCCCCACGGAGCTACATTCCCAACTTTTTTACTTTTTGAGGCAGGTCTCACTAAGTTGCCCAGGCTGGCTAGAACTTGCTACCCTCCTACCTTATTTCCCCATTAGCTGGTATTACATGTATGGTCCACCATGCCCAACTATACCTTTGGGGAATTTTCAATCATAAATCAATCTATGTTTGAATCTTGGGTCATCCTTTCTGAGAATACAACATGAACTTTAAAATATCTTATTCTAACCAAAGGAACTTAGGCTGTTTTTAGAATCCTTTCAGTTCTAACATGCTAATTAACTGTTTGTATTACACAAATCACTAGGTAGTTCATATTACAATTTGTAAGCAAATAAAAATCCTGCCTAATTGAGCATAGACAATGTTTTTTTTTAAATGTTTATTTTTTAGTTGTAGGTGGACAGAATATCTTTATTTTTATGTGGTCTGAGGATTGAACCCAGTGCCTCAAGCGTGCTAAACGGGCACACTACCACTGTGCCATAACCCCAGCCCAAACAATGTTGTTTTTTACTAGGACTAATCATAAACCTTTCTCTTTGAAGTCTGATAAAAGGATAAGGCTAGATAACTCTTACTAATGCAATTTGTCTTCTGGTAAGTGAGATGAAAACAACTCTCAAAATAACTGAAGATAATATAATGGAAAGGCAGACTCATGTTCACTACCAACTCGTTGCCAAAGGCTCAGCTTCTTACTGGAAAGTTAGTTTTAAATAACATAATGAAATGGAAATCTGGGCTACTCTTAAATCACTTTGAAACTGCCACTCCCTTATCAGACTTTTGGTAGGTATTCTAAGATTACCCATCTTTTTTTGTGTGATTCTAAGAGTATATAAACACTGAGTGTCCTTGGGGAATTAGAAATTGAAAAAATACATCTACTATAGAGGAAAAATGCTTGCTTCTCTTTGTAATGAATGGCTGATATGAAGGAATATTGTAGCTCAATAAGCAAAAAAGAATCAGGACAGCATTCATTCATGGGAATGTGATAACTGAATGTTCTCTAGTGTATTTAGGAAATGCTTAGATAAAAACTAAGTCACCTAGTCTTTAAATAGCAACAAGAATTAGACACAAAATGCTGATAAAATCTGAAAGTGATTTGCATATTCAAAAGAACCCTTCTTTTTAATGGGTTCTCCTTAACTTATGGACTAAACGAAGTACTTATGAGGCCCATTATCCACATTATTAAAAAAAATCAAAATATTTGCCTATTTTGTTTTAACATTATCTTGAATGCAAGCTCAATGAAGGCTAGAAATGTGTAATTATGTTCTTAATCCAAAAGAACATAACATATCCTCAGTGAATCATATTCACTGAGGATAATAAACATTTAATTCTTATCAGTGATTGCTGAGAGCGCCAAGGAAAGTGATGACCCAAACAAACACTCTCACTAAGAAAAGTGCTACAATAGACAGAAAGAAATGTAGAATGATGTTTAATTAGTACTTACCATGAGTGCTGAAGTATGGATTTTCTTCTTCAGAAAGATCAAAAATAGGTAAGATTATATTTTTTAAAAGCCTATTAAAAAAAAATATATATGGAGTACAGTAAGCCCCCTCATTATCTACAGGGGATATATTCCAAGACATAAAATGCCTGAAACCAAGTATAGTAACATTTTTACATATATTCTTTCCTATACATACATATATACAATAGATTTATAAGTGAGGTACAGATTACAATAAATAAAAAACAATGATAACAATAAAACAGAACAATTATAACAATATACTATAGTAAAAGTTATTTACATGTGCTCTTTCTCTCAAAATCTTATTGCACTCTACTCACCTTTTTTCTTATTATGTAAGATGATACTTAAAGGAAATACTTTATTGATTTCCCTGCAGAATATGCAAATTGCCAGCACTGCTATACTTGTAGTTTGGGGCCATTATTAAGTACTGTAAAATAAGAATTACTTATACACAAAGTACTCACTACAATACCCTAACAGTTGATTTGATAATTGAAATGTCTACTACATGACTATGAATAGGTAACATAAAAAGCATAGACCTATTGGGTAGAGATGATTTATGTCTCAAGATAGAATAAAATGATACCAGATTCCATCATACTACTCAGAATGATATGCAATCTAAAACTTATGAATTGTTATTTTTGGACCAAGACTGCCCATGATAACTGAAAATGAAGAAAGCAAACCCACAGATAAAGTAGGAGAAAGAACTTTATATGCCTATACAGGTCTATATAGGTCTTTAAGAATAGGCAAATTGAATTCTTTAAATATATACATAATTGTAAGAACAGGCTAGATCTTCATTGTCCAGTAGAATGGTTAATAAAACAAATTAAAATAAAATTAAAAATCCAATGCATTAATTGAGCAGGCCACATTTCAAGTAGTTAAGAGCCACAAGTGGTTAATGGCTATGGTAATGGACAGCACAGGTATAGGATACTATAATGCTAGAAAATTCCTTGTGGCAGAACTGGTCTAGGCTGTGCGTAGAGATGCTTTTTTTTTGGAGGGGGTACCAGGGTTGAACAAAGGGGAGTTTAATAACCGAGCCACATTGCCAGCCTTTTTATTTTTTATTTTGAGACAGGGCCTCACTAAGTTACGTAGGGCCTTGCTAATTTACTGAGGCTGGCTTTGAACTTGCGATGCTCTTTCGTAAGCCTCCTGAGTCACTAGGATTATAGGTGTGCGCTACTGTGCCCAATCAACAAATGCTTACATTATAAAAACATGATTTTCCTTACGTTCTGGTTATTCATACATTTATTTTTAAACTTTTTGTTCTTTTCACTTTATAAAACCTTGTTCTTCAGTTACATATTTGCAGATGTTTTCATATTATAATATACATATAATTTCAAGAGCTATAGATTGTACCTCTGTAGAACAAATAATTTAAAAATGTTTTACTTTGCACAAGACTTTTAAAACAATGTGTAGAATTGAACACAATGTATGTAAATATAATAAAAGTACTATAGTTTTGTATTCCTTAATGCAATTAAATGCAAAAATGTACTTAACTTTTAAACATAAATTCAGAAAATTATGGTTGAAAAATAGAATTAAAGCTAAATTCACCTGAATCAAATAGAGATATAGTGAAAAAAGCAAATTAATAGTTACAATGGTATAGCAATAAAATCATACAAAATGTTGATATAAAAATTTAAACACTACACTTAGAACTAATTAAATTAAAAACACTAAAATGTTCCTTTGAACAAAATAATATCTAATCTATTCTTTTTTTTTTTTTTTTGGTACTGGGGATTGAACTCAGGGGTACTCGACCACTGAGCCACATCCCCAGCCCTATTTTGTGTTTTATGTAGAGACAGGGTCTGACTTAGTTGCTTTGCGCCTCACCCTTGCTGAGGCTGGCTTTGAACTCGCGATTCTCCTGTCTCAGCCTCCCTAAGTGCTGGGATTACAGGCTTGAGCCACTGCGCCCGGCTTCTAATCTATTCTTTACAATTAAATGGCACAGAGGTTTCCAAGATGGCAGAATAGAGGAGGAAGTAGACTTAACATATATAGAGTGTTCCATCCATCAACGTGCGAATACACTTTTTTCCTAGCAGCACATGGATCCTTTTCCAAAATAGATCATATGTTATGTCACAAAGCCAGTCAGAGATACTATCCTGCATCCTATCTGACCATAATGAAATTAAAAGTCAACAAATAAATGACTTGACTCTTCATCTCAAAGCCTTAGAAAAAGAACAAACCAACACCAAAAGAAGTAGAAGACGGGAAATAATTAAAATCAGGGTGGTGCAAGCCTGTAATCCCTGCACTTAAGGAGGCTGAGACAGGAGAATTGTGAGTTCAAAGCCAGCCTCAGCAACGGCGAGGCACTAAGCAACTCAGTTGAGACCCTGTCTCTACATAAAACACAAAATAGGGCTGGGGATGTGGTTCACTGGTAGAGTGCCTCTGAGTTCAATCTCCAGTACCAATCAATCAATCAATAAATGAAATAAAATAAAATAAAATCAGGGCTGAAATCAATGAAATTGAAACAAAAGAAACAATTCAAAAAATTGACAAAACAAAAAGCTGGTTCTTTGAAAAAATAAACAAAATTGACAAACCCTTAGCCACTCTAACAAAAAGGAGAGAGAAAACTCAAATTACTAAAATTCGTGATGAAAAAGGAAATATCACAAAAGACACTACTGAAATACAGACAATAATTAGAAACTATTTTGAAAATTTATACTGCAGTAAAATAGAAAATTCTGAACACATCAACAAATTTCTAGAGGCATATATCCTACACAAACTGAACCAAGAGGTCATACACAAACAGATCAATTTCAAGTAAGGAGATAGAAGATGCCATCAAGAGCCTGCCAACCAAGAAAAGCCCAGTTCCAGATGAATTCTCAGCTGAGTTCTACAAGACCTTCAAAGAAGAATTAATATCAATACTCTTCAAACTATTACATGAAATAGAAAAGGAAGGAACCCTTCCAAACTCGTTCTCAGGGTGATACTCACCCTGATTCCAAAACCAGACAGACACATCAAAGGAAGAAAAATTTCAGAACAATATCCCTGATGAACATAGATACAAAAATTCTCAATAAAATTCTGGCAAATTGGGGCTGGGGTTGTGGTTCAGTGGTTGAGTACTTGCCTCACATGTGTGAGGCCCTAGGTTTGATCCTCAGCACCACATAAAATAAATAAAAGTATTGTGTTTATCTACAACTAAAAAAATATTTTAAAAAAATTCTGGCAAATTGCATACAAAACCATATCAAAAAAATAGTGCACCATGATCAAGTGAGGTTCATTCCAGGGATGCAAGGTTGGTTCAACATATGGAAATCAATTCATGTAATCCATCACATCAATAGACTTAAAGAGTCATATAATTTTATCAATTGATGCAGAGAAAGCATTTGACAAAATACAGCATCCTTTTATGTTCAAAACAGTAGAAAAACTAGGGATAGTAGGAACACACCTCAACTTTGTAAAAGCTATCTATGCTAATCCCAAGGCCAACATCATCCTAAATGGACAGAAATTGGAAGCATTCTCTCCAAAAACAGGAACAAGACAGGGAAGCCCTCTTTCAGCACTGCTACTCAACATAGTCCTTGAAACACTAGCCAGAGCAATTAGATAGAAGAATGAAATTAAAGGGATACAAATAGGAAAAGAAGAACTCAAACTATCATTATTTACAGATGACATGATTCTATACTTACAGGATCCAAAAAATTCTTCCAGAAAACTTCTAGAATTAAATGAATTCAGCAAAGCAGCAGGATATAAAACCAACACCCGTAAATCAATTGCATTTCTATACATCAATGATAAGCCCTCTGAAAGAGAAATTAGAAAAACTAGCCCATTCACAATAGCCTCAAAAAAAAAAAAAACTTGGGAATCAATTTAACAAAAAAGGTCAAAGACCTCTACAATGCAAACTACAAGATGCTGAAGAAAGACATTGAAGACCTTAGAAGATGGAATAATCTCCCACGCTCCTGGATAGGCAGAATCAATATTGTCAAAATGGCCATACTACCCAAAGCACTATATAGATTCAATGCAATTCCAATTAAAATTCCAACATCATTCCTTATAAAAACAGAAAAGGCAATTATGAAATTCATTTGGAAGAATAAGAGACCCAGAATAGCCAAAGCAATCCTTAGCAAGAAGAGT
>CM053409.1:72359034-72434926 GCA_028644305.1 Xerus rutilus | reverse complement strand
AAACCAAACCACCCACTCAATAAATGGGCCAAGGAGCTGAACAATTAGTTCTCAAAAGAAGATATTCAATCGATCAACAGACATGAAAAAATATTCAACATCTCTAGCAATTAGAGAAATGCAAATCAAAACTATTCTAAGATTTCATCTCACACCAGTCAGAATGGCAATTATCAAGAACACAAACAACAATTAGTGTTGGCGAGGTTGTGGGGGAAAAGGCACACTCATACATTGCTGGTGGGACTGCAAATTGGTACAATCTGGAAAGCAGTATGGAGGTTCCTTAGAAAACTTGGAATGGAACCACCATTTTACCCAACTACCCCACTCCTTGGTTTATACCCAGAAGACTTAAAAACAGCATATTACAGTGACGAAGCCAATTCAATGTTTATAGCAGCTCAATTCACAATAGCTAAACTGTGGAACCAACCTAGGTGTCCTTTGATAGATAAATGGATAAAGAAACTGTGGTATATATACACAATGGAATATTACTCAGCAATAAAAGAGAATAAAATCATGGCATTTGCAGGTAAATGGATGGAGTTGGAGAATATCATGCTAAGTGAAGTAAGTCAATCCTAAAAAACCAAATGCCAAATGTTCTCTCTGATAAGTGGATGCTGATCCATAATGTGGGGGAGGACCCAGGAAGAATGGAGAACTTTGGTCAGAGGGGAGGGAGGAGAAGGGGGCATGGGGACAGTGAAGATGGTGTAATGAGATGGACATCATAGCCCTGGCTTTATGTATGACTGTATATATGATGTGATTCTATATCACATACAACCAGAGAAATAAAAAGTTGTGCTCCATCTGTGTACAATGAATCAAAATGCATTCTGCTATCATGTGTACCTAAGTAGAGTAGAATAAAATTAAAAATAAAATAAAATAAATAAAAACTTGAAATAAACAAAAAAACTTGCATGATAAAAATTAAAAGAATTTGCAACTAGAAAATATGAACAATAAAATATACTCCATAAGATATTTCATGAAGAAATGAAATAAAAAATAAAAGTGGAAACCAGCAAAGGGAAGAAGTATATTAAAAGAACAATGAATCAATGGAGTAACCAATTCAAGTTAAAAACTACAAATAAATCAAAATGACAGGGAATAAAAATCATATCTCCACAGTAATACTGAATGTAAATGGCCTAAACTCATCAATTGAAAGACAGACTGGCAGATTTGATTAAAAAGCAAGACCCTAAAATATGCTCTCTTCAAGATAAATAAAATAAAATAGTTGGGAATCAATCTAAGAAGCGAGGTAAAAGACCTCTGTGATGAAAACTATAGAACTTTAAAGAAAGAAACTGAAGAAGACCTTAGAAGATGGAAAGATCTATGCTCTTTGATAGGCAGAATTAGTATGTCAAAATGGTCATACTACCAAAAGTGCTATACAGATCAATGCAATTCCTATTAAAATCCCAATGGCATTCTTCATAGAAATAGAAAAAGCAGTTATGAAATTCATTTTGAAAAATAAAGAGACCCAAAATAGCCAAAGCAATCCTTAGCAAGAAAAGTGAAGCAGGAGGCATCACAATACCAGACCTAAACTAGAGAGGCATAGTAACAAAAGTGGCATAGTACTGGCACCAGCACAGACATGAAGACCAATGGTACAGAATGGTACTTCACTGAAGAAACAGGATCGGTCAACAAATATATGATGGTTCATCATCTTTAGCAATAGAAAAATGCAAATTAAAACTATACTGAGATGTCATCTCACTTTAGTCAGAATGGCAATTATCAAGAATACAAGTAACAATAAATGTTGGTGAGGGCATGGGGAAAAAGGTCCACTCATACATTGCTGGTGGGACTGCAAATTGGTGCAACCACTCTGTAAAGCAGTACAGAGGTTCCTCAGAAAACTTGGAATGGAACCACCATTTGACCCAGTTATCCTATTACTTGGTGTGTACCCAAAGACTTGAAATCAGCATACTATAGTGACTCAGCCACATCAATATTTACAGCAGCTCAGTTCACAATAGCTAAGCTATGGAACCAACCTAGATGTCCTTCAACAGATGAATGGATAAAGAAAATGTGGCACTTATACATGATGGAGTATTATGCAGCCATAAAGCAGAATAAAATTATGGCATTTGCTAGTAAATGGATGGAACTGGAGACTGTCATGCTAAGTAAAATAAGCCAATCCCCTCAAACCAAAGGCTGAATGTTCTCTCTGAAATGCAGATGCTGACTCACAATAGGTGGTGGTGGTGGTGGGGATGTGGAGCTTCACTGGACTGGGGGGGGCGAATGGGGGAATGGAAGTGGGATTGGAATGGGAAAGACAGAATGAATCGGTTATAACTTTCTATGTTCATGTATGAATACATGACTAGTGTAACTCCACATCATGTATAACCACAAAAATGGGAAGTCATACTCCATGTATGTATATGTTAAAATACATTCTGTTATGTATAACTAAAAATAAAAAATTAAATGACCTAATTAAAAATTATTTATACATTAAACACACATCACACTATAATTAACAACAAATACATTTCTGAATATGTAGCAAGGATAGAATACAAACTGTCCTATGTAAATCCTAAGAAATTTGTAAGTGATTGGAAGTGCTATGAGGTCAAAATACATTTTACAAAGAGAAAATATAAACTAATATGCCTTACAAATCGCTCTATAAATTATTAGTTTTTTATTAGTGATGTAATCATTTTACACAATAGCTATTTTGTAATTTTTATACATTATTTTCGATAACTGCTGTATTTTATTTTCAAATTTGGAGTTTCTGCTATTTTTCTTCATTTTAAAGACAATTATTTTAAATTCACTAATTTCTCTAAGGCTACTTTAGAGACAAACTTCTTTGTATCATATCTCTTTTTGCTAAATAATTGTTTTCAACATATCAATCTTTAAAAATGTTTTAAGAAAGTTTGATTTTAAAACCTAAGTAAGGTCATGTGCCCAGTGTTATGTCATTTCTTTTAGTAATAGACCACATTTACCATGGTGGTCCCATAAATGATATTGCCTAGTGACGTCTTAGCCATCTTCGTTTGTGTAAACACATTCTATGATGTTCACAAAATCACTTAACTATGTATTTATCAAATCATATCCTTGTTGTTAAGTCACCTGTGATGACTGCAATCACAAATGAGGACAAGAGTAGAAGTTAAGAAAGACAATAATGTAGGTTTCTTAAGAATATTCTAATGTAACAACCAAAGAAAGTTTAAGCAAAAAAAAAGCCAAAAACAAAAAATAAAGCTTTAAAAAAAATTTCTACTCAAAACACCAAATAAAACATGCATCAAATTATGATCTTTACTAAATTAACTAGATAAGAATTTCCCATTGTTTGGAGTCACAAATTACTTCCCTTAACCACCCCCATCAATACATAAATACACCCAAATTATCATTAGATTACAAATTCCAAAATGTCATAATGTCTATATACTAAGATTCACAGTTTCTGGACTTATTTTTCCACCACTTAAACTGTGAATCATTGCTATCATGTGAGAGTGTTTGTTCAACTCTTCTTGTTGAAGTTTCACCAAATTTTCTTTCTCTTCCAAACGACCTTCTAATTGGGCTTTTTGAACCTCTAGAGAGGAAGCCTATGGAATTGGGAAAGGGAGAAGGAGAAATGAAAAATTGAGAAGAAAAATAACTCAGTATGCTTTCTCTTCAGGTATTTTAAGATCCTTTATTTTTCATTTGTAAAACAACCATTTCAAGATAATAATATAATATGTATTATATTTTAGTTAGCTAAATTATATGATAAAGATAATAATATAATGCAAATTAGAAAGATACTTTCAACTGTCTTTTTAAGTCAATAGCTAGCAGCTAAAATTTTGCAGAAACTACTATATATTACTATATTGACAATTAGTAAAAATTGCATTAAAGCAGACCACAAAAAATGTAAAAGTGGTATTTAAATTATATGGCTCTTTTATTACTCATGGTCTATAATCGTTTAGTCTTTTAATCCTGGTCTGTTTGTATCTTACTGGTAATATAATGGGCCAGAAAGCATAATTCATGGCTATCATGAATTATGATATGGCTATCATGAATTCATCACCCATCACTCAAGATGGGTGATCATAATATAGAAAGAGCACTATTTTTATATTTAGAAGATATGTTCATTATTGTGTTTATTAACTGTTACTTCAGACTTCATTTATAAGTTGCAATGTAATAATACTTAGGTATTAGTACAATATTTATTAATGTAAAGATAAGAAAAATGTTTTGAGTTTTTTGCAAATTACCAAGTTCTAAACAGCTATGAAGGAAAATTATTATTACCAACATCATAAGCAGAAATGTAACTATATACTTGTACATAGCTACTTGCATATGACATCAAGGACTAGGAATTCCTTTCTGTATTTTTTGAACACCTAAAAGCTGTTAAGTACTGGCATACAGTATATATTTAATAAGTGTTAAATAATTTTATGAAAAACAGGGTAATCATATTGTGAGAGAGCCCTCATAACAAATGACAGTCAAATGGCTTTGAGATCCTAATACCTTTTAACAAAATACTAATAAAACAACATAAGTTTGCCCAAATTCACCCTTTTCAAATGAAACCTAACAGTCTTACCTTAATGCTCAACTCCTTTCTTATCTGTTCTGTTCTGTTTAATTCTTTCCTAAGGATACCAATGGATTCTTCCTTATCTTCCCTTTCCTTTTGTAAGACTTTAATCTTTTCTTCTTGTGCTTTTGTTTTTTGATGCAAATCTTAAAACAAATAAATAGCCAGCTATGTAGTCAGTGATCTTATACTACATATTATCCTAAAAAGCTTTAGTAGCTACTATAAAAGCAAAAAAAGGGGGGGCAATAAAGGGCAATGAGGCAGATGAAGAAATATCTTGCTGCAAATACATGTCTTACAGAAATTTGCTGAATAAAAAATACAATGAAACTCTTCCACTATGCAAGTATACCACAGAAGTTACCAAGTCTTCATTCCATTGCTGGTGGCTTCTGTTATAAATACAGTACATATCAAAGACAGGAAGAACAACTCTCAGAGCTTATAGGTTAGGGAAAAAAAGAGCAAAAACTATGAAAAATTATATAGGTATGTTTCTATACTCTGAGGCAAGTAAGTTAGAACAAAAATGTTTTTGTGGATCATTTCACGGATGCAGCATTAAGAAACTAGAAGCTAAAAGTTACCTAACAGTGCCACCTGCTGTTAAGTTTCTAAAAATTTTAAAATTTTAAATGGCAATCATTTCTTCTATTCCTAGTTTTCAAAAAATATATTGCGTTTTCAATTTGATCAAGCTAAGGAAACTGCTTCTATGAAATGTTACAAAAAGAAAAGAGAAGTTGTTTAGAATCTCATTTAAGGTTTAAAAAAGTTGAGAAGCAAAAAATAATTAAAAAGTAAAGCAAGCCACACATGCTTTTTCTTCCAGTGCAAAACATTTTAAAAATAGACAATGTGTTAAACAAGAAGTTACTTACTTGCTAATTTACATTCTCTATCTACCAACTGGTTCTGGACTTCTTTTCTCTGTTCTTCTTTCTCTAGCAATTGGGCAATAGTTCTGAAGAAAGAAAAACCATTGGACCATATTATTTGTGACATTTTGTTCCCAACAAGTATTTCACCAGAAAACATCACAAGAACCACAAATACTTGTGAAATCTGCCAAATATATATTTGCTTTTGTATAATCCCAATCAGAATATAAAAAATATTAGAATAAAAACATTTTACTTTTCATTTTGTTGCTTGAGTGACTCATTCAACTTTTTCACTGTCTCAATTTGTTTATTCAGAGAATCACATGTGATCTGCAAGTCTTTATTCTTCTGTTCAGTAGTTTCATTCCTAAAATGACAATAAATTGATAACTTTATGAAAGAAAACACAATGGGAGAGCAATGTTAAGAGGAAGAATGTTATGAACAAACCGATTTCAATGAACTCTAAGAGAGTAAAGACATGTTCAGGCTGATTGATGCGGTTAGAAATTAATAAAAAATAGATATATGTGAGACAAGCTGGATACAGTGGCGCATGCCTATAATCCCAGTGGCTCAGCAGACTGAGGCAGGAGGATCTCAAGTTCAAAGCCCTAGCAATGGCAAGGAGGTAAGCAGCTCAGTGAGACCCTGTCTCTAAATAAAATACAAAATAGGACTGGGGATGTGGCTCAGTTGTTGAGTGCCCCTGAGTTCAATCCCTTGTATCAAAAAAAAGAAAAAAAAAATGTGAGACATTATCATTATCCTTATTTATGGATACAGTTTTAGTTTACCTACTTGGCCAATGAAGAAGTTCTATTTTTGGGTAGACACAAACAGGTCCCAGTAGAAAGATTAAAACAATCAATCAAAAAACCCAAAACAAGAAAAATGGGTGGCACTGGCCAAAATTGGCCAACAGAAATATTTCTTTTGGAGTAACCCTCTATTGGAATCCCTTTCACTCTGTGAGAACTGTTTATTTTCCTTTTGCTTGAATAAATCTTATTCTTTCACACTCAAAAACAAATAAAATCCATCTGTCCATCACACAGTTCTTACCAATCTGAATTTGAACACTTTTATTGAATTTGAATACCTTTAGATAGTCCTGATAATTAAAAGTGATCACTCCCCAGATAGCTTCCCTTGTTAAATGCTTAGCCATTGAAGTTTTACTTTTGGTGGACAGAAGGTCACAGAAACCATGTATTTCTTTTGAACTACTACTTACTTATTCTCTACATTTACTGGCCAAAGTCTTATATATTACTATATTAACAAAGAGTGCATGTTATCAGTGGTGCCTCAGAAGTTGTTGGGGGAAATACCTTGTTTAGAAATCAATTTGTTATCACAAATATTCTAGATGCTATTCATTTTCCACCATCTATTTTTATTGATCGACAAATAAATAAATGAATCTTGCAAAGTTAAAAATTTCTACATCTGTACTGACACAATTAAAAAAATTAAAACAATAAAAGAATTCCTCAGAGTGTCTTTATTTTTATTGGTTGCTAGAATATACATAATAGTTCCTGGTCTTCCTTCAAATTCAGAAGTTTTATATGACCATAGATCTCTAGAAGTACTTATAGGTGAATTGCTGTGTATAACCTTTTTGGATATAAATCTGGAAATATCTATCAAAATTTTAAAATGTACATACTCTTTAATCCAGTAACTCACCTAGAACTTATTCTACAGATCTTTAGTCATACATGTAAATACATATAATTTAACGTCATTAAGAGATGAATTAAACACTAAACTAAATCTCTACACTATTGAGGTCAAATGTTAGGAAACTGCCAACCTACAACTACTTTTTGACCCACAGAAAGGAAAATTTGTATGGTTTGACATATGATAATTTTGACAAATAAGTTCATTCAACAATTATTGAGGTGCTTAATTATATATGCATCAAGCACCAGTTTAGGCTATACGGATTTGACAGTGATAAGAACAAATTTATTCTTGTGGAGCTTACATACTATGATTGGTGACTATATGAATAAAAGCAGCAAAGTTAACTGGAAAGAAATATACTTATATTTCCAACTTTTCTAATGAGTTTGAGGAAGCAAAAGCCCATTTCATTATGACTTAAGTTTCGTGATAACTACTTATTTTATGGCACTAGGGTCACAGAAAAAAAATGCAGTGTGTTCATTCTAGGTTGTAACCTCACAGAAACCTTAACTTTATTTACCTCTGAAGAAGTTCCATGTAGGATTTTGTCAGTATTTCATGTTCTTCAGCCACAGACTCTAACTTCCTATTATGCTGAAAGAGATGCTCAATATCACTTTGGGCTCTTTCTGACTCAAGTTGCTGTGACTTCAACAACACACTAAGCTCTTCATTTTTTCTTTCAACTTCTCTCAACATACCAGCAAGTGTTCGTGCCTTAAAAGAAAAAAGAGTATAGACTTTTCCACTATTATTTATACATAATTATGTATCATCTATAACAACACTCCAGTTAACAAATCACATGTACAATGAGGTCCATAAGAATTTATACACAGCAATTCAACAATAAGAACTTATTCTAAATTATGGCATTTGCAGGTAAATGGATGGAGTTGGAGAATATTATGCTAAGTGAAGTAAGCCAATCCCCAAAAACCAAAGGTCAAATGTTCTGTCTGATAAGTGGATGCTGATCCATAATGGGGGAGGGGCATGAGAAAAATGGAGGAACTTTGGTCAAAGGGGAGGGAGAGGAGGAGAGGAGACATGGGGACAGGAAAGATGGTGGAATGAAATGGACATCAATGCTCTTGGTACATATATGACTGCATATATGGTGTGACTCTACATCATGTACAACCAAAGAAATGAAAAGTCATGCTCCATTTGTGTACAATGAATCAAAATGCATTCTGCTGTCATGTATACCTAATTAGAATAAATTAAAAAAATTTTATTCTAGATATCTGTAGAAATACATATAAGTGCATATAATTTAAGACCATTAAGAGATGAATTAAACACCAACAACCAAATCTCTGTGCTGTTAGGTTAAATGTTATGAAACTGCCAATATACAACTACTTTTTGACCTGCAGAAAGGACCAATTGACATTGTTCAACTTAATAATTGTGACAACTAAGTTCATTCAACTATTATATTGCTTAGTTATATTGTAGCCATCCTAGATTATGTAAATACATTCTATGATGTTAGTACAAGGTTGGAATTGTCTAATGATACATTTTGAAGAATGTATCCCTATCCTTAAGTCAGGCATAAATGCAATATGAGCACATATTATATATATTTCATGATGTAAGAGATTCACCCATTATCAAATAGGTCAGCATCTACTGACTATGGAGAATTGCATTAATCATATACAGTTATTACTTAACTGTATTTTAAATAAATAAGATACAAGTTGAGTATCCCTATCCCCAATGCTTGGGATAAAAGTGTTTCAGATTTCAGATTCTTTAGAATTCTGGATTATGTATATATACATAATGAGGTATATTGAGGATAGGGCCCTATCTAAACACAAAATTTATTTCTTTCAAACAAACCTTACATAGATACCCTGAAGGCAGTTTTATATAATATTTCAACAATTCTGTATACAAAACAGTTTCATGGTATGAAATTTTTCTTCGGATTTTGAAGCATTTTGGATTTAAGAATTTTGTATTAGGAATGCTCAACTATATTATTATAGTTTTATATTTAGTAAGTCATTCTCACAAAAACAATCTCAGATGACCAGATTAATGGAAATGAACAAAAATTTAACATAAAAGTAGCTATACCTACAATTAAAGGATAGTCATCAACAATAAACTACTAGTTTGCAAACATCGGTTTTTCCATTTCATGTAAGAATTAAGAATAAGATCTTAATTATATCATAGATCATTAATATTTAAAATTAAGGTGGCATACATGGGGAACACAGTGATATTTCATAAGTGACATGAAACATTAAAGAAGAATAAAAATAACTAAAATGAGAAGTGGATTTTCCCTACCCTTTAGCCTTCAAAAAAATACTATTTATTTTTAAATGCCAAATGAAAATCTAAGCTCCACTCTTGTTTTTATGATATAAACTATAAAGAAGTAATATCAAGTGTTATTTTTATGAGAAGCATTTCTAGTACATGGATAAAATATTAAATTTTCTAATAAAATGTAAGACATGTCCAATAGAATATAAGAATGTGCCAGGAGAATGGTAGAAACAAATTATTTCAATATCATTAACTTTTTTTTGGTATTTACAGTGAAGTTCAATGTACCAGTCAAGACAAATAAAGCCATGTCAAAATAAGAAACAAACAAAAAAGACAAAAAAACAAAACCCAAAACTTATATTTCTTTATATTTTTTAGAATGTCTTTAATCTTAAAGATTTTAAAGGTATTTAGGTGTCACTGCTTTTAATGACTCTTTCAAAATCCAAATAATTATAATTCATTACAAATGAAATTAAGTCATATAGATTTGTTTGTATCTGATGGGAATTTCATATTACTAAATTAAACTCTCACCTATAAGGTATACATCTTATATACATTTGTATATAGCCAGTAACAAATTTACCAAACATCTACCATAGGCTAAGTATGTGCTATGGCTTGGAGGTGCACAAAATCTCTAATGTCACAAGTAGGGGTGGGATAACACTATTTTCACATAGTGTGAGAAACATTATGAGATAACCACAGCATTAATAGTGAAAGAACAGCCAAACACATGAATGGGTCGGAGAAGACCATAGCAGTCTTCTGGGAAACAGGGGTATTTAAATTGAAATCTGAAGACTTTAAGGAGTTAGGCAAAGAAAGAGAAGTTATTCTAGACAGGTGGCAGAAATTATAAAGAAAAGCAAACACAGAAATATGACAATTTTCAGAAAATGCAAAATAGTCTAATATGGCTAACAACACTGAATAAGCAGAAGTGCTGTGTATGGATTAGGAAGTAGGTGGAATTTTTGTATACCCAACTAAAAACTTTCAATATTTTAAGAGCAATAGCAGCTACTGTGAAGGATATTCAGCACAGAAGGGATAGGATCAGATTATTTCCTCAGAGATCTCTAGGGGTGGGGTGAGGAAGGCAGAACCAAACAAGGAAACAACTTTGGCTAAAGTGTAGTTGGTGCCTTCCTTCAAGGCAAGACGACTCATTAGAGGCTCGGTTGTGAATCATATAAATAAGAAAAAGGAACTGACCTATAGAAAACAGAATTAGGAACAGAGATAAGGCAGAAAAGAGTAATTTTTAGAAGGTGGAATGCATAGGACTTGGTGAACAATTAATTATAGGATGCAAACTGTTAATTTTTAGGTATTTTAATTTTTATTTGGAAAACTCTAAGAACGGCAGAGGGAATACATAAAAAAAAGTTTTTTAAAAGGGAAAGGTGATTAATTCACTACTAGTTATGGACAGTTTGAAGTATTTGCTACACATTTAAATGTACCTGTATAGGAGGCATTTAGAGAGCAGGAAAAATCTGTGTTTGACACAAATTGGGAACACTAACATTTTAATAATGGTTGAAACCATAAAATACACAAAGAATATCAGTTAGGTAGAAAAACCAAACCAGAAGATAGACTTAACCATAATTAAAAAAATGGAGTAAATGCATCAAATACTCAGGCAAATACATTTTGGTTATAGTAATGAACTATAACTAATATTGTGCATATGCTTTACTTCATTCATTAAATTTTCTAATCAGACATGTCTTTATATTGTACACACCTCTGTTTCAGCTTGAGTTCTTTGACAGCGATACTGTGCAATCAGTCTATCAGCTTGTGCAAGAGCTAGAGCTTTGGCTTCCAAGAGATCTTGTAATCTGCTTTCTTTGGACTATTATAAAAACATCATTAATTTTTGCCATTTTCCAAAAACATCTATTAAAACTTTTTAGAAAGTTAAAATAAGCTTATACTCACAGCCAATGTGGAGAGTTTCATCTCATAAACATCCATTATGTCAGATATTCTAACATCATTAATCTGATCCTTTACCTAAGTTTTTAGAGTCAAAAATCGGAAAATTATAACATGACAGAAATGGTAAAATAAAATAAATACCTACTTTGCAACTAATTCATTAAAACTTAATGATGAGTAACAAAGGAAAATAAAAGAATGTTATATCAAGTGGGTTATAAATATTTCACTAACTGGGGTCGGGAGGAGGAAGGATTTGATAAGATTATGGCAACTTTAAAACTATTTCTTAAGCTGGCTGGATTGGTAGAAAGAGGACTAGGAAAGATTGATAGTTGTGTTAATATATGTTGATATTTTATGACTAATTTTTCTTCCTTTTCAAAATTTCCAGAATAGTATACTTTTTATGTTAAAAGATAAAAGTTTCAGTGGTGAAATGTGCATCTAAAGTTATTTAAATAAATGTTATAATTAGAGCTAACATTTAGCTGGTAGATACCAGGCATCATCCCATTTAATTGGTATCACTCACCATTACTCCAGACTGAAGTTTCTCTATTAATTCCTCAATGTTCAACCCAGGAACATTATCTTTCAAAAGGGGAGGAGTTAAACACTTTACTGATGTTGGAAAACTGTGATTTAATGATTGCAAAGGCATTCTCCTGGGCATATGATCAGTTTCCTGTTGTCTATATGCATTATTTGCGGCTATACTTTCTCCAAGTCTGAATGAGAGTCAAAAAGAAAACAAAGTAATAACACAAATAAAACAAAAGTTAAAAAAAATTGGTGCATAATTAGGGAATCTTTTAGAATGGATTTTTTTTTTGTGAATAGATATCTTCAAATCTTCTTGAAATAATCTTCTTGGAGAGCATGAAGAAACAGGGTTTTGGGAACTATCCTAAATTTACTAGAGGACTCCCTTTTCCACTTATTATCCTTTACTATAATAAATTCGTCTTTGGAGGTACTGCAAAACTAGTTTGTGACTGTGCATTATTTGTAATGATTTACAAAATTATTGGTATTGTTCAAAGCAACCTTCATAACATGGGAGAGATCACCTGACCTTTATGTCCCCCTTTGATCTTTGTTTTTACTCTGTGCTCACCAACTTGACTTCCATTCTTCCATTCTGCCCACTTAAAAGTCCATCTTGTTCCTGTCTCAAGGCTTTGTGTGAGCTCCTCAGACAGGCCTTTGCTAATGCCTATGCAATATTAATATTAAACAGTCTTCCTTCCCATAGCAAGGTGTACAAATTTTATCAAAGCAAGAACCCAGTGCAATTTACTGCTATGCCCAAAATGTCTAGAAGGGACTGGTACACAGTTATAATAGGCTCTTACCAAATGTTTGTTAAATGTCTAAATTCGTCTTATTAAATTTTCCAAGATAATGTCAAGTAAGGACAGTAAATATTAAATATAAATGAATGTTTTGAGAAAATTATCTACAACACAAGAATGATCAAACAATGAAAATGGTACTGAGGGCCTCATGTACAGAGGAAGAGGATCACATGCCCAGGTTCACTATGAATGCAGTCTTCCTTCTGAAGCTTTAGAAATTTTTAAATACTAAGATTAACACCACAAAAGGAACGAAGCTACCAACAAATGGAGCTGCTACATTTATAGACCATTTGTATCTTGTAACTTCAGAAGTTTCTTATATGTCCATTTATTTGATAAAGAATATTTATTATAAAATAAAGAAACTTTTTCAGTTTTATATTTCATAGTTAACTTTTAATTTTTGAGTACCTAAATTATTAATTCTGAAACTGGAATCATTAAGTCAGTTAACAGCATATACCTACGTTAGCAAACTTATCTTTGCTACAACTACTCAACCCTGCAATTATAGAGTGAAAAGCAGCCAGAGACAACAAAGGTATTATGAAAATGAATGGGTGTGGTCTTGTTCTAATAAAATATTCATAAAAAATATGTACTTACCCATTGGCCCACTGGCAGACTTGTGGCATATAGGGAATGCCCTTTTACCAATGTTTCAACTTATTCAAACCTTTTATAAATTCACTTACACAAATCAGTTAAGGTCTTAAAAATTTTGAAAATGGACCTTTAGTAGATATTTTGATGGTGACCATTTAGTTACAGAGAATTACTACCCAATACAACAATTCAAAAAGTTTTTAAACATCATTGCAAATATTCTCTTGTTATTTGAAATTGATGAGTATAGTGAAAAAATCTTCCCAGCCACCATCTATTCCATTTTCTAAAGCATAGAATTTTCTTTAGAATCTTTACACTACTCTATCCAAATAACTTTTAATCCAGGTAGTTCTTACAACTAACCTCTTAGCAACGATCCAGATTTGGTCAATGATAGTTATTCTTATACTATTCACTTAAAACAATTAGAAAGGAAAAGTTCTTCCTACGAAGGAACAAATCTGGTAGAATGCAAGCTTAAAAGTATCCTGAACCTACTACATTTTAAAAATAGGTAGTCAGAGACAAGAAGGATGGTACCTGGATAACATATTTTACTTCATGGATCTAGTGTTCCCTTGATTGAGTGTCTGCCCTTTATAGTTATAGGAATCAAAATTTTTTTCTCATCACTTGAAAGATTACTGACAATCACAATAAAATCCTCAATTCACTAATCTACTTATATTAAAGATTATTACACAAACAGTAGGCATTTCAACAGCACAAGAGATACACTGCAAATGATCATAACTCACACCAATGCAGGAAAATCTGGCAGTGGAGCAGCTTCCAATAATATTCCCAATCCAGACTGTACTTGTTCTCTGTTATCTGATGTTAAAGCAAAAGCCAAAGGAGTAATCAAACGAGGATCCTAAACAAACCAGAAACCAGAAAATAAGAGGCAGAAAGAATAAATGATGTCAGGTCTTTACAGCAAAATGGCAAATTCTAAAAATGTTTCTATTTGATGTCTTAATGTATTAATAGACTACCTAGTTATAGCTATTTACATTGTAATGCAATCAATATGAATACGAGCTTAAAAAAATTTGTCAAAAGCTTGGGATGCCTTCCATTATGCCTGTGAAAATTATATTTTGATGATTTTTAAAATATCATTTACACCTCACTCATGTTTACAATCACTGTTTGCTTTTTCTAATTACTATTTAATAAAAGAAAAATTAAAAATGGTTAATCATGTCTAAATTCATAGTCATGAATTAAAAATTCAAAGGAACTCAAATCAAAAAATTTGTTTAATGATTAAAACAGTATATTAGTTCTCCATATTAGTAAATATTTTATATTGGTACTGTCAGCCCCAAATCATCCACTGTGAAAAACATCTCCTAAGAATCAACATAAAAATCACATTTTTGGACTCTGTTCTTTAAAAGACACATTGTTAATGAAGATATTAATATATAAATCCTTTATACTTAAAACATTAGGTAACTTGTAGGTACTTAAGTATAATTCAGTGATACAGCACTGTAGTAACAGCAGGTGTTTAATTCCACAACCCTCAATGGAAACCTTCATACTTCTCCTAGAAAGGAGAATCAACTTTGCAGTTTGGAAAACTTAAGTACAGAGAAATGAAATTACTCACTCAAGCCTGCACCAACAACTGATACAGCCAAATTCTGAACCATCTCTTACGCTCTTACACAGAATACTCTGCAAGTGTTTAAGTGGACCTGCCTGAAGTTTGTTTTGGCTTCTACCCTTTCTATCAGATATCTCTGCTAAGTTACTGTACTAACAATTCAGCATTAACAACAATAATTAAAGATTTTTGCTAAATATCTATAAATGACAGGTGTTATTAAAACAGACATTGTTAAACAAATCTTGCTCTAGGCCCCAGAAGACCAGATCAAATAAGAATGTAGTCATTGTACTAAGTGTTACACAAACAAACTGAACTTTGATTTAGTCTTTTCAAATGCAAACAAAAAGATGTTTGTTTTAAACCTCTAAATTAAGTAACTGAAATAACCAATCTCTCTGTTTCTTGTTTCTGGACTTTTTAGAACTTTTTCTATCTAGAAAGCCAATCTCCCTTTGCCTAGCTCATAAGAAAACTTATTTTAATTGATAGAACGAGATGTTGCCTGATTCTAGAACTGCAAACAAAAGGCCAATTAGATATTTAAACTAAATATGTTATTGTCTTCTGATAACATTTAGAGCTCTTATTCACCCACTAGTGCCTTGAAATCTGAGTCAGCTATTTCTGCACTCTCTCTCTAATCTTTTCTTTTTCACAATTGAGTCCTTTTCTTCCTGTTAGCTTTTCATTGCTGTGACCAAAAGATCTGATAAGAACAATTTAGAGGAGGAAAAGTTTATTTTGGATCATGGTTTCAGAGCGTCAGTCCATGGCCAACTCCATAGCTCTGGGCACAAGGTGAGGCAGAACATCATGGTCAAAGGGCATGGAAGTAGAAAGCAGCCCAGGACATGGCAACCAGGAGTCAGAGAAAGCTCTGCTGAGCAGGGACAAAATATAAATATCAAAAGCAGGCTCCTAGTGACCTAACTCCTCCCGTCACACCTTACCTGTAAACCATTACTATATCAGTGTACTGATATGGTTATGTATCAATTAGGTTAAAGTTCTCAGAACCCAATCATTTACCACTGAACTTTCTTACAGTGTCTCACACATGAGCTTTTTGGAGATACCTCATATCCAAACCATAGCACAGACATTTCCCTATCCCCTTAGTATTCTCATCAACCCTAATCAAAACAAAAAACTCTAAAATAAACACAACTTTTCTAATTGCAACTGAAACACATGAAGAAACCCTCAAGTATGACAAAAGAAAAGAAAAGTCTGAAGCAAAGAGTGTTGTTTTAACTAACATTCTATACATTAAAATCAGGAGCCCATAATGTTCAGTTTCTGGGAAAATATGTAAAGTGACAGTATAATGAGAATATTAAAATTACTGACAACAGTTAACTTTAAACTGTCTACTAGTGGCCAATTAAAAGAAATATCCTTTAAAAACTTAGAATATTAAAATAAATATATTCATTAGATATCAGTTATATATGAATAAACTCCAATGCTTGAAAAGTTTAAACTCACCTGAAGGATTTTGTAGAAGCTTACTTCCATACCAGGAACCAATTGTTTAAGTTTGTTCATCAGATCAAGAGTTTTCAAAATTACATCAGCAGCAAGTTTGCTTTAAAAATAAGTCATATTTAAATTAAGATTAACGAAAAAAATGTATTTAGGTCAAAGCTTCTTTGTGTTTGTAATTCTAAAGAAAATGAAATAAACAAAAGAAAAAACCAACCCCCAATTTTTTCTTTAATGGAACTGGAAATTGAATCCAGGGCCTCATGCATCCTATGCAAGCCCTCAACCACTAAGCTACATCCCCTGCCCTACATCTTTGTTTTTAAAATTCAAGAAGATAAGGTGTTATTTCTGCTGATAAGTAAAAATATCAGAGATCTATAATCTTAAAATTCAAGACCCAAAGAGAACAAACTTGCATCAATAATCTAAGTTAGATAGTGTTTCTTTTTTTATTCTCAAATATCAACATGCTTCAATTTTCTGCTTCTAGTAAGCAGCATTGGAACACGACCCATTTAATTCTTAGCTTTTCACTGAAATATAAATAGAAAGTAACATGAGGGAATAAAGAACACCCAATACAAAGTGAAAGAATTATACCAGGCCATGTTCTCTGCTCTGTACCTGAGAGTATAGAAAGTACAAAGAGATAATTTTCATTAGATGAATTTCATTCATGATGAGAAAGAAGCATGAAAGAATGTCTTATTACTATCAGTGAAATTCTACCTTTAACCACAACTCCTGACATGCTAAAAGTCATCTTTGTCAAAAAACTTTCAGCAGTGATTCATTTTCTTAAAATAAAATGCCATTGTTTTCATACTTTTCATTAAACATAAAACCTAATGAACAAAGATGTTAAGTAACGATTGAGGCAATGTAAAAAAAAAATATCCAGAAAAGGAATGCTCAAGACCCTTAGCTAATCACATATACACATACACAAAACCCTAAACTATAAAACATAAAACCACAGAAGTTAATAATTTTCTTCAGAAGTACAAATACATAAATTGTATGAAGTTTTTAAAAGAATTCATTGTGAAAAAGTATTTTAATTCTTTGCTATACCTTGAGTTAACTGAACATATACAAGGATGATGCTTAAAGAACAGCATCACCACATCTTTTGATTTTTACTGCAATTGACCACTTTGCAATATGAATTTCTTATACTCACCATAATTCAGAATCTGCTACTTTTGTTCCAAACCCCAGGTCAATTTTGCCATATGTAAACTGTTGTTCTATCAGAGTGGTACATTTGATAGTAGTAAGAATTTTTGCAACATGCATTTTCAGAGTATCATCTCCACAGAGAGGTTAAGTTTTGTTAAGACATAAATAATTCTCAATATACTTTATATTTTAGTACTTTATAATATTCAGAATAATTTCATATGGATTATTTATCTCATCACTGCAATCCAGTATAATTACTATTATATTTGCTCAATGACAGAAAACTATAACTGAGACTATTAAAGTGACTGGTAAGTGGCAAGTGAAGAACTCATACCAAGTATCTGACTCAAAGGTAAAATAGAAAGGATCTCTCCACTGGATGTGCATATTTTGTTAGCAGAAATCACAATGTTTCAATAAATATTTATTTAATTAAAGGAAGTTTTTTTTGCCCCTCAATTTTGCATATTGTAAATTACTGTGAATATCTACCATCAAAAAGTCTAAGTTATGATGTCATTCAATGAGAAGCCCTGACTATATCAATTGTAAATATCTCTAAAGTCAAGCAGAATAAACATGAATCTGTATAGCAGTGGTTCTCAAATCCTGTGGCATATTATAATCCCCTAGACATGAAACAAACAAACAAAAAAATCAACACACAAAACATACAATCTCCACTAACCCTAAGGTTTCAAAATTACTTTGATTATATCAGATTCACTGGAAGGTTCTTGAATCTAAATTTTCTTGTTTTTCAAGTGATTCTAATACCAAACCAGAGTTAAGAGTTAGTGCTGGGTATAGTAGAATGAAACAGACATTATTACCTTATGTACATATATGAACTGCATGACAGTTGTGATTCTACAACATGTACAAAAATGAGATATTATACCCCATATATGTATGATATAAAGTGCATAAATGTATTCTACTGTTATTTATAACATATTAAAACAAATAAGAGTGCTGTAAAGTAAAAGGAAAATTTAAAAGAACAGCATCTCAGAGAAGATATTCTTAAATAGAGGTGAAATTTGCAGAACAAAGTTGAGCATATTCTCGTTCCTCTGAGATAACAATAAACTTGACCACGTGAATTAAGAAATCTGTTTAGATGTGGTAGTTCCTTGCTCGTGGGGGAAGGAGCATTAAATAAACACTTAAAAAATTAGATTTGCACTTACTTAGCAACTCAGAATTAGCTATCTAGAAAAAGCAAACATAGGCAAAGAACTAAGAATGAATATGGAGAAGTTAGGTGTGAAAGTAATTGTACTCAAGTTTTTTTGTTTTTTGTTTTAAATTAAATAAAGTTGCATTGATAAAGTTGTCTTCTTTATAACCAAGTGTGATGTTATCTTTATTAAAAGTTTATGGAGGCTTTTATTTTAAAAACACATGATAAAAATAAAACCTGGGCTAAAATCATGACAACTACATAAACAGTTTTTTACTGATACACTCCACTAATGACTGGCAGGACTAATACAGGGGCAACAATTAGCAATAAAAGCAAAAGAGTAGTAAGATAATTTTAGAATATATCTCCAAATCTCAATTTATAAAAAAATGTTCAAAAGAAGATTAGAAAGCATTTCTTTTTTTAAAAAATATTTTTTTAGTTGTAGATGGACCCAATATCTTTATTCATTTATTTATTTTTATGTGGTGCTGAGGATCAAACCCAGTGCCTAACATGTGCTGTGAGTACTCTACCACTGAGCTATAGCCCCAGTCCATTGAAAGCACATCTTAAAATGTACTTTAAGTTATAAGTTTTACACAGAAAAGCAAGGGAAAAAGTCTAGATAATATCTTAGACACTTTTCCCTGAAACTTTTAAAAAATTCATTTCAAAATTTCTGAATAGAGATGGACATGAGAAATGACAAAACACAAAGACAAAATGCAATAAATGCAGTACTGGAAAAAAATTATCATTTCCATATTTATGACAGTAAAGGATATTTAACAAAACTTCAATGGCTTTAACCATCCTTTCACATTTTTTTCTTAGTAAGGCTTCATCTAGATTTTGTTCTGTGAACTGAAGCTGATCAAGGATTGTAGGCAGCAGAAGGGTCACAAAACGGTCAGCTGAGGAACAGTTAGCAGTATCAATGGCATCCTAGAAAATTAATAATCACCAATGATTAATACTAAAGATGGGATATAGAATATAAAAACAGTTATTGAGCTGTAACAGTATCTTTAAATGTCTTATATATTTACTTCAATATTTCATTGACTTGAGTCTCCTATTTATTATTTATTTATTTATTTTAATGTTTATTTTTTAGTTGTGGGTGACAGAATATCTTTATTTTATTTTTATGTGGTGCTGAGGATCGAACCCAGTGCCTTATGCGTGCTAGGTGAGCACGCTACCACTGCGCCATAATCCCAGCCCCTTGAGTCTCCTATTTAAAAGTCAGTATTTAAAATTTACCTTTGCATCCAGTTTTCAGGGCCATGATGGCTCTTTTTTCCTCAAATGGAATAATAAGATTTTGCAAATAAGACATTTTTAATAGACTTGGTGATTTAAAATTCTTCAAAGTAATTTAAATATTTACTAAAACAATTCCAAATTTGCTAAATGTAATTATAATGAATAATAACAGATTGATCTTAACAGTTAATAACCACCATTTCCATCGAGAATCTCAAAGGCTTTTTTTAAATACTAAAATTGTTGAGAGTCAAGATCAAGTTAAAATAGGACAATTTGTACATAATCTTTAATGTATGTAATCACTCACAAATATTTGTGCATAATCATACACTAATGAGAAGGGAAATGCTTTAGGAAGACACTGGAATATAAAAATGTAAAAACAGGGAAAATAATAGAGAATGCTAATTTGCACAGTAGAATCTATTAACTAAGGGGATTTTTCTCTATCCTAAGTGCCTAGCACATGTCTGGCAGATTCCACTCTATCTTATATTCAACTGAATCCCACATTCTATCTTTATCTACTCAACAGTTAATAAGGATAATGAACAACTTCTATTGAGAAAGACAAAAAGTGACTATTAAAAGTATAACCATATAACAAACTACACAAACTTGTCAATACCTTTACTTATTAAGTAGAAACAAGAATATATAAGCTATTCAATGAAAAAAGGAAAACTAATGAATGTGAATTTGGCTGAGAAAACACTTGGTAGTTGACTGCAGAAAGTCTAGTGTGACTGTTTTAGAATAGAGGAGTTTTCCAAAAGTGTACAAAGTTTACTATGAATGTTTTTGAAAACAAATTGTTGAGTGTTGAAAGCAGAAAAGTCAATTTGTCTACTATTTCATTACCTCAAATATTTCCCTGAACAACTCCAGTGCTAAAACAGAACAGTTTTCTGATCCATCCACTGGTTGGCTCAACCAACGAAGCAAAGCCACAGTAGGTTCTAAGCACTTAGAACGGCTTCCCAGAATGGTATTGCCAGATGGAGACTGTTCAAACATCATCTGAGTAAGCACGTGGCGTAGCTGAGTCACTGAACAGAAGGCAAGAAGTAATTCTAAAACCTGTACAATATAAAGTCTTCATTTAATGTCAATTTCATTGGACAGCATTATACAAAGCATACGATGAAGCTAAAAATGCTATGTTTTTAAAGAAAATATTCTCAAACACAAGTTAAAAGTGGCTTCCAATTTATCTTTCAGTATTATTTTTCACATGTGTGATAAGGTTCCAGGCTATAAAAAAAATTGTTAATAGTGCTTACCTCTGATAAGCAGGAATATAAGAACAAAACAGGGAAAGGTGACTTCAACTAATGTTATACTCTTTTTATAGTACTAAATTCATTTCAAAACATAAGCATGCTTTGTTTACAAAATAACAAAAACCTAAAAAGTTAAGAATTAATCCTAAGTGTCAAGAATCATTATAAAGCCTACTATAGGATAAGATAAAAAGTGGCATCCCAAAGCTTTAAAACCATATGGATGACTGTTTCTATACTATTCTTTGCACATTTGTTGGCATTATGACCCTTAGCTACCAGACTGTACTCAGTTCTCCATTTTGTAAAGTGGGCTATAACCACTACATCTCCCATCAAATTGCTTATTAGCCATCAAGTTAAAATCTCTTATTTCATGTACTATCAAACTAACAAAACTTTTTTTCTTGGTATTTCTTTGCCTATCTCCTACTTTTTAAGAATCTGTTTCTTTTAAGTGACATAATCAAGATTTGCATTTTAATCAACAAGACAGTATCTGATTTTAATAAAATACAGCCTATTTTCATATATGGTAACAAATGATACACAATCCTTAATTTACACTTGCAAATATAAACTACAGACCATGTTTTTGAACAGGTAATAGGTAAACATTACTCCAAAGTCAAACTCTAACCTTTAGCTCCGGAAACTTTGCTCTAGAGAGAAGCAAAGTCTACAGAGGTAATTTGTGCATTTTAAGGAGATAGTTTTCCATATACATTGGTTTTCTTAAGACATGCATAAAGTAAACAAATGAATAATTAGTGCAGAGCTAGTTCATTTTCCAAAAGTAAACACATCTGTGTAACCAACAAGCAAACCAAGAGAACTCTACTAAAAATTCCAGGATCCCTCTGTGAACCCTTCTAGAGAATGCCACAACCAGTCCTGTCCCCTAAAGATTTCTGACATTATAGATTAATTTTATCCTAGATATTTTTGAATCTTTGCATTTCCATATAAAAATTTCAGTCAGTTTGCTGGTTTATACAAAGAAACTAACATGGAACTTTATATACAGTACTCGTCTGGTTTCTTTTTCTTTTTTCGGTACCAGGGATTGAACCCTAGGGCGCTTTTAACCACTGAGCCACACCCCCAGCCTTTTTTAGTTTTTGAGACAGGATCTCATTAAGTTGCTTAGGGCCTTGCTAAGTTGCTTAGGCTGGCTTTGAACTTGCAATCCTCTAACCTCAACCTCCCAAGCTGCTGGGATTTCAGGTATGCACCACAGTGCTCAGCCCCGATGTCTGGTTTCCTTAGCTTAGTATTATATGAGATGCATACATACTGTTGCATTCTATTCCTTCTCACTGCTGTATACCATTCCAATGCCAAAAATACTGTATTTTACTTATCTATTCCATTGATGATGGCATTTAGGTCATTTACAATTCTTAGCTAATAGGAACACCACTGTTTTATATATCGCTTTTTTGTGGAAAAAAAATGTGTTTATATATATATATTTATATATATGTCCATATCAGTATCTCCAGGTCTTTGAGATAAATCCCTAAAAGAGGAATTGCTGGGTTATACTTTTATGTATATGCACAGCATTAGTAGATAATGCCAGTTTTCACAGCTTAGTACTGTATGAAAATTATGGTCTGTCTGCTATTTTCCATTTTAACTACCCAGTGGGTATATAGTGTTAATACCATTTAAATCTGCATTTTCCTGAAGATTAATTGACTAACCATTTAATATTTATTGACCAAGTTGTTTTTATTTAGGTATCTATTGGGCTCAGTATTTTTCCTGATTTATATTAAAACATAATTTTGAAATAATATGTTTTGGGTAAGAGTCCATTTTGGACATATATATTGTGGATATCTTTTCCATGCTGTGAGTTGCCTTTTTCTGTTTTTTTTTTTTTTTTTTTTTTTTTTTTTAATTTATTTTGGTGCTGGGATTAACCAATGGACACTTTACTACTATGCTACATCCCCAATCCTTTTTATTTTGAGATAGAGTCTTGCTCAATTGGTGAGGCTGGTCTTGAACTTGCAATCCTTCTAAGACTCTTAAGTCTCTGGGATCATAGGCATGAATCACCATGCTCAGATGCCTTTTTATTTTCTTATTGGTCTTTTCATAAGCAGCAAATCTTAATTTTAATATAACTCAACTTACTGACATTTTTTCTGTATTTTGTTTCCTGTTTTATTTTTCCTGCTTAACAAAATCTTTATCTATCCTAAGGCTGTGAAGATAGTCTGACTAGATATTCTGACTAGATGTTTCTCTTAAAAGCTTCACTGATTTTACCACTCACATTTATATCTACAACCTCTGTATTGATTTTTGTATTTGGTTTGAAATTCGGCTTAAGATTATTTTGTTCCTTGCACATATAATTGATAGTGTCATTTAAAACTTACAACACTTTTAAGATTCTACTATTATCAATCAGAAGACTATATACTTTGAGTCTAGTTTTAGACACTACTGTGTTCCACTGGGCTAGCTATCATATCACTATAAAACATCACTCCGCTCTATTATGGTAGTGTCATGTTAAGTTTTAATGTAAGATTCATATGTACTATGAATCTTTCAATTTTGTTCTTTTTGTTCTTCAGAATAGTTGAGATTTCAGAACTTCTATGTATCCATATAGATTTTATAATCAGTTTCTCAATTTCTATATAACACCAAAACCAAAACAATGCTAAAACAAAAACAACAAAACCTATTGGCTTTTGATTAATGACATACTATAAATTCTTCCAACCAAAAAACTCGGTATAGCCATATTTGCTGAGCTGTGTTTCTGTAAGCTACTTTGTAATTTCACAGCAGAGGCTTTGCATACATTTTGCTACACTTATGCCCTAATCATCTGATATTTTCTTAAAAATCAGTAAATGAAGCCAGGCGTGGTGGCGGAGCCTATAATCCCAGCACTTAGGGAGGCTGAGAAAGGACAATCGCGAGTTCAAAGCCAACCTCAGCAATGGTGAGGCGCCTAAGCAACTCAGTGAGACCCTGTCTCTACATAAAATACAAAATAGGGGGCTGGGATTGTGGCTCAGTGGTAGAGCACTTGCCTTGCATGTGTGAGGCACTGGGTTCGAGCCTCAGCACCACATATAAAATAAATAAATAAAGATATTGTGTCCATCTAAAACAAAATATTAAAAAAAAAAAATACAAAATAGGGCTGGGGATGTGGGCTTAGTGGTCAAGTGCCCCTGAGTTCAATCTCCAGTACCTGCCCTCCCAAAAATCAGTAAATGTCACATTAAGAACCTTATTTTCCATTTGTCACCAGAATAAAAATAAAATATAATTGTATGTACCGATCTTACAACCAGCCAACTTGCCCAACAGATACACTTAATTTTAACGATTTCTATTGATTTTCTGTACTCATAACATCATCATCTGAATAATAAATTTTATTTCTTCCTTTCTAATCTTATAACCTTTATTCATTTCTTCTTTCTTATTGGGCTGTCTGGCACCACCAATAAATATGTTGAACACAGCTGGTTATAATGGACATTCTTTTCTTATTCCGAATCTGAAGGAAAGTTCTTATAAATTTGCCATTAGAAATGATGATGCAATAGATTTTTGATAGTTATTCTATCAGGGAAAAAAAACTTGTTTATTCCTACTTTGCTAATCTTTATCATGAATAGCTAATAAATTCTATCTAATGCTTAATCTTCCTTTAATAAGTTAATAACATTTCTCTGCTCTTATTTTTCTTATTAATGTGAGAAATTATATTATTTTTCAAAAGTTAAACCACCTTTGCATTCCTAGAATAAATCTCGTTTCTGTTATGAAGATTATAGTGGTCTTATAATCAAACATACTTATGTACTATTTTATATATAGAGAGATATAAAAAGACAGCCAATTATTGGATTTTTGCTTTCAGTGCTTTCTACTTTTAGACTGACATATTTTTATTACATTTATTTGTCCATTTACTTTCAAATTTTCTGACACCTTTGGAAAGCTTCCACTTCCTGACCCTACTCAAACTCCTACATTACCTAAAATTGTTAAATTCCTTTAGAGTTTTCCCCTGCTGTATGTTTGAGTACTTCACCTGATGAAAGTAATCCAGAAAAGACTCTAGCAAGCATTAATCAAAATAGCAACAAAAAAATTCTAAAAACAAACTGTGTACTATTTCAGTCCTCTGAAATTTTATTCACTGTTTTAGATGATTAGTTCAAAGTTTCTCTATAATTTTTTTTCTTCTATAAAAACATGTAAGATAAATTGGAACATGACCAAATCCTATTTCACACCAGACACAAATATCAGTTGCAGATGGATTATAGATCTACGTATGAAAGCTGAGAAGCCATAACACTTAAAAACCATAGGAGTACATCTACTTGAATTTAGAGTAGGCCAAGGTATCTTAAATAGAATACAAAATGCATTAATCATACAGGATGATTGGTGAATTGAGATATGTTAAAACTGACACCATTAAGTGAATGAAAAAGGGAATTCAAAGAATAGAGAAAGATACTTGCACTATACATATTCAACAAAGACTCTAGAATAATTGAGAAATGAACAGACACTTTACCAAAGATAATATACAAAAGGCTAATGAATATGTAAAAAGATTTTAAAATTTACTCCTCATTAAGGAAACATAAGTTAAAACTACAATGCAATACTCTATAACCATTAGAATGGCTAAAGTGCACAAGATGGAAAATATCAAGTACTGGCAAGAGTGCAGAGTAACACACTGGTATAACCAACCCCTTTGGTTCCATGGTGCCTAATAGCCTATGTATATTCCATGACAGAGCAATTCTGCTTTTAGGTACACAGCCAAAACATACATGTCCATAAACTCACCAAAAGATATGTAGAAAATGGTTAATATAAAATTCTTCCTAATAGTCGATAGCCATCAACAAAAAAACAACAACCCTAAAACTATATAAAATGTGGGTAAATCTCACAACAAAAGAATCTAAAAGCAAAAAGTACACCTTATATGTTTTTGTTTATATAAATTAAAAATTAGGAAAAAATAGCTTGTTAGAAGTCAGAATATGTCATCCTTGCTAAGGAATTGGCAGGTACTGACCTAAAAGGACACACAAGAAGGGTTAATAGCATTCTCATAATATTCTACTACCTGGTCTCAATATTAGTTACACAACTGCATTCAGTTTATAAGAGAGCAGTGCACTTGGATTTTTCTGCTCATTATAGTTTATAAAAAGTTGAAGACAAATTGTGTTTTTACATACCTTTGAAGAAGAATCAGGATCTTTACCATTAAGAAGACCTAATACTTGATTAAGGCATGAAGAAAAGTGTTCATACCTAGGTTTAAATTAAAGCATGTATCAATTCATGATATATCAAAAGGGTTTTATTTGCAATGTAAATAAAACATTTAAGTATATTTCTTCCACTATTTATTTATTTAGGCTTCTAATATAGAACACAATTTTTGTAAAGTTTACATGGCTACTTATGATGCAGTTATGTCCCAATAAACACATCCTAAGTTGAAAGCATTTTAAGTTGATAAAGTATTTAATACAACCTTATCTACTTAATAGTGTAGCTGCACAATACACTAATGTAGCATTGGTTGTTCAGTAGCTGACTGGGAGCTGTTTCTTGCAGCCACCACTAAGCATTCTAAGAAAGTATTACACTACAGATCACTAAAACAAAGGATCAAAATTCAAGATCCAAAGTACAGTTCCTACCAACTGTGTATTGCTTCTGTACCACTGTGAAGTCAAAAAAGTATTGTTAGATCACTGCAAGTTGGGTACCATCTGTGCTTAAAATCTGGCATCTATCTTATACTATAATAAACACAAATTGGCCTTCTCATTTATTGAAACACAGTAGTTCACTTAGCAATATCATTGAATTTTTAGTATCTCAACTGCCTTATGTTGTGAAAGATTATGCTCCTTTTATAAAAATTCAAAGTTCACAGGAATATACTAATATACACAGCTACTTATTTATATAAAACATCTAAAATTGGCAAGCATTAAATTAGGCTCTGCAAACACATACTAGGAGAGGTACCATTCACATTATGTTCTATATGAGTAGGGCATCCTAGATTTGAGAGAATTGTACTCTGTTAGAGAGCTCAGAGAGGCAGAAATGCAGAATGCAATAATGTAAAATATAACAGTATAATGCAAGAACACGTGGGATGATATAGAACAAAGAATGGGTATCAAACCTAGATTTGGCAGGGCAGGCCTAATTAGGTGAGGTTTCCTAGACTTGAGTATTAGAAGAATAAACAGCAGTTATATAAAGTATTTCAGCCTTCCAGAGGAAATAACAAATAGATACGTGAAAAGGAATTTATGGCAAGCTAGAGCTTCTATTCATTGTCTGATATGATTAAACAAAAGAACATAAAAAAGAAAGTGTGAAGAGGTTGCCAGGGATCTGATTTTAGATGAAAATTAGAATGTTCACCTAAAAAGAAACAAGAACATATGGTTAAAGGAAAGGCTTAAAGTTGAGCATATTTATATGTAAAGGAGAAAGAGTCAATTCAGTGACAGGTACTGAAAAGATGAAGAAACTGCTAACTGTAGGACAGAATAAGACTTAATGCATACAATAAAAAATGTTTATTAATGAAACCAAAAACTGGTATAAACACAAATAAATTTGTCCAGGGACACAGACTTGAGGGAACTCCCATTAAATGGGATTCCATTTCATTTTTTCCTGTGTGTGTAACAAAGATAAGGTAATCTGCATGAAAGGTGGCAATAAGAAAGCAACAAATATTTGCAAGAATCACTGCAGGAAATGAAAAAGGAAGTCAACTAGGAATAAATATAAGAGACCTGGCCCAGACAAAGTTGTGTGATTTGCTCAAGTTGTGATTAGTAACCTAGGCATTAAGTTTGACTTTGGAACAGATTTAGGATTAAAGTTTGTTAAATGGATACCAGGTAAACAAGAAGACTTGCCAGAGGTAATTCTTGGGTTCTAATCTGGACAGAGGAAAAAAGCAGATAATGAAATTTCTGTGAAATTTTCAGAAGTAGTGATCAAACAATGTCTTACTAATGCTAAAACAGATTAGCTTTCTGTACTCCTAGGAAGGTATGTCTAAAAGAAATTTCCAGTAAACCAAAAAGCTGTCAAGCACTATCTGGTAGCCAGAATGAATACACATGGATACTGAGACACTTATAAAAGATGAAGAGAGGCAGGTAAAGGGAGGGTACTGCAGAAGGAAAGGTGTTCTCATCTACAGAAGTTTAAGAGAAGAAAAAGTAAAATGCTAATGTGAATTCTTCTTGGTTTTATAAAATATTAGTTACCCATATGTAAGTGGTCAATTTTGCCTTAGTCCTTAGCATTTTTTTCAAACATTTTTTCCTTGTGTACAGGGGATTAAATCCACAGATACTCTACTACTGAGCTAGTAGCCCCAATCCTTTCTAATTTTTTATTTTGAGACAAGGTCTTGCTAAGTTGTAAAGGCTGGCCTTGAACTTGCGATCGTCCTTCCCTAGTTGCTGGGATTATAGGTGTGCACCACTGAATCCAGCTTTTGTGTGTGTGTGTGTGTGTGATGCTGGGGATTGAATCCAGGGCCTGTTGCCTGTGAGGCAAGCACCCTACCACTACCCCAGCCCTTCCCTTTTAAACTTCTCATTCTGTTTTTTTTCCTTTTCTTTTTGTACCAGGGATTGTACTCAGGGTGTGCCTAACCACTGAGCCACATCTACAGCCTTTTATTTTTCATCTTGAGACAGGGTCTCGTTAAGTTGCTCAGGGCCTTGATAAGTTGCTGAGAATGGCTTTGAACTTACAATCCTACTACCTCAGCCTCCCAAGTCCCTGTGATTACAGGCATACACCACTACACCTGGTACTCGATTCCATGTTTCTTAAAGATCAGGAACTGTCTTTGCATCTTGCTACTGTCAAGAACTCATCATTCCCCAGTGTCTGATAATAGTAAGAGCTTAATAAATGTTATCCTATTTGTGAATAATAAGTTAATTTAACTCTTGGAAGCATTTTCAACAATTTCCTCAGTTGGGACCACAATGCTGCTTACGCACTGTGGAAATCTAACTTAAGATGTTAACAGCCATGAGATCTTTGGAAAATAGCTACTGCCTGATCTCAAAAGAGAGATGGTTACATGAAATTCACTGAGATAGAAAGGACATATAATCAAGAGTTTCCATTTTAACTATGACACAAAAGGGGCAGGTACCAAAAGAAACATTAATTTTTTATAGAAAAAATTTAAAGTCATAGACATACTGACATAAATGTTAATAAAAATATTCTTTCAAAGAATCATAATGCTCAAGATTTAAAATTAATTTTTAAAAGACATTAGTAAGAATGTCTACATTTTAGAGAATGACAGAATTCTACTGATGTAAGACATAAGTTGAAACACATATATGCCCTCCCTCCTTACCAACTTTGTTATATTTTTATGTTTTGGTTCAGAAGAAAAAGAATGGGAATTAATAAAACATCAAAATGTTTCAATTCAGTATACTATCAATAAGCAGAATACAAGCTTACCATCTAAGAAAGTTTTATTTAGCAAAAACAACAATCTTAGTTAAAAAAAAAAAATAGAGAAAGAGAAGTCCTGAAATTTAATAAGAAGCATCATACCTGGTAAGATAATCAGCAATTTTTGGATTCTTGAGGAGATCCATCAGTAGGTCAACTGAATACTTTCTTGTTAGAGTACCATCACCGTTTATAAGAATATTGAATATTAGTTGAAAAGTCTGATGAATGTTTCGAGCATGAAATAGCTTAAAAACAAATAAGGAAAAGTATATTACATAAAAAAATTTAAGCTGATACCATCCTAAAAAGTGGAAAAAAGCTTAAATAATTCTTAAAATACAAGAGACTATAAACACTTTTAAAATAAACTCCACATATAATAGAAAAATAATCATATTTACCTTTTCCCCAACCTCTTCATTTAATGTCAAACTGGATAATATTGAAAGTGCAAACACAACCACGGTTAAACTACTATGGGCTAGGAAGGTTATAAGAGTTCGATAAAAGGATTTCACATTACTCTGAGGAAGGAAAAAAATTTAAAATGAATCAGAATAAAAAATTATTAAGTTTTATATTTCAGTTTAAAAAGTGTATATTGCACAAAGTGAATGAAACTATTATTAAAAATCATTATCAAGTTTTTTAAGAAATGATTGTCATCTTTAAAAGATAAATGTTCTAAAGGAGCAATTTATAACAAAGATCAATGTAAATTCAAAAACTATCTGACTATTTTTTATAAACAAATAGGATCTATAGAAAACATTATAATTTGGTAAAGATGTCCAAATGGGTGGGAGATCAATTTTTCCCAAGCTTTGTCACCTTAGAATAAATAATGCACAGATGATAAATTAGGGTGTCCCTTCTAATAGTTCAAAAGGAATACACTGAGAAAGGAAAAAACTTAAATACTACAGGAAAAGACATTTAAGTTAATAAAACTGTAATGCAGAACTCAATTATGGTATAAAGCAAGAAAATATTCAGCAAATTAGAGAATTTGTCTTATTTTGAGGTAGCAATTAACTTTTCCCATTTGCTAATTTCCATTTATATTTATGAGACCATTCATGAAGTAAGTGAGATGGGTAAGTTCATACATTACAAAGAGTAGTATAGATAAGTACACTCTTAGTAAAGAGCAGTTTCTAGATAGAGAATTATGAGCCAATGTTTACTCTTTATTATATTTAAGTTTTCTGAATATGGGCATTATTTTCAGTTCAGAAATTAAACATGTGTATACCCACCAACCCACCCATACACAGACAGCCTTCCTTTCTTTTTCTAAAAACCTTTTCAAATACTTTCAAGGCTCAAAAATCAATTCCACTTCCAAAGTAAGGATACGTCGATAAAACCCAGCACCTGAACAATTAAAATAGCATTTAATTTAAAATCAAACAGGTAATTCCAAATATTGCACAGGAGAGACATGTTGAAAAGCATCTCTACTTCTATATATAGTTCTGTTAAGCTTATCTGGGTGCCTTCACTTAAGACAAGTACTGATAGTTGATAGTAGGTGATTACTCATGGATCTTTCTGGAGGAGTTGCCATTGACATTGTAGACTCAGGTAAATGGGGCTGCTAGTGACATGCCTGCATTATTAGAACAGAATAACTTAACACTTCTTGCTTTATTTCATGTGACAATGGGATACTACAGAGGGGGAAACATTTTAGATATCAATATTTATATTAACTCTTAACTTATAGTCTTTGCTATAACATACATGAAGCTGGAATGTTTCAGATCTTTATATGACAATCTGACTCTACATTAACTTAGATGCATCAGTTGGATGGTCCTAAATTAAATGTTTTTTAAAGAAAAATATGGGTAAAAAAAAACTTCTTACCAAAGTCTTTATGTGTGTTTGAACAGAAAGATTGTGCCGACATAGATTTGCCAATAATCCTAGACAAGGCATTGTTAACTCGTCTTCAGAAGATTGACTTATTTTATATTGGTATTTTGTTTAAAGAAAAATAAAAGACAAAAAGCATTAAATACATTCTAAATTAGTCAAAATGATACAGTAATTTATATATCTAATTCCTTTTTATATCCAAAAAGTTTAACATGTGAAGACAGTCAAGCTCTGACTAGTAATAATTATTTCATGTTTTGCAACCAAATTAGTCAACTGAATCATAGAAATAGGAAAATAACTGTCAGAGTGACAATGTGCTATTTCATTGATATATTTTCCTATCAAGATTAAGCATATATACATAATGTCCACTTTCATTAACTTTTTTCTGCCAAAATCAGTTTCATGAATCTTAGCTATGAAAATTAAAGCTGTTTTGCTTTAATTGTTTAATTGTTTTGATCCTTGAAATCATCTAAGAGGACCAAACAAGAACATAATCACATCTTGGACCAGGAGCAGTGAGATAATAACTTTTTAGCTTAGAAAGTTAAAAAACAAAAACAAAAACAAAAAAAACCTAAGAAAAATTATTCCACCACATCACTTTAGTTTAAAAATAAACCAATAAACTATCTGGTTACAGGTTTAGTGCATACTCACATATGATCTATCAAGAATGTAATTAATTCATCCATATTGGCACCAGAATGGAAAACTTTAACGTTATAAGTTAACCTCTGCAGGAGCTGAATGCACTGAAAATAAAAGAATACCTATGAACATAAACATATAAAAACATTCCTACCTGCACACATGACTGGGAAATGGCACATATTCTGAGCATCTCAGGCAAGGTTAGGGCAAGAATTTTGTCATTTCTTAGTACAGTATTTTTTCCTTTTTTAATTTCAAACACATACAAAGTAATGAGACTATTAGGAAGCTTTGAGTTCATCACTTAATTCACACATTTCTACATACCCTATATGAAAAAGCATCACCATTGTTAGGATTTGGGAGTGGTATAATTGTATCCACCAGGAGTTCGCTGTTATTAAAGTTTTGGTCCCCAGGGTGATGCTATTGGGAGGTGGTGGAACCTCTAGGAGGTGAGGCTGGGTGGGAAATCTTTAGGTCACCAGGAACATGAAATCTTTCTTATGTGTCCTCCTTGGTTGTTCTCAAAAGAGGAAACGTTGTAAAAGGAGTAAGCATGGGTCTATTATCTCACTGCTCCTGGTCCAAGATGTGATTATGTTCCTGTCATTGCTATGTGGCATGATGTGACTACAGCCAGATGGGCCTTTGTCAGAACTAAGCTGATACACAGATGCCATGCCCCTGAACTTCATAAACTGAACTAATAAACCTTTTTTCTTTATGAAGTATACTCTCTCAGGTTCTTAAAACTTAGTAACATAAAGCTGACTAATATAAGCATCAACATTGTTCACTTAATCATCCTATAGGTGAATCTAAAGTGAAATACATACATAGCTCATTAATTTTAAGATATTTTTTCACATTTTATCAACTCTAAAATTGCATGCCAATTTAACTGCTGATGTTTCTCTATCTTACAATTGCTTACATTTTAGATTCAATGAAATTTCACAGTTTTAAGAAAGACTATAATCATAGCTTTGATTTTTGTAGGATGTTTCCTCAATAGAGACTAGATGCCAACTCAAATTACATTTTAAATATAAATAACTTACATTTCAAAATGCAAGTTGACTATTTTTATAAGTCAAAGCAGTTATAATGTACATTTTATTTTCTTCAAGAATGGTGCTAGTATGGGCAAAATTCCCTTCTCTAGAAACATACATGTGTGTCCCACCAGCTCTTTATGACAAGAACCATGCCTAATCATGTTGTATTATACCATCATATATAGTTTAAGTTAACAGTTTATAGATATTGTCAATTTTGATCTGGGAGTTAAGTGTTACAGCATACTATGTGGGCACACATACCTGCAAAAACACTGAATCACTCTGGCATGTGCTGCTCCGACAGATCACTCCTGCCAGCACACTATTCAGATTATATGTATTCTGAAGACAATCTCTGGTTTCATTGTCTACAGCTGTTAAGTTAAAATAAAATGGCACAAAATACATTTTTAAAGAATTCTTTTTAGATATACATGACAGTAGAGTGTATTTTGACATAGTATACATCATGGTGCATAACTTCCCATTGTTGTGGTTGTACATGATGTGGAGCTACACTGGTCATGTATTCATATATGAACATACAAAAGTTATGTCCGATTTGTTCTACTGTCTTTCCTATTCCCTTCCCCCTCCCTTCTCTTCATATTTTTTATATATAGCCTTCATGAATAAAGGGAAAGTAATTTCAAATTTATTTCACATAAAGTTGTCATTTAGAAAATGAAATGGTTATTTTATTTATCAATGCTCTCCAATTCAGAAATTCAAATGATTTTTCTATGGAGAATAAACTAATATCAGAGGAAAAACTTGCTTTACATAATTATAGAGATATTGCTATTAATGGATTATCACTTTTGACTTTTGTTGTAAACCAGAAAGCCTCTACAATATAAAATCTATTAATTAAAAGTATATACAACTTAAAAATAAAGATTATCACTTAAAAATTGTCTAGTACATTTAAATGTTGAAAGTGCATCCTCAAACTGTTGGTGGATGTTAGAAGTAGTATAAGTATTTTAAAAGCAATTTACGCCAGTAGCTCATGGCTGCCAGCTGCTCAGGAAGCTGAGACAAGAGGATCACAGGTTCAAAGCCAGCCTCAGCAACTTAGTAAGACCCTGTCTCAAACAAATAACAAAAAGGGTTGGAGATGTAGCTCAGTGGTAAATATGATAGCCCCTGGGTTCAATCCCTGGCACACACACACAAAAAGAAAACAGTAATTTACTTACTGTAATGGCTATCCAATTTTAAACTGACCCAGAAATTTTACTGGGAAATTATCCAACAGAAATACACTGATGTTTGGGAGAAATTACATAAAAAATGTTCACTGCACTATTGATCTTATTTATTTTTTGGTACTAGAGACTGAACCCCAGGGGTAGTCACTGGGATTACACTAGGCTATGTAGACAAAAGTATGGCAGAAGTTCAGAAGAATGAATAATCTTCTTTCATGCTGATACCCATTTCTGCATCCTCAGTTGTTTTTATGAAATCTACACAAAGGCATTCACCATCAATGCCACCATGCCCAGCACACACTATTTTGACTCTAATAGGAAAAACTGAAAAATAATATCACCACTGGGAGAATGACTAAATAAATTACAGTACCCTCTAATTATAGTAGAAGACAGTCACTAAAAATATACTGATATAGGATGAAATATCTGGTGCTCTACAACACTATCTACATTGAAATCAACCAACTAAAGATCTAAAATCATTTGTTCTAAAATAGAAAAAGATCCAAAAAGATACATATCAAACCAACAAATGAGATTTCATTCCCAAAGGTGGATGCAGTGGTAAGAAGAGCTGGTAGTAATGAGTAAAGACTCATCCCATCTTACTCTACATCTATGCTAAATAATTTGGTAGCCACTAGGTTATATGTAGTTTTTTATATATAGATTAAAGATTTAGTTTCTCAGTATTCTACCTACACTTCAAATGCTTAATGGCCCTGTTTAGCAGGTACTTACTTGACTGGACAACAAAGACCTTAAAAATTTCTATCATTAAAGAAAGTTCTATTCTATTGGACAATGCCTCCCTGTATCACTGGAGTTCACTATGTTTATCTTAATTTTACAAATACACAGAGAAATATCCCACTCCCCCCACCCCATGCACAAATGGGCGAGGGGACAATTAAGTAAACATAAGTTGAAAAAAAGAAAAAGAAAAAGCAGTAATAGTTTTATCCTTCATTCAAAGTTCTGTCATCTCTACCACCGAAGAAATGATTTTTTGGTTGGTTAACTATGATTTTCTGAATGGTGTATTCAATATTGCCATTATGTGTGTATATATTTTTTATTATTTATAAATTCCAAAGCAGCTTAACATTTCCCAAAGTGCATTCTTTTCTATAAAACATGGAATTTTTAAAATGCTTTGAATTCCTTGACCTAACATTTTCAGAAATAATATATTATCCTCTTTCAAAAGTCACAATGCACAGTAATTTTGAAAAGTTCTGCAATGAGAAATCTTCTGAATGTGAATTGTTCTCCAAGGAAATTTATAATTAAATTTGCACTTTAGAAAATATTAAATTCATATATCTTCCAAAAACTGGGGGACAAAAAATCCCCCAAAAAAACAAAAAGAGAAAAAAGAACTAAATGCATTACCTAGTTGAGACAGCAAACTGATAATACTTAAGATCAGTGAAGGACTTGTGTTTGGGTCTTCAAGTAGCTCCACAAGGCAACTCAAGCATTCACTTGGTAGTATCTGATTTGATGTAAACAGTCGTGTGAGCTTTTGTCCAGAAATTACCTATTAAATGGTAAACAAAATATGTTAGTTAAGAGTTGGCAATTTTCACCCCTGCTTCATTTCAAATAAAAAGCTCAGTTTTTTCAAAGTGCTACTGCCACTTTCTTTCCCATTAAGGAAAATTTATACATCCTGGATTAACTAATCCCTCCCTCACTAGGTACAGCATTGCTCTATTACTTACTGATAACTCCAGAAGATTAAGACAATTTCTATTTTATTTTATTTTATTTTATTTTATTTTACTTTTTGTGTACTGGATACTAGAATTGAACCTAGGGCATTCTACCACTGAACTATGACCTTTTCAAAAAATTTTGAGACAGGTCCAGGCTGGCCTTAAATGTGTGATGCTTTTGCCTCAGCCTCCCAAGTGACTGAGATTACAGGAATGTGCCACCAAGCCCAGCCTGAATCCTACTTTTAATTACTAGTCACAAGGTTAGTGTTGTGAAACACCATCATCAAGAATCAGCTCAGCCTATAAAGCACCAATTAAAAAACTATAAACAAACAGAAGGAAGACCACTACAACAGAGGAAATGGAAAAGGGGGGTAGAAGAAGGGGGAAAGAGGAAGTGCTAGAGATGCAAGTGGAGCAAAGTATATTTTATGCTTGTATAATTATGCAAAATGAACCCCAATATTATGTATAACTATAATACAAAAAAAAATCCTCAACTTAGCTCTGTGAATCATAAAAAATTCAATGCTCAAGTTCTGCATGGGACTATGCAGACAAAGTATGGCGGTTCAGAAGAATGAATAATCAATCCCCTTTCACACAGATACACATTTCTGCATTCTTAGTTATTTTCGTGAGATCTGCACAAAGGCATTCACCATCAGAAATATAAACATTACCTACCAAAATGGCAAAGTTAAAAACTATGAAAACACCAAGGAGTGGTATGGAAGAGTGATGGTTAATTTCAGATATTGCTAGTGAGAGAATAAAACGCCCATCTTTCAGACAATTGGTAAGCAGTTTCAACTAAAACTGAACATAAGCCTACCTTATGACCTAATGATTCTACTCCTAGGTATATAAAAGAAATGGATACACATATCCCAAAAGTGGACGAAGTGTTTTTAATAATTTTATTCACAATTCCATCAGGAACTGGAAACATCTCAAATGCTAATTAACAGGAGAATGTATATAAATTGTTTACATTTGTACAATGGGATTCTAGACAGCAATAAAATACAGTACTGGTACATAAGCAATCTGCATAAATTTCACAGACTATAGTCAGACAAAAGAGTACATGTTGTTTGAGTCCAGTTATTTGAACCTTTATGTGAAAAGACAATGAAAAAATTTATGGGGGTGCTGGAAATGTTCTACAACATGATGCAGGTGGTAGCTACTAAGTGTACACATATGTCAAAAACCCTATCAAGCTCTTTGCTTAAGATTAATACATTTATGTACTGTGTTCTCAATTACAAAAATAATGTCCCTGAGAGTAGTAACCTCAAGCTAGTGCTCTCTGTACCTTTAAATCAATAGTATAAAAGAGTTTTCTGTAAACCACTTCAAAGTTTAGGTAAACAGTATTCAAGGACTCAGACTCTATGTCCCAAATTTCTTCAGTCTCTTTCAGTTCACAATAGCATTGTGCTCAGATTCCTAACAACCCTGTTTATTCTTGAAGAGAGGTGATGTTTCAGGTTAGTATTTCTAAGCGCTTAACTTCTTATTCTTAAATAAGATGGAAGGCCCTACTTATCTTTTGGCTTTCTGGAGTCTGCAATGTTCTATCCTAATTGAGAAGCTAAGCCCTGAACATTTAACAGCTAACACCTTAATTATTAGGTTTGCAAAGACTTTTTGGGGGTAATGAATAAAAATATAAAAAAAAGAAAGAAAAAAAGAAATGCACTTAAGAGATGCCCAGCAATACAGTTTAAGGGGACAAACACACATTTATTAAACTCGTTTCCCCAAAGACTGATGCTGCTGTACCATTCACAATCACCTTTTTACCTGTAGCAATTACAGGTATTATCTGCTAATCATAAGTACATAAAATTTTTTAAATCATAGGTTTAATATAACACATAGAACATATTTTAAAATTATGTTCCATTTTACCAGGAAAAACTCAGAGAAATAAAATAGGTTTTAAATGAGTTTAAATTTAAGAGGCTAAGACAGGATAGCTTATACAAAATTACTGGGAACTAAGAGCAGGACTCTCGCCACCTTCCTCTCCGAAAATCGCTGAACATTGGGAAGGCTCGGTTTCAACGGAAAACGCAAAAGAAGAGAAAGGACGGCTCTGAACTTTGTTAGGAGAAACAACCCAAATTTCCCTTTCTAGAAATTCTGTCCCATTTGCTCTCTTCCTGGAGTCCTGGGTAGGCACTCGTCTCTCTCGCTGCAGCCGCCTGAACGCTTACACTCACTCGCCCTTACCAATACAAAATGACAGCTAAGAGAGTAAAGGGCCGTCCTTTTTTGTCCTAGGCTGGGGCCGCCACTCTCCAGCCACGCCACAAAACGTAGTAATTATTAAGGAGGGAGGGCCCATTTTATCCCGCACCCCGAAACGCTTTACCTCCAAGTGCCGCAAAAGCTGAGTGGCGTTCGCTTCTGACTTAACGGCTTTATACTGACTGATGGTCAAGAGCAAGGACTTCAAGCAGGCGGTGGAGTCCATCGTGACAGTTCGCAGTCCTAGCGTAAAAAGCTAACACCTCTAGGAGCTCTCGGCCTCCAGCTTTCGCCGCGCTTTTTTTGTTTTGCGGCTCCACCCACACCCAGTTGCTTCCGGTTCCGGTCGAGCTCCGGAAGTTTCGAGACACTCCGAGTGACTGCTCGGTCTGCGGGGCGGGGTGGGCCCGTGAGCCCTGGGGTCGAGGTGCCCTGTGGGTCGGTGAGAGGGGTTGAGAGAAGGCCTCAGAGGCCCCTTTATACTAAAGGCCGCGAGGTTTCAGCTTGAGCTCCGTGAAGATGACAAATCTCGCGATAAACGAGATTGCGGCTTAACCTGTGGAGGGGCGGTTAGGATCCGGGGGGTTCCGTCCTGGCTCTGTGGTGTTCTGTTTTTGTGTGCTTCTTCGGCCTTCTAGCTGGAGGCCCGGTTTTTTTCTTTGTGCATCATCATCTACCTGAGAAATGATCGCTTTCCCCTAGTCTAGACACGGTGAGGAGCTTTGAGGAGAAGAATCTTTGGGTCTTGGATTTTGACGCGGCCTGGGAGGGGCCTCTTTAAATCTTGCTGCATCCACCCCTTGTGCCTTGGAGTGATTATTTCTCAGAGAGGACCTGTGGTCCCTGGGGTTCTGTAGCAAGTTAGTCATGCCCTTATACTAGTGCCAGACTTCCTCCAGAAAGCTACCTCGAGGACGCCTGGGCCAGGTATTGCTCCCGGGGATGTTCTCGGCGTTAATTTTTGTAAGCGAAGATGTCTGTGTGTCTGGCATGACTTGTAGATTTCGATGGCGACGAAAATGACACTTTGCATTTTTTGATGAGAGGTAATATTATGCATGTGTATAGAATGCAGTGAGTAACTGATTCTGGAACTTCCGGCGTAGTGTATGCTGATGACGAATAAAATCTTAAAAACCGGGTTGTAAAAATTGGGCGAATACAGAACAAGTCCATTTAATTTGGAAATCATGTTTTGTCAATTGAATGAACTTTTTGCGTCACTACTTTTATTAAGGAAGTGTTTGTTTTTATATTAAAATTAGATTTAAAATTAAAAAAGTTGAAGTGGAAGTGTTTTGGACCATTGAGATATTCATGTAAAATTTGGGGGCTAATGTATTCATTTATTCATTTCCCGTGTTAAATAATTATTGAATGTTTATGGGTTAGGCATTGCCAGTCTGGAAACAAAGAGGAGGAAGTACCCCCTGCTAGGAAGGAACTGTCTGATAAGGTAAATATCTTAGAAAATATTTTGGGAATTCACCACGTAAATTAAAGTCACCATCAGTGATTGTAAAGAATGGAACCAGGTTGCTTACAAGTCATGGCTTCATCTTTGACCATGTGATTCTAGGCAGGTTCTCACTGCTCCAGTCTTCATAAAGTAAGATCTAAGTATGATCTGTTTGACAGGATAATTCATTCAATAAAATAATTCATTGAGATTCTATCATGTTCTAGGCACTAGAGATTCAGTAAATAAACACCAAAAATCCTAACGGCATAGAACTTACATTCTGGTAAGGAAACTGTAATAAACAGAAAAATAAGGAAAATGATGGAGGAAAAAATAAGCATATTGTTGTTACAGAGAAATGAGGTCCTGTTAGACCTCACGGAGAAGCAACATTTGAGGAAATACTTTTGGGAGTTGAGGAAGAATTATACCCTCTAGTGGAAAAAGTTTCTAGTTAGTGAGAATGGGGAGGATAAAGGCTCTAATGTGGGAACGTGACAATGCACTAGGAATACAGGTAGAGTAGAGAGCAAGAATGAGAGTGGTAGAGATGCAGAGATGAGGTCGTATAGATTGTGGGAGACCTTTGAATTAATCAACATAAAGAATGAATTATTGAGTTGCCGTGCATATGCCTGTTTCAAGATCAGCCTCCATAAAGTAGCTAGTGCCTATCTCAAAAGGCTGGAGATGTATTTCAGTGGTTAGCACCCCTGGGGTTAATTCCCAATACCAAAAAAAAAAGAAAAAGGAATTACTGCTTGACAATTTTTTTTGTGTCAGTTATAGGTGTTGGTAAATGGATTGTTAAGATTTTGGTAGTGTTACACTTTTTCACCTACAATTACCTGAGCAGCATCACCATCACCATTTTCAGCCCCTGAAAAAGGCTCAAAGTCTGTCTCAGCCTTCTTTTGAATCTTGCATTTTAACTTCAGTGGTCATAAAATTTCACATTTTCTTCTGTATTTATATTAATATCAAGTAATTTCTTTCTTGAAAAAAATCTTCACCGGATTTGATGTAAGCTTAGTGACATAAACATGTTTGTAGCTGTGAGAAACCTGGGCATTTTTAGTCAGTGATACTTGCATATCCTAATTTGATAAACAGAACCACACATTTACTCCTCAAAAAGGGTGAAGAGTAGATGAAGGAGATGAAGCTATGTCCAGATACTAAAGCCTTGCGTTTGGATTCCATCTTGAGTGCTGTGGTGATCTCTGTTTTTAAACTGGGACCTTATCTAGACAATTTGTGTCTTTGATTGATTACTCTGGCTGATGAATGGCTGTGATTTTTGAGAGGGAGAAGACTAAAAGTAGGGAGACTAATTTGCTTGAGTCTTTGCAAAGGATAACTAGGATAATTGATTTGGAGATTGAAAAGGTAAAAATTTAAGAAAACATTCATGAAGTCAGTTTGGTAGGACTTATTGACTAGATGTGAAGATTAAGGAAAAGGATGGCTCTAAAAAGATTTCCAGATTTCTAGGTTGTATGATTAGAAGATATAGGTATTACTGAGAGTCAATTAACAGTATGTGGGATATATTTTTTATTCAATGAAATTTTTCATTGAATAGTTGTTTTTCATTTGATTTTGTACCATTCTGTTTCTAGGTATTTATAATTTTTGTAACTAAGAAGATTCCCTTTTTCTCTTACAAATTTTTGTTACTATTCATAAGAAAAAGAATTTTTTTGGTTTGTCTTTAAATTAAGCTACTTACCAAAATCTCTTAGTAATTCTAATTTTTTATTCTCTTTGACTTTCTATCTATATCTCATCAGCGAATAATAATTTTATCTTCCAATAGTTATTGTCTTATTGTATTACCATAATCTTGAAAATATGAAAAATTATGGTAACATTGAATGTCTTTAAGGAGAATGGTCAGTACTGGGGTGGAGGGCGGTACCGGGGAATGAACTCAGGGGCACTCAACTACTGAGCCACATCCCTAGCCCTTTTTTGTACTGAGTTGCTTAGTGCCTTGCTGTTGGTGAGGCTGTCTTTGAACTCACAATCCTCCTGATTCAACCTCCTAAGCCGCTGGGATTACAGGCGGGCACCACCACGCATGGCCCAGTATTTTTTACACTTAGTATAATTTGTACTGTTGACTTGTTATAAATATTTTCTGTCATGTTTAGGAGATTGCTCTTTATTTTATTTTTTAAAAGTCTGCTAAAAGCTGGGCACGGTGGCGCATGCCTGTAATCCCTGCACTTAGGGAGGCTGAGACAGGAGAATCGCGAGTTCAAAGCCAGCCTCAGCAATGGCGAGGTGCTAAGCAACTCAGTGAGACCCTGTCTCTACATAAAACACAAAATAGGGCTGGGGATGTGGCTCAGTGGTCGAGTACCCCTGAGTTCAATCCCCAGTACCAAAAAAAAAAAGTCTGCTAAAAATGATCAAGTGTTCACATTTATAAATTTTCCCCTTTAAAATAATTCAGTGAATTATATTACATTTTTTTCTTGGAATGATAATTGCATAAGACTAATTGAGCATTTGTCATGTGCCAGGCACTGTTCTAAGGACTTTCTACCTGCCTATTTAATCTTCATAACTGCTCCCTGCTACAGATTCTGTTATAATCACCATTTTACAGATGCAGAAAAACTAAGAGAAAGATGAAATAATTTGCCCAAGGTCACACAGGCAGTGGTAATAGACCTGTTTTTGCTATGCTGTAGGTTTTGATTTTTTGATATTTTATTCAGATATTACATCTGTGTTTTTAAGTGAGAATTTGCAATATTTTTTCTTTATTCTCATTTGGGATTTGGGTATATATTACTTTTGAAAACGCATTGTAGTGTTTCATCTTTTTTTTAATGGTATGGAATAATGAGAATCATATAGGAATTACCTAATCCACGTAGGATGAATACAGCTGGCCTATAAAATCAAGCTTGATACCTTGTTTAGTGGTAGATCTTCCACAAATACATATATTTTTAATAAGACTATGAGTCTTGTAATTTTTTCTATCTTTAGTTATTTTTGGAAAAAATATTTGACATACCAAATGTTTTCTAGATTTAAAAACTTATTGATATACACTAAGTTGCATTTAGTATTTTATTCTCTTAATTTCTTCCTTGTAGTTTCAAATTTCCTTTTTCATTCTAATGTCTTTTTTTTCTTACTTGAGCTTTCTAGGGTTTATCCATTTTATGCAACTTTTCAAAAGAACCAACTTTCATTTTGTTAATTCTTGTTTTCCATTCATTTTAGAATCATTAATTTTGCTTGGCCTTTATTAATTCTATCCATATGCATACATTTGTTTTTTCCCTCTAGTTTTGTAGAAGTTGAAGGCTTAGTACATTTTCCATACTGTGTATTTATAAAGAACATTTACTTTATACCAGTAATTTTTAAAAACCTAAAGTGAGAATCTTCATTTTACCTTAAAAAAAGCTATTTTAACCAGTTAGGAAAATATAATTGAAAAATGCTACTACTATTCATCAGATATCAACTAAGTGCCAATACTATTTTAAAAGAGGTTATAATCTTTTGGTGAACCAGAATAAGTGCTATTAAGAGAAATAGAGAATGTTGTAGGAATACACATTTTTTTAGGATAAAATATTAAGTGTCCACTTCCTTCATTCTTCAAGGATTGATATAAAATCTCTCCTCTTTGTAAACTTTTATTACTGTTTGTACTTTATATTTGGCTTAGATATTTTTCTTAATTCATAGGAAACAGACTTCAAGGAGTAAACAACATTTGCTTAGGATCTTAACAATACAAGTTTATGCCAGACTAGTTCCTTTATTTGGAACTAGTTTTTATGGAAAAACATAAAACATACTGTCTTCAATTCTGAAAATATTTTTAAATGAAAATGAAAATTTTTAATCTCTTATAACCCAGTTTTAAGTTATGTTAAATGAATCAGACTGAAGGAAGATGTGAGTTATAGTTTTTCCAGAACTGCAGAGTTTGTAAAATACTGAAATTGTAATATGAGCATTGTACCAGAATTGTAAACCAGAGGGTCAATTGTTCATTCATTCATCCACCATGTATTTAATGAATACTTAAATGCTAGGCACATTTCTAGATTCTGAGGATATGGCAATGAACCAAATAGACAAAAAGTTCTGCCCAAGTAGAGTTTTCATTTTACCATTTCCTCTTTTTCTTGTTGTTTTTAATTTTGTTTTTAGCTTTTGTCTTTCCCTTCAGTGCTGGGGATTAAATAAAGGATCTTATACATGATAAGCAAGTGTTCTACCACTGAGCTAAAATTCCAGGCCTGAGTTTTTATTTTATTGAGGGATAAAGATAATAAATTAGACACATAAGTAAATATACAAATGTTAGTCCTAAGAGTTATTGAGGGAGACAAAGGGAAGCAGAATGGGAACTATCAAAGTCAAATTAATGTGTTGCAGTATTTGATAGGGTAAAGTGTTAATTGGTTTTTGTTGAATAACAAAATCCCCTCCAAAGTCAGTGGTTGAAACCATGAGCATGTATTTCTTGCCCATAGGTATGTGGGTTGATCTAGCCTCTTGTCTGAGTGTCTCAGTCATTTTGTGGAAAGGTGCAGTTATCTGGAGCTCTGGTTTAGATATCTAACATAACATCTGTTATATGTCAGGCAGGCTATTTAATTTAATATTGGTAATTAAAGGAAAGATCAGGACTGAATAAAAACAAAGCCTGGGCTGAATTGTAGCTTAGTGATAGAGCGCTTGCCTTGCATGCGTGAGGCAGTGAGTTTGATCTTCAGCCCTACATAAAAATAAATAAATAAAGGTATTGTGTCCATCTACAACTAAAAAAAAAAAGAAAAGAAAAGAAAAAAACAAAAACATAAAGCCTCCAGACTAAATGATATAGAAAGTCAGTATGGGTAGAAAAGACACATCTGAGACCTAAACCCCAGGGTACTTAAAGTACTTAGAGGGTTGGACAGATGTGGAAGAAACAGCAAAGGAAATGGAGAAGTTCTCTGCCAGAGAACACAAGTGCTGTCTTGACCTCCTGGTCATCTTGACTTTTGAAGAAGCACTTGGGCTGCCTTTTGACTTCTTAAGTAGGATTGTGGGTTAGCAGAGAGGGCACTAAATCTATTCATAGACTTCCTCTTTACTTCTGCCTCCAGAGCTCTTGAGGTATGCAGAAGGGTGGGAGACATTGTTCTTTAAATCAATATTGAGTGCTGCGTTGGGCATGGTGGTTCATGCCTGTGATCTCAGCTATTTGGGAGGTTGAGGTGTGAGGACTATGAGTTCAGTGCTAGCCTGGGCAGTTCAGTGAGATCCATTTCAAAAACAAAAGAAAAATATTGAGTCTTCAGCTATGTCAGGTGCTATTCTAGGCACTGGGGATACAAAACAAGATTTAAGCAGTTCAGTAACACATGCCGGTAGTCTCAGCAATTTAGGAGGCTGAGGCAGTAGTACTGCAAATTTGAGACCAGCCTGGGCTACTTTGGGAGATCCTGTCTCAAAAAATAAAATGAGCCGGAGATGTAGCTCAATGGTATAGTGTCCCTGGGATCAATCCCCAGTATTTAAAAAAAAAAAAAAAAATTGAATAAGAATTCTCTGACTTTGTGAGACTTACATTCTAGTGGGAACATAAGGCTAAATATAAAATGAGGTGATTGATTATTCAGTGGGCATAAACAGAAGATACAACAAAAGTTTCATTAGCTCAGGTTTCAGAATTTCAAGCCAGAGAAATTCAGTGGTAGAGAATTGGCAGTGGTCCAGGCATTGAGTCATTTAGATACCATGTCCTTAAAAGCTAAAACCATTTAAATACTGATATTAAACAATTTTTACCCTTTATGCAGAACCAGAAAACAAGGTCTTTATAATTAGTGTCAATTCCCATTTTTTCAAAATGTTACCTTTGTCACAGAGATAGAAAACAAAAAACCAAAATTCTTCCTTTGCAATTATAGTCATGTGCCACATAATGTTATGGTTAATGATAGACACATATGAGAGTGTTCCATATGATTATAATGGAGCTGAAAAATTGGTATCACCCAGTAACATCCTAGCTGTCATACCATCATAGCTCTAGCTCAGTGCCTCATTCATATGTACATATCAGGTACATAATATTTGATAATAAATTGTTACTCTTTTTGTATTAGTACTATACTTTTATTGTTATTTTGGCACTTACTAATACTTATGAAAGTAACAATTTTTAAATTAATTTTTCTTTTTTCGGTACCAGGGACTGAACTCGGGCACTCGACCACTGAGCCACATCCCCAGCCCTGTTTTGTATTTTGTTTAGAGACAGGGTATCACTCAGTTGCTTAGTGCCTCACTTTTTGCTGAGGCTGGCTTTGAACTCACGATCCTCCTGTCTCAGCCTCCAGAGCCCCTGGGATTACAGGAGTGTACCACTGCGCCCAGCTTTAAATTAATTTTTAAAAACTTAAACTGTAAATTGATATGACGTGTTATGTGAGCAGCCTCACATCTTGGATTTATCAAGTCTTCATTGTATCAAGGGACCATTTCTAATGGTTGACCTATGCCATCACCTCTGTGATGTTTATGTGACAGTGAAATCACCTACAGACATGTTTGTTAGATATCCCTATCATTAAGGAGAGCATGACCATTTTATTCTATAATTCTGCTTTTCTATAAAGTATTAAAATTTAGCTACTATCTATATGATTTGTCAAACATAAAATTCACTTTCTCACTTTTCAAATTGCTGATTTTTCTTTCCATACATTTTACAGATTTATCTCCAGGGTAAGGGTACAAGTCTTGGATACTTTGGTTAATTTTTTTTTTTTTTTTTTTAGTTGTGGGTGGACACAATACCTTTATTTTATTTGTTTTTGTGCAGTGCTAAGGATTGAACCTAGTGCTTCACACGTGCTAGGCAACTGTTCTACCACTGAGCTATAACCCTAGCCCCTGCTTAAATTTTTTTTTCTTATGTTCACATCTAATTTATCTAAAAGTCAGAATGTTACCTTGCCTGTATTTATTTATTTTAAACCCAAGTACTGCCCATTGTTTCTGGGTCCAGTTTTATAGATTGGTAAAGATGAAAGTGACATACGTTAATTTTAAGTTAGGGTAAAGTAATCATTTTTAACTGTAACTGCTATTTCTTAAAGACATACCTACTTAGTACAGAGCAAGGGCTTTTGCATTTTAAAGTTTCTAGTCTTTTAAAAAAACCCAATCAAATATATGAAATAGGTAGATATCGGTTTCCTGAATTAAAATGTGAAGTTGTTTTCTAAGACAGTGATTTCTAGAATAGAGTGTGTATGTCTCCAGAGATAAGTGAAACTATTAAGATGTGGGAACAAATATTAGAACTTTTCATTTTTATTCCTTTATCTCATTTTTAAATTTTTATGTTATAGTAATACCTACATATAATTCATAAATGTATTGGTGTTCAATGTGTTCTCAGATTTTTTACTTCTTTAGGAATATGTGACTAAAAAAAAGTTTGGACTTTTCCAAAAATATTTGACCTTGAGAAATAATTTGAACAGATATGAATTATTCATCTTAGTACCACATATAGTATCTGATACTTAATAGTTGTGAATTGCTTTGTTGAGACAAAAACTTGGCAAAAACTAACATGACTAAAGTACTATGAAATATTAAGATATGATTAATTACATTTACATTATTATTTGACAGTAAGACCAACTAGTTTTGTTTTTGAATGTGTCTGTGCTTATTACCTACTCTAGCTCATACCTGTATGCTAAGCTTAATAAAGTCATATATGGCACTAGAAATAGTAGGACATAGTGGAAAGAACATGGAGTTTGCACTTGGTGAAACTGCATGAATTCCTGGCCTTCTGATTTATTAGCTTTAATGGGAACTCTCAAAGTCTCAGTTTTATAATATTTAAAATGGATTGTTGTGGCATCTTTCAGAATTGCATGAAGATCAAATGTTTATTCAGTATACGTGAGTACATAGCCTAGAGCTGACGATGAAGGAGCTGATGAGAATCTTACTTTTAGTGAACACAAAATTAATGTACTCAGTTTTATGTGAAAGGAAACTCTTCATAACCAAAAGCTTAATCCATCTCTCACCCTACAAATATATGCCTTTCTAAGATGACATGAGCAGCCAGTTTTATCACATGGTAGGTCAACAGCTTTATTAAAGAGATGTAATAGATCTGTTCTAGTATAAATGACTTAACAAGATTTATCCAACGTCTGTCTGCTTCATTATTAGCTGTAGACCATATCTTTCGTCAATAGTTGAACAGAGAATGCAAATTTGAATTTGACTTTGCTTACGATTTTGCTTACCAAGTTTTTAAAATAAGAGTAAAACTATAAAATAATTTACCAAGAAGAACTAAATTCTGCATAGGTGAGTTGTAATACAGATAACAAGAATTGTTTTGTTGAGGACCAGCAAAAAATTAAAGAGGTATTAGAAAAGTTTGTTTTAAATAAGGAAATTAGACTGTGTGTGTGTTTGTGTGTGTGTGTGTTATTTTTGCATTTGTGTTTCAAGTAAGACTTCAGTATCAAACTGTTGGAAGATTGCTCATTTCTCTCAAAACTTTTTGTATTAATTGTTGGCATTAATCAAATACAGAAGACTAGTAGTATCACAGTTAGGAATAGCTTTTTTACAGATGATCTCCATATGATTTCTTTTAGCCCTCATACCAGTGCTGAGCTGCCCCTTCCTGTTCTAAGCTCTCCAGTAAGAAGATACAGACCTTCAGGCTTAGAAGAGTTCAAATCCTACAGTTACTTCCTTGTCTCTTTGTGTTAAATTAGCCTTGGGGCTTTTTAGCAGGATCAACATCGTATAAAACAATGTTTCTATGAGTTAGTACTGTCTGGATTCGTAATTGGTGATTTACAGTTGATCCTGTGGAGTATATTTTCTTGATTTGGGAATTACCTATGCTGTATTGCCTTTTAGTAATGTGTCTGCAAAAAGCTGTACCAGTCTAATTTTGGGTATATATTAAATATGCTATTAGATAAACTAGCTCCCTAGTTACTGAAATAGAGTTGTTATAAAAGTAATAAATGAGAAACTTTATCCAGTCTTAGGCATGACTGCAAAGTAGTGTAGATCTGTTTGATGATGTTGCTGCCACTTTTCTTTCTTGTCCTCATCATTTCTTCCTTTGCCCAAGAGCATTTATCAATAGTTCTACATATGCTTGCTTTAATACTTTCTGGACTTAAAAAAGGGGGATCAGAAAGGGAAACCAGCCTAGCAGAAGACAGAGTCTAGAGGCTTGAACACTTAATAAAGAAGATTAAATGGGACTAACTTTAGAAGAGTTGTTCTTGGAATAAATAGCTATATAAATAAATGAATACTAACAATATTCTATGCCCTTTTTGTTTTCATTTGTGTTATCTCAGTATTTTTCTTTTCCTTTCAGGGAACATCCACAAAATCCATTCGTATCATCTCAGTATTTTTTTTTTTTCCTTCAGGAAACATCCACAAAATCCATTCATATTCTAACCAAAGATGTATAAGATCTCTTTATATCCCACTTCCTATTTATAGAGTTATACAATCGTATAATTTTGGATAAAGTGGCTACATGTCATTTTTAAACTGAAACTAAAATTGTTTGTACTATTTAAGTTGTATAAAGCAGAAACTCAGATACCTCTATTGGGAAATAACATTATTACAAACCTTTCAGGAAGCCATTTGGAAATACGTGCTAAAGTCTTAAAATGCATTTGACCTAGAAATTCTGTGACTTTATTGAAAGGAAATAATCACAAAATATAGAAAAAGTTATGAACAATGGAGTTTATCATGCAGAAATATGAGAAATCTAATTGTCCAACTATTAGAAAATCATCTAGGAAACCCCAACCAACTGTTGTGTAGTCATCAAAAATGTTTACTAGGAGGCTAAAATAACATGAAAGATGCTTTTTATATAACATTCAGTGCTTAAAAAAAAGTGAGGTAGAATACCTTCTATTCAATATGATTATAAAAATTGATAAGATATACCTGTGCCTGGAAAAATAAGTACATTAAAGTATAGATAGAAGTTATGTTTGGATGGTGAAACTATTTTTTCTTTATAGCAATTTCACAAAGTTTTAATGACTGTTGTTCTTATAGTAGGGAGAAAGAAAATAACTTTCCTAATTAAAAATATTACTTTCCTTACAGCTCTAAGTAGCAGTAGTAAAAGTCAGTTTTCAGGCATTGTGGAAGAGTTATAAAGGAACATTGTGCAACATGGAATCTCTACCAGAAGAATTTTTTGTGAGGTAAGGGATAGGTTGACAAAAACCAACTGTATTTGTTAAATTCTGAAGGTATGGTATTTGGCTTTTCCACGTAACCTTGGCATTCTATTATGAGTTAGATATCCTTATGCTTCAGGACAATTTAGCTGTTTTGATTAGTGGGAGAATGTGGAGTGGGTAAAGTCTGATTTTAGGAAAGTTCTCTAGGGAACATACCAGGGCTATTGAAAAATGTGCTACAACTTGCTATACTTGGGACATTCTCAACAAAATAATTTTAACAAACACTTACATATACTTACTGTGTATGAGACATTGTTTTAAACCTCATAAAGTAGATGCTCTTATCTTCACTTTATAGAAAGTACCTTAAGCATAACACAGAAGACCCTATGGCAATCTGTTCCCTCCAACCAGTGCAAATTCACCCTGCCTATGTGTCCCCCATATAATGCTAAACACCCTTGAATTGTAACATATAGTAAGCAATGTGACATATTAATTTATTTCACAAGCATTTACTGCCTCCTTGGTGCTGAAGAAATAAAGACAGACAAAATATGTGTACTTAGAGTTTATAATAGGAAGATATGTGAAAAGAACAGTATCTGTAGGCAAAGTGTATAATATTAGAGATGCTCTGGCTATGTATAAGAAGGAACAATAGTTATTGACTAAGGATTGAGTGAGTGTCCACAAAATGATATTGAACTGATCTTTAAAAAATGAGAAAGTTTTTTTAATATCAACTTAACGTTTTTTCTACCATCATCCAGTAAGGTCTTACCTTAACTTCTTTTCTTTGAGTCCCTAAAGAGATATGATAACTACCAGGATTATCTAAAACTTTTGACAGAATTCAGTTGTAAGGTTGATAACTACTATAATTCATTATCTTTGTGAGGAGATGCTATGAAAATACCTCTGTTACTCATTTAAAGTAGGGATCCTGCTGTGGAGGAGCAGACTGAAGAGGAAACTGAGAATAAGATAGAAAAATCAACCTGTCAACTGGTAAGAGAAAATTTAATTTTCATTTATTTGTAGTTAATTAGTAATGCCTAGTTATGTATGAGAATGTAATGCTAAATTAGTCAGTTTAATAATCTTAAAATTTTTTGAATGAGTCCACTTTTCTGAATAAGTAAAATGATCATAATTAAATCTTTCTTGCATGATTGATACTGTATATCAAGGTTATCATTCTAAATTCCAATTCTCATTGTGAGTTAAAATCAGTAGAAAATTAAATTGACTCTCCCAGAAACATCTCAACAGTCAGTTTTATGAAAATTCTCATTTGTGGCCAGGCTTCATGGCTCATACCTGTAATCCTAATGTGATAAAGGCGGGGGAATTGCAAGTTTGAGGTTAGCCTGGGCAACTTCGTGAGACATTGGATCAGAAATACAAAAAAATAAAAATAAAAAGGCACAGGGATATACGCTCAGTGGCAGAGCACTTAGTATACCATGTGTGAGGCCCTGGGTTTGATCCCCAGTTCTGGGCATTAAAAAAAAAAAGAAAGCAAGAAATCACTCATATATTTTTCTGTTTTTTCTTTTTCTTTTTTTTTTTTTTTGTGTGTGTATGATCAACATATGCTAGGTAAGTGCTCTACTACTGAGCACATCACCAACCACCTCATTTGTCTTTTCAAAGGAAAAATCACTCGTGAACGCACTAACATACAAAATTTTATTTATTAAAGTGCTTTACTTAGTTGTTCCTGAAATTACTTTTCTTTCTTAAAAATTCTAGACCTAAATGAGAGGAAAATTCTGAGTCATACCTTAATGTAATTTTTTATTGCCAATGATAGATACTTTATAGTCGATTAAAATATTTATTTGAATACCATATGTCATATTTATTGAAAGATTGTTTTGGAGGTGGGTTTCAGTACCAGGAATTGAACCCAGAGGCACTTAACCACTAAGCCACATCCCCAGCCCTTTATGTTTTTTATATTTTATTTGAAAATAGGGTCTTGTTGAGTTGCTCAGGGCTTTGCTAAGTTGCTGAGGGTGGCTTTGAACTCGCGATCTTCCTGCCTCAGCTGCCCGAGCTGTTGGGATTACAGGCATGTACCATCCCGCCTGGGGAAAGCTTGTTTTTGTTGTTATTGATATTGTTGTTTTTACCTTCCATGTAGTTTTTTTTTGCCACAATGTTTTATATAATGATTTAAGTCCACTGTTAATAAAGCTTGCAAAGGTTTTTCCATAATTTAGGAGGAGATAATAAAACAATTGTAGTATTTACCTACATGAGCTTTTCACTCTAAAAATGATGCAGAATAAGTACAGTTCATGCAAAGGTACATGGGGCTGTACAGTTGATCAAAGGCAAGAATGAAGGGGACTAGATTCAGAAAAGACACTTCTAGATACAGAATTAGGAACACAAAAAGCAAGGAAGGTGGACACTGACCTGAATTTGGCTGAGCTATTAAATAAGTTTAAAAATAGATCAAGCATTAAATATTTTGACACCTAACTTAAAAAATTAAAATTATACTGATAACAAGATTTAAGTATTTAACAGGTGTAATGTTGATAGCATTTGCTGTTGAGAAGTTTTTATTCCATTGTAATCCTCCTTGTTTGTAAATTTGTTGCTTAGTGTCACATCCCTCTGTAGTGACTTCTTACTATAGAGTTGACCTTTAGTTTGAAATATATGTACCCCTGACAGTGGTCATTATTTATAAGAACTTTTCTGGGTTTTTTTGTGGAGGTTTTTTTTTTTTTTTTGAAAAAACTTCAAAACCAAGAAAGTTAAAAAGAATATTTCAATGAATATCTATATAGTTTTCATAAAAAATTTAGCAAACAACATTTTTCCAAGTTTTTAGATATTTTCATGTATGAAGTACTTTTTTCATGTATGTAAAATGTAGTTGTTGGATATGGATGGGGATGGAGGAATATTAATTTAAGACTTAAAGCTAGGAGAGAATAGTAGGCAGATAGTCCTACTATAAGCTTCATTGATTCCTAATCACTTTCCTATGTAATTTGGGTCTGTTAGAGATCCGTTAGTAAAAATGTCCTGTACCAGTAACTCAAGCTCTGTGTAGCTTCTGCAATAAAAGGCTATTGGTTCTGAAGTCAATAACCACATAATCATATTACCAAAGCATCTTGTTAAGGTTTGAAGGAAGGCTATCATCCATAATATTCCAGGCCCTTTATCTGTTTTCTACCAGTTTTTCACAACTAATGTTCATAGATAATCCAGCAGGACTTGATTGTATAGATAACAATTAACCATTAGTGATGGCCCAATTAGGACTTTAAAATCAGTTCTTTTTAATTCAATTAATTGATTAATTTACTTATTTACTTACTCATTGGTACTGGGCATTGAACCCAGGAATGGTTTACCACTGAAATACATCTCCTGCCTTTTTAATTTTTTATTTTGTGAGAGTCTCACTAAGTTGCTGAGACTGGCCTTGTACTTGCAAAACTGCTATCTGACCCTCCCAAGTCACTGGGATTATAGGTTTGCACCACTGTACTCAGCAAAAAAAGAGTAAAGAATAATCTATGTAATATTGTATACATTTTTTTAAATTTTTGGTATTGGAGATTGAACGCAGGGGTGCTTTACCATTGGTACATCCCCAGCCCTTGTAATTCTTTTTTGAGACAGGATCTTAACTAAGTTGCCTAGAGAACAGAGAGAATATCTTATTCGTACTTGCATTTTGTGGGTCTGTCACAATGCTCTACACATAGTAGGAATTTGGTTCTATTTTTAATACTTTTGCTGGTTTTAATCACTGGAGAAAATGAAAGTATGTACAATTATGTAAATTTTTAATGGATGAATGTCTTGTAGGACAAACAGAAAAAGGACATACCTACTGATCTTGTTCCAGTTAACCTACTATTAGAAGTAAAGAAGTTATTAAATGCAATTAATACTCTACCAAAAGGTGTGATTCCTCACATTAAGAAGTTCTTACAAGAAGATTTTTCTTTCCAGACTATGCAGGTAACATTATAATTCTGTCTTTGAGGCAGAAATAACAGTTCTATGTAAATGATTCTTTTTTAAGCCATACAGTGTAACTCCAGGTCTTGGAATCTTTATTTTACTTCTTCTTCTTCTTTTTTTTTTTAAGAGCTTTATAGTTATACATAGTAGTTGGGTTCATCCCAACAAACTCATACATGCAAGGAAATCAGTTATAGTTCATGACCCACCCTGCTCCCTGCTTTTTCTCCCATCCTCCTCTTCTCCCATTCCCTTTCCTCTACTGTGCTTGACTTCTTTCACTCCTATATTAATTTATATTTGATGGGTTTTTTATATTATCCTATCCTTCTCTACCCCTTACTTTTATTTTACTCAAGCTTCTGCATATGAGAGAAAACATTTAACCTTTAAATTTCTGGGATTGGGATAATTCTAAACTTACTTCTATTTCATGAGGAAGGGTCTATTTCTACATCCTTTATAGTAGAATTTTCAGTGCTTTGCACATACTCCTGGAACCCTATCTTTTCAGTATACTCTAGACAATTATCAATTTTGAATATCTACAGCTGTGCCTCAAGGCCCCTTTTCTAGAACTGAAGAATACTATACTTTTGGCATTTTAGAAGTCCCAATTAATCCCCACCCCCACAGCACTCAATCAATGTATTAGAAGTTATTACATAAATCAGAAGTTATTATATATAAATACCCCATTTCCATCTCCCTTTTAGTCAGGTAATACTTAGGCTTTTATTGTTCTTGAGTCCAGAGTTTCTCTTGTGTGAACCCCAGTTGTTCATTGTGCTTTATTAAAAGCTTGCTTTTCCTTCTCTATCATTTCTCCCCTTTCTAACCATTGTTCTCTGTACCTTCCAAATAAACTATTTACATTCAAGTCTTTGAATTATAGTCTATTTCTATTAGAACCAAAACAGACAGGAGTCCAGAAAAGAATAGGGTGTTTATTAGAGTCCCTTCTCTTTGATAAGCCAGGCATTCTAGTTTTTCCCTAGCTCTGCGTATCTCTTGAGAGCTCTGTCTGGCATCTTAGCCACAAGTGAATATGGTAGATGCTTTAGAAAAGTGATTCTAAGTCCATCTCATGTCTTTGGGTCTTCCATCTCTCCTACGTGTTGGCTTCAGAGATTTTCAGTGCTATTATGGCTTTCCATTACTTTCAGTGATTTTTATATTTTGTTTAGCATTTTTAGTCATTCTCATTGGGAGGATTGATCTGAAATTATCTAACCTGTTTCACAGAGGTATAACTTCAGTGTTATGTTTTATATGCCTATTCAAATTCAAGAAATAATGTTGAGTAAATGGTTGTATATATGAATCTATAATTCAGGTGATAATTCTGGACTAGAAAAATAAATTTGGAAACTGTCAGTTTATAGCTACTATCTTAAAATAAGATAGTGGATTACTTTAGAGAATATGTATTGATAATCAAAGAGGTTTATTGGGTCATCTGCTGGGGAGACTGAAATACAGTATCTAATTAGCTAGGAGAAAATAAGGAAAGTATTGTATATTAGAAACCAAGTTACAAAAGTGTAGATTAGGGATTGGGGGTGTAGTTCAGTGGTAGAGCACTTGCCCTAGCCTGTGTGTGTCCCTGGGTTCAATTCTTGGTAACACACAGGCACACACACATACAAAGAAATTGTAGATTAAACTTTTCACAGGTTATATATATCATTAAACACAATATAACTTAAACCATTTGAGGGTACAACTTTGAGGAATCAGCACAAAGAAAAAACATAGTCCTTTAATTTTGTCCACATGAAAAACAAAGTAGGTGCAAAACAAAGTACATTTTAGCTCATTTCCTCTAATTCAATATAAAATGCTTGCCCTGGTTTTTGGTGCTACTGTCATAGTTTCTATTTACCAGAGATGGAAAGATTTTTACCTATACTGGAGAAAAGAAATAATGAGAATAAAATAGGATTACTACTTTTACTCTGAATTAGGAGTTGATGTTGCCAGCCTCTTGCTTTTAGTGTTTATAGGAAATATTTACAAAGGAGATTTATCAGACTACTTTAAAATAAACAAACATGAGTATATCTGGGTGCTGTAGATTTTTTGAAAACCATCTTTATCTCTTCCAAATTTTCTATGGTGAGCATATATTATTAGTATAATATAAATATATGTAGATATTTGTTCTAACTTAAAGAAATTTTCAACTAACCTATTTTCCACAGAGAGAAGTTGCAGCCAATAGCCAGAATGGGGAGGAAATTGTTCCTGCTTTAACTCTACGTTTTTTGATAACACAATTGGAAACAGCACTTAGGAACATTCAAGCCACTAATTATACTGTAAGTATATTCCTTGAAATAATGGAACTTGGACAGCATTTTTTAATACAAGAACATCAATGCATTTTTATTTTGAGGTGTAAACCAATTCGTATTTTCCTCTTTTACCTCTAGAGAAGGGTACATATAAATTTATTTTCTTCCTATATCTTATACTTTCTTATGTGACTGCATCTCTGTAATGAACTTATTCTAGCTCTCTTCTCTACCAAAAAGCTGTTAGAGTTATCAAAAACTTTGAACTTGTAGAACTGTGCTTTCCAAATTAGGAATCAAAAGTCATGAATTTCAAAAATAAGTCAGACATAGAAAGACAAATATTGCATGATGTCACTACTATGTAGAATCTAAAAAATGTTGGATTTATACAGGAGAGAATAGAATAGCATTTTCCAGAGGCTAGAGGAGGAGAGATGGAGATGTTGGTCAAAGGATAGAAAATTTCAGTTAGATAGGTTATATAAGGAGATCTATTATACAACATTGTGACTGTAGTTAGTAATGATATATTGCATTCTTGAATTATAATTATATAATTATATACCCTATATAAGGAGATCTATTATACAACATTGTGACTATAGTTAGTAATGATATATTGCATTCTTGAAAATGTGAAGTAGATTTTTAGTCTTCTTACCACAGAAAATGATATGTGCATATGTTCATTAGCTTGATGTAGTCATTCCAAAACCAGTTATAGCTTCCCACATCTGTAATCCCAGTGGCTCAGGAGAGTGAGGCAGGAAGATGGCAAGTTCAAAGCCAGCCTCAGCAAAAAGCAAGGAGCTAAGCAACTCAATGAGACCCTGTCTCTAAATAAAATACAAAATAGGGCTGGAGATGTGGCTCAGTGGCCAGTTCCCTCCAAGTTCAACTCCCAGTACCTCCCCCAAAAAAACCTGATTATATTTCAAACTTTATCATATGTATTTGATAAAAATGTACAGTTTTTATATGTCCACTAAAAAAAATCAAGGAAAAACCCCTATTTCTTATTTTTTCTTAATTATTAATCAGCCTTTTTTCTGATATTTCTGTGTGTAAAAGTTGGAACTTTTTTGATAGGCAGAATTGACAAAACATAATTATGTTTTTAAGGTCAAATGATCCCTTAGAAATAGAGCAATCTGAGGAAAAATGTATAAAAAATGAGACTGTATAAAAAATTAGAACCAATAATGTAGCCAGGGGTAGTGGCACATGCCTGTAATACCAGCAGCTCAGGAGGCTTAGGCAGGAGGATAGTGAGTCAAAGCAATCCTCAGCAAAAGCAAGGTGCTAAGCAACTCATCATAAAATACAAAATAGGGCTGGGGATGTGGCTCAATGGTCAAGTGCCCTGAGTTCAATCCCCAGTACCCCCTCCACAATAATAATAATGATGATGATGATGATGATGATGATGCAGGGCAATAGAATAAAAAATTAGGTTTTTTCATAACTTGTATTGGCAAAGTAAGCTAAATTCTGCATATATGTAGAAAGATAGATTAGAGTTATCTTCAGAAAAGGACTACTCAGACACCATAAAAAATAGCCCTAAGATAAAAGATCCTATATTATAGGGATGTACAAGGAGGTTAGACAATAATCCTTATTTAATACTCTCAGAAGTAGGGTCCTAAAGAGTGATATACAGTACTCTAAAAGATGTTCTAGATGGACTCAAAAAAATCAAAGAAAAGGTGCATCTCAGTATCCCAAGAACTTCTAGAGTGCTGCATATCTACTGTTGCTTGCTAATCAGATTGCCAGTGACTTATAACAGTGTATCATCAACATTAACATTGTCCAAGTTACTTTAAAGATGAGTCTTAACTAGGAAATGGAAGAGCTTCCATTACAAGTGGTAGCACTTGTGAGCTGACTTTAATGTCATGATCAAAGCAACCTACTGCTATATCCAAATGGTTCTCTTTGTCCCTGAAGACCATCAAGGAGGGGCAAGACCACTTTGTAAGAGGCAGCAATGGGTTGCAGAGGTGGAGTATAGGTGCCAGTCACATCTGAAGCCATTTGGTTCTAGTACTTCAAATCATCTTTGCTAACTGGGATAAGGGAGGGAAGAAAGGGCAGGGGCTTTAGGTTATAAATGTGCTGCTTTTGAAATTTCTGGAGTTTTTTGCCTTCTGATTATAGCATTACCACAATTCTTCATTTTGTTCTCAAAAATGTTTTTATTTAGAATTGTATGAGGCATAGACTCTGTTATCCAAAGCTGATTTTTAAAAAAAAAAAAATTACAAAATAATAACCACATTTATTTAGTATTTACTATATGACAGCCTGTGTTCTAAGCACTTTGTAAAGATTAGTTTATTTACTCTTTGTAATTATCTTATTATTCTCATTTTCTAGTTTAAGAAACTGTGGCATAAAGGTTTAATAACTTGCTAATTTCACCAGGTAGTAATTAGTGGAGTCACTATACAATCCATACAGTGTTGGCTTAAGAGTTTATGCTCTGAACTATGACATTGTTCTAACTCTACAGAGATGAGAATTTTAAGGTAGAAACCAGTTAGAAAGTACAGGAAGTTTTTAAATTTGTTTAGTCCATTGGAAACACACACACATCTGTTTCCACTGCTTTTTGAAGCCAAACTTCCAATTCCAGTCATTTGTCTCACAGATATATATGGTTGGTCATAAGCGTGCTAGGGTGAGGAAATTCTGTAGGATCAGTATAAAAAAAAGTTTATATCTTATGGATATAAATCATCCTTATACTTGGAGAAAACTTGTTTATGGTATGGGAAAAGTTTACATGACAAAAGATAGGGTTATACTTTTCAGTCAGTATAGAGTATGAGTAGTGGAATCAAGAATCTTCAGAGAAACAGAACCAGTTTTTGTTATACACACACACACACACACACACACACACACACACACACACACTCTTATGCCAAAATATGTATATACACATACATATATGATTTATTTTGAAGAATGAATGTGTTTCTGTGTATGTGTATGTATGTACACACACACACACATACATACATACATACATACATACATACATACATACATACATATATCTGCAAGCTGGGAATTCAGAACCAGGGGAGCCAATGGTATAAATCACAGTCCAAGGGCAGAAATAAGATACACTGTCCTTTCTTAGGCAAGCACACAGGAAGCAAAAATGGCGAGTTCTTTCTTCTTTGGCCTTTTGTTCTATTCAGGCCCTCAGTGAACTGAAAGATGCCTCCCCTTGTGTGAAGGGTAATCAGATACTAAGTCTATCAATTCAAAGGCTAATCTCTCTGAACACACTCTCACAGACACACCTAGAATTAATGTTTAATATGGGCTGACACAAAAAATTAGCCCTCATAAGTAGAATGGAAAATATTTTTCCTCCATAGATAATTGTTTTAACTTTTAATGTGAAATATAGATTCACAGATGTTATAGCTGTGTAATACAGAAGTCCAAAAGGAGGTCTTAGTGTACCCTTTAGCCAGTTTACTTCCAATAGTTACATTTTACATGATTACAGTACATTATCAAAAACCAGGAAATTGACAGTGGTATGATAAATGTTGTGTCACTGGTCTGTAAGACACTTTTATTCATGTTCAGAGACTTGCTACAGTAAGGACTAGACTCAGCATATTGTACTAATTAGCAAAAATTTATTAGAGTGACGTAGTAAAGATATATAACAAGTCATAAGTGGAAAAAACACAGATAGAATCTGAAGGAATCTATCTGTAGATTTCCCTATGTTTTCTGAGTGTACTCAAGGCACAATACACTCTACCTCTTTCCTCCTCAACCTCAGCAACAAAAATGTAGTAACATCTGTGTTGCTTTTGCCAGGGGTAGTCCATTAGAGACTCAGTGTTCCACATTTTTATTGATTGGTTATCCAGGGGACTCTTTACCTGGTTTGTATCAAAATTTCAAACTACAAGAAGAAATCCCCAAATTTTCATCATAAATCTCATTTTTCAGCATAAATATCAGCTCAGACAATAAAGCACAGCAAGCTACCTTCAATAGCTAGAAAATAGTGGAAAAAAAAAATGAAACCCAAGTTCCCAGACAAGAGCTAAGGATCAACCTTGTCTTAATAAGGATAGTAGTCTCATGCAAGCTATGTTAACTATTTTATGTACAGGCATGTACAGTTCTGTGACATTTATCACAAATTTCTATTTGTGTAATCACTATCATAGTCAGCTCAAAGATAGTAGTTTGTAGTCACATCTGTCCCTTCTGCCCCTGACCTTCCCTTATCCTTAATCTGTCTTCATCTCTATAATTTTGAATAGACTGATTTTAAGTAAGGAAATATCCACACATTTAAAATTTTTCATTGAAGAAGTGATAAGCTGTATTTTATACAGTTATAACAAAACCTACATGTGGAGAGTAAAGGATTTTGATGTCAGAGATCATTGAATTTTTTAAGATGGTTGGTAGATCCTTGCCTGATACTTGTTTCTTAAAGTGTTCTTGATGCCTAAAATATGTAATTTTTTGAAAAATTTAATGAATTACATTTGCTGTTATTAAATTCCTCGTCTTCAAATTACCAAATTTATCTAAAAATGCATTCTCTATAGTTGTGATTAGAAGATTGACAAAATAATAATTCTTACCATTTTAAATAATTATTAAGTAGACTTAGGATATTTAATTAAACTTGTATACCAAGATGTAGCTTTGTCTGAACAACCAATTAACATATTTTCTTTATCTTTGCAGGCATACCAAATTAATATTGGTTACTATTTGACATTATTGTTTTTATATGGAGTAGCACTTACTGAAAGAGGAAAGAAAGAGGTATGTAACATGTTATTTGCCCATTATGTTAACTTTGTTTTAGGAAATTAAAATGCTGACTTTTAAAACTTCTCTAGAAATTGAAATCTTCCAGTGCCTTTTCTGTCATGTATTTATACCACCATAACTTTATCTTTTTAAAATTTTACTGTTTGTATAAAATAGAAAATTATTTGCTTCTTTCACTTGTATAATACATTTTAATTAATTTGCTAATGTAGCTTAATTTCTGTGAGCTTAATCTTACCCTTTTTGTAAAATATGAGTTCTAACTCAAATTTTTTGTTAAAGTGAAAATAAATAAAAATCTGGAAGTTAACTAGAAAATTTCTAAAGTTTCTTTCAAACTTAACATTTTCTTTTTTTCACTGATTTTTAATGTTTTCTCTTTTTTTTTCAGCCTTGATATTTCTTTCACTTTTTCTTTTCCCAAATGTGTACCTTTTACATGTTAATATAAACATATAAAAATGACTTATTAGGTAAAGTAGAATTTATCCAAACTGAGGACATTTCTATTTTAAATGATTTCATGTAATAGTAATTATTATGCAGTGTGGTGTACTAGAGAATATTTTTAAACAAGGCTTTGAAGGACTTTTTCTGCTTATTTTTTCCAGACCGTAACTATTATACTTGTTTTATTAATTATAACTGAAGCATCTATTGGAATTGATCCTGATCTTTACTTCCAAATCTGTATTGTTTATTTATGGTGTTTTCCCAAATGAGATTATGTCTACGGTCAATGAGGTGCTTCTTTTCAGTTTGAAAAATTAGAAATCTGCTGTAATTAGAAGGAAACCTTAAGAAGGACAGAATTATGCTCCAATAGTGATCAGAAAACCCTTATTTTGACTAGTAATATTTTCCAGTTTTAAATACAAAAATTGTTATAACTTTCACTTTGAAACACTAGATGAAGATGTTACAATTAAAGATATTGTATTTGTTCATAAATAAATATTTTAAGTTCTGACATGTTATCTTTGTGATCACATACAGAGATGCTAAGATTGAAGTTGTAAATAAGTGAGATGACTGGTTCATCCTTAAAAATGCCTAATTTCTCCAGTTTGGGAAAAATTGTTCATTGTAAAAGAACAAAATTTTTTTCATATCAGCCAAACCAAATTTATGTCACTACAGGATTATACTGAAGCTGAGAACAAATTTCTGGTGATGAAAATGGTAATCCAAGAAAATGAAATTTGTGAAAACTTTATGTCTTTAGTTTATTTTGGACGTGGTTTACTTCGATGTGCACAGAAGAGGTAAAGATTTTAAATAATGGATAGATCTTTCAGCATTGTCAACTTTGAGTTTGTGAAATAGAAGTGACATTTACACAGTATGTCAGGGATCATAACATGGTGATCTCAGACTGATTTGTTCTGTTCATCTTCATCTTTTCCTATATATAATAATTTATTTAATGTACATGAGAATATTAAATACCAAACTTAACACACCATGGCAATAAGAGACACTCTAACATTGACATCAGCAACACAGGCTTTGGAGTCTGACAAACCTGGATTTGGATACATTTTCTATCACCCTAAGAAACTTAATGTTGTTAAGTCCTATTGTTTTTTTCTTAGCTCTAAAATATAACTAATACAGTGTTCAACTCATAAGGACATGTTATAGGTGATGAACAGTGCCCAGGACATAAAAAATGCAACATTTGATAAATGAACAATGATTGTAGTTATTAATGTTACCATTGACTTAAAATAATGTTTTCAAAGTATAAGTGAACTTATAAAGAATTGAAATGATGCAAATGCCGACTTTGGGAATGTATTCAAAGTTTATATGTTTTAAGAAAGTGAAACTGTACAGAGGAAACTATACACTTCCTATATGGATATCCTTAGTTTATGTGGCATCATTCATTTTATTTACTAAGCATCTATCATATTCTAGAAACTGTGCAAGGTGTGAGAGTATAGTAGTTTAAAATGGTCTTATTCTCATGTAACTGACAGTATGGTGAAAGATATAGATCTTAATTAAATAATCAGTCATAAAATATTCAATTATGAAATGTGATACATGGTGAAATGGTTGATCTTCTTTGTAGTTCTACCCTTATGACTAAATTTCAGGCCTCATTTCCAGCATAGTCTGCCCTTATCTCTAGAGGAAATGAGAATTCTTTAAATGTTTCCATCTTCTACTTTTATAGTGTTCTGAGTTGATAGCAGTTGTCTGTGGAGGCTGTACATTAGGTATTTGCAGTTTATTCCACCTTAGGGTTAAAATCTGGCCCTTATTTTTAGCACAAATTATGGATGCAGGAGATGAAAGTCTCTTTAAATGCTACCATAGAGCCTTCCTGCTTTTACAGTGTGTCCTGGAATAAATAGTTGGCTGCCCAGTGCCTGTCTCTTTAGGGCCTGCGAGACAGTTAACAAAAGCCATCTGGTTAACAAAAGCCAATCCCTTTAATTCTTATGGCTTCCACACTGTTCAAGCATGAGCCACTATATGGTCTATTGTCTCCCCTTCTACCTATATTTCAACCCAATCTCCCACAGGTGAGAATCCTAGAATTTGTATTTCTATAGCATGGCAGAGGTTCTTACCATCCTGCTTACCACAAAAACTTGGTAACTTCTTGTGTCATTTTTAAACTATTAGAGTTCCATTCAAACTAACCTCATTTTAAAATACCTTGCAGATATAATGGAGGACTGCTAGAATTTCATAAAAGCTTACAAGAAATAGGAGATACAAATGATCATTGGTTTGACATAGATCCTACAGAAGATGGAGATTTGCCTACAACTTTTAAAGTAAGAAATTATTTAGGAATAACATTTCATCTCACTGGTTGGAATCATGTTTGATAAATTTTATTTAAAAACTACATTATATTCTATGGCAAGCACCTTCTTTTATTGGAAATTAAGTTTTAAGAAACAACTTTGATTGCATTGTCTATTCTATACAGAATGTGAGTATGATTCAACAAGTAGAGAGAAACAGCATTTTCCCACAACAAGAAAGTTAATATCCATACTAGTCTAGTACTTCATGGATAGAACCAAATGTAATAGGTGGCGTTGTTTTTTCTTAATTATTTTGTTACCTAATTTAAATCATAATGCACTAAATGCTTTGTTCAGAAAACTTGGAAAATGTAAAACTGTCCAAAGATAAAAGTAAAATATACATGTATTTGTTCAATGGAGAAACAACTGTTATCATTTTCATTAATGTCTATACACATATATGCATATAAACACTCATACTTTATTTATTTATTTATACCCTTTATTTTTGCTAAAATGTTGTATTATACACATTTATTTGTAGCCTGGAAATGTACAGTGTTTTAATTTTCTAGTAATTAGATTATTATATAATATGATTTTTGCAATTGTACTTTAATTGCTTAACTGTTTTCTGCTATTTGTCCTAAACATTTCGGTTTTTAACTCTAATATAAAGTGATCTCTTATATATTTCTCACATAATTCCCTTGGAATAAATTTTCAAAGTTGGAATTTTAAAACAAGTGTTTACACACTTGTAAAGTTTTTTTCTTTCTTTCTTTCTTTCTTTCTCTCTTTCTTTCTTTCTTTCTTTCTTTCGTTCTTTCTTTCGTTCTTTCGTTCTTTCGTTCTTTCTTTCGTTCTTTCTTTCTTTGCCAGGGATTGAACTCAGGGGTTCTCAACCACTGAGCCACATCCCCAGCCCTATTTTGTGTTCCATTTACAGACAGGGTCTCACTGAGTTGCTTGGTGCCTCACCGTTGCTGAGGCTGGCTTTGAACCCACGATTCTCCTGTCTCAGCCTCCCAAAATGCTGAGATTATAGGCGTGTGCCACCGTGCCTGGCTGTAAAGTTTTTGATAATATATTCCTATATATTCTCTCAGGAAATTATACCAGTTTATATTCTTAAGACAGTATTAAGTGTCCCAGTCCCCTACACCTTTATTCTTTACCTTTTGGTTAGTTTTTGTTCAAAGCCATATAGGTCTCTTTTTAATTTGTTTAATATGAAAATAGCTATACCAGGTTTCTCCTGATTAACGTTTGAATGGAAAATCTTTTTCCAAACTTCCACCTTAAACTTTTTTGTAGCCTTATATACTAGTTGTCTTTAAGGCCAAAAGCATTCCTTAAACTAAAGAGAGACATTTCATTAAAAAAATGAGGTTTGATTATCCTGGAAGCTACAACAATTCAGAATTTATATATACCTAGTAATATAGTGCCAAAATATATAGGACAAAAGTTGACAGAATTGAAAGGAGAAATCAAAAATCCCAGTCACAGTGGAATTATGTGTGTGTTTGTATGTCTCATACATGCTGGGCAAGCACTCTACCACTGAGCTACACTCCTAGCCTACAATGAAATATTTTAATATACTTTTTTCAGTTATCAGTAGACGTCATAGATGGCCTTTGGCATTGTTAGGATAAACATACGAAGTTTAACTTTGAATTATTAATTAGTAGTAATTTTGTATACATTTTAAGTATTTAACTGTGTCAACCTAAAGCATTCCCTTCATAATCTTAACGGTTTTTTATGTTTTTCCTCCTTTTAATGTAATTTTCTGTATTATCCAGATTATATTCAGTGAATTTTTGTATTATGCAATGTAATACATATATGCAGTTTGACAAAAGACTTAAAAATTAAGAGTTCATGCTCTGTTGTCTTTAACTACAATTCCTGTTCCCTATAGTTGACGCTTTCTAAGTCTGTAGTCATTTTTCTTTGATTTTTACCTATTTTTCAAAAAAGTACTGCTATATTAAAATTTTGTCCATTTTAGGTTTTATCTTGACTTTACACTGTGGAAGATAAGGGATTAGCCCTCTTGTACAGAACATACCTCTTTTACTCTTAGACACACACACACACACACAGACACCCCCGATCTTACCAGTAGTTTTGAATTTTTATTAAATTGTCCTAGAAATTTCCTGTACCTCTCTCCTATGTAGAATCTTTCATGTGTCAGAACTTAAGTTTTCTTCTTTCTAGTTTACTCCCTGGTTTGGGTGGTGTACCTCCTGTAGCAGCTTTCCATAGAAGAGTGCTTGCTTAGGAAGTAAATTTTTGAATAACTTTAAGTCTAAAAATAATTTATTCTTTGTACAGTTTACTTATATCTTGTTTAGTTATAGAACTGTAGGTTGAAAATAATTTTGCCTCATTTTTTAAAAATGTTTTTCTGTTACCTTCTAGCTTCTAATATTACTTTTGAGAAGTCTGATGTCATTCTGGTTTTTATCCTATTACATGTGACCTGTTTCATTGTCTTTTTCCATTTTCTTTCTGAGAGTTTTTAAAGAATATCTTGTATATCCCCAGTATTCTGAACTTAATGGTTTTGGTTCTGGAACATTTTCTTGATTTATGTATTTGATAATTTCTTTTTAGTTTTCTCTTCTGAAATGCCTATTGTTCACATACTTTGTATATTGAACTCATAATTAATATATTTTGTATTTTTTGTCGTTTTGTTTTCCATTCATGCAAATATTTTCAGCTTTATCTTTCTGAATGACTAATATTTATGAAATAATCATATGCCCTCAGAATATTAGCAGTAATACTATTTGAAATCTTCTAATCCTATCTCTCTAAAGGATGAATGTTAATGATCTTGTTAGCTTAGACCTGATAATGTGTTTCATTTATCAGCATTTTAAAATTAGAAATTGTATTTCAAGTTGTAAGTCTGGGCAGTTGAAAGCATATTTTTGTACTGTACTTTTGCCAACATAGTGTCCTAGGGGCCAGTTGTGATATTGAGATATATATTATATATATATATTTTATTTATTTATATATACATATGTGTGTGTGTGTATAATCTCTAAGCAAGTAATTCTTGATGGGAACATGTCAAGTGTTACACTATAGGTTGGATGGTACAAAGAAATACAGCTTCTCTCCTTTCTCCATGTTTGTATCACTCAGTGTAAAATTCAATATTCACAATTTTTACTTTGCATGTAGGAAATATGTTCTATGACTATTTTTAAAATACAAATCCTTCATAAGGGAATATGATATGAACACATTACTTAAGGAAAACTTTGGAAGTATTGTTATTTTAATTTGTTGTTATTCATCAGAATTTTTTTTATTTTGAAATCTAGGATCTTCTCAATAATTTTATCAAGACAACTGAAAATAATATAATGAAACAGACCATTTGTAGTTATCTAGATTGTGAACGATCTTGTGAAGCTGACATTTTAAAGAACACCAATTATAAGGTACAATATTTAATAATTAACTGAGTATTTTAATGTGATTATAAAATTAACTTTGATAAAATTATTATATCATTATGTGCCAAAATATTATTTTAAAAGAGTTTTTAGCTTAATTATAATGGTCATGCAGTTGAGAAGATGTTTGATTATCTCTGAGAAATTTGATTCAAAATGAGCAATAATTATTTATGTTCTGTAAGTTAATTAAAAAATAAATTAGTTTTGCTAAGATTTTTGTAACACATACCTCTGAAATTATTATTATTCCTGTATTCACACAGTGAAAATGATCTAGAAATTCTTTTATTTTATAGTTAGAAATGTTAGAAATTGAGAATAGTAGCATTTAAAGAGAAAAGTTATCACTCCTTAGGAATTATGATACTAAATAAGTTAACATTATCTCTTCAATGGGCCTTCCAGAGGGGAGAGCATATGAAACCTTTGAGTTTTAACTTGAATAAATTCAACAATCAGAATACATCTTAGAAATAAATCTCTCTAGATCAATCAGAATAAAACTGTGTGAAATCATAAGTTGTGACAAGAAAATGTGACTATAAGTGCAAATCAAACACCACTTCTGTAAGATAATTGTAGTCTCACTTGCAAGGAATATCTATAACAAATGGAGAAGGTGGAGAAAAGAAGAAGCCCAAAATATTTCCTTAAGATAAGACAGGGATTGATAAGCAGGCTTGGTGAGGTACAGTTTTCAAAACCAAGCATGTTCAGTATTGGTTTACTGTAGGACCGCATGGTACTGTGGTCCTGAGGTTTCCCAGGAAAGCCTGGGAAAGTAAGGTCCTTTACATGCAGCTTCAATTTTTGTAATATAAGCAGAATTCCTATATAAGAAGAAACAGGGTTATCATTCCCAGGGAGGGCATATGGGAAGGACAAACATATCCATACCCTGGGATAACATAATAGTCCAGGAGCTGTCACTAAGAAACAAATCTGAGGTCTGGTGATGGGTTATGAAAGAGATTCCAAGAATAATGGTATGGAGTTGGAGCTGGAAGTAAAGAAGATGTAAAAATGAAGATGAAGAGGATACATAGTATATTCCTCAGCAGAGATCACTCTCTGGGTTTTTGTTATTTTATTGTACATAGCATATGGAAAATATTACTTTGACTTGTTCAAATTATTGCCCCTTTTTAAACTGTCTTCATTTTTCTGTCTTTATTGTAAAACTGTCATGTAAAGTTCTTCAGTGATCTCTTGGTAAATTTTGAATACCACATAAAACTCATCACTTATAGAATATTTTTAAAAGGAGGAGGAGGTATTTTCTGTATCTTCATGATTCACTGTTTATTTCCATATCAATTGCTTGCTTTTATTTTTTTCAAGGGATTTTTTCAGTTAATGTGCAGTAAAAGTTGCTGTGTTTATTTCCATAAAATTTGTTGGAAAAAGTTCAAGAATTTAAAATATCCAGGTGAACATGATCAGGTATTATATTTGCTTTTCTTTCTTAAAGCTGTGCTACAGCATTTCTTCTTCCTGTTTCCATTTTGTCCTCTTTCTATTCATTTCTTCCTGTTTACATTTTCCCTATTTTTTTTCCTCTCTCCATTTTCTTCTCATTTCTCTCTGATGTTTTTCTTCCCACCATTCTTCATCATCATTATTTATTAAATAGTTCTTTGTAGCAAACATTCTTCTAGTTATTTTGCCTATTGCTTTCTTGCCCTTAGAAGTTTATACTCAAGAATATATTGTTGCATATATTCACATAAAGGATATAAAATTAGAGTAGAATTGCTTAATAAATACACAGAAAGGATAATTTCTTTTTTTGGTGGGGGATACCAGTGTTTGAACCCAGGGGCACTCAACTACTGAGCCACATTCCTAGCCCTTTTTATTTTTTATTTTGAGACAGGATCTCACTAAATTGCTGAGACCCTTGTTAAGTTGCTGAGGTTGTTTTTGAACCTGTGATCCTTCTGCCTCAGCTTCCCAAGCTGAGCCACTGGGATTATAGATGTGTACCACCATGCCTAGTGATAATTTCTATTTTTAGGCATTGAGAACAAGGACAAATTTGTTTTAATATTTGGATTTGTTTATATGTAGTTACTACTCATGTAATACTCTTTTTTCCCACTAAAAATTGAAGTGGAATTCCAAAATACAATTGTGTATTTTTATTTAGTAAACTAATCACTGTAAGTTGGGTCTATAATTTTGGTTCTGTGGGGTTTATATTGTGCAAACAATAGGAAAACCTTATAAAGTCATTGTGGTATAGTAGAAAAAACACTTGGGAAATATGAGTTCCAGTTGGATTGAGACACTAATTTTATTACATTTGACTGATAATTTAACCACTTCGAGACAAATTTTTCTAAGTTCTAAAGTGAGGATAAGGTAAACCTATTTCATAGGGTTGTTGTGAGGAACTGGCATAAACTGTACAATCATATAAGGCACTAGTATTCATTTTTTAAGTGCTATATATATATACTTCTTCAATATCTTTTATTATTTGGACATTTAATATTGTTCAATTTTAGAAAGGGAAGTAAAAGAAATGTAAAACTTAACCAGAGGAAATGGCAAAGTCAGAACCAGAGAAAAGAATGATTCAATATTTGTGTTTTTTTATTTTCTCTGGAATCCTTTAGTATCTAATAGAAATTCAGTATTCTTAATTAGAACATATTGCAGATGCATTCCCTGGAGCAGCAAATACATTTTAGGCTGTAATATAGCTTTTTAAAGATTTTGAAATAGAAATGATTAGAAAAGAAAGTGAAATCATAAATCTTAAATAGAGTATCCATTGATACATGAAATGGATCATCTTTGAACAACTTCTAAATGTTTATTCACTTGTTAGTTTACTATATGGCAGCATCTGCTTCTACTTGGTTGTTTATTTAAATTTACTCATATTTGCACATTAATGATTTTTATTTTTTTTTCTGCTAACTTTAGAGTTTTAGTGGGAAAAAGTGTTTGAAGGAAGGATGTACAGGTGACATGGTAAGAATGCTACAATGCGATGTACCTGGAATTGTTAAAATTTTGGTGAGTATCTTCTAAAATTTTTCTTGATTTCCTTTACTGGAATAATATTTTTTGATTTGAAATAGATTTTGGAATCATAATAGGATCCTAGTCATATTTTCTTTGCCATTTCTATTCCTGTGCTTTATGTAAACTAGTATTTAAGTAGTCTTTAAGAATAAAAAAGTTTTAAAAAGTAAAGAGAAACAGATAAACAAGCCAAGTGCCCATGAATGAGGGAAAGTGTCATGAACTGAGAATGATAATGTATTTACTTCTGTGCTACCTAAGGTTAAAAATAATTTTACTTAGCTGGGCGTGGTGGCGCATGCCTATAATCCCAGCACCTTGGGTGCCTGAGATAGGAGAATCGTGAGTTCAAAGCCAGCCTCAGCAACGGCGAGGCACTAAGCAACTCAGTGAGACCCTGTCTCTACATAAAACACAAAATAGGGCTGGGAATGTGGCTTGGTGGTTGAGTACCCCTGAGTTCAATCCCTAGTACCAAAAATATAATAATAATTTTACTTTCTGAAATCTTTATATATCTTCCTATGAAAATCTCTGTGGAATAACCCATGTAGTACTTATCACATATACTGCAGTCAGATGGTATGCATTTTATTTTTATTTAATGAAATATCTTATTGAATTATCTGTTTATAATAATTATGACAAATTAATAGAAATGAATCTCAGTTACTTCTTTACCTTTAGATATGCTATTTTTATACTTATATTTGGCATTTAGATTCTATAGTGATGTAAAGTTGAATTTGTTTTAAGGGTGCCTCTAGTTTGTTGTTTCAACAGGACCATGTATTGCTCACCTTTTAATTATATTTTCTTTGTTTTATATTTACTGTGGATTTACTGATTGTCTCTTTTCAAGTGTTAAGGCTAAGAACTAACATTAAAGAATTTTGGAAATTGAACTACTTTAGGGCTATTTTTTTTTCCATCACTTGCAGTTTGAAGTTGTGAGAAAGGATGAATATATAACTATTGAAAATTTAGGAGCAAGGTAAGCTTGAAAGAAAATTTTCTCTTACTTTTTTTCTGAGGATATATGTGTTTTTAGTTGCTGCTTCTGTGTTATGTCACCTGTTAGAGCACCATTAAGTTTTAAGGGAGTATTTAGGTATATGAAAATTCATATTGAATTGCCTTTTGTTCCCTGTTCTATGCCCACTGCTGTGTATGTTTACATTGTGTAGCAGGGAAGGATAAGTTATGTGGATACTTTTCTCTTAAGTGTGAAAGTAATTCTTACCTGAAAACAAAGCATCTTTTTCTTAAAATTATTATTTACGTTTGTTTGTTAATAAACTCTGTAAAGCTCATCCAGACCTCTAAGGTTATCTCACAATTAGAATCTTCCTGTTCCTTAGATGAGAAAGTTTTTTAAAAAGCTGCATACACACACACACACACACATTTTTTTAAGGTAGAAATTCATAGAATATTGCTACTAAAATGAAAAATTCCAATATAATATTTTTCAAATTCATTGATTCTCTTTTTCTTCTATTTAAAGTATAAAATATATACCATTTTCAGTCTACCCAGAGACATTGCTTTGATATAAAAGGCAATATTTTCACTTATGAGTTAAACCCAAATCTGTATCTAGCACAGATCTCTCGTCTATAATCTTAACATTTTATCTACCTGCATTCCGATTATCTCTACTTTAATTTTTCACAAATGTCTATACTCAGCATGCCCCAAACTGAACACGTGATCTTTTTTCCAGCAGTACTCTGTAACTCTTAAATTCTTCTATCAATTTGACTTGTTAAATATATGGGGACATAATATATTCCTTTATTTCTGCCCTGCCTGCCCCCTTAACTAAATTATCATGGTTTCTTATTTGGAATTCTAAAACAGCTTCTTAACAGGTTTGTTCCTAGCCTTGCCTTTCTCTAGTCTGTTGTTTACAAAGCTATCTACAGGACTTTTCTAAAATAAACACTGAAATACATAATTTCTGTGATAGGAAATCTTTTATAGTCTTCCTATTGCTCTGAAAATTTAAATTCAGATTCCTTAGCCTGGCTGTTCAGGCATTTTGGACCCTGCTGACCTTGTTAGTCATATATTCTGCATCAGCTATACTGAGCTCCTTTTAGTTTCCTGGATGTACCATCTCAAGAAATCTCCAGATTTTTATCTGGAGAGAAAAGTAAAACTGTTTTACTATTTTATGCCTGTTGCATGGAATACTTTGGTGCTTTGACTTGACGTAGTTAAAACTACTGGACAGCCTTACTTAGATGAAAGTGTTTCTATCATGTATTCCTGTTACTTCTGTCAAAACATTTACAAATTTATTACACTTTCTTGGCTGTATTCACCCTCCCCCTTTTTTGACTATAACATCTATGAGGACAACTATATCTTACTGATATATTCTCAGCACATAGCTTGAAGCCTGGCATGTAGTTGCTACCATTAAATGCATAGTGGATTTAGAGATTCTGAATTCCATTATTCTTCAGTGAATAATTCACTTTTATTTTGATAGGCAGTTCCCTTGGCTGGTTCTAAACTGTGAACTCTTTTTTCTTGGATAATGGTTCCAATCTCAGTCCAGATCTTTTGCCATTAACTGAGCTGCTTTGGATTTGTTCCACATTTGGTCAAAACCAGGTGTGGTATAATGGTCAGTCAAGATTTAGCTAGAAATTTGGAGATATATTCTCTATTTCTTCCTTCTGGTATTCTCTCATTTCTTCAGTGGTTGTAGTTCCATGGCTTTAGTTTTCTGATTTCTTTGGACAGAGAGTTTGGGTCTATAGTGATACCAGCTTTTTCATTTCTGCTATTGGCAATATTTATTTATTTTTCCTTACCATTCTCACTAGAGATTTATCAATTGTGCTGATCTTCTCAGAATCAGTTTTCATTTCATTGATTTTTCTATTGCACTTTTTCATTTTCAGTTTCACTGACTTCTGCTCTTTGTTATTTCCTTGTTTCTGCTTGTTTGGGTTTAGTTTGCTTTTGTTTTTCTTAAGAAGCAAGCATTTATTATTGATTCAAGATACTTTTCTTTACAAACTGATTTCACATGAAGTATTGCTTTAAATGTGTTCCATGCACTTTGATACATACAGGTTTATGGCTATTATTTTCATTCAATTCAGAATGTATTGTAATTTCCTCTGTGTTTGTGTGTGTGTGTGTGTGTATCATGGGTTATTTGGAAATAATGTTACTTACTTGTCAAATAATTGGGGAATATTTGAGCTGTCTTTTTACATATTGGTTCCTAGTTTTAATTTTATGTGATTGCAGAATATATTTTCTAGTTCTATAGTTTTTTAATTAAATTTGTGGAGGTTTGCTCGATGATTCATAATATATATATTTGATGAATGTTTTCATCAAAATTTTCATCAAAATTTGTTCTATTTCCATTTGGAATCTATATTCTGCTCTTCTTATGTGGAGTAGTCACTACCTTAGACAAAAAGGTATTTTATAGTTTCATTTCAGTGTTCTATATCATTAACTACTTGTTTACTTTATTAGTTCCTTAGAGGGAAATGTTGAAACTGCTCTTGTTATTTTGTCTCTTTCTCTTACCTGTGTATTTTGAAACATTTTTAGATGCTACATACACATTTAAGATTGTATTTTTTATTGATGATTTGATCTCTTTATTGTTTGTTTCTATTTTAGTGACATTTTTATTTGTTTATTTTATTTTTAATTTTATTTATATATTTATTCTACTTAGGTATACATGATAGCAGAATGCATTTTGATTCAGGGTACACAGAAGGAGCACAACTTTTCATTTCTCTGGTAGTATGTGATATAGAATCACAACATAATACAGTCATACATAAAGCTAGGGCTATGATGTCCATCATATTCCACCCTCTGTACTGTCCCTGAGCCCCCTTCCCCCTTACACCCCTATGACCAAAGTTCCTTCATTCTTCCTGAGTCCTCCCCTACATTATGGATCAGCATCCACTGATCAGAGAGAACATTCGGCATTTGGTTTTTTGGGATTGGCTTACTTCACTTAGCATGATATTCTCCAACTCTATCCATTTTCCTGCAAATGCCATAATTTTATTCTCTTGTATTGCTGAGTAATATTCCATTGTGTATACATACCAGTTTCTTTATCCAGTCATCTATCGAAGGGCATCTAGGTTGGTTCCACAGTTTAGCGATTGTGAATTGAACTGCTATAAACATTGAAGTGGCTGCATCACTGTAGTATGCTGCTTTTAAGTCTTCTGGGTATAGACCAAGGAGTGGGTAGCTGGGTCAAATGGTGGTCTCATTCCAAGTTTTCTGAGGAATCTCCATACTGCTTTCCAGTTTGGTTATACCAATTTGCAATTCCACCAGCAGTGTATGAGTGTGCTTTTCCCCCACATATTTGCCAACACTTATTGTTGTTTGTATTCTTGATAATTGCCATTCTGACTGGCGTGAGATAAAATCTTAGAGTAGTTTTCATTTGCATTTCTCTAATTGCTAGAGATGTTGAACATTTTTTCATGTCTGTTGATCGATTGTATATCTTCTGAGAAGTTTCTGTTCAGCTTCTTGGCCCATTTATTGATTGGGTTGTTTGTTTTTTTGGCGTTAAGTTTTTTGAGTTCTTTATATATCCTGGAGATGAGTGCTCTATCGGATGTGTGTATGGCAAAGATTTGTTCCCAGAATGTCAGCTCTCTGTTCACTTCATTGATTATTTCTTTTGCTGAGAAGAAGCTTTTTAGTTTGAGAAGAAGCTTTTTAGTAAAATCAATTCTTGATTTTACTTCTTGTGCTATAGGAGTCTTGTTAAGGAAGTATGGTCCTAATCTGACATGTTGAAGATTTG
>CM053409.1:72341019-72358934 GCA_028644305.1 Xerus rutilus | reverse complement strand
TGTGTCTTCTATTCTGTACCATTGGTCTACATGTCTGTTTTGGTGCCAGTACCATGCCATTTTTGTTACTATAGCTTTGTAGTATAGTTTAAGGTGTGGTATTGTGATGCATCCTGCTTCACTCTTCTTGCTAAGGATTGCTTTGGCTATTCTGGGTCTCATATTCTTCCAAATGAATTTCATGATTGCCTTTTCTGTTTTTATAAGGAATGATATTGGAATTTTAATTGGAATTGCGTTGAATCTATATAGTGCTTTGGGTAGTATGGCCATTTTGACAATATTGATTCTGCCTATTTAGAGCATGGGAGATTTTTCCATCTTCTAAGGTCTTCTTCAATTTCTTTCTTCAGTGTCTTGTAGTTTGCATTTTAGAGGTCTTTGACCTCTTTTGTTAAATTTATTCCCAAGGTTTTTTTTTTTTTTGAGGCTATTGTGAATGGGATAGTTTTTCTAATTTCTGTTTCAGAGGATTTATCACTGATGTATAGAAATGCAATTGATTTATGGGTGTTGATTTTATATCCTGCTACTTAGCTGAATTCATTTATTAATTCTAGAAGTTTTCTGGAAGAATTTTTTGGATCCTCTATGTATAGAATCATGTCATCTGCAAATAATGATAGTTTGAGTTCTTTTCCTGTTTGTATCCTTTTAATTTCCTTCATCTAATTGCTCTGGCTAGTGTTTCAAGGACTATGTTGAATAGCAGTGCTGAAAGAGGGCTTCCCTGTCTTGTTCCTGTTTTTAGAGGGAATGATTGCAATTTTTGTCCATTTAGGATGATGTTGGCCTTGAGATTAGCATAGATAGCTTTTACAAAGTTGAGGTATGTTCCTACTATCCTTAGTTTTTCTAGTGTTTTGAACATAAAAGGGTGTTGTATTTTGTCAAATGCCTTCTCTGCATCAATTGATAAAATCGTATGACTCTTAAGTCTATTGATATGATGGATTACATTAATTGATTTCCATATTTTGAACCAACCTTGCATCCCTGGAATAAACCCCACTTGATTATGTGCACTATCTTTTTAATATGTTTTCATATGCAATTTGCCAAAATTTTATTAATAATTTTTGCATCTATGTTCATCAGGGATATTGGTCTGAAATTTTCTTTCTTTGATGTGTCTCTGGTTTTGGAATCAGGGTGATACTTGCCTCATAGAATGAGTTTGGAAGAGTTTTCTCCTTTTCTATTTTATGACATAGTTTCAGGAGTATTGGTATTAATTCTTCGTTGAAGATGTTGTAGAACTCAGCTAAGAATCCATCTGGCCCAGGGCTTTTCTTGGTTTGCAGGCTCTTGATCGCATCTTCTGTTTCCTTACTTGAAATTTATGTGTTTAAGTTGTGTGTGACCTGGTTCAGTTTGGGTAGGTCATATGCTTGTAGAACTTTGTGGGTGTCTTCAGGGTTTTTTATTTTACTGGAGAATTAATTTTCAAAGTAGTTTCTAATTATCCTCTATATTTCAGTAGTGCGTGTCACAATATTTCTTTTTCATCACAAATTTTAGTAATTTGGGTTTTCTCTCTCCTTCTTTTTGTTAGGGTGGCTAAAGGTTTGTCAATTTTGTTTATTTTTTCAAAGAACCAGCTTTTTGTTTTGTCAATTTTTTAAATTGTTTCTTTTATTTCAATGTCATTGATTTCAGCCCTGATTTTAATTATTTCCTGTCTTCTACTTCTTTTGGTGTTGGTTTGCTCTTCTTTTTCTAGTGCTTTGAGATGTAGAGTCAAGTTATTTATTTGTTCACTTTTTCTTCTTTTAATAAATGAGCTTAATGCCATGAACTTTCCTCTTAGCACTGCCTTCATGGTGTCCCAGAGATTTTGATATGTTGTATCAGAGTTTTCATTTCCCTCCAAGAATTATTTTTTGTCTCTTCCCTCATGTCTTCTGTTAATCCATGCATCATTTGAAAGTGTATTATTCAGTTTCCAGGTGTTGGAGCAGTTTCTATTTTTTAATCTGCCGTTGATTTTTAATTTTATTCCATTGTGGTCAGATACGATGCAGGATAGTATCTCAGTTTTTTGTACTTGCTAAGACTGGCTTTGTGACATAACATATGATCTGTTTTGGAAAAGGTTCCATGTGCTGTTGAGAAAAAAGTGTATTCACTCGTTGATGGATGGAACAACATATATATGGATGTATATGTCTGTTAAGTCTAAATTATTGATTGTTTTATTGAGTTCTGTAGTTTGTTTAGTTTTTGTTTGGAAGATCTGTCCAGTGGTGAGAGAGCTGTAGTAAAGTCATCAAGTATTATTGTATTGTGGTCTGTTTGATTCTTGTAGTTGAGAAGGATTTGTTTGATAGTTTGTAGATGCCCCATTGTTTGGGGGCATAGCTATTTATGATCATTATGTCTTGTTGATGTGTGATTCCCTTAAGAAGTATAAGATGTCTTTCTTTATCCCTTTTCACCAGTTTTGGTTTGATGTCCACTTTTTCTGATATGAGAATGGAAACTCCTGCTTATTTACACGGTCCTTGTGAGTGAAACGTTTTTTCCCACCCTTTCACTTTCAGTGTGTGAATATCTTTTCCTGTGAGATGAGTCTCTTGAAGGCAGCATATTATTGTGTCTTTTTTTTTTTTTTTTAATCGAGTCTGTCAGTCTATGTATTTTTATTGATGGATTTAGGCCATTCACATTCAGGATTATTATTTAAATATGATTTGTAGTCCCAGTCATTTTGGTTTATTTTTGGTTTTTACCTTGACTTGGTTTCTCCTTTGATTGACTCCCTTTTTCTTTTTCTTTTTTTCTTTTTTAGTGTAGTTCCTTTCTTTGTATATTGTAATTTTTTGGTTGTCATTTTCTCCTCATGGAATATTTTGCCAAGAATGTTGTGTCACGCAGGCTTTCTTGCTGTAAATTCTTTTAACTTTTGTTTATTGTGGAAGATTTTTATTTCATTAACAAATGTGAAACTCAATTTTGCTGTTTATAAGATTCTTCGTTGGCATCCATTTTCTTTCAGAGCTTATTATATGCTGTTTCATGATCTCCTGGCTTTTAGGGTCTGGGTTGAAAATTCTGCTGAGATTCGAATTGGTCTCCCCTTCTATGTAATCTGATTCTCTCTCTTGCAGCCTTTAAAATTCTATGCTTATTCTGTATGGTGGGCATTTTTATGATAATATGCCTTGGTATAGATCTGTTGTAATTTTGTACATTTGGTGTCATGTAAGCCTCTTGTATTTGATTTTCCAATTCATTTTTCATGTTTGGGAAATTTTCTAATATTATTTGGTTGAAGAGATTGTGCATTCCTTTGGTTTGAAATTCTGTGCCTTCTTCTATCCCAATAAATCTTAGATTTGGTCTTTTGATGCTGTCCCACTATTCTTGTATGTTCTGTTCATGATTTCTTACCATCTTCACTGTATGGTCAAGTTTATTTTCAAGATTGTATATTTTATCTTCATTATCTGAGGTTCTGTCTTCCAGGTGATCTAGTCTGCTGATGATGCTTTCTATTGAGTTTTTTAGTTGGTTTATTGTTTCCTTTATTTCAATAATTTCCGATTTTTTTTCACAATCTCCAGCTCTTTCTTAAAGTATTCTTTTGCTACCTGTATTTGCTCTCCTATCTCTTTGTTAGAGTGATCAATGGGTTGCCTTTATTTGCTCTCCTATTTCGTTGCTGGATTTATCACTTTTTGCCTGTGTTTGCTCGCTTAAGTCATTTTCTAATTTGCAGATCATTTTAATTACATACATTCTGAAATACTTTCTCTGACATTTCATCAACTGTGCTGTCAATGGATTCTATTATTGTAGTATCTGGATGTATTTGGGGCAATTTCTTCCCTTGTTTTTTCATGTTGATTATATATCTTCCTTTCTTGCAATGCCTATCTGAGGTATTATGGTTTCTATCCTATAATCTTGTAGTGACCCTACAGATTACCTGTATCTCACCTTGGAGTTTACTTTCGGTCCCCAGATGGACACTACTGCCACTAAAGTTGGTGGTGGTGGTAGTGGAAGTACTTCAAAAGGGCAGTTGGAGTGGCCTTTGCTGGGCTCCATAGGTGGTCCTTGAAAGCAGTTTTGGGCCCTGTTTTGTTCTCCCACTGGGATGGTAGGAACTCTGGCACAGAACTGAGGGCGGTCCCAGGCCTCACTTAGGCCAGGTCTCCCACAGGTGTCTCTGTAGGCGGCCCTTACCCTGTGTGTGGGCTCCGCTGTGGCTGGCGGCTAGCAGTCTTGAGTCTACCCTTGGCTGGGCTCCCGTGGCCGTTCCTGAAGGCAGTTTTGTGCCCTTTGTTGCACTCCCGCTGGCAGGAACTCTGGCCCCTTTATTGCTATATAACATTCTCATTGTCTTTAAATCTTTGTCTGATATTAATGTAGCAACTCCAGCTTACCTTTTTAAAAATTTTTCTTTAATCTGTATAGTTGTGATTATTATTTGTGTGGCATATATGTTTGTATTCATTTACTTCAACATATATATGTTATTGTATTTAAAGAGAATTTTTTGTTTTCTTGGTAGATGGCATAGGTCTTGCTTTTTTTAAAAATATCTAGTCTCACATTCTCTGCCTTTTATATTGGAGTTTTTATTCTATGTAAATTTTCTAATTATTTATATGATTGCATTTAAGACTACTATCTTACTTGTTGGTTTCAATTTTTTCATTCTGTTTTCTTTTTTCTTTCTTGATTTGATTATTGGTTTTATCTTTTCTCCCACAGTAATTTTTCTAGGGCATACAATATATATTTTCAACTTACCAAGTCCATATTCAAATATTACACCACATCATATATAGTGTAAACATCTTAAAACAATATCTTCTTACATTTTGTGCAATATTTTTAATTTTTTATGAGCAGTTTTATAAATTCCATAGTACATTTTTACTTGTAAGATAATTTTAAAAATTTAGAACTTCATATACATAGAAAAATTTGTTTTATGCATTTTAAAACTATAAACTATGTTTATATAATTCAGTCTTATTATTCATTTCATTGCTGTAATTTTATGTGTAGCCATCATAGTCATTCTACTGTTGGTAGATATTTACGTTATGTCTAATTTCAGACTTTCACAGTGGAGCTACAAATAACACTCTTGTGCAAGTCTCCAGTTGAATATTTGTAGAAAATTTTTCAGAATATATACATAGAATTGGAATTGCTCTTCCATTTGTATATATACTCAACTTCATTCAACCCTGCTGAACTATTTTCCACAGTGGTTTTACTGGTTTATACTCCCTACCAGCAGTCTCCCTACCAGGAGAATTCCCTTTACTCATTGTCATAGCTCGTACTTCATAATGTTCAGAGTTTTAAATTTTTCCAGGGTTGTGGGTGATTGGCAGTGTTATCAGTGGTGCTGTAGATAAGATCAATTCACAACAGACAATAGCCACCACCAAACTTTGTCATCATGAAACTTACATTCTAATGTTATTGTCAAGTATTTTGTTGTTGTTGTTTGCTGTGGGAGGGTTCATTTCAAAGCCAAGCCACTGGTTTTTTTCATCTGCTTAATGGCAACATTTACTTAGTACCTAAGTATATTTAATAAATTTGGCTAGTTCTTTACTCAGTTTTTTCTATCTATTTGTATTGATATTATACCAATTTCTTCATTGTTCAAAATCCTAAACATTTTGTGTTTTAGTCAACTTTGGACTGCTGTGACCAAAAGACCTAATAAGACCAATTAGATGAGGAAAAGTTTATTTTAGGGCTCACAGGTTCAGAGGTCTTAGTTCTTAGACAGCTGACTATCCCTCTGGGGCTGGGGTGAGACAGAACATCATGGTGGAAGAGTATAGTGGAGGAAAGTGTTTCAAGACATTGCACCAGTAAGTAGAGAGTTCCACTCATTCAAGACAAAATATGTACCCCAAAGGCACACCTTCAGGGACCCACCTATTCCAACCACACCCTACCTACCTACACTTTCAACCTAGTTACTCCCTAATAAGGGATTAATGTGCTGATTAAGTTAAGGCTCTCATAACCCAGTCATTTAACCTTTAAATTCTCTTGAATTGTTTAATACATGAGCTTTTGGAGGACACCTAGTATCTAAACCATAACATTGAGTAAGCTGGGTTCTCTTAGAATAATTATTGCCCAAAAATTTGGTAAAGGGAGGACCAAAAAGAAGTTTAGGTTTGCTATTTTTTGCTTTTGTTTTGTTGACAATGTAAGCTGTTTTTCCTTTTTTCTGCTACCCCAAAGCCTTCTTGCAAATAAACTTTAGCATGATTCTTTTTTGTATGAATCTACTAATGCTATTTGCCTCCTAATTACAATGAAAATGACAGTATGGGGTTTTGTTGGCATTTTATATTTGTTTATTCAGTTTTTTCCTTTGCTTTTGAATCATTTCCAGTAGAAAGAAAAGAAAACAACACATCTAACCAAACTTATACCACAAATATTGACTGACTGGTATTGTTTCACAATAACTTAATTTTTTTCCACTTGCAGTTATAAGAAGTTGATGTCTCTGAAAATAACTGATACTGATATAAGGCCGAAAATCAGTTTAAAATTTAATACAAAAGGTAATACTTTAGTTTTATGTGACTCCTTTTGAAAAGCATGTGAACATTTTTACTTTCTCTGTAAAGTGTTATGCCATTAACAAGCGTGCCATCACCTTTATATCATTGAGCAGCACTTTGGTTTGGCTAGAACTCACAGACAGAAGATCAGCAGTTATATGGGTCTCATATTACTTTGGCATTCTTTAGGGTGGCATGCTAGGTAGCTGTGACTACACCAGAAGATTTGCTCCAGCAGAGCTTTCCTCTAACCACTTTTCCTTTGTTACTTTTAACTGAGCAAGCATTGGGAACATCCTAACATGAGAAAAATTAGTATTCTCATCTTGGAGCCAAGTAGTCTAAACTAAGGTGCCAACATTCAGGAATGTACTTGGAACTGCTCTCTCCAGCAGTTAGAGATCTTACAGGCCACTGGTCCCAAGGAAGAATCTTTGGTGGCAAACTTTTTTGGTAGGGGAAATGGATAACCCTAATAGCAGCCAGCTCTTTATTTGGCTCTTTGAGTCATTTTCCTTTTAATTTTCTTCAGGTCCACAGGATATGTGAAGTATACTAAGCATAAATATTAATTTAAAAATTTCTTAAAACATAAAATCATTAAGGATAAAATAAGCCACATTTTATGATAAAAACATATTTTGATATTGATATAAAAACTAAATACTATCATATACCAAATTCTTTCTACTTTCTAATTCACCTTAGTCTACTGTATTTCTGTGGAAGTGTACTACTAAACTGGAAAAATACTGAATAGTTTAGTCTCATGCTTTATTTCATTTCATTAATGACACACCTACTTTATCATTAAATTTATTTGAGGGTGAAGTTTACTAAATCAGTGCTGCTCAAAATCCGTATATATTCAATAAAATCTGATGGTTTTATTAAAATGCAGGTGTCAAGTCAGTTCTGGAGTGGTGCCTGAGATTCTGCATGTCTGACAGGTTCCTAGGTAGATGATGATGCTGTTGGTCTGTGGATGATACTTGGAGTAATAAGGATTTAGATAGTTTTATGTTTCTTGATAGAGATCTGAGCTGTCTAATATGATAACCATCAGCCTATGGGGTAGTTTAAACTAAAATGAAACAAAATTTAATACCCAGTTCTTCAAGACAAGCAACATTTCCAGTGCTCAGTATCAGACAGTTATCAGACAATGCAAATGTAAAACATTTTTGTCATAGAAGCTCTGTTGAATAGTGTTGATTAGGATAAAGTATAGTTGTTTAAGTGAAGTATAGTTAAACATTGCAATTATCATTCCTGGGTAATTTTAGGAATTTTAGAGGCCTAATACTTTGATGACATTTGGTTACCAAAGCTCATTTACTTGAACAAAACCTTGGATGGTTGAGAGGCTTCTGGTGGAGAATAGTCCCTGTGATTGCTTTTTCTTGGGTACATATTGTTTTTGTTTAGGTTTTTTTGACAGCTAGATAAAAAGCAGCATGTTTATTGAGCACCGGCTGTGGCAAAGCACTATACTAATGTGCTTTATTCTTTTGGAATAGTTACTATACTACAGGCTTAGAATGTAATTCAAGAAACCACATAGAAAAGAACATTAATGTGGAATGTCTTGACTTTTCAAAATTCATTTTCAGATGAAATGCCTATCTTCAAACTTGATTATAATTATTTCTATCATCTGCTTCATATAATTATTATTTCTGGTACTGACATTGTCCGGCAAATATTTGATGAGGCTATGCCACCCCTTCTTTTGAAAAAAGAGCTGCTTGTACACAAGAATGTGCTGGAATCCTACTACAACCATCTTTGGACCAATCACCCTTTGGGTGGATCATGGCATCTTCTTTATCCCCCAAACAAGGAGCTACCACAGTCCAAACAGTTTGACTTATACCTCCTATTAGCTCTCATAAAACATTTGAATGTGTTCCCTGCACCAAAAAAAGGCTGGAATATGGAACCACCATCTTCTGATCTCTCTAAGTCTGCAGACATCCTGAGGCTGTGCAAATACAGGGATATCCTCCTTAGTGAGATTTTGATGAATGGTCTCACTGAGTCACAATTCAATTCAATTTGGAAAAAAGTTTCAGATATTCTTCTGCGCCTTGGGATGAAGCAAGAGGATATTGACAAAGTGAAGGAAAATCCCATTGAGAATATCTCCCTTGATTACCATCAACTATCCATCTACCTAGGCATACCAGTACCAGAAATCATCCAGAGGATGTTATCCTGCTATCAACAAGGTACTAAGTAATTGTTTACTTCAGTCAGTGAATCTTCATGGAAAGTCTGCTCTGTGCCAGACACAATGCAAAGGGTAGGAATATTCAGTGAAGTTGAATTCTTGGTAGAATAGAATCATTAAGAAGGTAAGAGAGAAAAAAAAAGAAGGTGGTAATAGAAATTACAGTACTACAGATATTTCCAGAATATGTGGGAAATCCTCACTCAAAGGAGTCTGAAAAAGCTTCCTGGAAAATATGATATTTAACGAATTCTTAAATGATATGTAGAGGCTAGCCACACAAAGAAGATGAAGGAAGGATATTTCAGAGGAAAACAATAAATTTATAGAAACATAAAAATACGTTATGATGCAGGAAACTAAAACAATTGGCATTAATGACATTAAAGTAGAAGGGAGTCCATAGAAAAAAATATATACTCAAGAGGATTTCCCTAGTCCTTTTTATTTATTTTTTTAAATTTTAAGACAGGTTTTTGCTAACTTGCTTAGAGCCTCACTAAGTTGCCAAGGCTGGCCTCTAACTTGTGATTTGTGATCCTCCTGCCTCGTCCTCCCAAGTCACTGGGATTATAGACATGTGCTTTAACAATTTTTAAGTACAATAGCTTTATCACTTCTTCAAAAGTAAGGCTGCCTAAAACATGAAATATAGGTGCTGCGTGGTTTGAGGATGCCTTTATAAACACAATAGGTGTATTTTTCTTATCCTTTTCAGCCAAACCTTGATATTTATTTTAAAATTTTAGCAGCTATCCATTTGCTGTGTGTAAAGAAAATATTAGATATTACAAGTGTCTGAGTTCAGCAGTTCCATTCCTAGACTTGTCTCTTGATATGTGAAACACTTTAGACTTTCTCTGCAACATCCCAGGATTGCTTCTCGGATCTCCTCTGGGGCAGTAGAGTTCAATGACTGTCAGCATCATTGAAATTGTTGTGTGAATGTTTCTTGTCCCAAGTTATTAGCCTAATGAGTACTGATGATGACCACACCTACGCTATTTAAATGTACAATTTCCTAAGTTTCTAGTAATTGTTGAACCTGGTGCAGGTTTTCTTCAGAGAAAATTGCTTTTCCTCAATCCTGGTCCTTGTACTAAGGTTCTGGGATAGCTTTATTTGATTAATATTTGAGAGCTTTTTTTTAAGTATAAGGAGACGTTGAGTTTAATACAATGGGAAAATTAATAAGCAAGAATCTTTGACTTATAAATTGACTTACTAATTATATTTTTAAAATACATTTACTGTATTAAGATTTTAAATAACAAAAACTTAAGAAAAAAATATTTGGAAAAGGATTTAAGCACCAGTTCCAGGCATTTCTCCTGTGTAGTCTGAAGAGCTTATTGGTCAAGTTCTTTTGATAGAGTCTTTCTTAATATCTTTCTTCTCCTTCCTCAGTTTTTAAAGTTGCAGTTTTTATTCCTTATCTGATTATTTGATTAGCATCCATTGTCCTCACTAAATCTCCATGAAGGTTGTTATATTTTTTTTCACCATTTAATATCTAGAGATTAACACAGCCTGATACATATCATAGGTGCTCAATAAATATTAATGGACAAGTAGAGGGAGTGCTGAACAGAGTGCATAATTCAGATTGCTAAAAAAAAATCACAAAGTTTCAATGGAAGTTTGCTTTGTAATTGACTGTTATCTCTTCATGATCTTAAATTAATAATACGGAATTTACTGCTTTGTTTAAAGTGCTTATTTTCAAGGCTTCTCTCTTATTAACTATTAAATTTTTGTATAATTTTTAATCATGAGTTTATAATCTTTATATGATAATCTAGATTATGCTTTATCTAAATTTCATTGATGACCATAACTTGTTATTTTTACAGTTAGTTATAGAATGAATTGGTGCTGTGTAAAAATCTTACTCTTTTCTTAAATCCAGTCAGACATTTGGTGGTAGCATTTATAGTTGTACCTCTAAAGTTTTTTATTTTTATTTTCTATTTTATTTATTTATTTGTTTGTTTTGTATACCGTAGGAATTGCTCTACAGTCAATAACTGGCAGTCAACGTAAGTATATTTAACAATAAAGTGATTGAGAGTGACCTTTTAATTTGGGATACCTAAGGGATATCTACAGGATTTATACTTGGTCAGTTTAACTGTATAATAAATTATACTTGTTTATTAAAAGCTTAGAAAATCATTTGTTTATATTAATACTGTCCGGCTGAATCTTGTATGAGCCTTACTCTGCCTTGTTCTTAGTACATGTGCTCTAGGTTTTTACCCAAGGATGATGTTTTAACTCTACTTGTGCGATGCTTTGCTTCAGCAGGCAAAAATGCCTATCTTCTTGATGTACTTATGTGTTGTCAAACACGTAACTTTATCTGATTAACAATCCATTGTTTATAGCTGTATTTTTTTGACCAGGTGATGAAGTGAGTTGCTATATTTTTAAACTTCCATTTATTTATTTGATATATTTTTTTCAGGTGGAGTTTCCCTAATTTCCCCATAATGGCCTCTCAAATTCCCAAGCTTAAGTGATCCTCCTGTCTTTGTCTCCCAAGTACCTGACACTACAGGCACACACACCATACTTGGCTTTTTAATTTCCATTGTTGTGTTGTTGTTTTTTTAAATATAATTAACATTCAGCAAGTAAAGTTATTCTTAAAAAAAGGATCTGTTTGGAGTAAATTGTTAGACCAGCCACGTGAAGTTTTGGACTGAGTGTCTGTGGCAATATCAAGGAACAGTGTCAGAGAGCACATAATAAGGGGCTGATACCCTTCTTATGAAAAAGAAAATAATAGATATTTTAGCTTTTCCTTATCTTCTTTATGTTTCAGATTTGTGTCCTAAAATAATACTGGTTACAGTATTAACAGGGTCAGTGTCAAAACTCAGAAACCGTATTTTGTATCTACTTAAGTACTAGAGTAATTAATTACCTAGAGTCTACTTAAGATACCAATAAGGTATGATAGCATTTTGGTTCATACAGATTAATTCCAGGCTAATTATATGGATCTATTATTTGATCATTGATAGACATTGCATTTTCATCTAGTAATTGGAAAAAGTAAGATTTCTTCTATATCTCTTTTTTGGTATATGTTATATATGTACATATACACATATATACATATAGATATTTGGGCAGGCATTTTTATAATCATCATAAGGGGCTAAAATTGCTTGCATGCAGATTCAGAGTGCTTTGTCTTTAATAATTAGGTATTGAAATAGAAGAGTTGCAGAATGAGGAGGAAGAACTAAGTCCACCACTCATGGAATACAATATAAATGTGAAATCAAACCCTGAAATACAATTAGCAGAAATGAATAAAGATGGAGCCTCAATACCCAGTGAATCTTCAACAGAATCTATTAAAGATCTCCAGGAAGTATAAGCTTTCATTAATATTTGAATTTCAAAAACTTGATCTGGGCCTTTAGTTGTGTGTGCTATACTTAAGGCATCCCTGATGATCTTAGCTTATATTTAACTGTGTTCACACAGAACTTGAATTGGAATAGTTCTTTCCTCAGTAATTTCTTCTCATAATCATTCCTGCCATAACCATTTATTTTACCAACATTTATTGAACACTTCATCATGTGCTAGGCTGTATGCTAGGTTTCTGAGTAAAATTATTCCTGATTAATGGAAGTAGATATGGGAGGATAGTAGAAAGAAGAGAGTATAATGGGGTATAGAGCAGAGAGAGAGAAAACAGAAATATTTCAATGCTACTTGCATAGAAGTAGAATTTAAATCATCTAGGGTGGAATCTCTATATTTCTTAATAATTGGCAAAAGTTATTATATAGTCACTAAGTTTTTCTTAGGCTTAATCTTTCATCTTATGGACATGAATATGTTGTTCTTTAAAAAGTGCTTTCTTCAACCCTCACATATCTAGATGTCTGAATTAAAGGATAGGCAGCACTATAGTACAGTATAAAAAGAGTTGTAAAAAAGTAACATAAAAATGCTTTCTTTCTTTGTTGGTTACATGTGTTCAAGTAAGCACCTGAAAGCATTTATCTTTAGCCTACTTATTGACAGTATATGTTTTTCCTTTATACATTGTTGATTTGTCAAGGGCAAAAGACTAAGATTAAAATAAAAATAAGTGTTTCCATAAAATGCAGAAAGAAACATGATTTATAGTAGTAGAGGACAAGCTATCAGTAGAGGAAGCATGCAAAATAACCCCTTGTATACTTTGAGCTACATATTAAATGACTCATTTCTTGCCTACTAGGTTAAGAGTAAACCAAAGAAAAAGAAAAAAACTAAGAATAAAAAGGTAAGAGACTACATTAACATTATAATAGAATTGTCTGATTATGACCTCTTCATTTTAATACATGAATTTATTGTTCTAATTTAAATTAGTCCAAGATGGACATGTAGCATGAATGACTCAATGGCATGTTGAATATAGGATTATAGAGAAACCTACATGTTGTACGTGATTGAAACAGTATATACAACTCTAAATCATAATTTTCACATTTCAATATACAAATATGTAGATTGAGTCAGTCAGTTTAAAATTGCTTTAAGTTCTGCATACCACTGTCATTTTAAAAATGTCTACTCAATATTTTAATAACAGCTTCTTTTTGTTATATTTCTACTGTGGAGAAGCATTTTTCAACATGTTAAGAAATCTTAATTTTCTTCTGTATTTCTGAGAGTTTGCCAACAATGCAATAATATACAATAAAGGTACAAATGCAAGCTTTTTCATTGCTCTTCCTTCATTTCTACAAGTTCCAAAAAGAACTAGTCAAAAAGTCCCACAGTTTTATCAAAAAGTCTTCTAATTGCTTAGAAAGCTATAGTGCAAAGTGAATTATTTTTTTAGCCAGACATATTGCTGTCCATACTTCGTGGTGAAAAAAAAAAGTTAAGTTTTTCTAGTCTGAAACAGTATATTTAAAATCTTGATTTCTCTGTTTATTGTGTGCTGATTGTAGTTTTCCCAGGTACAATCTGGTGAGACCATAGTATTAGTCATTGGAAGTATGCACAAATTTTAATCATTGATGAAACTTAAGATGAGAATACAAAGTACTTACTGATGTGAAGAACAAAATAAATAACATGTCAAAATGTACTCTACTGTCATGTATATCTAGAAAGAACAAATAAAAAAGAATAGATAATTTATACATCTGATAAATAAAATATCAGTATTATTTTCATGTTTATCATGGCCATCATTTAGTATAACTTGCTTAACTCAAAAGTTTTGAAAATTAAACTTTTTAAAAGACAGATAATATGCATTTTAGTGGTATATTTTATTTTTGCCAAAGTGTTGATAAGTCCCAGGTCTAATACAACCCAGAGCTGGCCAAGTAAATTCACAGCTATCAAACCACAAAGCTAAGTTCTGAAGATATATAGTGTGTCTCTTCTTTGCTTTCAGAAAATTTAAATATGATAATGCTCAGGTTCTCAATTATCACTCAAAAATTCTTACATAGGGATATTAAAAATGTTTTATTAAATATCAGCAAATATCTAGGTATTTTTTATTTAACATCCTTTTTCTAATTTAGTTTAAGAAGTTGTACTTTTGAAATAAGATTTTATCAAGGTAAAATTTGGACATTAGAAGAGAGATCTTATACTTTTTACCTTGTCTCTTTTATCTAAATTTTAAAATATTTAAAAAATACTAAAAGTTATACATGCACTAATTTTATATGGAATAATCCTATTTGTATACTCAAATTGCTATTACTGTAGGTGCAAAGAATTGTCTAGTTGTAGCATAGGCAACCAGTTATAAACAGTGACATCAACCATATTCTCTCATCTGTTCTTTCAAAAAATTTTAACATGGAAATATGCTTCCAACGCAAAGCAACAATGACTGTTTTAGTCAGCTGTGTGTCACTGTGACCAAAAGACCCAACAAGAACAATTTGGAGGAGGAAAAGCTTATTTGGGGGTAATGGTTTCAGAGGTCTCACTCCAGAGACAGCCAACTCCATTGCTCTGGGCATGATGTGAGGTAGAATATCCTGGTGGAAGAGTGTGGTAGAGGAAAGCAGCTCAAGACATGGCACCAGAAAGCAGACAGAGACTTAAGCAGGGGCAGAATATGTACCTCAGAGGCACACCCCCAGCAATCCATCTCCTCCAGACCTACCTTGTCTACCCTCCTACCATCCATTAATCCACTCAAGTGAATTAACACACTGCTTACGTTAAGGCTTATGACCCAGTCAGTTTACCTCTGAACTCTCTTGCATTATTTCATGCATGAGCTTTTGGGAGACACCTCATATCCAGACCATAGCAGTGGCAAAGTCTCTGCATGAAATTGTGTACTGTGATAATTTTTATGTTTTTGGCATGTCTTTCTAATAATAGTCCTAAAAATAACTATCAGCAAATTTCTGGAAAAATATCAAGAGTAGAATTTATATACTATATAGAGGGGACAGTATAGATAACTTGTAACTAGTGTCTATGGGGACTTTGTTACTACTCTGTATTTTCTATTTCTGCAGTGAGCTATTTAGTATTCCTTCTAATATAATCTGAATTATAAATAACTTTTGGGTATTTAGATCCTTCCATCTCTCATCCAAGGTTAGAATTGGCAAAAGAAAAGAAATCTTTTATGATAAAACCTTGTGGGGGGGGAAATGACAGAAAGTAAATCTAGCCTTCAAATTAGATGGACTTGCAGAGATCAATTTAAGAGAGATTGATGTATACTGGCATAAAGTTGTCATGGGAACAGTGAGAAGGAAATTTGAGAAATAATCTATACTAGGTATACTCATGAACAACCAAAGGTCTTTTCAACTTGGGCATTCAAGTCCATAAGAACCAAAGTTGGAGTCAGTAATTCTAAATTGTAAAATCAAATGACACTGAACATTGAGCATAAATCAGAAAACTGAAACATCAAAATCTTCTTAATATACTGGTAACAGCAGAACAACATTGTCTGTGTAGAAAGAAACTAAAGTTTCTTGTAAACAAGAGGTGGTAAAAATTAATACCTATAGTATTCCTAATTTGTGTTATTTATATTACCTTTATCTGATACATTGTTGCTATAATTTAAATGAAGATAAAATTTAGGGATTTTTTAAGATTTCCCCAACTCAAAATATTTAACACTTCTTTGTTGGTTTTTGTTTTGTTTTGTTTTTGTTTCTACTGGGGATTAAACCCAGGGGCACTTAACCACTGAGCCACATCCACAGCCCTTTTTTGTATTTTTTTTATTATTATTATTATTTAGAGACAAGATCTCACTGAGTTGCTTAGGGCCTCACTAAGTTGCTGAGTCTGGCTTTGAACTTGTGATCCTCCTGCCTCAGCCTCCCAAGCCACTGGGATTACAGACATGTGCCACCAGGCATGGTCACCTTGTTTTTTAAGATTGTCGATGTGTTAGTTTAATTTCACTTTACATGAAGATTTCCAAGAACCCTTGTAATTAGTGTTGGAATAAATCAAAATTACATATACCCTTTTCTGAGGTTTACCAACAGGTGCAAACTGAACCCCAATATTCACCTTCATTATCTGAGTTGGTAATTTTTAATGTTATATGTCATGACTTAGTAGCAGATTATAAAATAAATTTAGTAGATTACTACCACCATTTAAAAAAGAAGGTAAAATAAATAGAAATACAAAATATCACAGTCACTGTTCATTACACATAAGTATTCCACGAAATTTATATTTTAGTTTTTCACTTATGAGTAAAGATATAGATAAGTAAGTATATATAACATCATGATATAAAATGTATTTGGTTGTGATCAAAAATGTTTGAGAAACACTGGATCTAAATGAAGTCATATCACTATGCTATATTGATATAGTTGATATAGGTTACTAATTCTTAATGCTCTTTTTCAGAATAAGGACTCAAAAGAAGAGCCAATGTAAGTATTATTTAATTTAATTTTAAAGGTTTTCTTAATATTTTTAAAGTGTGCTTTGTCCATAATACACAGCTTTCCTTTGAGAATTTTTTTTACTAAGAGAAGAAAAGACAATTACTTTTCTTAATAAGTTGTTGCTATTTTACAGAAGGTGACAAAAAGTTAAAATAGTATTTACCTTAGAAGAATAATCTCTCACCATTTTTTCTCTGAGGCTACATGGGAGTCATGTAATGCTCACCGCTTCAATCAAGAACTATATTGAATTCTGCATAAAATATTTTTTATTATATTCTATATTGTAGTTAGCCAAATCTAGACTAGATCTAGAATAAATCATTGCTATGACATAGTGACCTCTTTTACAAGAGTTTGATTTATGGTGTTTTTTGTTTTGTTTTGTTTTTTTTATTTTTAAAGTTTTTATTAGTGCACTATAATTATACATGAGTTCATAGTGACATATTCATACATGCACAGAGTTCATGTTCATTGTTCCAGTTCATTCCTTAATTCTACCACTTTCCTTTCTCTTCTCCCTCCCCCTATTCTTCCTCTACTCTTTTGATCTTCCTTATATTTGTGTACAGTTTTTTCATTGATGCATTATAATTATACACAAATTATATGGGATTTTTTGTGATACATTCATACAAGAATATAGCATCATTTGATTGATATTAACCCCCAGTTCATCCCCATTTTCTTTTCTTTTTTTTTTTTTTTAATTTTTTATTTAGGCTTACACGTTAACAGTGCAAGTTGATTCATTGTACATAGAGGATAATATATCAATTCTCTAGTTGTAAGTTGTATAGAATCACAACATATATGCAGTCATACATAAAGTTAGGGCTATGATGACCATCATATTCCACCACCTTTGCTGTCCCCATGCCCCCTCCCCCCTTACACCCCAGTGCACAGAGATCCACCATTGTTCCCATGTCTTTCCCCACATTTTGGATCAGCATCCACTTATCAACAAGTACATTTGGCATTTGGCTTTCTGAGATTGACTTACTTCACTTAGCATGATATTCTCCAACTCCATCCAAATACCTGCAAATGCCATAATTTTATTCTCTCTTATCGCTGAGTAATATTCCATTGTGTATATATACCACAGTTTCTTTATCCAGTCATCTATCGAAGGGCATCTAGGTTGGTTCCATGGTTTAGCTATTGTGAATTGAGCTGCTA
>CM053409.1:72295902-72340519 GCA_028644305.1 Xerus rutilus | reverse complement strand
GCAGTTGCTTTGTGGGTGTTGATTTTATATCCTGCTACTTTGCTGAATTCATTTATTAGTTCTAAAAGTTTTCTGGTCGAATTTTTTGGGTCCTCTAAGTATAGAATCATGTCATTCGCAAATAATGATAGTTTGAGTTCTTCTTTTCCAATTCGTATCCCTTTAATTTCTTTCGTCTGTCTAATTGCTTTGGCTAGTGTTTCAAGGACTATGTTGAATAGCAGAGGTGAGAGAGGGCATCCCTGTCTAGTTCCGGTTTTCAGAGGGAATGTTTCCAATTTCTCTCTATTTAGGATGATGTTGGCCTTGGGATTAGCATAGATAGATTTTTCAAAGTTGAGGTATGTTCCTTCTATCCCAAGTTTTTCTAGTGTTTTGAGCATGAAAGGGTGTTGTATTTTATCAAATGCCTTCTCTGCATCAATTGATAAAATCATATGATTCTTATCTTTAAGTCTATTGATGTAATGTATTACATTGATTGATTTCCGTATGTTGAACCAACCTTGCATCCCTGGGATGAACCCCACTTGGTCATGGTGTACTATTTTTTTGATATGGTTTTGTATTCAATTTGCCAGAATTTTATTGAGAATTTTTGCATCTATGTTCATCAGGGATATTGGTCTATGGTGTTTTTATTTATCCTAAAGTGGTGATGGTGGGTTTTCTTTTTTTTAAATCTCAGTTATTGACAGTGAATTTTGAACTTTTAACATAAACATTTTAATGTCAAAACACCACTAAGAGATATTGTATAACCACATGATTGATCACAATATAGTAGATGAAGGAAGGGAATAGATCATTTAATGAAGGAATAACATTATTCTGATAACAAAAGGTAGTAACTATAAATTAGTAGCCTTAGAAAATTTCTGAGAACATAAATTGAGATTCTTTTAAGTGACAGCAAGAACATATTTTGTAAACCTTAAAGCTATTATTTGTAGTAGATATTTCTTTTTTTCTTTTTGGTACTGGGGATTGAACTCAGGGGCACTCAACCACTGAGCCACATCCCTAGCCCTATTTTGTGTTTTATGTAGAGACAGGGTCTCACTGAGTTGCTTGCTTAGTGCCTTGCGGTTGCTGAGGCTGGCTTTGAACTCGTGATTCTCCTGTCTCAGCCTCCTTAAGTGCTGGGATTACAGGCTTGAGCCACCACGCCCCGCTTGTAGTAGATATTTCTTATGGACACAATCCACTTGTTGAATAAAATAGTTCATCAGTGGCACATGCCTGTAATTACAGCGGCTCGGGAGGCTGAGGAAGGAGGATTGCAAATTCAGAGCCAGCCTCAGAAAAAGCAAGGCACTAAGCAACTCAGTGAGACCCTGTCTCCAAATAAAATACAAAATAGGTCTGGAGATGTGGCTCCGTGGCTGAGTTCATCCTCTATACTTACCCCCCGCCCAAATAAAAATTAGTTTATCAGCCAAGATGTATTTTTGCTCTCTTTGGCAACAAATTGAGCCACTGGAGCAACAGGTTTTTTTTGTTTTGTCTTATTTGTTTGTTTTTTAGGCTTTTTCTAAATGCCATAAAAATGACTTATTAAAAGTGAAACATGGTCAGCAACCATTTTGCTAATTTTTTTACATTGTAGATCCAAATCTGGATAATGATCAATATACCCTGGAAGCTTTGTTTTTAAATGAGAATTTTCACATATCCACAAAAATAAAGAGAATATATATACATATATATATACAACATATATATGTACATATATATATACAACAGTATAAATACCTGTCATCTCAATTCTTCAGTTAATCACTCTTTCACATTTGTTTCATACTTTCACATTGTGTTCTGTTTTCAGTCTCAAAAATCATTGTACATTTACCTCTTTGTACTTCAGTTTGAAACCATTAAAAATATGAACATTCCAATGCTATTACTATACTGAAAATATTTAGGAATAATCTTGGGAAGCTTTTAAAAATACAAATTTATATATATATATATATATATATATATATATACTTATATGGATGCCTGGAAACTTGTATTTTTTTTTTTTTTTTTGCTCTTCAAGTAAGTTAGAAAATTAAGTTTGGGAGAATGGTCTATATAAGCAATTGATTCCATTCAACTTACTAAAATGTTTAGATCACTCTAGAATATCTCAGTGATGTCTAATGACTGCTTATATAGTGTTTTATCAAGTACTAGATGTTAGTGTCCTAAAAAAAGTAATACTGTATACTAAAATTTTATTCACTTGCAAAATCAAGTCATTTACATCATGTTTTAAGCAAAAAAATTATTTTGTGTTATACAGGGAGATTAGGGAGGAAATTCAAAGTTACTAAATAGTAGGCCAAGTAAAAGATTAATAGCATGCCATTGTATATTTTTATTTTTACTTTTTTTGTGGTTCCTATTAGTGGTATAGTTACTGGACACTATGTTGTCACTATAGTTTCATTTAAAAGTTGTTATGAAGGAAACTTATATTTGATAATCTATTTTATGTTGCTGTGCATAGCTCTCTATTTACATCAAACCAGAGCACTGAAGTTGATTAACCCAGCCTGCTTATCAAGAGAATTGTATGTGGTGGGGGAGTGTTGGGATGGATAAATAATAGAGCAGGTAGGGAAATGCTTGCCAGTGTTTCTCAAAATACTGTTTCACAAAGCAACTGATAATTCATTTATAATTTGAAAAACAAAATAGACACTTCTTAAATGCAAAAGATCAATAAACATATGAAAAAATGTTTGACATCTAGCAACTAGGGAAATGCATATCAAAACTTCTTTGAGATTTCATCTCACTCTAATCAGAATGGCAATTAAATAATAATAAATGTTGGCAAGGATGTGGGGAAAAGGTACACTTATACATTGTGGGTGGAACTGCATATTAGTACAACCACTCTGGCAAGCAGTATGGGGATTCCTCAAAAAATTAGGAATTGAACCATCATGTAACCTAACTATCCCACTCCTTGGTACGTATACAGAAGTTTTAAAATGAGCATACTACAGTGATGCAGCCACATTAATGTCTATAGCAGCACAGTTTACAATAGCCAAGCTATGGAACCAACCTAGGTGCCCTTCAACAGATGAATGGATAAAAGAAAATTGGCACACACACACACACAATGGAGTATTATTTAGCCATAAATATAAATGACATTATGGCATTTGTCAGTAAATGGATGGATCTGGAGACTATATGTAAGTTAAATAAACCAGTCCCAAAAAGTCAAAAATTTCCTCTAATATGCTAATTCAAGATAAGGGAGGAACATTTAAAAAAAAGAGAGGGAGGGAGTAAAAGGGAGAGGGAATTTCATTCATATAGAGGAAAGATGAGTGGAATAGACAAAGGAGATTGAGGAGGAAGAAGAAGAGACAGGAAAAGGAAAGAACAGCGGAATGAATCTGACCAAGCTTTTGCATGAGCATGCATGAGTGTGGCACTGTGGGTTCCCGCATCAGGTATATCCACAGGACACTAATTTTTTTTAAAAAAAAGTAAAATAAATGGATTGAGGGGAGATTGATTGGCAGGGAGTGGGTGAGGGTCAGAGAGAAGTACCAGAGATTGAACTGGAACAGGTTGAATTCCTTACCTTTGTGATAATGACAGCGTGCATCCTGGTGATGTATATAGCTAAAATAAATATGTAAATTTATTGAAAACCTTGGAATGAATTGAATTTAATAGGTTCTTTGAATGCTATCTCATATTCATTGTGAATGTTCAAGAGAAAAATATAGTATGAGCACTATTCAAACTTTCTTTAACCATGAACCCTTCTAATTCTGGGCATCTCATGAAAAAAGTACAATACTAATTTAGGAAACAATAGCTTAGGTGAAAAGCAATATATAGTTACAAAAAATTACATTGATCATATCACCACTATAGCTCATACATGCTAGAGAAGGAAGAACAGTTGAAGAAAGAACAAACAAATCCACAACTCATTGGTAGATTTATGAAAGATGATGCAAGTGATGTTCAAGAGGATTCTGCATCTGAAGACAAGTTTTATAGCCTGGACGAATTACATATTCTGGACATGATAGAGCAGGTAAGCATGAATGGAGAGGGAACAGCCCAGATTCTGTTTTTTCCAGATTCTTTGAACAGAATGACTTTTTTAGAAGTCCAGCAGTTTATGCTATTGTGAAGAGAAAGAAAAAACAAGAGAGATGTGGCAGGGAGGGTGAAGAAAAAAAAGAGGGGAGGACCTTAGGAACAGGAAACGTTTCGCATTAGCCCTCAAACTATTTCTTGGCTTTCACTATTGGGCAAAGTCGATTACAAATATATTCTTGTAAAAGGTTTATGAACACCACAAGGTGGCGGGGGTTGGGGGGACTAGCATAATTATACTGGATTCAATGTCAAACTTACCTTGTTTTTTAATTAAATCTGCTTATCATCAAATTTTTACAAAAATTAATGTACAATATTTTTTTCTTTCTCCCTTGGTGATAGTAGTCACTGTTTGAATATTCACTGTCTAAAGAATATTTGTTAGTATAAATGATTACCTGGCTGGTAGTACAGCATTCATATAATTGTCATGCCCATTTTTTCTCCTTCCCAACTACAGTATTCAAATATCTGCATTTTAAATGAAATTACATACTCAGTTTTGGATGTCACAGTAAAGTTTAAAAATTATGGGGCCACTGGTTTTCATTTAATAGTCAGGAGAACTTTAGCAACTCAAAATTGGAATAGAAATGTCACATACCTTTCAAAAAATGATTATTCATTAAAAAAAAAACATTTAGCATGTACATGTTGCCAAGACCTATGCTAAAACATAGTCCCTGTTTTCAGTGTTTATAATCTAGCGGAGAAGTTGAACATTAAAGTGAGTTGATAAAGTGCAATGATTAAGCTTGGGCAATTGAGACTGCCTGAGTTAGAAATCAGGTTTCTCCACATGCTGTCTCTGTGACCTTGGGCAAGTTGCTACTCCTTTTATCTTAAAATTGGAATAATGAGTGTGACTCATTATTACAAAAAGAATACTTTTAAAAAATGGTAAGTATGAGGGTAGATAAGATCAAAGTATGCTATTTGCATGTGTGAATATGCCACAATGAAACCCATTATTCTGTATAATTAAAATGCATTAATATAGGTAAGCATGCTATTAGTGTTATTCAGTAGAAGCAGCAGCAGACAAATAACTTGTTAGTGAAGTGTGTAATTGGGGTAGATGGGTTTATCTAATCAGAGAAGTGATGTTTGAGATGTGAAACATGAATAGGTGTTAATGGTATCTTTAAAGCCCCTATAAATAACAAAATAGTACTTTTTTAAAGAGGAAAATAAGACATGCATTTTTTTCATGTGCTTAATAGGGTTCAACTGGCAAGGTAACTACAGACTACGGAGAAACTGAAAAGGAAAGGCTTGCCCGTCAACGGCAGCTTTATAAATTGCACTATCAGTGTGAAGTAAGTACTTTTCCCACTAGATCTGAGGAAAGCAAGAAATATTTCAAATGTTAAACTTAATAATTTTTCTTTTTTAAAAGAGCACAGTTGAGTTTTTCTTTCAGTTTGTAATGATATAAACCAAATTAACTGAAATAATATTTTTCATTGACCAGGATTTCAAAAGACAGTTGAAAACAGTGACATTTAGATGGCAAGAAAATCAAATGCAAATTAAAAAGAAAGACAAAATTATAGCATCTCTTAACCAACAAGTGGCTTTTGGAATCAATAAAGTCTCCAAGTAAGTACAGATTTTTTGATAGAAAGGAAATTGTGGGTTTGCCTTACTTATCTAATAAAGATGATTTCTCATGGCCACTAGATGGCAATATGACTGCACAGTTGAAATTCTAAACAGGGATGTACTCCTTTAAAAACTAACCATATTTTTGCCTTGCCAGTTGAATTGAGAAATAACCAGCTGCTCACTCTATATATCATGCTTTTCGTGTATTGGCTGAACAAGTGTGAAGGTAATAGAATTATATGAGGAGGATAATTAACTTTCAGGTCATGACTCTAATTTGTAAAAATGTGATTGATGATTGGCTGTTTCTTTACAGCATATTATAAGTACATTTTTCAAAGACACCCATGGAATCATTTGAGTACTTTTTTATGTTGGTATCTCAGTATTTGTGTCATGGAGACTCTTCCCATCTTTACCAACCTCTTTTCTTTTAGAACCTTAAGTATTAAATGTCAAAGACCAAAAATTCTGACTAATTAGGAGAAAACGACTGATCTGCTTTATTTTTTTATACTAATAGCTGCCTCCTATATGTATCAGTTGTAATAGTAGCATAGTTTGTAACACACTGTTTATTTTAATAAACAGTTGTACCATACAACACCAGCCATCCATGAAGTGTAGTTAAATCCATTGAAGTTGCTAGAATGATAGGAAAAAGACAAAAACTAGGAAATGTTTTAGAGTAAGGGAGTCCAAGATATGTCTTATAAAATTGTAGAAGTATTGGCAGCAAGTTAGATCTTCAATTTTTTCTCACATGTTACCTTAAACATGAAAAGGGTTTTACGAAGAACTAGATGCCATAGTTTTGGCAACATAATTTCAATTGCCAGCACCTTCAAGACTTCTCCCTATTGGAGTATGAGAGATCCTCTGAGTTCAGGAGATGAGGACCTAAGAAAGCTTACATAGACTGAGCCGGACACAATCACTTATTTCACTTATCTGTATTTCAGGATTCAAAACTTTGTCTTTTAGCCTGGAAAATGATCATCAATACAGAATATGTCATATAACATCAGAGATAAGAAAAGTAATTCTATCAGTGTAGATGAGCAGCCTCTCTTTTGTCATCAAAGCATATTCCTTCTCAACCCATAGGGCTACAAACGCCACTTTATGGGATGCATATGTCTTCACACAAGGGAGCATTCACCAGACATTTGTCAGGTACCCACTTTGTCAAGAATTATGTAAGGCACATGTAAAAGATACCAAGATGAATGCAAAATTCATTATGAGCAAATGGATATATGGATTAACATGTAAGAATTAAAATTACATATAACAGGGACTTTTCGGTCCAACAAGACAGAGTTGTCCCATTCTTCTCAGCTCCTTGCATCCCGGATACAACACATCCAAGCATAGGAACACTAAAAGGTGAAAGAGGAAAATATATTGTCTAAAGACTTTGGGATTTGAGGAACAAAAATGGCAGTAAGTTTCCTTGTTGCCTCTCGTATGTTTCAGACAAAGTACGACAGAAGCATATGTTTCAGACAAGGTACGACAGAAGCTAGAACTGTGAATATGCACAGAAAAAATTCTGAGAAAAGTTTGTTTCCTCTAGCCAAAGGATCAAGAAAAGGAAAGTATAACAATAGTAAACTTTTTGATAGTGACCACCGTACTCTAGCCAAACACCAGTGGCCCCCACACCACCCCTAGAAAGTAATTTGTGCAATCTGAGTGGTCCACCTGACAGAAATAGGTGGCGGTATCTATTTCCCTACCAGATACTATCAGCAATATTGAGAAGACAGCTGACCTTACCATGATGATGATGTATTCATTTGTTTATCTGGGGAACGAATCCAAGCAGCTGATCTTCTAATCCCCACCAGACAAAAGGAGCTAATCCATCTAATTCCTCTGCCAGGGTGTATCAGTGTGGTCTATCTGGGAGCTGAGCCTCTGCCTCTAACCAGCATCAATGAGACATAACAAAGCAGTTCCAGGTAGGACTAATGAAGACTAGGCTTCACCTCTCTCTCCCATGGAAAACTAAATCTGCCCCTGGAACTAACTGCATTCCATTTCCCTACCCTTCTTAACTGGTGCTAGAGGAGCACAACAGGGAGTTTCTGCCTTCACTCTGTAATAAGAAAGTGGTGTGAACTGACTCTGCTTTCTCCTTTGCTCTTGTCAGCAGGGCCAGTAGGGAGCTGATCTTATGCTCCACTTAGAGGCAAAAGGTAATGTGAGTTGGTGCCTCTTCTTCATGGGAAGATGTCAGTTGGGGCTCAGTGAGGAGCTAAACTTCTACACCTTTCAACTTCATTTGAGGCAGTGTAATTCAGTGCCCACTTTTGCTAGAATGCTTTTGGTAGGGCCCAGTGTAAAGCTATACATAGCCATTTGGCCCTTACATTATTGAGATATATTACTTTATATCTCAACAGGGGGACTGTTTGTTTAAATAGAACCCAGAGTCTTAATATCCAAAGATCTAGGCTACAATAGAACATAGTTACAATACCAAGAACCAGGAAATTCACAACATTAAAGAGAACAAACCAACAAATGACAACATTAAGATGAACCAAGCCGGGCACGGTGGCGCACACCTGTAATCTCAGCATTTTGGGAGGCTGAGACAGGAGACTTGCGAATTCAAAGCCACCCTCAACAACGGCGAGGTGCTAAGCAACTCATTGAGACCCTGTCTGTACATAAAACATAAAATAGGGCTGGGGATGTGGCTCAGTGGTGAGTACCCCTGAGTTCAGTCCCCAGTACCAAAAAAAAGATGAATCAGATGTTGGAATTATCTGACAAAGATTTTAAAGCAAATGTTATAAAAATGCTTCAATAAAATTGAATTTTCTTGAAACAAATGGAAACCTAAACTGGCCTATAATTCCAGCTACTCAAGAGGCTGAGGCAGGAGGATCATTGAGCCCAAGAGTTTGTGACCAGACTGGGCAACAGAATGAGATCCCCATCTCAAAAGAAAACCTAGAAAATATCAGGTTATAATGAGAAACAGTAAGTTATAATAAAGAATGGAAGTGATGATACTAGAAAATACAATAATTAAAATTAATTTAAAAATGCTGACTATAGTCACTAGTAGAGTAGAGATGACAGGACTGAATCATGAACTTGGGGATAGATGAATAGAATCTGTCCCATCTGAAGAGCAAAAGAAAATAGATTAGGGAGTGGGGTGGATCTAAAAAGACAGTCTCAGGGACCTGAGACAAAAGAGCTAAAGTTCTTATCAGGGTTCGAGAAGGAGGACCAAGAGAGAAAGTGGACTGAAGAAGAGTGTTCAAAGGAATGATAGAGAACTCTCACACTTGATAACATAAATATATTTACATACACATTCTAGAGGCTAAGTGAACACTGAATGGCAAAAACTGAAAGAAATGTATGCCAAGATACATCATAACTATATCTCTGACAAAGAAAATCTTAATTATAAGAAACATTATAGTAGTTCCCCTTAACCACAGGGGATACATTTTAAGACTCCTAATAGATGCCTGAAGTCACAGGTATTACTGAAACCTGTATGTACAATGTTTTTTTCGTAAGCTTTCATGTCCATAATAAAGCTTAATTTTTATTAGGTACAGTGAGATATGAACAGTAACTAATGCTAAAATGGAACAATTGTAACTATTGTACTTAATAAAATAGCATCACTGTTCTTCTAGGGAGTATTATTAAGTAAAACATGGGTTTCTTGAACATAAGCACTGTAATACCAGGACAGTTGATCTGATAATCAAGATAGCTACAAAGGGACTAATGGATAGGTAGATATCCTGGACAAAGTGATGATTCTGTGTTCCAGGCAGGATAGAACATGAGGTGCAAGATCTTATCACACTACTCAGAATGAGAATGGTGTACAACTTATGAATTGTTTATTTCTGAAATTTTCCATTTAATATTTTTGGACCATGTTTGACCCTGGGTGCCTATAACCTAAGGAAGCAAAACCACAGATACCAGGGGCAGGGAGGATATTGTACCTATGTTGCAACATTAATTGGAATTATAGCATAGTTTTCATCTGAAATTATGGAAGTCAGAAAGAAGTACCACATTATTTAATTACTGAAAAAGAAGAATTGAAAGAAAAGATCAGTCATGAATCCTGTATCCAGCAAAAATATTCTTTAGGAATGAAAAGAAATAGAGACAAACTCAAAGGAAAAGTATAAGAATTTTTTGGTAGCAAATCTACCCTTACAGAATAAGGATAGGAAGTTCTCTAAACTTAAGGAAATAAAGCTTGAAACTTCAGAAAGGAATAGTAATATTAGAATCAGAATGAGTGGGAAAATAAAAGTAATGAGTCCATCCAAATTCTCATTAACTTCTTAAATCATACCATCTCATGTGGAATATAACATATGTACAGAAAATACAACAATGTATTTTATAAGTGAGGAGAGTAGAAATACCTAATTTGGAGTATGGTTTCTACATTTCACTTGAAGAAGGAAAAGATGGATACCAGTAATTATGTATATATATTTTAATACATTAACTTGTAATTTTAATTATGTAATTTTCTTGTTAACCACTGAGAAACTGCTCAGAGATGTGCTCAAAAATGCTATTAAATAAGTCAAGATGGAACCTAAAAAAAGTGTTCCAATAACCCGAAAGATGGAAAGAAAAGAAAAATGGAAGATATAAACAGAAAACAAATTATAATATGACAGTTAAGCCTTAACATATCAATAATCATCTTCAGTTGTAAATAGTCTAAATACACAAATATAAGGCAAAGACTAGAAGAGTGAATTTAAAAACAAGCAAACAAAATGTCTTCTAATAATATGCTATTTACAAGAAACTCAATTCAGATTCAGTAACATTTTTAAAATAAAAACATGGTAAAAGTGTGGACTATTTATATCAAATACAGTAAACTTCAGAGCAAAGAAAACTGGACACAAAAAGGGACATTGAGTAATGATAAAATGGATCAATCCACTAAGAATACATAAGAATTTAAGGTGTGCATATCAAACAACAGCTCCTCAAAATACATGAAGCAAAACCTGATAGAACTGAAAGGAGAAATAGAAAAATCTGCAATCATAGTTGATGACTTCAAACCCCATTCTCATCACTTATGGAACTAGTAAATAAAAAATCAGCAAGGATTTAGAAGAGTTCAGTACCATCAACCAACAGTATCTAATCAATATCAGACAACAGCTGGACACACATGCTTTGAAGTGCCTGCAGGACACATCCCAGGCCATAAAACAAACCTCAACAAATTCAAGAGTTGAAAAATCATACAAAACATGTTCTAGAATCACAGATGAATAAAGTAGAAATCAACAGAAAGATACCAGGATACTTGCAAATATATGACAACAACTTAAGTCTAAATAATCCAATGGTTAAAGAAGAGATCTCAAGGTAAATAAAAATACATTGAATTAAATTAGAATGAAAATACAATATATTAAAATTTGTAGTGCATAGCTGACTGTTCTAAGACTATAGCACTAAATACAATCATTAGAAAAAGGAAGAAGTGAATAATTTCAAATGAATAATCTAAGCTCTCATTTCAGAAATCCCAGTGCAAAGAAAACCAAAATATTCTCAAAGCAAATGGAAGGAAATAATAAAGATTAAAAACAATGGAGGGCCAGGTTTATGGCTCAGTGGTAGCGTGCTCACCTAGCATGCATGAGGCACTGGGTTCGATCCTCAGCACCACATAAAAATAAAATAAAGATATTCTGTCCACCTACAACTAAAAAATAAATATTTTAAAAAATAATGGAGCTGGAAATAGTAAAATAATAGAGAAAATGTATGAAACAAAAACTGTTTCTTTGAAAATATCATTAAAACTTGGCAAACCTTTAGCAAAACTGACAAAATAAAAGACATGAATTACCATCATCTACAATGAAATAGTGACAACGCTATAAACCTTGAAGAAAAAAAACAGTCCCCAAAACTTACACATTACAAAATTCCATTTGTGTACCATTCTTGAAATGATGAAATTTTAAAAATACAAAATTGTTTTGTGGTTCCCAGGTTATAAGGAAGAAAAGGGAGTGGCTAAAAAAGGGCAAAATGAAGGTTCTTATAGCTAAAACTGTTCAGTATTTTGACTATCAATTAATCACTGTCAGTATCCCGATTATGATATTATGCTACAATTGTGCAGTCTGTTACCATTGTTAGAAATTTGGGAAAGGATGCATGGAATCTGTTGTTATACCTTTATATGATTCTAGGATTATTTCAAAATAAAAGCTTAACTTTTGAAAAGTACATATAAATATCAAAATTGACTAAATAAGAATTTTATAGAATAACTAAATAACTTGATTGTTCAGATGAGAAAGAGCTTCCTTCAGTGAAGGAAGAACTTCACTGAAAACATAATACAAGATAGAATTATGAAGCTAGAATGAGCCATTTTTCTTGTTTAATTCCCTGGAACATTTCCTAAAAGTGTGTGATAAAAACATAGATTTCTGTAATTATAAATATTGGTTTCTTTAGGAAGCAAAGAACCATTTTTTCCCTTGGCCCAAATTTAGCACCATTCCTACAGTAAATGTTTTGCAAATATTTGTTGATAATTGAAGTGTTAAGCATTAAGATTTATATGAAAGTGACATTTTGTATAAACTACAATAAGCACTTAGTAAATGTCAAGAAACTGCTATTAATAAAATTCATATAATAAACTTGACAGCCATCCAGAGTTAGCTGGAAAACTTTAGATCTTAAAAGAAAATCTAAGAATTCCATTCTATCATAAGAAAAATAGGACTGAGAAGTTACAACTGCCTGAACATATATAGCTGGTTCATGTCCAGGCTGGATAATAGGAACTGTGCCTGCATACCCAACAGTATTTAGGAATTCAGGTTTTCTGAATTTCCCACTGGCTCTGTCAACTCTTATTGCCCATTCTATTCTTAGGCTGAGTAAAATACTGAAATAATGGAAGGATATAAATAAAAAGGTATTAATTTTAGAAATTTTACCTATCATGTGTTGTCTAACAATGTTTTGGCCACTGACTATGTATATGATGGTGGTCCAACAAGATGATATTGTCTAGTGACATGATAACCATCATCAATCAGTTTGTGTAAGTACACCTTATTTTTATACTAACATTTCTCTGAATGTATCCCTATCATTAGGCAACATATGACTTTTCAATTCTGTCTGCATATTTCTGTGTATTGTATTGTAACAAAGCTTGTATTTGTTACTCTTCATAAATCTCTTCTACAGAAAGAAAGGCCGTTTCTTTTCATTGCATCCTCAGTTCAACAGAACATTTAAGTCTCTACAACTTCTAGAAAACTTAGAGTAAAGATGAATGAGTAGTCTCTAAAATCTAATAATGACCAATTCAGCCAACATTAAAGTCATTAAGGACTTAGCATTCCACAATTTATATTAACCAAATGCCTGTGTATCCCAACAATCTGAACTATAAGAGACTTAAGGAGAAAAATACTTTTGCTATAAATCTCTTCATATTGAAACTAATTAACAGGTTTATAAAAAAGCTTGGCTGTAAGAAATATGGCAGCCCATGAGGGAGGAACCTCAAAAAATGATATATGACTTCATATGTCAGCCAAAAGGTATTACTTTACATTTCTCTTAAGAATTTCTTGCATATTAATTTTAATCTGATCCACATTTTGTTTTCTGATTTATACAAAATTTTTACCCAGTCTTTCCATGATTAAGTCATGTGAATGACTCTCAAGTTATAATTTATAGTTTTAATTAAAATTTTATGCACATAACCTCATCACTTCTAGGTCTGATTTTTTTTTAAGATCTTAAGTGTTTGATAATTTGCATGACTTGATACAATATCTCTTTAAGGAGCTTAAAGTTCTTAATCCCACAACAGTCTTAGAAAAATAGATGATACTATCCCTGTTTTCTAGTGGGTAAAGTCTAATGGGTAAACTTTTCCAAGTCATTGAGCTGAGATACAAGATAACACTTCTGTGGCTTTCTAATTTACTAGGTTAGAACATAATTCCCCTTTCTTTGAGAAGTCAGTAAATCAGACCCAGAAATCCAAGAGTTAAATTCAAAAGGCCCAGGTATAGAAGTTGTATTAGCCAGGGTTCTCTAGATGAACAGAACCATCAGGATATATATTTGTATGATTATAAAAGGGAGTTTTATTACATTGCCTTACACAGTCAGATGCTGACTAGTCCCTAAATGGCTACCTGTGCACTGGAAAGCCAGAGGACCAATGATGCAGTCCCAGTTGGAGACTAAGGCCTGGGGACTTCCTGGAGAATATCTGGTGAGAGTCCGCACTGCAAGAATGAAGGAGCTGGTGTCTTATGTCCACCAGCACTTACAATAGTGATAGATGCACCTGCTCAAAAAAGGAGGTTTCATCTACTGCAGTTTCCTCCTTCTACCTTTTGTTCCATCTGAATCCTCAACCTATTGGACAGTGCCATCCATGTTCAGGCAGGTCTTCCCCCACAGTTTGCTGCCACATGCCAGAGGTTTCTATAAATACTGTCAGAGATACACCCAGAAGTATCTTAATCCTAGGCATTTCCTTGTTGTCTCTCAATCCAGTCAAGTGGACAATCCAAATTAACCATCACAAGTCCAATTAGTATTTTAGGCTCAAGATTTGTGATCCAAATTAGGTCTAGTTAGTTGGTTCCTTTGGCTACAGGTAGAGCTGTTCTGACTGGACTAATGAGAATATTTCTAACATTATATGACTTACTTTCTTATTCTAGATTACAACGTCAGATCCATGCTAAAGATAATGAAATCAAGAACCTTAAAGAGCAACTTTCCATGAAAAGGTACAAACTTAGCTTTTTCTTTGGTTGGGTATACCCTTTCTGAAACTCCTTATTTCTCTCAACATGTTATGGATAGATAGCCATATAATGTATCATTCAAACTGGGTACTTTTTTTTTTTGGTACCAAGAATTGAACCCAGGGACTCTTAACCACTGAGTCATATCCCCAGCCCCTTTTCTATTTTATTTTGAGGTAGGGTCTTGCTTAAGCTGCTTAGGGTCTCAGTAAATTGCTGAGACTGGCCTTCAACTCAGGATCCCTCCTGCCTCAGCCTGTTGAGTTGGTGGGATTACAGGCATGCATCACCACATCTGGCCAAACTGAGTACTTTTCAGCATGATATTTAGCAGCAGCAATAATTACTTTAGGACAATAGATGTAAATTGGAAGTGTGCTAGGCAAATTGGGAGGTATGGTCATCTTAGGTCTGATCCTGAAAAAATGATGAGAGAGATTGAATCAGCAAAGTTATAGTCCTACAATAAATTACTGCTTTGGACTAAAACTTCAGAGTTATTATTTTTTACCTTAATTAATGCTACTGGGTGTGACTGCTTTATGAAATGGACCAAGTTTTATTCTCATTCACCTATTGTTTGTAGGTAAATTTTTTGAAACAGCTTTTTTGAGATCTGATTCATAATAGCATTAAATTCACCCTATTAAAATGTACAGGTTGGGCAGGGCATGGCGCATGACTGTAATCCCAGTAACTCAGGAGTCTGAGTCACGAGGATCCTAAGTTTGAGACCAGCCTAGACAATTTAGCAAGATCTTATCTCAAAAAATGAAAAAAAACTGATATAAAAGCAGTTTATTGGTTTCTTAATATATTTATAGAGGTTTAAAGCCATCACCACTATTTCCAGAACATTTTCATCACCTCCCAAAAGAAACCTTGTATCCATTAAGTCATTCCCTCTTCTCTTCTCTTCCAGCTCTGGCAAACACTAATTTACCTTTTCTTTTTATGGATTTGCCTATTATGGATATTTTATGTAAATAGAATCATAACATGTGGCACCTTGCAATTAATTTCTTAACATAATGTTTTCAAAATCCATGTTGTAGCATATATCAGTTCTCATTCTTTCTAACAAATATGTAATATTCCACAAATATAACACATTTTATCTTTTCATTAATTTGATGGAAATTTGGCTTTTTCCCAATTTTTTGGTTAAGTATGTACAATATTGTGAATACTGATTGCATTTGTGTATAGATTTTGTGAATGTTCTTCTATTTTTTGAGTCAGCAATAAACTTTGTGTTTAACTTTTTTTTTTCCTTTTGGTACTGGGGATTAAACCCAGGGGCACATCTTCAGCATTTTTTTTTTTTTTTTTTTTTTTGAAATAGAGTCTCACTAAATTGCTTAGTCTGGTCTCAAATTTGCAGTACTCTTATCTTAGCCTTCCATGTCACTAGGATTACAGTTATGCACCACCATGCCTGGCAATGTTTAACTTTTTGAAGAACTGCCAAACTATCTTCCAAGGAGCAGCACCATTTTTATAGTCAAAATAACAATATATAGAATTCTGATTTCCCTACATTCTCACCAACACTTGTTAGATTATCTGTATTTATTTTACCTGTTTTGTTTGAAGCACTGTGTCATTGTGCATTTTTCTAGTGATTATGTTGAACATTATCTCGTGTGCTTTTTTTTTTAGTTGTAGATGGACACAATACCTTTATTTAATTTATTTATTTTTATATGGTGCTGAAGATTGTACCCAGTGCCTCACATGTGCTACTGTTATGGCAAGGTTCTAATAAATCACTGAGTCAATCTCTCAAAATGGGAGTTGGAACATTTATTCACCAGCTGGCAGGCCAGGGAGCAGGCTGCAAGTCTACACCCTTTAACTCCCTCCAGGGATTAGAGCAAACGTTTTATAGTCCAAAACCACAAGTAAAACGTGTTAGTACATTAATCATAAGTGGCTATTGCTATGATTCAAAACTATTACCAAAAATTATGAGATCTAAAATCATAAGCAGAAGGGGAAGTGGGTTAAAACAACACTAGTTGAGTACAATTTAAAAAATGGTTACCAATGTCTAGACAATCATTCTCTGACTAGGTACATTGCCCAAGAAAAATGGGAACCAAAAGAAGAACAGTTTTACATTGTATAAGAAGAACAGAAACATTTGCATTTCTAAGCAGGGTGTGCTAAACAGGATCAGGATGGCAGAGGCAGAGTTTTCTCATAGGAGAAGCATTTCTTATATGACATGGAATCTCAGAGTAAAATGGAGTCTGTTTGGTCATTGCTCATATAGCCTGGCCCATAACACTAGGCAAGCTCTCTACCACTAAGCCACAACCCCAGCTCTTCTCATGCGCTTTTTTAGTCATCTAGCTTCTTGGAAAAACTTCTACTTAAATTCTTTGCTTATTTTTAAATTGGATTGTCTTTTTATTGTTAAGTTTTAAGAATTCTTTGTTGTGTATACAAGTTTCTTTGAAATACAGTCTTCTGTGGGTAATCTTTTCATTTTTTTCAGGATATCATATAATCAAAAATGTTTTTTGATGAAGTACAGTTTTTTCTTTAAAGCAAATTTTGCACAATATTTAATTGCATAATCATTCCTATTGTGTTAATATGTCTGTTTGAGATTTTTATTTGCGATTTTTATTTTTTCTCAATAAACTGGCCTTAATGGTATTAACAATATTATTGTCAAGCTTCTTATCAATGTCAGGTACTTGAGCATTTTAGTGTTTCTAATAAAACATTGAGAATGATTTTGTGACAGTCCCTGTTACAATGTTGTATTTTTTATTAACTATTTTCATTAAAGATAGCTGGGTGTGGTGGCACATGCTAGTAATCCCAGCAACTCTGTAGGCTAAGGCAGGAGGAGAATCACAAGTTTAAAGTCAGTCTCAGCAACTTAGCAAGGCCCTAAACAACTTAGTGAGACCCAGTCTCAAAATATAAAACAGGCTGGGTGTGTGGCTCAGTGGCTGATCACCCATGGGTTCAATTCCCAGTACGAAAAAAAACAAAACAGAATTTGGTTTGAATTTTATGCTGTAGAATTCTGGGACTCAAGTATAGGAAGCTGAGAAGGAATAGAAAATAAAGAGAAATCTCATAGGGAAGGAGCCTTTTTCACTTTTCTATAAAGTCCTGTATAAACAATGTCCTGACCATTATATTTCTCCTTCCCTCTCAAGCTATGTAGGACTTGCTCTTATTTTAAGGTGTGAAATGAGAGCACCGATATAACCACTAAAATATTTTAATATTTTATGACAATAATAATGAAAACTTTTGTGGTTTCATTGTATTGTTGATATACAAAAGGGCTTGTGGAAACTTGATGTAAAATTTATTAACAATGATAGTGGCTAACATTTATTTAGTATATGTGCCAAACACAAAGTGCTTTGTGTATATTGTCTGAATGAATTTTCACAGCAGCTATTATTAAAGATAATACAACTTTCTCTATTTTTACCTATGAGGAAAATGAGGTATAGAAAGGTTAAGTAGCTTGCTGTCTCTGTTTGAGCTGGTAAAAAAATACCATTGATTAAGTAGCTTATGAACAACAGAAATGTATTTCTCATAGTCCTGGAGGCTGCAAAGTATAAGATTAAGGCACTAGTCAGTTTGGTATCTGGTAAAGATTTGCTTCCTCAAAAGACAGCCATCTTCTCACTGTCATGGCAGAAGGGGCAAGGCAGCTCATTCAAACCTCTTTTATAAGGACACTAATCCCTTTCATCAGGGCTTTACCCCATGACCTCATTAACACCCAAAGATACCATTTCCTAATACCATCTTGCAGGTTAGGATTTTAATATATGAATAGGGACACAAACATTCAGTCCATTGAATTCAAGCAAGACTTTATATTTAGTAAGAGCTTTTGTAGAACTAAGGTTCATCCTAAGACAACTTGATTTTAGAGCCAAGTCTTAAATAATAACCTGTATACTGACAACTTTAAAAACTTCTGCACTCTTTTTTTTTTTTTAAATAAAATGTCTCTTATTTTTGTTTTACTTATTTTTATGTGGTGCTGAGAATCGAACCCAGTGCTTCACATGTGCAAGGCAAGCACTCTGCCACAACCTCAGCCCAAAAACTTCTGCACTCTTGATACTAAAGGATAACAATAGGAGTTGAACAGTGTCTTCTCTTGCTTTCATGTGTCATATCCTTTTCCAAGAAATCATTTTCTTCTCATGGTATAGTTTATATCTTTCTTCCTCATGAATAAGGAAGATGAAAACAGTGGTCCTTGCTATAATGTTGATAACTCTTTAATGATCATACATTTCAGATCCCAATGGGAAATGGAGAAGCATAATCTGGAAAGCACAATTAAAACTTACTTAAGCAAGGTGAATGCAGAAACTAGCAGAGCCTTAACAGCTGAGGTAAAAAAAAAAAAAAAAAAAATTGGGGGAAGAGTGAGATGAGGGAGGGAAGTTTACTTGTGTAATACTGGTATACTAAAGAATTGAGAAAAGACTGATTTTTGAATAATCACAAATAAGACATCTTAGTATCAGCCAGGAAAACACAAATTAAACTCATGGGTTTTTTTTTGACTCATTGGTGTACAGCATGGGCATGAGTACTTCAGTGTTTATGATCTTATGTTGTTTTATTTCAGTGACTCCAAGAAATCATTCTGTTGTGTTATTGTACAGGAAATACAGAAACATTGGAAAAATTCTCATAAAGCCAGGTCACTAAGTCAAGCTTTAAAAATAACATTTCACTATTTCACTGCTGCATAATATCTCTTTTCTTTGCTACTTCCCATATAGATCTTCCAAGAATACATATACATCATATACCCCAGTGTCAAAAACAAACTTCCCAGGCCCTTAGAAAGGCACCCAATTTCTTCTAAGTTAGCTTAGAACACCATAGCTAGTGTCTCTCAAAAGAAATATAATTGTATACATATATGTAATTTTTATTTATAGATAACCAAATTTGATATACAATAAGATTCACATTTTTGGAGAGTTCACTGACATTAAAAGCATTACAAACCTTCCCACTTCTGTCATTGGTAAGCTCTATTCTCTAGCAGAGTACTTGGGATTCCAGAATTCAAGAACCAAGGAGTGTATCTGAACTCAAAATCTACGGAAATGGTTTTGAAGTACTAGCTTTAACAAAACAAAAAGCCCACGTAACCTTAAAAGCTCAAGCTTGTATTCTTTTTTCACTATTTTAATCAAAAATTTATTTCTCCTACCATTATGAATTTTAAAAAGGAAGGACTTTGTAACAGTGCCGTGCAAGAGTACAATTTGTAGTGAATATTGTATGATGAGTAGTAAAAAAGAGGCTAAATTATTGTGTATCAGTTATGACTTAGAAAGGATTTCTGATATAGGAGAAACTCTAGGGCCCTTTTGGACTGTATCCTGTGTAGTCTGATTCATTACTTGCCTGTTCGTGAAGGGGAAAAAAAATAGCAGGACTTCTTTTGAGTATTCTCAAACTTTGCTGCCTATGGATTATCCAAGTTCTTATCCCAATGCCCAGGCTAATCCTATTATCAATTAAATTGGAATCTCTGGGACCAAGACATCATTTTTTAAAGTTTCTAAAACTATTCCAGTATGTGTGCAAGTTTGAAAAGTAACATGCTTAGAGTGTTTACTAGCCCAGTAACCATTGAATAGGAACATTAGAATTACAGGATTACATTGATCAAAAATACTTAAAATGTTTCTTAAATGATCAAGAAGTCCAGGTGCTATTGGGAGAGATTGAAAATAGCTTAAAATTTACTTGAGTCAATATTCACTTACAAGAAGGACACCTTCAACTTCTGTCTTTTTCTGTCAAAAATCTATAGGTGTATTTCTTACAGTGTCGTAGAGATTTTGGTTTGCTTCATCTGGAGCAGACTGAAAAGGAGTGTCTCAGTCAGCTTGCCAGAGTGACTCACATGGCTGCAAGGTAACCTTTCCCTCATAATGCATCTTGATCTCAGAGATTTCACAAATCTCTCCAAGGTTGAACATAATCTACAATGTATTTTTCATGGAATATGCCAGAATCTTTGGAGTAAAGTAGCCCTGTGTATATATGTGTATATATATAGAGAGAGAGAGCCATACATATATTTCAGAAGTTATTTAGTCACTTTGATGGTTGTACTTTGTTGTCTCTGCTGAACCACTGAGAAACACTGAGTACAGTTATAGCTGTGGAAAGATATTTCCTTTCCTCTACAGTGAAATATATCCGAAGTCTCAATTGGAAAACTTTTTTCCTAATTGTTTTCCCTAATAATGCTTGATTTTGTTTTTTAATATGAGAAGTAAATCCTTTACTCTCACAGTATTATCAAACAATGCTATATCATGAGGACATGCACAAATTTTACCTGAACAGAAATACATATATAATACACACATGACAAAACTTCATTGAGTAGTGAGTATTTAATTAGACATACAAGGATTTACTCTGCAAGCTAATATCTAAACATCCCTGTTGCTAATGCTTGATTTCACATGCCTTTAGGATAACTTGAGGGAAAATCAGTATTAACACCTAAAATCACATGCTAACGGAAATTTCTTACTATGCTGTGTAAGAGTTGTTTTAAAATATTGGGCAAGTTGCATGAAATTTTTCTTAAAATTTTTAATTTTATGGGGTGTACCTTTGAAATTAAAGACTTAATTAAAATAGAATCCCTGTTACCAAGCCATCCTTAATATTTTTAGTGATTAGCATTTTAATCATTATCATTGTTCTTTAATTCTAAACAATCAGAATCTCTGATGTTTAGCAAGATTCCCAGGATGTACTGATGGGCATTCAAGTTGCGGAAGTGATCAGTCTGCCTTTGCTTGCTAGAGGGAGAAAGGATGCGGTATAAATAAGAATATTAGGAGACATCTTTCTATGAGATGATCTTAGTGCAAACTTATTCTACTCTTTTAAAATTGTTGTGTTTGATAGTACAAGTGTGACAATGTTACAAGAGATAGACATTTTAGAAGTCCACATGAAATCTCTGCTAAAGATGATAGGCCTAAAGACCTCAGAGTTGTTCAAACTTAATTATTTGTTGGACATGGCTTGACAGAGCTGCTGCATTTGTGCAGTTTATGCAGTGCACAAAGTAATCTCATTGATCCTCACAGAAAAGGTATTTGTTTCTAATTTGCCTTGTCAAAGGCAGTATCTTTTTCTAGTTTACAAAGGAACCAGGTAGGCCAACTCTGGCTCTTTGATGTCAGAGTTAGTGTGAAGATAGACCAAAGTCTTCTTCCAAGATGGGTCAATATGTTTGAAAATGCTCCTGTAGTAAATGACTACAGCAATTTCTGTGTATGGCTTTCTCTGCTTCCCTACTTCACTAAACCTATGCAAAGGTTTTATAATATGTTCTTTAAAATATCACCAAGTTAGAAAACATTTGGTATTCTGGAAGACTAAGCTTGATTATCTTTTGAAAAAACAATTTTTTTATATTATTAGTCTTGTTTTTATTTTTAATAACAAGCTCTTCATATACAACTTTGACCCAATTTAAGGGAATTTTTGGTGATAGAGATAATTTTACAGTTTTATGTTATTTACATGTACACTAGAAAACACAATGGAAATTTTCAGAAGCCAAAGTGTTATATGAAAAGAAAGATCTTTCTCTGTGTCTCTTTGTTTATATCAGCAACCTAGAATCACTTCAGTTAAAGGCTGCAGTAGATAGTTGGAATGCCATTGTGACGGATGTTAGAAACAAGATTGCATTTCTCAGGGTAAGTCCTGAAATATAGTTAGAGTGAATTGGTTGAATGTTAAAGAAGTCATCTAAAATTAAAAGCAATTAGAGAACTTTAAGGACGAGTATTTTTTGTTGTTCTTGTTTTGTCTGTTTTGTTTTTTTCATTTGGTTACCAAAGTTTATACCTTCAGGTCGAGATTATTTTCATGTATTTGATGGTAGAGAGCATCCTAGATTCACACGTGGTGGCCTTTTAGATCCTTAGTTCAAGTAATGATAAACTCAAAATTTGTGCCTCAGACCTGGTTTCCCTGGAATTCCAAAGTTAATGCTATTCCATCAAATATAAGTGCCTTAACTAACTTCAAATAATAATATGTTAAACTTGAAAGAAAGATCAAGTAGGTCTTGTATTCGTTTTTAGTCTAAACTTTGCATGGAATTATTCCATAATGCAAAATAATTCCTAATCATTGATTTACTTGAATTGGGATAATGCGAAAGTTAATCTAAAGAGGCAATTCAGTGCATACTTAGTAATTAACTTGGTTTTAGAATCTTTATCAAATTGATACACAATGTTGATTGTTTTGTGATTTTACAACAGAATAAAAAAGTAATGGTGCTCAGTTGTAAAGAGCTACCTCAAAGACTACAGACTTGTACAGTTTCCTCCTGGGTGGTTTTGACTGTTTCTGCCCAGGCTCTTTTTTACTCAATCTTTAGTGTGTCTTTAGCATTTTTGTTGGTGTCTAAAGAGCTGTCCTTTTTTTCCTCTATCTTTATTTTCTTCCAAGCACACATCCTTTGTGGAAACTTATAAATGTTTTGTTTTATAAAACTTTCTTTTCCTGCTTTTGTGGGTTGTTTGCCAAATAATATTGTAAAGCAAAATGGGGACAGTACCCCAAAATGTTGAAAACATGCTGATAAGCTTCTAGGATTAAAGTTTCATTTTTGGCAAAATCTAAAAGAATAAAATACATGAGGCAAGCACTCTACCAACTGAGCCCCAGCCTTTTTTTTTTTTTTTGGTGGCGCTGGGGATTGAATCCAGAGCCTTGTGAATATGAAGCCAAAAAAATTTTTAACTGGGGATGGAATCCACATGACAGGCAAGTGCTTTTAACACTTACCGTAGATATTTTTTTGGGGGGTGGGTGGGTACTGTGGATTGAACTCAGGGACACTCAACCACTGAGCCATATCCACAGTACTGTTTTGTATTTTATTTTATTTTTTTTTAAATATTTTATTTAGTTATAGATGAACACAATACCTTTGTTTATTTTATGTGGTGCTGAGGATCGAACCCAGTGCCTCACACATACGAGGCAAGCGCTCTACCGCTGAGCCACAACCCCAGCCCCGTGTTTTGTATTTTATTTAGAGATAGGGTCTCGCTGAGTTACTTAGCACCTCGCCCTTGCTGAGGCTGGCTTTGAACTCACAATCCTCCTATCTCAGCCTCCCAAACCATTGGGATTATTGGGGGAAGGGGGTGGAAGAACTTTGATTGAGCATAGGGGAAGGAGGAGAGGGCATATGGGGGCAGGAAAGATAGTGGAATGAGATGGACATTATTACCCTAGATACACGTATGACTGCATATATGGTGCATCGCTATATTATGTACAACCAGAGAGATGAAAAGTTTTGCTGCATGTGTATAATGAATCAAAATGCATTCTGCTGTCATATATACCTAATTAGAATAAATAAAGTTAAATTTTTTAAAAAAATAAAGTACATATGGAGTAGGAACAAACTAAAGGTATAACTTTTGAGATAAACAAAATGTGGACATTTAATAAATATTCCCAAAGTTTTCCCTTTAGTTTTTAAAAATGGAACATTTTTAAGTAGTTTGGCTCTTTGTTAAAAATGTTTTCCTGTGTATTACTTGACTCCTCCTGACTTAAGATTCTTTCTATACTTGAGAAGAAAGGTATACGATTCTTGGGAGCAGATGACTATTAATATCAGCACTCAACTGCTTGTAGTAGAACTCTGAAAATGTTATTTCTACCCATGGTTGAGTATAACAGCTTAAAAATTACATGAATTGTATGGAGTTGTGCTGTACATTTTAAAAGCAGAATCCAAAACTAAAAGAATTATATGATATACACCATGAGCTTTAGTTTAGAATGATAGTATTGCCTTTTATGATTTTGGTCAGTATTGCCTTTTATGATTTTCCTACTTTGGCACTTAAACTTATGGAAACACAGGAGTTATCACAAGGAACTGTGAATTATGTGTCACTGTCTTTTGTTAGTCCACCTAAAAAAATATAGCATTTATAGTGGGGACAGTGTTCTATAGCATTGGTCTTACGTTTTTATATTCTTTCTATCAGGGGGTTGAGAGCTGCTATTCTGTTGTATTATTCAAAACTGTATCAAGTATCCCTCATATTATTTCTTTAAGGTTGATTGTGCTTTAAAATATCTTTTCTCTTCCACCAGACACAGTATAATGAACAAATCAATAAGGTGAAGCAAGGGTTTGCCTTGAGTTCCTTGCCTCCAGTCCAGCTTCCTCCACCACCACCCAGTCCTGAAATACTGGTAAGAAATATGACATTTTAGAAAATCGCCATTTTATTTTTGATAATATGGTTTGGATGTAAAACACTGAATATGCAAAGTGTTTGGTTTTGCAATTATCTCCATATCTGCTGATGTAATTAGCAGAATAGTTACCAGATGATGTAATAACTGACTCGACTGAAGCCAATACAGTAGGGTTCTATGAATGCATTTTAGTGATCTGTTTGTAATCTAAATAGTAATATTTTCTCATTCATCCTCAGTCTCACCTCCATTGTGGGAAACAACTGATGGATACTCAGAATTCTTGTTCCTCCATGTTACCACTGAATAACTAAAACATTTGTATCATTGCCTAGAAAGCATTTGCTAGGGATTCACTCCTCTCTATTTCTACATTAGACTCTGTTTTCTTTAACTTTTAAGTTCTAGTTTATTTTCAACACCAAGGACAACTTCCACTTCTGCCCATTCCCTGCTCATTAGGGTCCAATGAATTGAAATATGGTACTTTAACACCCAGTAAATTCTCACAGGTTTTTAAAAGAACTTTTGGGATGATAGCATTAGGTAAGAATTTTTTATCATCTTGATAGAGCTGGGCATAGTAAGAGAAGAAAGGTATACAGTTCTTGGGAGCAGATGACTATTAATATCAGCACTCAACTGCTTGTAGTAGAACTCTGAAAATGTTATTTCTACCCATGATTGAGTATAACAGCTTAAAAATTACATGAATTGTATGGAGTTGTGCTGTACATTTTGAAAGCAGAATCCAAAACTAAAAGAATTATATGATATACACCATGAGCTTTAGTTTAGAATGATAGTATTGCCTTTTATGATTTTGGTCAGTTCAGTTCCTACAAGAGCAATGCTTTATGAACATTATTGTTCTAGACTTGGCACATCATCAATATCCAAGTACCCTGAGTAAGAAGTAGCTGATAGAGAAATTTCAAAGATTAGCTATTACAGGAAGCAACACATATTTTTGGTAGCATTTCCAAAAATCCTGTACCTTATGCCCATATTCAAGATATTTCTTATAGACTGTAGTCAAACTTCCCTTAATAAAATGGCTCCACAGACTGAGAAGCTAGGTAGAATCATTTTACAGTTTTCTGGAACCAGACTAACATCAGCCTTGACTAGAAGATACCTGTGATACTCTGCAACTGAAAAACAGTGAAATCTTGATCCTCACACCCTCTAGATCTTTGTCCCATAAGAGACTTTCTCTGTGTGGCTTACCCAAGTTTAGTAAAGGGCACAACCCACTGGCAGTTAGGCTCAATGGCAATTTTATAAGCATCCTTTGTTAACAGCCTGAGGGCTACACATCTATCTTCTGTATCTCCTAACCAGAGTCTCTACCATGCTTGATCAAGCCAGCAGTTGTGTAAAAATGCAAGTACCAGTGACCATTGAGCAGCAATAGAATACTTTGAGAGAACAAATACTAGAAATGTAATTTGTATAAATTGAGGTAGTATTATATAATACAAGTACACTAGAGAGGACTGGGTTTAGGTCCTCACTCTGTGAAAAGTTGTGTTGGTATTGGGGAAATCAGCTGTCCTGGACTTTGGTTTTCTGGTTTTTCCCATTAATAAATTAGGAAATTGTCCTAAATGATCTGATCACCAAAGTCCCACCCATCTGTGAGGTTCTAGTGTTCAAGAAATGATCACCAGACTTCAAAGGTTAGAAGTCTACCTTACAAAGACTGGGATAATGTGAATTGTTTGCAGCATCTGTGTGTGTGTTTTATTATATATTGCTTCTTGTACCCTAGCTATTTAATTCTCAAAGAATCATTAGGTAATAGTGGTTCGCAAAGAGAGCAGGGCTGTTAACTCAGTACCCAGCATTCATTTATTCTTTAAAAACTTGTGAAAAATTTGAAAGATAGTGTAACGATTCTCTGCAAACCCAAGAGCCAGCTACAATATTATCAGCGTTGTTTTATGTCATCCCTTCTTCCTCTCCACTGGTATATTTTGAAGCAAACCTAAGACATCATATAATTTCATCCATTTATACTTTAGTATATACCCTAAAAGATGATGAACTCTTTCTTATTGGATATAATCAAACACCATTATCTTACCTAAGCAAATTATAAATAATTTTTAATATCTAATATCCAATTCAAATTTACATTCCACCAGAGGTTTCAAAAATATTTTTTCTTACCTATAAGACATATAATATCTATCCTTTAGTGGTATTAAAAATCAGAGTATCAACCCAATCTGTTATAAAGGTGTCTTTAGCTTTTCATTTGCCAGTTTTAGGATCATTACTTAAAGATATGTTAATTTGGTTATTTTTTACTTCAACAAGACAGTACTGAATGCCTGTTTAATGCTTTATGCAATGCTAGTTCTGGCACATGATAGTTGCTCAATAAATCTGTCCCCTTTTGTACTGCAACCAACAAGTTCTCTCCCCCATTGAGAGCTGCTAAAAACATTCAGATTTCCCCAATCCCCTGGTAAATGCAATGACACCCATAAATATATCTGGAAGTCACTGTAGAGAATTTATCTGCTAGGTCTACCCTTTGTTCTTCTATTCCTCCTGGTGCTAAACAAAGTTGTGAGTCCATCAAGTGGTACCTTTAATACATAATTTTTTTTAAAAAGCAATATTTTCTTTGAATAACTTTCGAGTTCTTTTGTGAAATTTCTGCATAACAATACAACAGTCAACATGGTCAGTACTCACCAAGAATCTCCTCTGCATAGTCCTATATTATACAACTGGGAAGGAACCTTAAAGATCATCAAACCCATCCTTCTCATTTTATAGACTAGGAATTTGGCATCCGAGGTTAAGTAAGGTCAAGAGAAAGTGGGAATAATACCTAGTTCTCTTTTCTGACTCTCAATTCTTTGCTGCTTGGGAGGCTGAGGTGGGAGGATCACAAGTTCAAAGCCAGCCTCAGCAAAAGTGAGGTGCTAAGTAACTCAGTGAGACCCTGTCTCTAAATAAAATATAAAATAGGGGTGTGGCTAAGTGGTGTGATTGAACTCCCCTGAGTTCAATCCCCAGTACCTTCGCTCCCCCAAAAAAGATTTGTTTTAGCTCACACTTTCAGAGATTTCAGTTCATGGTTGCTTGGCCAGTTGCCTTTGTGCCTTTGACAAAGCAGTACATTGTGGTGGTGAGTGAATGGAGGATGAAGTTTTCCACCTCATGGCCGCTGGGAAACAGAGAGAGAGAGGAAGAGGCCAAGGTCCCAATATACTCTTCAGGGGCATCTCTTCATCCCCACTCAGTGGCCTAACTTCTTTCCAGTAGACCCCATCTGTTAAAGGTTCTACTACCTTTCAGTAGTGCTGCAGGTTGGCAACTAGGCCTTTAACACATGGGTCTTTGTGGGACAGTTAAGATCTAAACCATAAGATATTTTGTATCTGAACTTCAACATGTTTTACCTTTATATTGCTCTATGAATTTAAATTATTGCCTATATAAATATGTATATATTTTTTGTTTTAATTTTCTCTTTTAGATGCAGCAATTCCTTGGAAGACCCCTTGTGAAAGAATCATTCTTTAGACCCATACTTACTGTTCCTCAAATGCCTGCAGTTTGCTCTGGAGTCATCTCTACAGCAGGTCAACCTAGACCCCCCCTGGTAAGAGTCTTTCTTGGTAAATAGATATTAACTAGTTGTTTATCACTATTATGGGCTTCCTCAATCAATATTTTATTAACTGGCAGTTTGGTTTTATTGGGAGGGTGGAGGGGATACTGGGAATTGAACCCAGGGGCCCTTAACCACTGAGCCACGTCTCTAGCGCTTTCTGTATTTTATTTAGACATAGGGTCTCAATGAATTGCTTAGGGCCTTGTAAAGTTGCTTAGGCTGGCTTTGAACTCGCAATCCTCCTTCCTCAGTCTCCCAAGTCACTGAGATTACAGATGTGCACCACCACATCTGGCGTGGTTTTTGAATAGATATATTTTTATACCAGAGTCATCACATTTACAATTTACTTTTGTAACAGACAATAATGCATAGTAGATTGGTATTTATAATAGATAATTTATTTTTAGTATGGTTGTTAGGTGGATTGAAAAGCAAAGAAGTCAAATCACAGCAAACTAATTTATACCACAAAGCCAAACAAAAAATTTATATATGCACATACTCTACAACACATAATTGTTCTTCAACTATATCTATAAACAAACAATATAAATACTATCACCTTGGAATATGTGCTTTCAAGTAATAAATCTTCCAACCTATAGGCAGATAAGCTTTATCAAAGCTTGAAGAAGGAATAAAGAAATTTAAAATTACTAGAATTATTTGTAGTCTTGGCTAAGGTAAAATTTTATTTTATGAAAAGAGAATCTTCTAATCAAAAAGAATGATGTTACATGTAATTAATAAAAAAAAATCATGACTTTCCTGTATGTTCTAAGCAATTGTGTGTGTGTATGTATATAAAAGAAACTGTAATAAATTTTCTTGAAAACATTGATGTACCTCAACTTTCTATTAAAATTATTTTCTGATTGCTGGGAAAAAGGTTGCAACTGAGGCAAATTTTCTGGGCAATAGTCTGCTTCTCACTTACAAGACTGTACAAGTTCTTCCAGTGACTGTTAATAGTTGCTAAATTCCTGTGTGTATATATGCTTAGACATTTAATTTTTTTTAGTGTTAAAGGAAAATACTATGTGGCAGAAAACCAGACGCATTTCATGGACATCTCTCATGCCCCATCATATAGATTTTCTTTTAGTTAGTTAATCAGATACACCATTTTTACTCATTCTCTTCTTTACAGTCTTTTGGTTGTTTCCAGTTTTCCACTATTATAAAAAAGTACAGCAAAAACACTGCATTTATTTCTGTACATGTTTATAATTAGTGAGCAAGCATGTTTTATTTTATAATAAAATAGTTACATAACAAATTAGAAATGTACCAGTTTAAAAGAACTCTGAAAAGGGAACATGGGTATTAGTGTTATTCTTCATTATAGTCATTTTTCGAAGTATGGAAGTGTCATGTTGGCATGGAATGTTACTAATTAAAACTGATTGGGGGGCTGAGGTTGTGGCTCAGTGGCAGAGAGCTTGCCTCGCACGTGTGAGGCACTGGGTTCGATCCTCAGCACCACATAAAAATAAATAAAATAAAGACACTGTGTCCATGTATAACTAAAATATATTTTTTAAAAAAATGATGGGTTATAACTTTCTGCTCCTTACAGATGACTGGCATAGCCTGGACTATGCCAGCGCCTGTGGGAGATGCTGTGCCTCCTGGTGCAGGTCTGGGAAGTGATCCTTCCATGATGAATTGGGAGAGGCTTACAGACAGGCTGAAAACTGCTTTTCCACAACAAACAAGGTACCTTAGTCTGTATTTAGTGATTATAGATCATATTGTATAGTTTCCATAGCCATAACTGTGACAGTGAAACCTTTCAGAGAACATAACATCCACACAAAAATACAAATAATTCTTTACCATGGTCTTGGTAAAAAAAAGTGAAATTTACCAACAGAAATGCTAAACTTCTTCACTAATATTATTAGTCTTTAATTATGAAAAAATAACGTTTTAAATTTTGCTCATTTACTGAAAGTATAAGTAGTTGTGACCAATACTTATCATGTAACAGTGTTTTATGTCTCATTTGGAGGGCACATTCTCAAGTCATTAGGAAAAAGTACCACTTCCCTTTCCTTGATCTCTTTCAGAAAGGAACTTACAGATTTCTTACGAAAATTGAAGGATACTCATGGGAAGACCTTATCTGGGCTGACATTTGATGAAATTGTTTACAAAATTTCCCAATTTATTGATCCCAAGAAATCTCAGGTAAAAAAGCAAAAAAACTATATATCTCAGGTTAGGGGTATATATAACTCAGTGGTAGAGTGCTTGCCTAGATGCATGAGGCCCCAGATTCAATTATTATATCTCTCTGCTTGCATCTTGGTTTAATAGTTGGTTATTTTAACTATCTCCATAGCATGCTAAGAAAATTGATAACCTCTAGTCATAGAAAATCATTTATTTACAGTAAATAACTCAACAACTTCTACTTGAATGAACAAATGTCCTTGAATGGACAAATTTAAATACCTTTCACCAGATCATTCTAGAATAAAACTGACCCCCTTGAAATTTTCTCTAGGTCACTTTGATTCTAAACGGGGACATTTTTTTTCTTAATTTTATGTAAGGATTATTTAATTTATTTTTTAAAGATTTTTTGTAAGGATTATTTTAATTAAAAGAACATACAGAGTTTTTTTGTCTTTACATAGCTCTGACAGGTATTGTCAACATTTTGTGTCAAGATTCCTCATGAATCTGATTATTTACCCTTTTACTAATTCTTGCTCCACTCCAATGTCTGGAATTTCTGTAAGTTTATACTGTTTTAGAACAATTCGAAACTATCAGTACAATATTCTTATTTTCAGAGTCAAGGAAAATCAGTACCAAATGGTAATTGTGTTTCACCCAGTCATTCCTCATCACAGCCTAATGCTCCCCAGCCCTCCAAACCAGCCTGGAAACCCCTCAGTTCACAAGGTTCTGCCACATGGGAAGGAGCAAATAACTTGGTGAGACTGAAATTATTGAAATGTTGAAATACTTATGAACACATTTAAATTCAGGAGAAATAAATAGGCCAAATTTAACATTATATTTATTTTTCCCTAGGAAGAGGAGGAGGAAGAAGAGGAACCTTGTGTAATCTGTCATGAGAATCTTTCTCCAGAAAACCTTTCAGTTTTGCCTTGTGCTCACAAATTCCACTCTCAGGTAACTCTTTAATCAGCTAAGAGAGATTCATATTACCTTATTTTAAATCACATACATGCGTCATCTTCCATTGACAAGTTCCACTAGGTATAACTCTGAACTTCACCTTTGGGTACCACACAGAAACATTTATACCTTTCCCCCATTTGTATCCGTATCTACACTGTGCTTTCTCATATATTCATATACCTTATAGGAGAAAAGACTACATTGAGATTTAATTGGTATACTGGTAAACAGGTCCCTAGAATAGAGCTGGGGAAATATTGATTGACATGACAATTTAATGGCAAAACTAGCAACACAACAGTGCCACACCTTGACTTGCTATAGTATTCTTTGTCACTACCTTTTGATGCCCGCCCACCTCCCATTACTATAAAGCATAAACCTATCTTAGCAGTCGATCTAGGCTCCTGTAGTTTGCTTTTGAAGATGCTCAGACTTGAGTTTTAATGTTAGAAAAATGTTAAGGCTGGAATATCATTTGTTTGTTCCTGACATTTATACGAATTAACTCCTAGTGTTCCTGCTGTGTAAGTGCTATTCACATACAATGTGTGGTCCAAGTCATCTATGGAGAGATGTAATTTGACATGGGAAGAGATAATCTAACATAAGCAAGGCTTCTCAGGGAAGTGAAAAATAACCAAGCCATGTTTGTAAAATGTCCAAAGCCATGTTTGTAAAATATTTCAAAGGTACAATATGTAATACTTGGTACAAAATTATGTATTGCATCTACTTTGACTTGAAGAAATATACACAAAATGGTTAATTCCAAAAGAGCTCCAAGAGAGATTCTTAGCCACCTAACATTCCCATTTTAAGTTTTAAAAGTCCTGACAATTTATAAAAGTAAATATTTAACAAAACTTACTTTGCTCTTTGCCATTGCCTATTGAACAGAAAGCACATAAGTCATTCAGGTTACTTTTTAGGATTAGGGTTCGTGGACCTCATTTATGCTGCCTAATTCTTACTCCTCTTATTTGACCTGGCTCTCCATTATTAATACAGGTCAAAATTACTCATTTTTAGTTAGTCAGCACTCAAGGAGATTCTTAACAAATAGTTCATAGTTGAGGATCATTGTCATTGTTAACAAGAAAGCAATCCGAGTTTATTCATCAGTAGGGATTTTAACTTCTAAACATGATATGTATTTTATACAAGGTATTGATAAATTTGTATGTTTAGTTTTGACTTTTTCTGGATTATATGTGAGGATAATATGTAATAAAATAAACCAGAGAGAGAATATAGTAAGTTTCTTCAATTTCCTTGTTAGGAAGAATTGCTAGTCATTGTGAAAACGGGTTGGGGAAAGAATGTTAATAAAAATAAACTGGCTTAAAGGTCTTCTGCAGTTACCAGATATATTGCTCAGCAAATCACAAAGAATGTTTATCCACTGGGTAAGGCTTAAGCTTTAAGATCCATCAGAAGACATGCTGGTTGGTACACAGAGTGACAACTGCCTCTGCTAGGCTAAATCTGAGAGACTGATGTGGATCTTTTTGCTCCTTAGTGCATTAGACCATGGTTGATGCAACAGGGGACATGCCCAACCTGTAGGCTCCATGTTTTATTACCAGAGGAATTTCCTGGTCACCCCAGCCGGCAGTTGCCCAAGGCGTGATATAAGGCAGGTGACTATGCAAAGGAGGCTAAGTTTTCACACTCCAGAATTTAGTTCTACCTTTTATTATGAACTGATTGTGCTCTCCTGTTATTCTAAAGAAGCAAGCTAATCACATCGAAGAGGCAGCCAGAGGGATCAAGACAAATCTTCAGGACTTATGAACTAAACTAAAGGGGTTTAAAGAAGATGAGTTTTGTTAAATTATATTGGCTCTTATCTTAGGTGTTTTTTTCCTCCTGTAAACATGATAGCTATATTACTGTATTTCTTAAGATTTCTTGTCTTTTTTTCCTTCTTATTCTACTCATTCTTTATTTTCTGTCAAGTACAAAAGTAGAATAGTAAAGAAGTAGAAAAATACCATAAATTTTAGTGTTCCTCTTAACTTTTAAAAACTAGCTATAAAAATATAATCAGATTATTTAAATTGTATTTCTCTTTCCTATTCTTTTCTGTCCTATAAAATGTGTACCCATGAAGAGATTGTAAACTAACTGATGGTAGAGACTACACATGAGGAAGCTCTCCATCTCTTCACCATCAGGTGGTTTACAGTCTCTTCATGGGTACATATTTTAGAGGTGTGTTGGAGCTGGTTTGTAATGGCTTATGAGATGGTTGTTAAAATTTCAGAAATTTTGCAAACCAGGTGTCAAATTATTGATGGCTTGAAAGCTGCCATGGTGGCAGTATTTATACAGTAGAAAGTGGTAAATACTATAAGTAATGGCTTGTCTTTTCCCTCATGAGCTAGTTCTTAAACGTTTGCCAGAATACCACAGACATTTGTGTTCCCAATGTCTTACATAGTAGGTGCAGAACAAATATTCCCAGAAATCAGGAGGTAGTAAAAGGGGGGAGGAGGACTAATATGCAAATTAGTGTACTTGCAGAGTTGAATGATTGAGATTTTATGTTCATTTGTATACATGCTCTTTGGACCTTAATTTGCATTTTGGAAGGATTTATTTTCTCTTTGGAAGGTCTAATTTTCTTTTCTTATTCTGGTTAAGGGGGGATACTGTTTATATGTTGTTGCTCCTTGTGACAAAGTTGATACCCACTGAGCTAGGTTGCATATATATAAAACTTGTCACTGAGAATTTTGTTAGCAGTCAAAAAACTATTTTGAAAATAGTATTGTGTAAATGCTGTATTGTACATGTCTCTAGTTTCAAAATTAATTTAGAGTTACTTTTTGATTCAGATGTTCCTTGACTCACATTCACAGTCTCAATTTCATTAATTTATGGAAAAGAATTAATGTTTTCTAACTCATCAACTATTTGATCTATATATTTCAGTGTAGATGTATTTTGAAGTTACTTTAAAATCTCTATTTCTGTAATTGAATACTAAATGATTATTTTTCTGTAATGAGAAAATGTGAGGTAAAATATCCAAAAAGGGTGGCAGTCATCATATATAAAATGCCAAGAATGTATTGGAATTATAGGATTTAGAATTTACAGGGCCTTTAAATTACCTAGCACTTCAAAGTCATGGTCATGTAGCAAGTTACTTTGTAAAATTCAGTTCATGTTTCCAATGCAATTCCATTTTCATGTGGAAAATAATAAATGTTTCTTAATCAAGCAACTATTTTACCTGTGTATTTTATCTTAAATATACCAGAAACTACTTTAAATCTCTATTTTAAATATGTTTCTGTTTAACTGTGCTTAAACTTTTTCTTCTGTTTTGAAAAAGATTAGGAAAATGTGAAGGAAAATATCCAAGAAGTGAGTCATCTAGACTTACAAAATGACAACAATGTCTTGGAATCAGAATGCCAGAACTTTTTAGGCCCTTAATGGATCTTATAATCTATCTTCTTATTTTATAGGTATGTCAATTTATATGGCTAGACAGTGGCAAAGCTAGTCCCAATACTTGAGGTCCTCATGCTCTATTACATGCTTCCTTTACAAATTCATGGTAAAATATTTTTGCTGACCTGCCATTCTTATCTCAAAGGAAAAGCCAGATGACAACACAACAGCCAGTACATGATAAGAATGTATATAATAGGACAGTGTTCCTGAAGGTCATGTCTGATTCTGTAGATGCTGAAGATAATGGGATTATTTTTCTTTTTGATATATGACTTAATAGTACAGAGAATTATGATCACTGTCATGCCTATATACTGAGGGATGATCCAGAAGAACACTCTACCCTGCCAGAGATGCAGTGAGGACCAGAAAGCATCTAATGTTGCAATATGTGTATCAAGAACAATCTGCAAACATACAGTAATATCATTGCAGCTGCTGGTGAAGGTTATGTCTTCTATTTCCCTTCATATTTTTTTATGTGAATAACATTTTACAGCTTTTAAAGGACACCTTCAAATGTGTTTGGTATCTCATTTTATCATCAATAAATCTGGAGTTGATATTATTATTATTTATAGATGATGAAACTAAGAGTCAAGCAAGAGGGAAATAATTTGTCCAACAGCATAGCTACACAGTGGCATTCTGGCATTTGAATGCAGATCTTCTGTCCCTGTAGCTGGTATTCACTTCTAGTACTTCCCAACTACATCCTATTTTGGGTTGACCTTGCATGTAAAAGACGTAGTATTTTATTCCTTTTAAATAATATTTTTCCAATTAAGGAAACTGATCACATCATGAACTCATAGATTGTTTTATACTAGGAATGTGGTTTTGAGTATATGAAAGTATATAATAGTAGTAGGACATGATGAAGGAAGTTGGACTGACTTTCCCTTCTATGGTTTCCTTGGGATGGTTCAGATTGGTGCCTGTTGTCTTGACATAATTATTCATAGTTCCTCTTTTCACTCTCAGAAGTATTCCAGTTTGGATGATGAACTTTATCTTAAATGGTCAATTCAGGAAAGGCAGGCTTATGTGTTTTTTATTACCAGATTCAGAATTAGCAAAAATTCTCTTCATTTATAAAATGCTCTTATCTATAAGCCTCTCAGGTTCGAATTCTAGGATTGGAATAGTTTGAGATTATTCTAGTTTATAGCCAGATAAAAATAGCAAGTAATTACTAATTTATTATAAAAATACATAGTTTCTGATTTTCTTGAGTAGGCTGTTTTCAATAACTAGCTGTATACGTACTCAGTAGAGCTAATGAGCTGTTGTATCTTATCCTGGACCACCATCTCATTACATGCTTACAAATGAGCACCATAGGTGTTCTGATACACATTAAATTTTGGAAACTACTGTGTGTTAGTAGAAAGTGACTTTTTCAAGCATATCTAGATTTGGATTTTTGAATTTTATATGTGACATATTGTGTGTTCATAAACTAATTACTTTTCTCAACCAATTCTTTTTCTGGAAAATGGAGAAAAAACTACTTGTCTGACAGTAATGAACATTTATTAGTCTTCTTTCCCAAAGTAGCGAAATTTCTACTGGTTATTCAACCTGTTTAAATTTACTTCTTAATGATAAAATCCTTAAAGTTTTTTTTATCTTCAACTACCATTATGAAAAAGATAGGACGAGAGAATATAACCAAAGTTCTACTTTTAGTTTCACAAGGTCCCAGAATGTTCAGCACTAAGTTTATATCATAATATCACACCCTCTTAACATTTGATTGATTCCTTTGAACTGTGTGAACTTTTAATAATCTTGAATACTGCCTCAAGGGGTTGAACAACCAACAGTGATCTTGAAGTCTAAACATTTTGAAGGTTTATGGCAAAGATGTCATGTCCATTTGGAAGACAAGAATGCTGAAGAATTGATTTGCCAAGATCACACAACTATTAAGTAGGGCCACGATTCTAAGCTAGAGTGACACCATACTGCCTATTTGAAAAGAATAAACAAAATTATTTAAAAATCAACACATTGTTTCTTTGGATAAAGACAGAAGCAAAACAAGGTTAGAATAGTCTTGTCACAAGGAAATATTATTATACCTCAAAATAAAGCTGAATTTACAGTCTTTTTGCATCAAGGTTAATGGTATTTGATCAATACTTTAAAAAAATAAAAGTCAGATATTTCACTTTTTAATTTCAGATATCATCTTGGTGTTTATTCAGAACATGTCCCTAAGATTGTATCTTTTTTTAAAACCATGAAATTTTACAATCAATACTATGATTTCAGTATCACACCACCACAATTCTGCAGTATAAATTATCTCTGTCAGTGCTTTTTCAGCTCAGAGAAAATAGCATTTATGTCTGAAACTAGTGTTACAGGCCTTTGATTTTTTTCTGGAAATATTTTATGACAAAAGAATGAGCTAATTATAAGCAATAGTTATGAAGTTCTGCATTATTTTAATCCAAGGAAAATTGTTTTAATTCCAAGGGCCTATGACAAAGTTATGCCTCAGCAACTAATGATGAAATATTTTCATTTCAGTTAAGAAAAGTAGATTGTTTTTAATAAATTGTGAATACATTTATAACAGATCAGTACAAGTAGAAGTTCAAGATCAAAAGATTTTAGATATAATTTTTGAAAGTAAAAACTTATTACTAACCTCTGCCCAATAATATCTTTAGCCTAGAGTTGATATGCTCTTCAGAGTCATGACAACATCACAGATCATTATATCATACTCCTGTAATCATACTCATCAGTATTTATTGAATGCTTGCTAAATGAGTACTATTTTGGATTCTCTGTATACAACAAAACAATAGGATATAGTCCCTGACCTGAGTCTTATGTGGAAAGCAAGCATCTCAAATTGATAACTCATATTATGATGTAACATACATTCAGTGCCAAATGAATCACAAGCAAATACTATTACAAGAGTTTGGTCTGAGAGCCGGGTGTGATAGCACATGCCTATAATCCCAGCACTTTGGGAGGCTAAGACAGGAGGATCACGAGTTCAAGGCCTGCCTCAGCAAAAGCGAAGCAGTAAGCAATTCAATGAGACCCTGTCTCTAAATAAAATACAAGAATAGAGCAGAGAATGTGGCTCAGTGGTCAAGTGACCCTGGTACCAAAAAAATAAAAAGTTTAGTCTGGCTAATTGCAAGCTGGGGCAATTAGAACCTCTCTTGGAAAATGGAGAAATAGATATCATTTTGCTGATTCTCAATCATTTCAAGTTCTTAACCTTTGCACCTGGAAAATTTCTCATACTCCATGTTTCATACTCTCTTCATACAGTTTTTTACTCAAATGTCAAGCTTTCCTTGACTACTGTAATGTAATTATCTTCCTCAACACAGATACTATTTTCCTCTTGATATCTAAAATTGTTAATTTCATCTTTCTCACAATATAAAATACATGTCAACAAGACTCTTGTTCACCATTGTGTATCCATTATCTAAAATATTGGCATTCAAAATGGGCCTTGTGAATTAAATTGAACTTATGTAAGAATACAGAGTACCATTTTAGGCAAGGATAATAGTTTGAAATTCAAGTGCTTCCTTAAGAATTCTTTTCAATCATGGCCTATAGATGGACATATAAAATACCTTACAAATACTATTGACATTTATGCTATATTAATAGTGGTTTTAAAAATTTTGGAACATTTAAAAATCTAGATTTTATAGGATTGTTAAGAAGTTCTAAAGAAGGAAATAAGAATGTATTAAAAATTTTTTGCTTCTAGTTTTTATGGAGAAACTGTTATTCCAATAATACTTTAATTAAGAAAAACCATAAAAGCTAGGGGAAAAGCTAAAAGATCTGATGCATTAAAAATTAATGGAGATAGCCACAACTCTAGAAGCCAAGTTTCCAAAAAGAATGCAAGTACACTGTGATGAACTCTGCACTTAAGGCTGCTCTTTCTCAAGACATTTTCATATTTAAGGTTGATAAAAAGAAATCATCTACATATTGCATGAGAAACTAATATATTAAGGAGGGGGAAAATGGAGTGCATGACTACTAAGATATACAGAACCTGAAGTACCATTGTCCCAGAAACAAAAAAGAACCATAGAGAAGTGAAACTGACATTCATGCTTTTTCCCTCATGAAGCATTTGCCAGTTCCTAAGCTGTGCATGTGCCAGATAAGACAAAAATTAAGTGGAAAAAAGAGTTACTGCTAAGAGGCTAAAAAGCTAAAGCTGAGATTTGGGCATTATCATTCCAGAGATCAAATTGAGGCTCAGGGCTTACAAACAGCAGGCATTCCTTTGAAAACCTGAAAGTTCCATGGCAATGGACAAATAGCCAAGCTTGGTTGTTGATTTCATCTTTCTCACAATGTAAGTTTCTCACAAGTTGGATTGGGTTCAGGTGATTTGCTCATGCTCTACCTGTCTTCTGGAGAAGTGGAGAAGTATCTCTCTAGAGAGAGATAACAATAAGCCAGCATTTCCTAATTTTTTATTCCTGATGACTAGCATTCAGCAAAAAAAAAAAAAAAAACTTAAAAAGCATGCTAAAAAACTGAACTAAAATTTTTGAAAGCCAAGAGAAACAGCAGACATCAGAATCAGACTCAGAGGTGTTGCAGATATTGGAATATTAAGATAAAAACTCTGTGACTAATATATTTTAAAAGAAAGATAAAAAGATGTTAAATTGGATTTTTTAAAAAACAACTTAAAAACTAAAGAAATTCAATAACTATCATCTATTGTTCAGTAGATGAGTTTGATAATATATTAGACACAGCAAAAGAGAGGGTTAATGCATAGAGAAGTATAGCAGTAGAAAATATCCAGGCTAAACCTTAGGGAAAGAAATGAAAAATGCAGAAAAGTATAAAAGTGAAAACTACATATATATATACTTATATTTACATATATATATATATATATATATATATATATATATATATATATATATTCACAGAAGGAAAGAAGATTGTATCAGAAGTCCCATTTGAAGGTGTATTAACTAAGATTTTTTCCAAAGCTAACAAAATAAACATCAGCCCACACATTGAAGAGCTATTCAAATGCCAAGTAGCATTTGGAGAAGGATGAGGAGCCATTGTCCTTACTGTCATACTCAGTCACATCATAGATTAACTGGTGGAAAAATGAGCCCTCCCAAAAGTATTTTGGGCCCTAAAGGAACAACAATGAAACTGGCCACTAATAATTTACAGGAAAAAAACCCCAAACCAGTACATAATGCAATGGTGCACTTAAATGCTGAAGGATAATAACTGCCAATTCAGAATTCTATTATCAGTAAATATATCTCTCAAAACCAAGGATGAGTCAGTCTCTTAAATAAATATAAACTGAATGTATTGCCCATAGACCCACATTTAAAAAAAATACTTAAAAGAGTTCAGGCAGAAAAAAAAAATGTTCCCAAATGAAGCACATTAATGCAGAAAAGAATGAGGAACACCCAAAGGAGTAAACAAGTAAACCCAAATTTAATATACATAAACAACAAGAATTATTTAAAAGGTTTTAAATAAATGTTAAATTAAACTCTATAACCACAACTACATTTAGTTCAACATTATAGCTGAACTAAAATGTAGATTCTTCGATTGTTCAAGATGTAACAATACTTACTAAATATACAACCTCCACCCCAATAACTCAAAATGCATTTTATCTTTAGGATAATTGCCTAAAAGTACAAGAAGAGAATGTATTACTATCAAGCTAATGGGAAAAAATATAATTTAAATACTCAAGCCAAAAGAAATTGAGAAATAAGAAAGGAGAAACAACACACAGAAAACAAGTAAAAAAAACACATATATAGGGGCTGGAGTTGTGGCTCAGTGGTAGAACACTTGCCTAGCATGTGTGAGGCACTGGGTTCGATTCTCAGCACCACATGTAAATAAATGAATAAAGGGCCGCAAATATTAAAAAAAAAAAACACATATAATAGATTTAAATGCAGATGTTAATAGTTATATTAAATACCACTTGACTAAAATTTCCATTTGGAAGACCAGAATTGCCAGCTCAGATTATAAAAATGAAACCAACAAGCAACAACTATTTTTAACTTTGAAAGAGATATCTTTATATACAAATACAGAAACATTGAAATTAAAAATGTAGAAAAAAGTTATGAAAAATAAGTTAAAAATTTAAATAAGGTTGGCACAGGCACATTAATGATAAAAGAATTATTTTAAGAAAGATAGTTTGATTTGAGCATATGTGATGACAAAGTCCCATTAAAAACTGACATAATTAATATTAATTCATAATCCTCTTAGGTATGTGGACTATTTCACAAACCTCACATCTCAAGTCTTAATCATACTAGTTCTCCTATTGCTCAAACATAAATTATGATACTTTATCACCCAACTTTTACATGCTTTCATTCATCACCAAATCGAAGAGTTCTGCTCTTATCCACCATCCTGATAGCTTCTTCCATTAAGCCCTTTAGGATCTTATTATTATGAAATTCTGAGGTTATTACATCCTGGGCCTCCCAATTTCCAAGGTATGTTTTGGTTCCCCTATGTGTACTCTGAGTCACTGCTGTCATGATCTTCTTTATTAGTTGTTGTCCACTCATAACCAAAATCATGAATGGAGATTGGTAATCACTTATGACCACTGTACCTTTCATATAAAGTACTGTGTATATTGAGATTTTGTATGCAATTATTGAGATATACTAATTCTCAAAGCTTTTCAGTTTATGAAAAAATGAGCCAATCAAGAAGAGGAAAAAAATTGGATTTGGCAAGACTAGGGTTAGGAACACTGACTTTGTGATGAAAATGTCTCCAGGTTTACAGAACTTTACAATATGTACCCAGTAATTACACTGCTAAGGTTTTAGTATGAGGAAACAATCAAATGTATACACAAGAAATCTGTATAGGATAACTTCTCATTAATAAGAAAGAACTTCCTTAATGACTAGCCAAAGTGAACTTTTGCTTCTAGCCAAGATGGTGCAAAACGACTGGGTCTACCCTGCTGCCCAATGAAACAAAACAAACATAAAATATGTTAAATAGTTACTAGGATATTGACCCAAACATAATGGGACAGTGAACCCTGACAAATCAGAAACAAGCAAGGTAAGCTTTACAATTTACCCATTTTACTGCTTTAAAAGTTTCCAGGCTCTGCTGTAGGGAGAGGAAGCTCAGAAAAGGCCTGGCAAATTCTCTGCTTGAGTGGATAGACTAGGAGTACACTACAGCATAAGCAACTCAGTATTGCAGAGCAGAATGCTGGGGACCTAACAACTGTAGACAGAGTACTACAAAGGGTCCTCATGTAGTATTCTTTTTAGTAATAACCAACTCATGCACATGCAGAAACAAAGGCCAAGAAAAGAACCACTTGTAATGATTAAACAGAATAATCTCCAGAAGGTCATTGATTGGTTATCGTCTAAGAAGGCCTTTAGTGCTATACATTTCCAAGTACTGTTTTAGTACTTAGCTTTAGTATTTCCACACTTTACTAATTTCAATATTTTCTATTTTCATTTTCATTCAGTAAAAAATATTTGTTTTATCTTTTGTTTCTTAAGAAACCACCAAGTTGTACAAAGTGGCTATACCATTTTACATTCTCACCAAAAAAGGAGAGTTCCTGTCATTCCATATCTTCACTAGCATTTAGTGTTGTCCATGTTATGTATTTTAGCTCTTCGAATATGTACATAGTAGTATCTCAATTTTATTTAAATTTGTATTTTCCTAATGACATATTAAGTGGAACTCTTTTCAAATGCTTATTTACCATCTGTATATCTTCTTTGGTGGGGTGTCTAGGTCTTTTGTCCATTTTTAATTGTTATGTGTTGAGATCTGAATACATTTTGCATAACAGTTCTTCATTAGCTATGTCTTATTTTCTTCCAATTGATGGCTTGTCGTCTTATTCCCTTGACGGTCTTTCATGGAGCTGAAGTTTTTCATTTTAATTTTTTCATGGATTATGCATTTGGTTTTATACCTGAAAAATCATCACCATACCCAAGGTCATCGAGATTTTTTTTCTATGTCCTAGTTATATGCTTTTTGATTTTACTTTTAGGTGTCTGGTGCATTTTGAGTTAATTCTTATGACAGATAAAAGATCTTCACATCATTTTAACAAATTGAATTCAATAGTATATAAAAAGGATAATGCATCATGAGCGTGTGAAGTTTATCTCAAGAATATAAGGTTGAGCCGCTCCAGAGTTCCTATGGACCAGCAGGAGCTGCAGAGGGCCCAGATCCGCCCGCAGGAACCTCCACAGGTATCCAGCCAACAGGAGACCAAGGACTGCTACCTCGAGCCACTGAAGAGCCCAAACTCAGGGTAAGAGTCCCCACAGAGACCCTAGCATGAGGCAGCCCTGCCCAAGGGCAGCCTGGGCCCGCCTCAGTTCTCCTCCAGAGTTCCTCTGGACCGGCAGGAGCCGCAGAGGGCCCAGATTTGCCCTCAGGAACCTCCATGGTTGTCCAGCCAAAGGGAGACCAGGGACTGCTACCTCTAGCCACTGGGGAGCCCAAATTCAGGGCAAGAGTCGCTCCAGAGACACCAGCACAAGGCAGCCCCGCTCAAGGGCAGCCTGGGCCCACCTCAATTCTGCTCCAAGTTCCTGGGGTCCGGCAGGAGCTACAGAGGGCCCAGATCCACCCTCAGGAAACTCCAGGGGTCTCTAACTAAGGGTTGATCAGAGACTGATTGCTACCAGCCACAGAGGAAGGCACACCCAGGGTAAGAGTGGCCTGCAGAGATCCTAGTGTGAAGAGGTCCCACCCAAGTGCACTCTGGGCCCGCCTCAGTTCCTCTCCAGAGTTCCTGTGGTCAGGCCAGACAGAAGGCCCAAAACCGCACTCAGGGAATGCCAGGAGTGGCCAGCTGAAGGCAGACCAGGGCCTGCTAGCCTCCAGCCACAGGAGAGCTCACACTCACTGTAAGGGTCGCACACAGACTCTCCAGCTTGTGACCCTGCCTAAGTGAGACTTGAGCCTGCCTCTAGTTCCACTCCAGAGTTCCTGTTCACCAGCAGGAGTGCAAGAGAGGGGCAAAACAGCCCTCAGGGGCCACCTTAGGAGCACACCCAAGGCCACTCCCACTGCCCTCTAGAGGTACATCCACTACCTCCGCCACCAACTTTAGTGGCAGTAGTGCCCATCTGGGGACACTGGGAAAACAAAAGTAGCTACAAGGTGAGACACAGGTTATCTGGAGTGTCAATACAAGATTATAGGATAGAAGCCGCAATACCTCAGATTGGTATTTCAAGAAAGGAAGATACACAATCAACATGAAAAAACAAGGGAAGAAAGTACCCCGAATAAACCTGGATACCATTGGAACAGAATCCATTGACAGCACAGTTGATGAAATGTCAGAGAAAGAATTCAGAATGTACATAATTAAAATGAT
>CM053409.1:72246878-72295402 GCA_028644305.1 Xerus rutilus | reverse complement strand
CAATCATGAAATTCATTTGGAAGAATAAGAGACCCAGAATAGCCAAAGCAATCCTTAGCAAGAAGAGTGAAGCAGGAGGCATCACAATACCTGACCTCAGATTATACTGCAAAGCTATAGTAACAAAAACGGCATGGTACTGGCACCAAAATAGACATGTAGACCAATGGTATAGAATAGAAGACACAGAAACGAACCCACATACAGCTACCTTATACTAGATAAAGGAGCTAAACACGTACACTGGAGAAAAGAATGCCTGTTCAACAAATGGTGCTGGGAAAACTGGAGATCCATATGCAGCAAATTGAAACTAAACCCCTATCTGTCACCATGCACAAAATTCAACTCAAAGTGGATCAAGGACCTGGGAATCAGACCAGAGACCCAATGCCTAATAGAAGAAAAAATATGCCCAAATCTTCATCATATCAGATTAGGACCATACTTCCTTAACAAGACTCCTATAGCACAAGAAGTAAAATCAAGAATCAACAAATGGGATGGATTCAAACTCAAAAGCTTCCTTTCAGCAAAAGAAATAATCAATGAAGTGAACAGAGAGCCGACATTCTGGGAACATTCTCCAGGATATATAAAGAGCTCAAAAAACTTAACACCAAAAAAACTAACAACCCAAAATGGGCCAAAGAGCTAAACACAAACTTCACAGAAGAAGATATACAGTCCATCAACAGATAGATGAAAAAATGTTCAACATCTCTAGAAACAGAGATCAAAACTACCCTAAGATTTCATCTCTCGCCAGTCATGTGTTTATTAAGTTTGAGGATACAACACTACCACATGAAAATTTATTGTTTCTATGTAATAACAATAAGAAATTACACATTAAAATTTGAAAGCAATAAATACAATTATAATAGCATTGAGAATATATGAAGTACTCAGGAACAAACCTAATGCAGATAGGCAACATCTTTATACTAAAAACTACTTTGCTGAAAGAAATTAAGAAGACCTAAATATATGAAGAAAAATACCACTTGCATAGATTGAAACATTCAGTATTGCTAAGATATAATTTCTTCCAAAATTGACCCAGAGAAATTCAAGACAATCTCAAATCCCAAGAGATCTTTCTTTATATATAGAAATTGAAGAAGCTGATTCTAAAGTTCATTTAAAAATTCAAAGGACTTAAAATAGCCCAAACAGCATTAAAATGAACTTAAAAAGCTAAGGAACTTCCACTATTTGATTTCTATGCTAATTTTAAAGCTACAGTATTGAAGACAGTGAGGCAGTAGTGTATATCTAGATAGCAAAATATATAATTGAGAACAGAATAGAGTCCATAATAAAACCCATGCATATGTGTACAATTGATATTTTATAAAATTCAAAGAGAATTAGGTGGAGAAAGGAGACTTTTCAAATAAAAGCAGAACAAAACTTTGCTCAATACCTTTTGCCTGCATCATAGACCTCAATGTAACATTTAAAACTAAAGTGTTTAGAATCGAAGCTTTTGTGACTCTGGGTTAGGTCAAAGTACAATTTTAGGTACAATATTCTAAGCATAATCCACTAAAGGAGAAATTGAATTGGACTTCATCCAAAGTAAGAGCATCTACTCTTTTAAGAGACTATAAATAGACTAAGAGAAAATATTTGCAAATCATATAAATTATATATATATATATATATTAATTATATAGAGAGGCTGGGCGCAGTGGTGCACACCTGTAATCCCAGCACTTTGGGAGGCTGAGACAGGATGGTGAGTTCAAAGCCAGCCTCAGCAACGGCGAGGCACTAAGCAACTCGGTGAGACCCTGTCTCTACATAAAACACAAAATAGGGCTGGGGATGTGACCCAATGGTCGAGTACCCCTGAGTTCAATCCCTAGTACAAAAAAAAAAGAAAAGAAAGAAAAAAAAAGATATTTACGGAACTCCCAAAATGCAATAATACAAAAACAATTCAGTAGAAAGGAGACAAAAAATTAGTTCAGAGCCTTCATCAAAGGAATATACATTCTAAGTAAGTGCATGAAAAGACCCTCAACATCATTAGTCATCAGGGAAATGCAAATTTAAAATAGAGAGTACTACTATACATTTATTAGAAAGTCTAAAATTAACAAATCTGAACACACCAAGTGCTGGCTGAGTGTGTGAAGAATATGGGAGATAAATATATATATATATATATATATATATTTCTTCCAAAGTAAGGCTGTTTCCTCTGCATTGAAAATCTGTTGTTTAGTGTAGCCATCCATCTTTATTAATCATCTTAGCTAAATCTTGCGGAAAACTTTCTGGAGCTTCTCCATTAGCACTTGCTTCTTCCCCTCGCACTTTTATGTTACAGGGAAAGATTTTTTTTCTTTAAAATCTTAGGAACCAATTGCTAGATTTAAACTTTTCCTTTTCAGCTTTCTCACCTCTCTCAGACTTCATGGTATTGAAGAGATATAGGCCATTTTTCTGAATTAGGCTCTGGTTTAAGGGAATACTACGGCTGGTTTGGTCTCTATCCAAACCACTAAAACTTTCTCCATATCGGCAATAAGGCTGTTTTACTTTCTTATTTGTGTATTCACTGGTGTAGCACTTTTAATTTTCTTAATAAATTCTTAAAACATAAGAATTTTTTCTTATGTTTATAACTTGGCTGGTTGGTATTAGAGACATAGCTTTTATCCTATCTCATCTTTCAACATACCTTCTTAATTAAGCTTAGTGATTTGCTTTTGATTTAAAGTAAGAGACATTCAACTCTCTCTTTTACTTGAACACTTAGAGGCCATTTTAGGACTATTAATTGGCCTAGTTTCAATGGTGTTGTGTCTCAGGGAATAAAGAGGCGCAAAGAGAGGCAGAGAGACAAGGGTACTGCTTGTGGCACCCTAAAATAATGAGAGTAATGACATCAAAGATCACTGATTACAAATCACTGTAACAGATACAATACCAAAATTGAAATAGTAAGAGAATTACCAAATTGTGACAGACACGAAGTGCACATGTTGAAAAAAATGGTACCAACACAAGGTTGCCACAAAACTTCAATTAAAAAAAAACACTATGCAAATCACAACAAAATATGATATGAATATACTGCTGTTGGAATATAAAATGACATGTTGGAATACAAAATGGAAAAACTATCTAGAATAAAATTAAAAGTTAAGCATACATCTTTTGTATGGCTCGAGCCATTTCACTCCTAGGCATTTATCCAAGAGAAATGTAAGCATATGGCTTTAAAATGCTTGTATATGAATGTTCATAGGAAGATTATTTCTGTCATCCCCAAGTTGGATAACCGAAACATACTTCCACAGGTAAGTGTGTAAGCAGTTAAAACAATGAATATTTCATAATGCAACTATTTGGATGAATCTCAATTATGTTGATTCAAGAAATTCAGATACAAATGAACATATACCGTTTTAGTCAGGTTTTCGCTGCTGTGACTAAAAATCCCCACCAGAACGACTTCAGAGAAGAAAAGTTTATTTAGGGGCTCACGGTTTCAGAGGTCTCCATCCATAGGCAGCAGGCTCCATTCCTCAGAGCTCAAGGTGAGGCAGGACATAATGGCAGAAGAGTGTAGCAGAGGGGAACCGGCTCACATGATAATCAGAAAGCAGAGAGAGAGAATCCCTTCTCCAGACACAAAATATATACCCCATAGCCATGCTCCTAATGAATCACTTCCTCCAGCCACACCCCACCCACCTCCCAGTTACCACTCAGTTAATCCTATCACAGATTAATTCACTAATTAGGTTAAGGCTATAGCCCAATCATTTCTTCTCCAAATCTTGCATTGTCTTACACGTGAGCTTTTAGGGGACACCTTACATCCAAACCTTAACATATACTATATGATTCCATTTGTGTAAAAATTTGGGAAATGCAACTTATTTGTATTGACTGAGAACAGATGAGTCATTGCCTGAACACAGAGAAAGTGCAGGGAGGGATAGGAATGAGTTACTACACAGAACACAAAGAATAATTAGGGAAGAGGTGATAAATATGTTTATTATCTTGTGGTAGTTTCATGAGTATATACTTATGTCAAAACTTAACAAATGATATACTTCTGACGTGCAGTTTGCTATATGTCAATTATATAATCTCAAATCACTTTTAAAAGGTGAGCACTAAATTTGTGGTCATTACATCCTAAGATTACATTACTCAAAGTTTAAAAGACATTCTATCTGGGATCACCACCCAGTCGCTTGGATCTGAGCTCTTCTACTTTTCTGTTGATAGGAACCTGAAAAATCTCCTAGTTTGAATCCCCATACTCTGTTCTGATGAAACGCTCAACTTCTGTCACTGATAGAAATTGTTCTGAGGCTAGTCACTCAACTTCTATCACTCCTGAAAGCATGTTCCTGCTTTTTAAAAAGTGGTACCTTTTAAAAAGGTAAAGGTTACCTCCCTGAGCCTCAGTTTTCTCATTTAAAAATTTTGAACACTTCTTACTTGGCAGGGTTGTCTTGAAAGGTAAAAGAATGTAATAGAATACCTTGTTATTAATCAGCTACATATTAGTACAACAAAATATCTGAGGCAACTAACTTATAAAGAGAAAAGTATTATTTAGCTCACAGTTTTGGAAGTTCAAAGAGAAGGAACCTAGATTGGCTTAGTTCTAGTGAAGGTGGTGGATTATGGTAGAAGTGTACACAGGAGCAAACTGGTCAAACTCCAGCCAGGAAGCAGTGAGAGAGACTGAGACTGGGATCCCACCTCCCCTTTGAAGGCATTCCTTGAGGACCAACGTCTTAAAGACGCATAGGCACTCTCATTACATAAACCTGGGGACCAAGCCTTTACATATGGACCTTCAGGAGCACAATAGGAATGACTCTTCTTTCTATTTGAAGCACTATCCTCAAGCCACTTATATACTCTTACAATTATGTTGTGGGGACTCCAGCTGAAGCCTCAGGTGTAAACTGTAAATGAAGTTCTTAACTAGTGGATCTCAAGCTTGGCTACACATTAGAAGAACTAGGGAGATTGGAAAAATGAATAAAAACCCAAAACTAAAAAACTGATATTTAGTTTTACCCTAAGATTTTGATTTAATTGACTTGATGGCACAGCTGAGCATTAGGATATTTAAAATCTTCCCAAGAGATGTTAACATGGAAGACTAAGAAACACTGCTTTAATGCTGCTTAAATTTTAACATGCTTTGAATCATTTGTGGTCTTGTTAAACTTCAGATTCTGATTCAGTTGTTCTGGAGTGAGGTCTGAGATTCTGCATTTCTAACAAAAGTTCCCAACTAATGCTGATGTTTTTGGTCCTGGGGTGATGCTTTAAGTAGAAAAGCTAAGCCACAACGCGAGTTAGGATCAATTAGAGATCTTTATTAAAGCTGAAGAGTCCAAGATCCTGCCCCCGAGATGGGGCTGCAGCCCCTGCATTTTTTTTATAGGCTAACCAGATGAGTTGGATGCACTTTTCTTAGCAAAAACCATGGATCTAGTTTGGCCTTTTTACACATGAAGACACTGTATCAGGAAGCTGTTTGACCTCTTTCCTAATGTAGTTTTCTCCCAGGAAACTTCTAGTGAACAAAACACATTTTCAATAGGAACATTTTCTAGTATCTAAGCTCCCAGTGCTGATTGGGGACTGCCATCTGCAGCGTGAGTCAAGCATGACGGTTTCATTAACACAGCTCAGAACCTAGTGTGGAGCAGCCTGTCTGATGAATGGGGTCTCGGGTTCTACTTGAAGCATTATCACATAATATATCAGTTTTATGTCAAATGAAGTGATGGTTTTATGGCCTTTCCATTCAAGTTGATAGACCCCTTGTCACAAGATCTTTTTAATATGGCTTGGGGGCATTTTTTGGTGGTGATGACATAATGATTTATAAAACCTGCTTCATGTGTCAGCCACACATATGTAAATCAGAAACATTTCTTTCTGGAAAAAATTGCCATTCTGTGATAAATAGGTGCATATTCCATGAGCAAGCATTCATCAATTTACAGATTTGAATTCATGTTTCTTTATACTATATGAACAAGCAATTAGCACTATGCCAAGGAAATAGCTTGTACAGTAGGATTCTCCCAAAGGGAAAACTTGCATTCAAACTTAGTGCCAACTCGACCTTCACTGTACTGTGGACTCGCTGGAGATACCATCAGCTTGAGTGGTGTAAGAGTAAAGGTACTTAAAGGAAGCACCATGGACAGAAGACAGGAAGTTTTTCATCTATGTTCCAGGGTTGTTATACAATTTATTGCTTGCCATATTTCATCCTGAAAACATCCTGCAAGGTAGAAATTATTATCTATATCATAAAGAAAATGTAAGTGAGGTCTCATGAAAGGCTTGAAGTTAGATCAGTCTGACTCCAAAGTCCACACTCATTTTGCTATATTGCAGTGTTGGCATAAAGCACCTGCAGGTCAGTGTGAGTGAATTATGCTCCTGTGACTCCAGTTTTGCAGACATCAGATCAACTCTGTAATTTTTCCCATTCTGCTTTCTGGGCCCAGCCTTGAATCTGTACAGACTTGACATCAAAAGTGTTCATGCTGTGTCTTGAAAGGTTAAAAAGAAACATTAAGCAAATAAAAACTCTCATTGACTGATGAAATATTCTTCATTCTTAACTGCTTGAATGAAATAAGATCATCAGTAAATTTTAAAACCTTCTATAAATCATTTGCAACAGAAATTAAGTCTGGTGGCAACATTTTTACTTAGATATTTGTGATCATTGTTTAGAGCTACAATGATTAGCTTTTGCAAAACTTTCAATATTTGCAAGTCACTTTAACAAATATTGTGTGATCCTCATGTCATTGCTGTCATGTTGGCATAAATCCATTTTTAGATAGGAAATCAAGGCGCAAAGACTTGGTAATCAGGAATCCCACCCTCAGAAATGGTCACAAAGTCAGTAATAAGAAGACAACTCCCCACTCCAAGTTCCAAGCTTCTCATTGCTCCAGAAAACATAACTTAAAAAACTACTTTTCTGCTTTCTCAAGTCTTCATTTCAAAACAAAAAAAATATTTACTAAAATAATTTCAGTTGCAAAATATTTCAAAGAGTTAAGAGAATTGTCAACTCAAACATTTGGGGACTTCCTAGATAATTTAGGGTCCAGAATGTTTTTAAATTGAGTATTACAAATCTCTGTTTTCCTCATTCTTTCTAAATATAAAACCAAAAGATGAACATTTGGTAGACTGAAAAACCAGTGATGGCATCTGAACTCTAAACTTAGAAAAAAATATATCATGTAAACAGAAAGCCTTACAAAACTGAACAAAACAAATGGATAACAGAGATTATAGGTCTGGATTCTGCCTGCCAGGAAGAAGCCCAGTGGAGTTTTAGTTTACAAGATTGCTTTTGGGAAGGGATTCTGGGAATTCCTTGATGTGAAGAATATTTGGTGCTTTTATCCTAAGGTGGCTGGTTGGAGTGGAATGAAAATGTGTCTAACCAGACTTTCTTGAAAGGAGTTGAAACTGAAGAGAGAGGGGCAACAACATGAAGCAGAGGTCATCCATAGCAGCCAGGAAAGATGGGAAACCCTGGAGACAGGAGTGGTCTGCATCTTGGCAGGAGAAGAACTTATAACCTCTGTAGGTGGCAGTATTCACATTTCCAGAGGTGCTAGGAACAATCTGGAAATCGCCACGGTGATTGAAAATGACCAGTCACTTGGGAATATGGAGCAGTTGTATGACATACCTGTTGGGGTCCTTCCAGCCAGGTATCCGTCTCCCCCTCGGCCAGCGGGGAGGAGAGGATCCCTGGGAGTCCCCAGCAAAGACGAACTGAGAAAGGTAAAGGCGATCCGGCACGAAATTACCACGCACGAGCCGGGAGTTTTGTCTCAAGCAGGAACTCTTTATTAAGGGGAAGTTACAAGCTTATATAGGGGTGTTCAACCAGAGGATTACCTAATTGATTTATAAACAATCACCTAAAAGGTCATCTAGTTGGCGAGAAGCCAGGGCTGGCTGACAAGAAGCCAGGACCGGTATCTGTCCAGGGCTGGTATCAGTTTGGGGGTATGGGAAACTGGCAAGAAGCTGGGCCCACTGGCAGGAGCCAAGGTCAGAAGAAGAGAAGATCGGCCGGACATATCAGTTGACAAAGAGCCGGGGCTAGGGGAGGAGAAGTCTCTGGGCACATCAGTTGGCAAGGGGCTAGGGCCAAGTCTTGGTGTTCCAAGACCGGAGAGAGCAGAGTGTTCCCGCCTGCTCAGCTTGATAGCTCATCCTTGCATCACACATGTGTGACCCAGTCCCCTATAATACCAAGTCTGCATCCCTGTCTTTTCCCACTGTATTCAGTCAAATGGGTGAATAATAATGTTAAATTTAAGCCAGGCATCACAGGGATTTTATAATTTGATCCTTATAATATATTTATGAAGTGTAATAATGATCCCCACTTCACAGATGAAGAAAGCTTAGAGAATCTGTAGATGCTTCTCCCAATGCTTCTTATAGAGCTGGAGTCAGGAAGCCAGCATGTGCCTGCAGTATGTTGAGCATACAGTTATGTGGTTGAGCTCAGGCCAGAGAAATATTTAGTTACTACTATATAAGTCATTTTTATCACAGGCTAGTAGTCCAGAAAACACTTCTGAGATAAAATTCTCTTGATTGGCAAAGGGTGAAAACAAGCCTGTCTACACATAATTGGCTAATAGGAGTTGTAAAGCATGAATAAAATAGATATGAACACCTGTTAATCCTAACTAATGAGGAACCTCAAATATGAGCATAATGTATATCAAAACATTAGAACACTCGCATTGTCATTACTAGGTAAAGTCACTTCCTTGAGAGGCTTTCCCAACTTCTGGACCTGGTTTACTCTTCAGAGTATTTGCCTCTATAATATCCTGTCCTCCCCTTAACACTCACCTGACGTGCTTCCTTTCGTGTTTGTGAGTAGAGCTATGATTGATTGGTTCTCCTCTGGCCCCCATCGTTTAACAAGGTTGTAAGCAGCATTTTTAAAATATATTTTTCATCAATTGTTTTTTATATAACTAACTTCCTTTTCCTTCCTTCCTTCCTTCCTTCCTACCTTCCTTCCTTCCTTCCTTCCTTCCTTCCTTCCTACCTTCCTTCCTTCCTTCCTTCCTTCCTTTCTTTCTCTCTCTCTTTCTTTTTTTCTTTTCTTTTCTTTTCTTTTCTCTTCCTTTCTTTTCTTTTTTTTCTTTCACGTGGTACTGAGGATCAAGCCCAGTGCCTCACATGTGCTAGGCAAGCGCTCTACTGCTGAGCCACAACCCTAGCACCTGTAAGCAGCATTTCTTTGACAATGTTTGTTACATTCAAATGTTAAAATTTTGAACAATATAAGAAATTTTTGAATAATGATTACATAAAAAAGCAATAGGTTAGAAAACTATGGCCTTATGATGCAAATTTTTAAAAATTTTTTTGTATATGCACACCACCACACTATAGAGTGATATTCTAAGACATAATTGTGGTTTTATAGATGGTATGTCATACATGATTTTCTTTTTTTTCCCTTATTTTGCTTAGCCACAGTTTTAAAATTATTAATATTTTATTATGTAGAAAAATAATAATAGACTACTGTTTGGCTCCATAGAAAAGAACTAAGACTGCTTAAAATGTGAAGAATTACTGATTCATACTGCAGTGGTTGTCTGAATCTCATGAAATCTCAGAAGTACAGGCTTCAAGTGAAAGGTAATTTAGAAGGTTAGAAAGGGGTTAGGAGAAAAACAGGGAGGTAATTGAATGAAAAGAAGGAAAGAGTCAGCAGGTAGGGAGGAACCAAAGTCTTTGACACCTTTATCGAGAAAAATAGCCAACCCTTCTTAATAATCCTTAATAGCTAAAGAAATTATATCCCTGCTTAATTTGTTTTAGGTTATTGAATAAAGGCAAGTCAAGGCAAAGTGATGGTGTTCTATGACTTATTATCCTTTTAAATATCACTGGAGTCAACTTTATATCAACAGATTGTTTATTTCTATATGTGGTTCACACATTACATTAAAATTGATAGTTTTTGGCATTCTTAACTAAAACTCTAAGATTACTGCCAATAACTTTCAAATAACATGCTTTTTCTAACATTTAGATGTTTTCTTTTTAATCCTCACATTGACCATAGAGGATTTTTTGGTGATGATTTTGAGCAGAGAAACATGAAAAAAACACATGAAAGAAAGTGGTTAGTTCTAGGTCATCAGGCAATGGATACTTTTTTCTTGTACCTGCTTTTAACTCCATGGAGGGGAAAAAAGTTGTTGAAGGACAGGCACAATGTCTCCGTTCTTTTCTATACACACACACACACACATACACACACATACACACACACACATATACACACATATATATACACATATATATATATATAATTTTTTTAGTTGTTGATACAACTTTATTTTTATTTATATGTAGTGGTGAGAATCTAACCCAGTGCCTCAGCTCCACCACTGAGCTACAGCCCCAGCCCTCTCTTTTCTTTTGAAACAAAAGTTTAAGAACCATTGGTGTTTTTACTGATAAATGGAAAATCCTTTATAAATATTATGAAAAACGTTTTAAACGAGTAATAGAGGCACTCATATTGAAGACATAAATCCATATTCATTTGCAGGCATGGGCCCACATGCCTGCAAATTGATAAGAATATAATGAGACCTTGATTATTGAGCACCAGTTATATCAGGGGCATTATATTAGTCACTTATTTAATTGTCTCACCTTCTTACAACAGTTCAATGAAAATCATTGTTGAAAATTTCAGAAACAGATGACAAAGAAACTAAATTAAAATGATCCCAAGCTTTATCACATGGAGTTAACTAGGTTGTTTAAAACAATTTAATGTCAACTTTATTTGTAATGGTTGAATGACATTTATATCTATTTTTCATTTATTTATTCTATTTATTGATATTTAGGTCTATAATTTCACTATTTAAAACAATGTTACCAAAGTGGCCTTGTATGTATTTTGGGACTCACGTACAATTGTTTGCTCAGAAGAAATTTCTAGAAATTAAATTATGGGTTTAAAGAATGTGCCTTTTAAAAAACTTCTTAAAATTATGTTGATTTTCATTCTAGAAAAAGCAGATTCACCTCCACTCCCAATATGTATGTGAAAGGGCCCATTTCCTTACACATCCATATTAACGCTAAATAATACCATTTCTTTAATCCTTGCAAATTCAATAAACAGAAATGCTATTTCAGTTTGCATTTAATTATCAATAGGTTGAATGCCTATTGTCAAGGGAGCTATTTTTTCATTTTATAATCACTCCTATAACATCCTTGTATGTACCTCAGTAACAGAAATCATGGTAAATGAACTAGCATTAATCATAACATAATGCTCAATTCAACATTATTATTCACTTTATATGTGCTTTAATGTTAGAGGTTTTTCTTTTCCCTCAGACAGTGAACAGTGGAAAGGTGAGATTTTACTCCATTCATTTCTACAAAGTCCTACTTTCTCCTAAATCTTAAGGCATATACAGTAACCCATAAATCTTTTGCAATGTATCAAAATAGAAGGGGAGTTGCCTGGCATGTAGTAGGGCTGCATTTGCTTCCCTAGGTTTTGCTCATGCTTCTTCCCAGGGAACTGAACTCAGGGGGAGTTTAAGAAACTTGTTCAAAGCCAGAATCTAATTGGTGGGAGAGCCAAGACTAGAACTCAGGTCCTCTCTCTTTTGTCACTCTGTCCATGTAATCTGTATTGCCTCAAATCTGAACCCAAATGATGACTTTTAAGCTGAATATACTCTTGATTATCTACCTTCACTTACTGCCCTTGGCTGATCATAACTCTCCAAGCAAATTTTTAGTGCTTTCAGAGAAGCAAGTTTTACTCTGTTGCCCCTTCCATTCATAGAACCTAATGTGATGGGGCCAGGAGCAAATCTTCAATAAATGCTGGCAGGAAGTTGAGCCTATGTCAATCTTTTTGCTATATTTCTTATATTTTCTATGGTGAAACCTCTCAAAAATCTCCTAGTAAGTTGCTTTTAAAAATTCCAAAGATCAGACACACTTTAAGTTTGCCTTGTTGCAGAATTTCTGTGCCCTCACTGACTGTATAATATCCTTTTTAATCACAGCATTGAGAGATCGTTATAAATGTTAATTTATCTTGAATCTTACAGGAAATTGTTTCTTCTTTTTTTGCTGATATTTCTTTTTTAATTTGTTTATTCTTCTTAGGTATACATGACAGCAGAATGCATTTTGATTCATTATACACAAATGAAGCACAACTCTTCATTTCTCTGGGTGTACATGATGTAGACTTCCACCATATGTGCAGTCATACATGAACCTTGGGCAATGATGTCCATCTCATTCCACCATCATTCCTGCCCCCATGTCCTCTCCCCCTTCCCTCCCCTTTGACCAAAGTTTCTTCATTCTTCCCATACCCCCTCCCCCATTATGGATTAGCATCCACTTATCAGAGAGAACATTCAGCCTATGGTTTTTGGGGATTGGCTTACTTCACTTAGCATAATATTCTTCAACTCTGTCCATTTACCTGCAAATGCCATAATTTTATTCTCTTTTAATGCTGAGTAATATTCCATTGTGTATATATACCACAGTTTCTTTATCCATTCATCTATTGAAGGTCATCTAGGTTGGTTCCACAGTTTAGCTATTGTGAATTGATTGAGCTGCTAATAGACATTGAAGTGGCTGCGTCATTGTAGTATGATGTTTTTAAGCCCTTTGGAGATAGACTAAGGAGTGGGATAGCTGGGTCAAATGGTGGTTCCATTCCAGGTTTTCTAAGGAATTGCCATACTGCTTTCCAGATTGGTTGTACCGATTTGCAGTTCCACCAGCAATGTATGAGCGTGCCTTTTCCCCCACATCCTCACCAACACTTATTGTTGCTTGTATTCTTGATAACTGCCATTCTGTCTGATGGGAGATGAAATCTTAGAATAGTTTGATTTGAATTTCTCTAATTGCTAGAGATGTTGGACATTTTTTCATATATTTGTTGATTGTGTATCTTCTTTTGAGAAGTGTCTGTGCAGCTCTGTGGACCATTTGTTGATTGGGTTGTTTGTTTTTTTGTGTGTGTGTTAAGTTTTTTGAGTTCTTTATATATCCTGGAGATTAGTGCTCTATCTGACATGCATGTGGTAAAAATTTGCTCCCAGAATGTAGGCTCTCTTTTCACTTCATTGGTTGTTTCTTTTGCGGAGAAGAAACGTTTTAGTTTGAATCCATCCATTTATTGATTCTTGCTTTTATTTCTTGAGCTTTAGGAGTCTCAAGGAAGTTGGGGCCAAATCTGACATGATGAAGGATTGGGCCTACTTTTTTTTCTATTAGGGTCAGGGTCTCTGGTCTAGTTTCTAGGTCCTTGATCCACTTGAGTTTTGTGCATGGTGAGAGATAGGAGTTTATTTTCATTTTGCTGCATATGAATTTCCAGTTTTCTCAGCACCATTTGTTGAAGAGGCTATCTATTCTCTAATGTATGTTTTTGGCATCTTTGTCTAGTATAAGATAATTGTATTTATGTAGGTTAGTCTCTGTGTCTTCTATTCTGTATCATTGGTCTACATGTCTATTTTGGTGCCAGTACCATGCTGTTTTTGTTATTATAGCTTTGTAGTATAATTTAAGGTCTGGTATTGTGATGCCTCCTGCTTCACTCTTTTTATTGAGGATTGCTTTGGCTATTCTGGGTCTCTTATTTTTCCAAAGAACTTCATGGTTCTTCATTTTTCTATTTCTATAAGGAATGACATTGAGATTTTAATTGGAATCACACTGAATCTGTATAGCACTTTAGTAGTATGGCCATTTTGACAATATTTATTCTGCCTATCCAAGAGCATGGGAGATATTTCCATCTTCTAAGATCTTCTTCAATCTCTTTCTTTAGTGTCCTTTAGTTTGCATTGTAGAAATCTTTCACTTCTTTTGTTAAATTAATTCCCAAGTAATTTTTTTTGAGACTATTGTGAATGGGATAGTTTTCCTAATTTCTCTTTCAGAGGATTCATTGCTGATATATAGAAATGCACTTAATTTATGGGTATTGATTTTATATTCTACTACATCACTGAATTCATTTATTAATTCTAGAAGTTTTCTGGTGGAATTTTTTGGATCCACTAAGTATAGAATCATGTCTTCTTTTCCTATTTATATCCTTTTAATTTCTTTCATCTGTCTAATTGTTCTGGTTGGAGTTTGAAAGACTATGTTGAATAGCAGTGGTGAAAGAGGGCATCCCTGTCTTGTTCCCGTTTTTAGAGGGAATGCTTTCAATTTTTGTTCATTTAGGATGATGTTGGCCTTCAGTTTAGCATAGATAGTTTTTACAATGTTGAGGTATGTTCCTACTATCCCTAGTTTTTCTAGTATTTTGAACATGAAAGGGTGCTGTATTTTGTCAAATGCTTTCTCTGCATCAATTGATATAATCTTATGATTCTTATCTTTAAGTCTATTGATGTGATGGATTATGTTTATTGATTTTTGTATGTTGAACCAACCTTGCATCCCTAAAATGAACCCCACATGATCATGGTGCTCTAGTTTTTAAATATGTTTTTTTATGCAATTTGCCAGAATTTTATTGAGAATTTTTGCATCTATGTTCATCAGGGATTTTGGTCTGAAATTTTCTTTCTTTGATGTGTCTCTGAATGGTTTTGATATCAGGGTAATACTAGTCTCATAGAATGGGTTTGGAAGAGTTCTCTCCTTTTCTATTTCATGAAATAATTTGAGGAGTATTGGAGTTAGTTTTTCTTTGTAGATCTTGTAAAACTTGGCTGAGAATCCATCTGGTCCAGGGCTTTTCTTGGTTGGTAGGCTATTGATGGCATCTTCTATTTCTTTGCTTGAAATTGATCTGTTTAATTTGTGTATGTCTTCCTGGTTCAATTTGGGTAGGTCATATGCCTCTAGAAATTTGTTGGTGTCTTCAGGGTTTTCTATTTTACAAGAGAATAAATTTACAAAATACTTTCTAATTATCTTCTGTATTTCAATAATGTCTATTGTGATATTTCCTTTTTCATCACAAATTTTAGCAATTTGGGTTTTCTTTCTCCTTCTTTTCATTGGGGTGGCTAAGGGTTTGTCAATTTTATTTATTTTTTCAAAGAACCAGCTTTTTGTTTTGTCAATTTTTTGAATCTTTTTGTTTTGTTTCCATTCATTGATTTCAGCTCTGATTTTAATTATTTCCTGTCTTCTACTTCTTTTGGTGTTGGTTTGATCCTCTGTTTCTAGGGCTTTGAGATGTAGTGTCAAGTCATTTATTTGTTAACTTTTTTTCTTTTAATGAATAATCCTAATGCAATGAACTATCCTCTTAGTACTGCCTTCATGGTGTCCCGGAGACTTTGATATACATCAGAGTTCTGATTTACCTCTAATAATTTTTTAATCTCCTCCTTGATGTCTTGTTATCCATGCATCATTCAATAGCATATTATTTAGCCTCCAGGTGTTGGAGTAATTTCTTATTTTTTAATCTGTCATTGATTTCTAAATTATTCTGTTATGGTCAGATAGAATGCAGAGTAACATCTCTATTTTTTTGTATTTGCTAAGACTTGCTTTGTGGCATAACATATGATCTATTTTGGAGAATGATCCATGTGCTGCTGAGGAAAATGTATTTGCTTGTTGGTGGATGGAATATTCTGTGTATGTCTGTTAAGTCTAAATTATTGATTGTTTTATTGAGTTCTGTGGTTTCTTTGTTTAGTTTTTGTTTGGAAGATCTGGTGAGAGAGGTGTGTTATAGTCACCCAGTATTATTATGTTGTGGTCTATTTGATTCTTGTTGTTGAGAAGGGTTTGTTTGGTATATAGATGCCCCATTATTTGGGGCATAGATATTTACGATTGTTATGTCTTTTTGATATATGATTCCCTTTAGCAGTATCAAATGTCCTTCTTTATCCCTTTTCACTAACTTTTGTTTGAAGTCCCCTTTATCTGATATGAGGATGGAAACCCCTGCTTGTTTACACAGTCAATGTGAGTAATACATTTTTTTCCCACCCTTTTATCTTCAGTCTGTGAATGTTTTTTCCTATGATATCAGTTTCTTGAAGGCAACATATTATTGGGTCTTTTTTTTTTTTTTTGATCCAATCTGTCAGTCTATGTCTTTTAATTCATGCCTTTAGGCCATTCACATTCAGAATTATTATTGAAATATGATTTGTAATTCCAGTCATTTTGGTTTATTTTTGGATTTTAATTTGACCTGGTTTCTCTTTTGATTGGCCTTTCCTTTAGTGTAGTTTGTCTCTTTGCAGATTTTCATTGTTGGTTATCATTTCCTTCTCATGAAATATTTTGCCAAGAATGCTCTGCAGTGCAGAGTTTCTCACTATAAATACTTTTAACTTTTGTGTATCATGGAAGGTTTTTATTTCATCATCAAATCTGAAACTTAATTTTGCTGGATATAAGATTTTTGGCTGGCATCCATTTTCTTTCAGAGCTTGGTATATGTTCCATGATTTCCTGGCTTTTAGGGTCTGGGTTGAAAAATCTACAGAGATACTAATTGATATTCCCTAATATGTAGTCTGATTCCTCTCTCTTGAGGCCTTTAACATTTTATCCTTATTCTGTATACTAAGCATTTTCATTATAATGTGACTTGGTGTAGATCTGTTGTAATTTTGTACATTTGGTGTCCTGTAAGCCTCTTGTATTTGATTTTCCAATTTATTTTTCATGTTTGGGAAATTTTTTCATATTATTTCATTGAAGAGATTGTGCATTCCTTTGTTTTGAAACTCTACTTTCTTCTAACCCAGTAAACCTAGATTTGGTCTTTTGATGCTATTCCATAATTCTTGAATGTTCTGTTTGTGGTTTCTTACTATCTTCACTGTATGGTCAACTTTATTTTCAAGATTGTATATTTTGTCCCATTATCTGAGGTTCTGTCTTCCAAGTGATCTAGTCTATTGGTGATGCTTTCTATTGAGTTTTTTATTTGGTTTATTGTTTCCTTCATTTCAAGAATTTCTGATCAGTTTTTTTTTTTCACAATCTCTAGCTCTTTCTTGAAGTAATCTTTTGCTACCTCTGTTTGCTCCCTTATCTCTTTGTTGGTGTAATCAATGGTTGCATTTTTTTGCTCTTTCATCTCTTTGTTGGAGTCATCAATTTTTGCCTGTATTTGCTCACTTAAGTCATTTTTTAATTTGCAGATCATTTTAATTATGTACATTCTGAATTCTTCCTCTGACATTTCATCAACTGTGCTGTCAATGGATTCTATTAGTATAATATCTTGGTTTGTTTGGGGCACTTTCTCCCCTAGTTTTTTCATGTTGATTATGCATCTTTCTTTCTTGCAGTGCCAATCTGAGGTAGTGTGGTTTCTATCCTATAATCTTGTAGTGACTCTACAGATTACCTGTACCTCACCTTGGAGTTCACGTCCAGTACTCAGCAGATGTCCCCGGATGAATGTTACTGCAACTAAAGATGGTGGCAGCGGTAGTAGAGGTAACTCAAGATAGCAGTGGGGTGGCCTAAGATGGATGCAAACACTTTCAGAGATGAGGCTGAAAGGGTTGGACGTACAATGGCTTTGGGCTGACTGATCTGAGATGTAGCTCTGTGGCATGCTGCAGTATGGTGGCAGATGCCTCCAGGCCCTGTTTGTTGTCCCATGGTGGAGGTTACTACGTGGGGAGGGTTATGGTGATGGTTACAATGTCCCAAGATGGATTCCAGAAGGGAGCAACAACGTGGACCTCCACTCTGTGCAGGGGAAGTCCTGGGCCTGGGCTCTCATACAGATAGCAGAGGTGGTCCTGGTCCTGACCTTGGCCTGGTCTCCTGTGAGGGTCCCCAGAGGTGGTCCTGGGCCCGGGTCTGGGTTCAGGAATGGGTTGGCAGATTGGTGGGGGCAGTCTTGAGCCTGACCTCGGCCTGAGCTCCCACAGGGGTCCCTGGAGGTGGGCCTGGGCCTGGACCTGGGCTCCCATGGGTCAGCAGGGGCTCCTGCATGGGACAATGGGATGGTCCTCTAAGATATTCCTTTGATACTCACTAGGTGATTTAGTGTGCTCTCAATTTGGTCCAAGTTTCATTGATGACTTTTTTCTGTTTTTACTTTTAACCATCATTAGAATATATACTGTTTCTCCTTAGAGGAGGAAGTGGTTAAACAATGCTACCTCACTCCCTTTAGTCACTAGACAATTTAATCTAAAATGGAAAATATTTTTTTCCCTAACATAACCCAAACTAACTCAATTGCAACTTCCTTCTAACACTATAGAACCTCCATGGGATGTTAAATTCCTCTAAGAGAAAAACAAATCTAAAAACTTATCAATGAGGGGTTTAAAAAAAATCCTGCTAATCACATTAGCTTTTCCTCCTGGGGGAGGAGGAACTACCATCCTCTTAAAACCACCCAAAGATGGTAAAACAAATTATGTCCAGAGAATTTCCTGTCAATGGCACTCTCGTTTCTTATCTAAATTTTTCTGCAGAGATTGTCAACAGATAGAATACCTAGAATTGATTTAGAGTGGACAGTGCTTCTTCAGCAGTCTTGATTATCAATGTTAATTCTGGGATCTGTGCCATACATGGGGCTTTAGCAGATAAATAAGACCATTATTCTTCAGCCTTCATGCTCAGGTATAAGTCTCACTCAAGAGCAGCTTAGATTTATAGGTGATGTAATTTAGAATTCTAGGCCCATAAGTTAATGCGTCACAAATGTCTACTTTATCTCTTTGAGGATGATAAATGGACTGATCCTTGGCACAGCTCCCCATCTTCTTATTTGGTCTCTTTGCTTTTGATAATGGCCTTATTCTGCTAGATTCACTACTGTTTGCAGTAGAAAAAGCAGTGATTTGGTGTAGACAAAAAAGAGAAGATTAATGTCAATGACAGAGCAATGTTTTTGAGATGTCATCTCAGGGGGATAAACAATAATATAGAGCACCTATTAGGTACTAGGCCATGAGTTTGTACTTCAGAAAATAATGCTTAAAATTTATTTTAATTATGTATCAATTAAATCTCATATTTACTTGATTTATATATATTTATACATTAATTCATTTAATTATTCCAATAGCCATATTAGTCAACTTTATATTCCATTTTGCCATTTTGTTCATAACTTGAGAAAATCAACTTGAAGGAGGAAAGGTTTATTTTGGCCTCTGGTTTCAGAAATTTCAGTTCATGGTCAGCTGACACCATTTGTTTGGGTCTGAAGTAAGACAGAACATTATGGCAGCGCGACAGTGGTGGAAGAGGCTACTCTTCTCATGAGCAAAGAGAGAGAATGAGGAAGGGATGGGGAACATGATATACCTTTCAAGGACATGCACCCAGTGATTACTTCCTCCAGCTAGGCCCCACCTCCTGAAGTTTCCACTATCTCCCAATAATGCCATTGAATTATGAACCCATTATTGTATTAATCCACTGATGAGATCAGAGCCCCCTCATGTTCCAGTCACTTCCTGAAAGCCTTATCTCTGAACATTGCTACATTGGGGACCAATTTTTCAATGCATGAGTCTTTAGAGGACAATTTCAGATTCAAACCATAACAACAGCCCTATGACCTATCTATTATTACTATTCCTATATAGATGGGGAGACTGAAGCATAGATTATGCAACTATCTCAAGTTTATGTACAAAATGGCAAAAGCAGGGTTGGAAATCAACCCACCTGTCTCCAGAGGCTATGCTTCAACCATGACTGTTTTAAATGAGTTCTAAAGGGAGTGGAAATCCCACTTGATGACCCTCCAAATATAGTCTCTTCCAATCATGTTATTTTATGCATTTATATACATACATGTTTGTATAAATACTTGGATTTTGTTTTGCTGCTGCTTTGTTTTTGTTGATTTCTTGCATGTAAATATTAACATGCTATGCATGCTTTATTTTTGAGTAAAAGTGCCTTGAATTGCATGTTTTATCTAGGGCCTTTTTGATCATGTTTCAATTTGTTCTCCTTTTTGTCATATGTAGAAGGGAGCTTTTGCTATCTGCTTATATGAAATAGTGGGCCCCTGAACCCTTCTCTAAATGTTAGGGTGAGTGCACATAATGGCTATCATACACTTAAAGAAAGGCATTCAATCATGCATTTTGCCCCAATTTTTCCAGTGTCATGGTAACCTATTTGATCCTTGATATGTCAGTGCATTTAAGATGTAAGATCAATAGCTGGTCAACATAGACGTTTATAAACTCAAGAACATGATTTAGATATGTCTGAGCCCAGGCAGCCTTTCAAGCTCAATTGTTCAGAAGGATTTTCCATACTGTATCTGAAAGATGGTGCCTTCTCAGCTGTATGCATCACTCATCTCAGTCACACCTCCTCTGAGGTGAAAGGGCTTGTGGACTGGTTGACAGCAGTGCAGATAATAAAGAAGTCCTTCAGTGGAAATGCCAGGTGCACTATACACTGCGTCTAACAAATTCTGTCAGTTTTTGGATTGAGTAAAGTTCTATGCTTATTCTAATCAGAATAATAACAACGAATAATCCTCATTCATTCAGTCCACCCTACATTGTAAGTCATGTTTTACCATCAGGATTACTTGGTGGTTGTTGCAATTCAAGTCAGAGCACTTATAACCCTCATAGTGGTCCTTTGATGTTCCTCAGCCCCTTTTGTGGTTAGCAAAAAACAGCAAGAGAGGCTGAAAGTTTCCTATTCTACTGATTATAGGCTTCTCTCTCATCAAATGGATGTCCTCCCACTGTATCCTTTAAAGACAAACTGATGAGATTTCAAATGATCCCATTCTCTCAACATGAAGAACAAGCCCACTTTCTTGAGGTTAGAGCACGGGAGGGCTATAAAATGGCCAAGCAGTTAATGAGCACAGATCCTGTAAAACAATACCTTCCTACCTCAGATGTGATCTAATGCCTCTGGTGTTTTGGGTTACAAAAAGAGAAAGGTTATTTTTTTCAGATTCTACCCCCCCCCCGCCTCAAATTAGCTAACTCACAGGTGAAAAGCTGTATTATTCTACAGCTAGATTCCATGAATTTCATATTTTATTCATCTTTTAAGATATGATGTATTCCCTCCTCCATCCTGCGAGTTCATATGAATATTCAGTGTCTTTACTACTAGTCAGACCCCAACCTTTTGGAACCCTTGATTAGGAACAGCTCTACAGGAGCTACATGTCAGAGATATTTTAGTCATGGCCAGAATCAGTTACTTGCATCATTCATGATAATAAAGAAAGCTAAGTCCTATCTAGGAAATATAATTCCCATGCAGTTTTTCTGTATCTTTCTTTATGTGACATTAAGTAAGGGAGGAAGAGACAGGAAGAGAGTTGGAGGTTACTGGTAGATGATAGGTAGAGGTTTTTGTTTGCTTGTAAGTGAATATAAAGCCAAGACTATTCCCCTGGGGTAGCACTTTCACAGGTCATACTTTTGGTCCATGGAAAGTCCATAAGAAGTACCAATATATTTGCCATTCTCAAAGTGCTATAAACATATATTGGAGGAAAGATAGCCTCTTAAACAAATGGTGCTGGGAAAACTGGAAATCCACATGTAACAACATGAAATTAGACCCCTATCTCTCATTCTGCACAAAACTCAGCTCAAAGTGGATCAAGGAACTAAGCATTAGACCAGAGACCCTGTGCCTACTAGAAGAAAAAGTAGGCCCAAATCTCCATTGTGTTGACTTAGGAACCAAATTCCTCAACAAGACTCCTAAAGTGTAAGAAGCAAAATCAAGAATCAATAAATGGGATAGTATCAAACTAAAAAGCTTCTTCACAGCAAAGGAAACAATCAACATGAAGAGGAAGCCTACAGAATGGGAGAAAAATCTTTGCCACCTGCACCTCAAATGGAGCATTAATCTCCAGGATACATAAAGAACTCAAAAAACTTTTTTTTTTTTTTGGTACTGGAGATTGAACTCAGGGGCACTTGACCACTGAGCCACATCCCCAGCCCTATTGTGTTTTATGTAGAGACAGGGTCTCACTGAGTTGCTTAGCACCTCGCCATTGCTGAGGCTGGCTTTGAACTCTCAATTCTCCTGTCTCAGCCTCCCTAAGTGCTGAGATTACAGGCTTGTGCCACCGCGCCCGACTTAAAAAACTTAATACCAAAAACACAACCCAATCTTATAAATGGGTTAAGGAACTGAACAGACATTTTACAGAAGAAGAAATATAATCCGTCAACAAATATATGAAAAAAATGTTCAACATCACTAGCATTCAGAGAAATGAAAATTAAAACTACACTGAAATTTCCTCTCACTTCAGTTAGAATGGCATTATCAAGAATACAAGTAACAATAAATGTTGGCAAGAATGTGGGAAGAAATGTACTCCTATATATTGTTGGTGGGACTGCAAAGTGATGCAATCACTCTAGAAAGCAGTGTGGAGATTCCTTAGAAAACTTGGAATGGAACCACCATAAGTCCCAAAGGACTTAAAATCAGCATACCACAGTGACATGGCCACATCAGTGTTCATAGCAGCTCAATTTACAATTGCTAGTCGCCCTTCAACAGATGAATGGACAAAGAAATTGTGTTATATGTATACAATGGAATATTATTCAGCCATAAAGAAGAATGATGTTATGGCATTTGCGAAATAAGCCAATTCCAAAAAACCAAAGGCCGAATGTTCTCTCTGTTATACAAATGCTGATTCAAAATAAGCTGGGAGTGGGGAGGTTCACAGGGTGGGGGGAGTGGACAGGGAGTAGTAGGGGGAAGAGATGGGGGATGGAAATGGAAAAGACAATAGAATGAATCAACATAACTGTCTTATGTTTATATATGAATACACAACCAATGCAACCGTACATCATGAACAACCACAAAAATGGGAAGTTATACTCCATGTTCAAATGATTTGTCAAAATGTATTCTGTCATGTATAAAAAGAATAAAAAATTTTTAAGAATTATTTACATAAAGATATATAACAAAAAGCATATTTGCCATTCTCAAGCTTGCTCTTCTGTCATTCTGATGATAAGTGTGCAAATCATTTTTACTAGCAGTGTCCATATGTTGCCTAATGTTCCCACTAGGAAGTTGCCTTCCTATAAACATAGCCTGTGGCCAGATAATCATAAGTATCCAAGATCTGAATAATAAGATATAATTTCACACAAAAGGAAATAACCAATGATACAAGAAGCAACCTGAAATTACAATAGACAGATATTGGAGTCAAGAGAAAATCATAGGCATTGCAGACTAAGGTTGTTCAGAGAGAGCTTCAATGGAAGATGAAGTATCCACTCATGGCCTTTGAGTACTGATAGCTTTCCATGGGCCAGAGTCAGGTCTGAGACATGGGAAGCATTACCAGGATGGCATTTGGGATGAGGAAATGACTTGAACAAATACATGGAGAAAAGAAATGCAAGGTGGATTAGACTATAGGGATTAGGAACACTCGAATGGAGTAAAGCTCCTTTATAGAAAGATTAGAAGATGAGTTTGGAAAGGTGGGTTGGAATTGGTTGTGGAACACGTCATTGCAAAGCTAAGGATGGTGATATTGGTTCAGTAAGTACTAGGGGACCGGTGAAAGTTCTTGAGATGAGTATTTGATAAAATAAGATTTCAGGGCTGAGAACTTCAACATTAGCAGAGTGGTTTGCAATGGGCAAAGAAGGGTCAAAAAGAGCACTCAGCAAGCCAAAGTGGAGGGCCGGCCACACTGGAGGGCAACCTGGTCAGGGAAAAGGTGACTCTAGAATCAGACCAGTCTCCCCACTATGACTTCCAGCTGTGTCGCCTCAGGCAAGTTCCTCAATTCCCAAGCAATTTTGGGAGTGGAGCTCCAGTCCAAACATGATTTACTCTCAACTGATTTAGGATTTCTACTAGCATTGTTAATCACCTTTCTCCTCTGGCTCTGAAAAGTGAGGGCTCAGACTGGGGGAGGAGAGTTGGTGTATGTCTGAGTCCCTTCATGTGTATGCAGGTAGTCTCAAAAGTAGTTATATGCCTTCTGAGTCTCAGTCAGCTGCTTCTAGAACAAAAGGGCTTTTCCTTGCTGATGGTAAGGGCTTCCTGGATATTTTATCTGCCTGATGATTTAAAGGAAATATCTATGCTCTTTGCCTTTAATTTGTAAAGCCAATTGTTTAGATTATAGAAAATCTCTTATCTTTTTCAATAAATCCTTACCCTCAAAAATTTGGCCTCACTGTGGATTTAAAGATACCAGTTGGAAACCCAAACTTTTTCCCTAGGCTTTATGTTCTGTACACTTCGATTCAAAGATTATCAGGCACAAACTGATTAGTTTAAATACATATTTTCTCATTTTCTGCTACTATGCTGCAGGTTTTCTTGTGTCTTGATTTATATTACTTATTCTAAACCTTTGTACTGTCTTTCTTAGCTTTCATGAATCTCTCCCCTGTGACCTTATTTTTAATCTGTTCCAGTACTGTGTAGAGGCATCATAGACGTCTTTAAACATTTTCTATGCTTTATGTATACTCACTTAGGCTTCACCTAGAGCATTCACAGATGATTCCCTGCAGCTTGCATGTGGAAGACTCTAAGCACTTATATTAAAGCACAAGTGTCAAACAGCTGTCAGAGTCCGGAATGACCCCCGCCACACTCCAACCCTTTTTCCCCAGAGACATCCTCACTTTCTCCCACTTCATCATCTGCTCCTCAGTTAGGGTACCCTCTCTCGGGAAGCTCTTGGTAGTCAACATATTCTTACTGCCTTTTCCCTTTTCCCCTACAGGGCTTGATTGAATGACTGACCACAGAGTAAATACTGAAATAAATAAAATTTGCCTTTGTGGACTTTAGTTTGCACTGCCCTTACTATTATGCATATAATATTGTTAGATAAAGCTTGAAGTAGAAGCTTCTAGAAGTTTTTTTACTAGAGAACCCCAGAATTTTATAAACCTACCCAAATTAAACTAATTATAGGATTCGAGCCATGGTATAGAACAACATTTGATGAAAGAATTTTCTCAGAATCCCTCAAATATTACCACTGGTCTTCCAAGTAAAATCTTCATTGTTCAGAGAAAGGTTGTTACTGTGGAGGTACAGGATTGTTTTCCTATGGCTTCTTTTTTGTGAGGGGGGCGGTACTGTGGTTTGAACTTAGGGGCACTCAACCACTGAGCCACATCTTCAGCCTTATTTTGTACTTTATTTAGACAAGGTCTAAATGAGTTGCTTAGCACCTTGCTTTTGCTAAGGCTGGCTTTGAAGTTAGGATCCTCCTGCCTCAAGCCTCCTGAGCTGCTGAGATTACAGGAATACACCACCGTGCCTGGCCTTCCTATGGCTTCTTTAACCGATGAACTTAGAGAAGAACTGAGTCATAAACAAAGATTCCTCCTCAATTTCTTTTTACCACCTAAGGGATTGTGTCCTGGTCTTCTTGCCCTTACAGTCCATGAGGGTTGATTTTTCAAGGGTTTGTCAAAAGGAAAAAGAATAGCCACCACCTATTATTTCAAAAAGAGATTTATTTAACCAAAAAGATATTTACTATGCATAAATAATGTGTCAACTGGAGATAGGGCCTGGCAATAGCTATTAGAAAATTGTAGCCTTCACAATACCCTCCTTGTGTTGATGCTGCACAATTGTCATTCTTGTGTAAAAACAAGGTTAAAGTCAGAGGCTAGAGTGAACATATAATTCTTTAATTTATGAAATTCTTGAAATGCCAAGTAAAGAGATGTTTATCCTAACTTCATTGTTGGTAATTCTTGCAGAACTATATATCTGTTGCTCAACATGGCTTCCAGACACTTCCATGTTTCTCAGTTTGAACTCTTGAAGAATTTCCCCTTTAATTGCTGAAATGTTAGGAACCGATGCTCAAAGAAACTGATTATTGGATGAATTTCAAAAATAGAATGAGCATGGGATTGGTTATTACTCAGGCAAATTTACAGCTAACACAAGCAGCCTGGGGGTAATTGGAGTTGAAGTCATGTATATAAGTTAAAAAAGCAAGTCCAAGGAGTGCAGTCATTCTTTTTTACTTCTGTTGATACTTTTTCAGTATGTCTTTATTCTGAGAAATATGCCTTGTGAAAGAAGGCCACATGATAATGCAAAAGGCAAGGCAAATATGCTTTTCTAGACATTCAGAAAGGCCAATTTCATGCCTAGAATAGGCATTTTAGGTTTTGAAAATTTCCTTTACAGATGTATTCTCTTATTATCCCTGTATTCTTTGCTTCAGATTTTGAAGTTCTATTGTATACATATTTAGTATCTTCCTGGGAGATTAATCTTTTGCAAGTGTTATGTAATACTCTTTTTGTCTCTAGTAATTTTCTTTGTTCTGAAGTCTATTTTATCTGAAATGCCATGTGATTAAGTATTATCCAATCTCAATATTTGCTCTCCATTTTTCCCTATTTTTAATCCCTTGGTTTTTCTTTTATTGCTAGTTACTTAAACAAAATTTTTCAGTATTCTACCTGATTTATCTATTGTGTTTTTGAGTATATTACTTTCCATAGTTTCTTATTGGTTGCTTGGTGTGTGCATGTGTCTATGTGTGTGTGTATGCTTTATCACCATTCTCTAATATCATTTTACCACTTTAAGTGTGGAAATCTTACCTCTGTTTATATGACGTCATCTTTTCTGCTTTTAAATATGATTGTCTTAAGTATCAGATGGTGTTATAATTTTTGCTCGGTCATCAAATATGATTTATTAAGTTCATGAGGCGGTTAGTCTACTGTATTTACCAATAATTTTTGCTTTTTCCATTTTTTCCCTTTTTCCTGATACTTTAAGATTCCTTCATATTTTTGTTCCCTTTATGTTTGAAGAACTCCCTTTAGGGTACATCTGCTTGTGACTCATTATTTGTGTCTTTCATCTGAAAATGTCTTTATTTCTTCCTCATTCCAGAAGGATAGTTTCTCTAGATATAGAAATTTCAGTTGACAGTTCTCTTCTTTCAGCACTTAAAAAATGTATCACTTCCTATGACCTTTGTGGTTTGAGATGAAAAATCCATTGTCATTCAAAATGATGTTCCTTATCTGTAATATATCATTTCTCCTTGCCTGCTTTCAGGAATTTGTTCTCTGACTTTAGTTTTCAGTAGTTATGATGTATCTTGTCATTTATTTTTTTGGTTTTTCCCACTTGAGATGCACTCAACACAACAGACTAAATGCTCATGCCTCCCCCTAACCAGTCCATATATGGAAATCATAACCCTGAAAATTATAGTGTTGATCAACTTAGAAACTACATTAGAAACTACCATTTTATAAACTAAGTAATTTTATAAACTAAGTAATTCTGAACAGAATATTAATAGAAATATAGATGGAAAGGCCATTCTGATAAAGAATATGTTATTGGAAAATAAAAGAAAGACCATTATTTTTATAAAGTGGCAAAGAATTTGATTGAATTGTGTTTGTGCTCTTGTGTTTTGTGTAAGGTAGAACTTTCCAGTGATGAAATTAGATATTTAGCTAAGGCAATATCTAACCAAAAATTATTCTCCAGCCTTAAGGTTTGGGCTTATTTGGAACCTATCATTGTTTTCTTATTTCCTATTTCTCCTTTTTGGAATGAGAAAGTGTATTCTATGCATGTCCCATTATTGTATTTTGGAAGGTTGGAGAGGAGAGAAAGTTGCAAACTCTATAGAATATCTAAGAACAAATCAAAGGCCAGAATTGCCATGCAAATCCTCTCCCCCAGTGCCAACCTCCACAGAGCCTAACCTATTCTCCAGTTCTCCCCAGTATAAGTAAGATGGGTAGTTAAACAGTGGAAACATTGTCTAGGAGGTGACAACTCTGATGCCTAAATCACACCATTGGAAGAAGAATGTCTCAAACAATGTGAATAATGTCTGTTTGGTTTTTCTGTGGCAGAGTGTAGACATGGGACATTAACTTTTGATAAACTCTAAATCAGACCATGAATTTCTTTGTGGAGGAAATATTTTTGAATTCAGTTCAAATTTTCTCTTTTGGAAAAATCCCAATTTTTAAACTCAGTTTTCTTTTTGGACATTAAAAGAAGTCCTTCAATTCAAAAATGTTGGGCAAAACAGGAACTAGTTATTACTGGGAACAAAAATGTATTAATTAAATATTTTATTAAATTACATCAGTAAATATTTTAATGTCTTCCTAAATTATGTGTGTTGTATACAATGTACACAGCTATTATTGCGATTATTAAGACTGATAAGTTTTTATTATTTTTCTTAAAGTTTTATTCTTAAGGGTAATAATTCCAGTTAGAGGAAACCACACCCAATGTAGTTTAACTCATGTGCATATTTCTACGTAAGTGTGAAAGTTTACAAAATCAATAACAGACAATGCATTATTCACTGTTGAATTGTCAAGCCTACTGTACTTTTCCTTATTTACCTTAAACTTCTGGGCTTTATTGCCTAGATAAGTGAAGACTGAGATTAAGATTAAGTGTTGCACCAAGTTCCTCCCTTGTGAAGCCTGTTGTTGGCTGTAATAATTCTACCAATGATATGCCAATGAGAGCCCATAAATTTCTTCTTAGGATTAGTGAAGCCCCTAAACGTCACATAATAAATTTTCTTGAGAATCAACTGAGTATGAGTGGAAGGAAACCCACCTTTTTTATCTAAGCACACTCAGTCTCAAGTCCTCTTCAATCTCCTTATCTATTGGGTAAACACTAGTTAGTGCCTAGGAATACTTGTTCCGGGCAGAGAAATGAAAAGGATTATAAAGAACATGATAACAAAGGAAATAAAGAAATGAAATGGGCCACTTCCCTTGTTTTCAATCTTCAGGTGAGGATCAAAGCACAGTGATCTAAGCACAATGTACTCACAAAACATCTGAAGAAATCCATCTGCCCAGTGGGCATGCAACCTATCCCGCAGATTCCCCCTGCTTGTTGATAAAATGTGACCTTCTATTTTACACTAGATTGTCACTGCTGAAGAGTACATGAGTAATAAGATGTGTAAACCCTCTCCATTGAGTCCTCCAAGTTCTTTCTTTGGGATTGGAAAACAGTATGCTGGGGTCTTTGCAGTCCTGGGGTTGAACACCATCCCTGTCTTGTCCACCCTTCCCTCCTGACCCTTTATGAACATATCCTCATATCCCTACTTTTTCTAGCATGTTCTCCTCAGCTATGATGCCTTTCCAAGAAGGGAACAACTTTTCCTCCACTTCATTTTTATTTCCCCCTGAGATAGAGCTTCAAAAGTGACAAGAGTGAACAGTGTAAACTTTGCCTTGGTAATTTTTAAAATTTAGCTTCTATTATTCCTCCCATTATACAAACCACACTATCCATAAAAGTTCAGAGAGGGACCCTTTCATATTTAATTAGAAGGCTCAGAAATTTCTAGTCACTTTTGCTTTTCAAATTAATGTAGTGTTAGTATTTAAGGTAAAAAAAAGACAAGAATATTTTTAAAAGGGGGAGTTTTCTTAGGTTCCCTCACATTATACCACTGCTCATGGAAATAATCCTCATTGCATACTGTGAATAGTCCCTCTGTGGAATTGTAGAATTGTCTTCCTGTTATCTTTTCAGATTACTTAGAGCCCTATTAGAGTTTCTGTTCGTCATCCAGAATCTTCTCTTCTAACTCCAGTCCACACTCTAAGAGATTATGTCCAAATCTTAGTACTAACATTTCCTTCTCATGTACATTATGTGCTTTGACATTTCCTGTTTTGTTTTCCAGGGGAAAAATAAAAATCCCTCTCACCCAAGTAAAAGGAGATTTATTTAGCTAAAACAACCCAATATCTCAGAAATAGCATATGACGCAACTAAAAACAAGAGCCTGAAGGTGGCTTATTAGATTATCAGTGTTTCCCACTATGGTCCCATTATGTGTCTACTGCACAAATGTACAGAAGCTCTACCTTCTGACACCCAGAGAGCACACAAGGAAGTAAACACCGTTGTCACATAGTCAAATAAAACATGAGGCCCTGATAGCATAAATCCCTTTCTTACAGTTTTTTGACTTCTGTAGAATTGGAAATCTGCCACTCAAAATATTTCCAGGTACTTATGCATTTCAGCTTAAGCCTGTGTAAGGAATATACTTATAATTGCTCGCACATGAGGGAGAAGTATTAACATCATTTATTAGTAAAGTTTGGGGTTCAGGTTATAAGCTGCCCTTATAAGAATTAGGGAGCAGAGTATTTATGTATTATTAGCCTATCAATAGAAATCTTTAGAAAGATAGTATTTTTCACTTTGTTAATACCTGTTCCAAGTGTTCTGAGTGAGAAATAGAGTCATCTCTCTCATGACAGAAGCATATATTCTAGCACTGAGTTTCTTAATGTATTGTGCTACCAACATTTCATATAAGATGATTCCTTGTAAGCCCTCTCTTGTGCATTGCAGGGTATTTCCCAGCATCTGTGATTACTACTCACTAGATGGCAATATATTTCCCCTGCCATGCATGATGACCATAAATGTATCTGGATATTTGTAAATTCTCTGCTTGAAAATTACTTTTGCAATGTAAAAGCAGAGTAGGCCTGCTGTTCAAGATATCCAAAGGGCAACATGTGGAGCTCATGTAGATTGTATTAAGCATTTAAATAAAGAAGAAATAAATATACACAAATCATTTTTGCTTTATTTTTCTTCCTCTTTCCTTTATGAATGCTCCATCTCTCTAACCTCATTCTGAAAATAATAAATTAACAGAAATCACTGAGTAATGTATAGGTTTCTGAAATTTTTCCTTTGTTGTCTTATGGTCATGGTATTTTAAGGTTGTGTGTTGTAAAGATTAGACATTATCGGCCTGTGTTTGGGTGATTTCTTTTTTCTCAGTAGAATATCGGGCTATCTGAGCAGACCAGTAATAAAGAAAATTTAAGATATTTGTCACATCTATTTTTCACTTGAACCTACAAAATAAGTAAGTTAATCTCCATCTAAAGGTATAATGCCCTTTAGAGATAAGAGTTGTGAGAAGAAGAACTTTGCTGTAATGATCATAGCGTGGAAAGGAGAGGTTAGGTAGAAAGGAGAAAGGGGTAGAAAGGAGAGTGGGGTAGAAAGGAAAGGGGAGAGGAGATGAGGGAACAACACTATAAAATCTGACTTCTGATCCTACCGGGTTTGTTGCATTGGTGTTACCATCTGTGTTAGTCAGCTTTTCATTGTAGTAACCAAAATACTTGCCAAAAATAAGTTAAAGGAGGAAGAATTGGGGGGGCTTATGGTTTCAGTCCACAGTCAGCCAACTTCATTGCTCTAGGCCCAAGATGAAGCAAAATATTATGACTGAAGGGCACGTTAGAGGAAAACTCTTCAGCACATCGTGGCCAGGAAGCAAAGAGAACAAGGAGAAGGGGTTGCAGGGAAGATGAAGCCTTCCAGGGCCCCCAGTGACCCATCTCTGTCCTTGCCCCACCTGCCTCTAACACCCATTTGTCTACTCAAATTAGAATGGACTGATTTGGTTACAGCTCTCATAATCTAAACATTTTACCTCTGAATGAGCTTTTGGGGGACACCTCATTGCCAAATCATATAACCACCCTCCTATGAGAATAAGAATTGGAAAGAAAATCATATTTTTCTAGTTCTTCCAATCATATTTCTACGATGGGAGCCTCGTCATGGAACTATATTCTGAACCACTATGTTTTCATTTGTAGGGAAGGTATACCTAGATTTATGAATATTTATACTGGACCTACAGGAAGGAGAAAGACAGCACTGGGTAGTGGTCCCATTCTTTTAATTTCTCCCCCCCCCCCCACGTGTCCAATAACAAGGCATATTATCTTTTATTGTTAATTTAATATTCTAGAATTGAAGTAGACTGTCTACAAATCGTGGATGGTAGGCTATCAGATTCTATATCAGTGATGATTTATGCTTTTCCTTTAGAACCAGTCAAAGACAAATGAGTGTAGATTGCAAAGGTTGGGAGCTAAGTGGTCATTGCATGCTCAGCGTTTGAAGCAGGTGGTAGTTCACTTCCACCAACACACACTCTGGCAGTATCTGGGATCTGAGAAGGCAGGAAGCTCAGGCCTTCAGGAAGAGCATAGGGCAATCTTTAGTTCATCCTAAGAGGTTCTAGCTGCCTTTGCTCTGCTTCTCTACATAGGGAAGTCTTCCTGACTTTTTCTCTCTCCACTCTTCTTTTTAGTCAGCAGCCCCACTAACCTGGCAGGTACCCTGCAAGGAATCACCAAGCTTGATGACATCTCTCAGTATAAGCTTTTCATTCATTGCTTCAACAGGAAAAAGTATAAAATGTGTGCACCAAGTGCTCTGGTTGTCATCCACTCAGATAACATGACATTGCCCTAGATTAATCCTATCCATAGGAAAGCAACAAAATTCCTAGCCAGAAGACTTAGAAATAGAATGGAGACTTTATGAAGGCGTAATCATTGCCTATTTTGGCCCCAATAAATCCCAATGCCTGATGTATATAGGATTTAATAAATATTTGTTAAATGAATAAATAAGGATGTTTATAATTTCATTATTATGAAACATGGTTTAGACGATTCCAGAGATTGTTCAGTGGTGGAATAATATGATTGCAGCCTTAGTTTCCTTTCTTCTTTTCTGTTTCACCATTCTAACAGTTTTTCCTAAAAGATCACAAGATGGTTGAACTAACTTCACAGATACAAGATGGCTGACACAGATCTAGACATCATGTCCTCACACAAATAACCCAAGAAACAAGAATCATGGACAGTTTTGAGTCTATTTTTATTTAGGCAGTAAACTCTTTTTCAGAAAGCCCAAGACAAATTCTCCTATGGCCTGATTTTGGTGGCCTGTCACTCCACACAATTCTACCTCATGCAAGATTCGGTGACAGTGAGGGCTGTAGTCTTCTATTGTTATCTGGGAGAAGGGCAATGGTGAAAGAAATCACTTTGAACAAAGCACATCTCAGGTACTTGAGTTTAAGAAAGAATACAGACACATGCTGAAAATCTAGAAACTATTTCTTTAAAGCTACCCTTGCCTGCCTATACTTGGGAAATTCTTCCTGCACACAGCTTATCGCCCACTGTTGGTCTTGGTGAGCTCCATAAGAGCATGTTATTTCATTTCACTGTGTCTTCTTATGCCAAGCAATATGCCTGGCACTTTTTATTAAATAATGAGGAAGGGGGACGGGGTGTCAGTCTAATTTCCCCATTCTTCCCATAGTTTTCCTAACCACCAATCCTACATGCCATACTGAGATGTAATTCCTGAGATACTGAAAGTATTTTCTGGCTAGAAAAGTCCCAAGCTAAGGTCAATAACATCAAAGACATGAGTGCAGGGAAGTGTAAAGATTGTCTTTATTGCCCAAGAAACAGTATGGTAATAAATGAGGTGATGTTTCCTGATTGGGATCACAGTTTTATTACAGGCATCATCACAAAATTGGGTTCTCAGCTTCCTTCTTCTCAGGCCAGATGGCAGCAACGGGCAGTCGTCCAGTCCATCACAGCACACTGGCAGTGGCATGTGGTGGTCCCCTGGACATCCCATGAACCACAGGCATAACCACAAGCACAACCAGTAACGATCATCCCTGCATGGGCATGTAAGAAGACACTGAACATCAGAGCCCTTGGATCTTGAGAACTGGAAGGTCCATCTGGAAGCATTTTTTATCCCCAGGGATAAAACTAGGTTTTGTGGGAGCTAAAGTTCAGTCAATGTTGACAGTCTGTTTTAAGAATAAAAAAATCCCCAAATTATAGCAACAACAACAAAATTACAGAGCTGTGGAAGAGGCCCACGTAAGCAAGGGACTTGGAAGTTGGAAATTTCAGTTTCTTTTTTTCTTTCCTTCTTTCTTTTTTTTTTTTTTTGCAGGGGGTGGTGCAGGTACCAGGTAATATAAATAGCCCTATTTTATATTTTATTTAGAGACAGGGTCTCACTGAGTTGCTTAGCACTTCACTTTTGCTGAGACTGGCTTTGAACTCACTGTCCTCCTGCCTCAGCCTCCCAAGCTGCTGGGATTATAGACGTGTACCACCGCACCCAGCTCAGTTTCTTTAAATTGATGACAAATTCACCCCTGTGAATGCCCCATCACCACCACAAGCACAGAGGCATAGAACTAGAGAGAGAGTAAAGCCATCACCATGACAAGGCAGCTGAGAATGGGCTGGTGTGTGGGGGCATAAAAGGGAGGAAGAAAAGAACAGAAACTCAAGACCTTTAGTAGTATCCTAAGGAAAACAGGGATGGGAAGTTATCTCTGAAAAGCAGAAATAATGTCTCAGCCTCGAGGTACCACAAACCTGAACTTGGGGAAGGTATATGTACTAGGGGTAGGCAGGAAGAACAAGGACCTCTTGCCCACAAGTCTTCCTCTTAGTGTTACTCACCAGCAGGACAGGAGGACAGTCTGCCTGAGCTTTTGATGCTGACACACGAGAGCGTCTTGGTTGGGATGGAGGGTTTATACCCTAAGTAGGAGAGAGAGGTATTGCCCATGATCATGCTTTCTCATAATCCCCTTCCAAATCTTCTACCTTGGAGGTGTCACTGTGTCCGCAATCATAGCTTCTAAGGTTTAGCTTCCTCATTGGTAAAGTGGAAGTTACAGCTGTACTTACCTCATAAAGTGGCTGAGGAAATTAATCAGTATAGAGCTAGGTATTATACCTGATTCATAATGAATGTTCATAACCACTCTCCTCCTCTTCCTCACCATCATCAAGAGTCTCAAGGGTAGAATAGTTAAGGAAGCCCTGGGCAGGAAGATTAGGCTTGGGTGGGCTGACTAGGACTGACTTAGGTTGTGCTAGGGGTGAGATTAGGGTTTAGGAACAGGAAGCATGAGCAAGGGTGAACCTTCCGTTTCCCCCAACCCCTGGCAGTTCCCTATACCTTTGAGAGCTTCCTGGATCCTTTTATCCACTACAGAGTCTAAGGAATACTCAGCATTCCCTGGAGCCATCAGCTGCAGAAGGGAGATGAAGATGAGGAGGCAGGAAGTAAGCTTCATCTTGTAGGAAGTCAGTGTTCTGGAGCTGGGAGGAAAAATGGAAAGAAGCTGAGATCTCTGAGCTGCATTATGGGTGTGAGGAATAGTCTCAAGGGAGCAAAGATGGAAGAAGAGCATCATCAGTACTGGATCCTTTAAGCTCTTTGGAGCAGCAGAGAGGGTTTTGGCAGTGCAGACTCACTCACCGAAAAGTCAAAAAAGGTTTGAAAGGATTAGGCAAGCAACAATGTTTTAATACCTTGTGTTATTGACTTAGGCACCATTACCATATAAGCATACACATAAAAACACTCTCAGCATGTTTCCAAGGAACTGTGTCAGCTGTGGCATGACACACAATTGTGTGTTCATGATAAGCAACTGCTACCTTAGTGCTGGCTCTCTGCCAATGAGAGTGCTCCTGCCCTATTGTTATTCTCTCCTCACTTCTTGGCAAACTGATAAGGCTAGCACCTGGGCCTTCTGTTGCCTGTCCCATGTTAGAACTCTTGTTTGATCAGGAAGTGGTTACTTTGTGGTCTGCTGAGTGAAGACCCTATTTAAGGATCTGTTCAGACACATTGTTATATTGGCCCTGCCTTCTTCCATCTGGGAAATTAACAGACAGGCTGAGTAATCTTGGCTGAAAAATAAGAGAGTTTTCTGTTTACTTAAGAAGAACATGAGGCATGATTCCAAGCTCCTTTTGGGGGCTCAACAGGGTTATTACTAGTCTGATCTTTCTCTCTTTTTCCACAATATTCAACTTACCTTTTGATCTTGACTCCTCATGGTCACAGGTGGCAAGTACCACATCCTCAGCCCAGGCCCTGAGCAGGAAGGAAGAATTGAGGCAAAACCATTCTGTTTGAGGCTTGGCCTTTTCATTTTGGAAGCAGGATTCTTTTTTTCTAGAAGCTCAAAAGATTTCCTCTTACATTTCATTATTTAATTCTGGGTCATATGGAAATCCCTTTCTTTTTTTTCTTTTTCTTTTTTGGTACTGGGGATTGAACTCAGGGGTCACCGAGCCACACCCCCAGCCCTATTTTGTGTTTTTTATGTAGAGACAGGGTCTCACTGAGTTGCTTAGCGCCTCGCCGTTGGAAATTCCTTTCTACCACATGTGGCTACCACCTCCATCATCCAAGACCTCTGAGCCTGGACATGTTCCAAAACTCAAAAGAATTCAGATTTTGGAAAGCAAGACAGTGCAAATTCTGTATTTTATGTTTTACCAGCAAGGAGGTCTAGGGCAGCACTCTGTAATCAAACGCATTAATATATCTATTACAAAATGTGTGAATATTAATAAGGAATAAATAATGGTCATAAAGAGCTACATAAGTTTTCCTGCCAAATGAGTTAGCATCAAGTTTAGATAAAAACATTCTTGGCTTTCAAAACTTTTTACATTTTAGAATAGTGAACGAGAGCATGAGGAGTCACACATGACCACAAAAAGCAAAAGTGCTCCTATTCATCATCCAGAATGGGGCAGGTGGCCACCATGAATAAATGAGGTTTAAAGAAAAACAAGATGAAGAAGCAGAGAATAGCTATTGGGTGACCATTACTGGAAGGAACCAGAGTTGGAAAAGCCCACTTTACTTCTGTGGCCAGCCTTTCTGCCTCCTTTCCTAGAGATGCTTGCTAATGAACTGCATTTTTTTTTCTGCAAAGTTCTCTCAAGCAAACTTGAGAGTGAGGCCCAAAGATGCCAGCAAAAGAGGCATCCTCAATGACCAAGTAAGAGTGGAGGAAAGAAAGGAGGGATAGAGAACAAGAAAGAGCAGAGACTGGACTTTGATATACAAGTTGAGTAAAAGAATTCATTTGTTAATTTGACGAATATTTGTAGAGCTTCTCTGTACCAATTCTAGCTTTGGTGACTCAGCAGTGGGCAATGTAGAAACGATCCTTGCTCTCTTATGACTACATTCTAATGTGGAAGATAAATATACACAACAAACAAGTAGATGTATAACATGTCAGATACTGAAAAATGCCCTGAGGAAAAATCAGCCAAGGCAAGGCAACAGGGTGTGCTGGTGTGGTGTTCCACATAGCTCAGGCTGTTCAGGGAAGGCATCTCATAAGAGGAACCAATGACCTGGGGGAAAGTCTTGGGGAAATCTGGGACAAGTGTTCCAGGCTGAGGGAAAATCAGACGTGAAGAGCCTAAGACAGGCAACTAACTGTTGGTGTGTTGAAGTAACAGCAACAATGGCAGCACAGCCCACATGGAATGAGGTAAGAGACAGATGAGCCAGAAAGAGGCCAGAGATTCAACCTGTACCTGGTTATAGACAGCTTGCTCATTGGTGTCATGGTTTTGGGTTTTGTGAATTTGACAGAAAATTATTGAAGTGTTTTGTTCGGGGGATTGATGTTCGGTTATTTATATTTTAAAAGCTTACTATGGCCACTGTGGAAGAGTCAGTGGATGAGAAACAGGCAAGCCGGGAAACCAGACAGCAGCAGGATTTTACAGATTTCTAGGTCTCAGGTGGGAGAGGAGGAAGAAGTGAGGACTGGATGGATTTGGATTATGTACATAAGGTTGAGCCTCCATAGGGTTTACTGGATGTGGATATAGGAGGAAGAGAAAAATGAGAGCTCCAGGTGTTTGTTCTGAGCGGCACATTAAAGAGTAATGCTATTTACTGAAATGAAGTTCTCTGGGGGGAGAGTTTATATTGTGGGAAACTTAAATCATACTTGATCATGTCAATTTAATCTGCCTCTTAGACATCCAGGTGCAGTTGTAACATAAAGAATTGGGTACACAAAACTGCTGTTCAGTGAATAGGTGAGAGTCGGTAATATAAATTTAGGAGGTATCAGTACATAGCTGGACCCACTAAAAGATACTCTGACAGGAAAATAGAAACCTCTATTTATTATTTATGAATCAGGTAAAGAAAATGATAGTCTGAAAGTGGATGACTACAAGAACATAGATTTAGATATATGAATTGAATTACATTGACCAGTCAGTTTATTGGGGATGGCAAGGAAAGACAACAGGATTACAGGAGAGTTAAATGAATTAAAACGAGCCTGGATAACAGGGATGGTGACCTTCACCTCTGGGGAACATTTTTAGTCAGTGTCATGTCCAGCATATCTGGCACATAAAGAATCACTTTTTAACACCCTTGTTCTATATGTAATGAAATTATTTTCAGTAGTAATTACATAATGATTAGTTAAGATCACTATTCTTGATTCAATCTATGGTTTTAAAATGAAAAAATACTGTCAAAGAGAAAAAAAATCCATCTTAAAAATATCATCGGAATTCATTACAATATTTTACATGTGAATTGACTGAAGATTGTACTTATCAAACAAAAATATCATACCTCTTGGTTTTCACTCTTTCAATTTTAATTTTAAACACATTGAACTCACATTTTAAACACATGGTCACATGAATGTAATTCAATTTCTGTTAATTTGTCTTTGCAATCACTAGGCTATATTTATTTAGAATCTACTGTTTAAATACATTGTAGTATAGAGATTGGAAACACAAGATGTGAGAAGCAAATATTTTGAGTTGTTACTAACTTCCTTTTGAAATGAAGATGTGTAGCTGAGGCTAAGTATGTAGGGGCACCTGTCTAATCGAAAGTTCTCTGAATTAACTTCCATGTAGAATACAATGTTTATCAAAAGATAAATAATAAAAATATGCTAATTTGAAGCTTTAAACATATATGACTAAAACACAACAGTAATCATGGCATTGTTTAGAACTTAGATTAACAATGTTTGAGGCGAAGAATATTTTACTCTTGATTCTATTTAGAATTACCATGCATGATAATAAAAATTGGATTAAATTTTACTTACTTCTACCCTTAATTGAAAATTCTCTAAAAATGATGTACCCTACATGTTGCCAACATGCTCACTCTTGGTAGTCTCTGCTAATGATATTGCCTTGAGATTGAACATCCTGTTCATAGAACTTCAATTTCAGCAATCCTGGAAAAATGTTCATAAAGTCCTACACAGAAAGAGTAAAAGGAGAGTTTTTGTTCTTTCACAATTTGTAGATAAACTAAGTAGAGTCTTTTTTAACATTCTTCTGTCTCCTTCTTTCTAAAAGTGCACTCTTTTCCCAAACATATAAATGAGCAGTTATTTTTTTAAATCTGTATTTCCTACCCCATCACAGTCTCCACTGATTATTTTGCATTTTATTTTACATATAAACTAAGTTTGAAAAGTTGTTATCATAGGGTTGCAACTGCAAAAAGGGGACCATAAATCTGAACCTGGGCAACTGGAAAGGTAAAGGCAGAGAAGATAGGGATGGAGTTGACAGGGTCTTCCATGTTAGGTTAAGCTGTGACTGCACAGCACTGTTTCCTAATGACTTCCCTTGTATGTGGGAACAAATGTCTTCAGAGTGGAATGTAGAACTTCAAAAGGTGTGTAAGACAATCCCCGGAGTTATAAGAAATAAATACTAGATCTTTCATTTTTATTTATCTTTTCATTATCTAACATTTTCTATTTTTATATTTATTTTATAGTGAACAAAATGTTATCATATGTTTATAAATCACATTTGAAGATAGTTTAATTTTTAAAAACTTGTGGTATATCTAGGAAAAAATAGGAGACCCAGAAACAAACAAGTTTCTAAGCTATGTTTTTGGCTAGAGTTGAAGAGCTCTCTGATGAGACACTGCCATGCTGATCATTTTTGATATTCATCAAAAATGAACCTTGTTGACTCATATATGTTAGATACTTCATGACAAATCAAATGGATGTTAGATATAAATTTGAGAAATCAGATTTGTATTCTCATTCAAATCAGAGATTGATTCATTCCTGAATAGAAATTAGCCATGGGTTCTCTAGGAGCTAGGATAAAATGTCCCTCAGAAATGATGTTGGAGTCTGCTCAAGGGTTGTATAAAACCTGATTAAGACTGTAGAGTTCTACACCATCAAGCAGGAAGAAAGATGGATCTATAAAACTTGATGAGTGGATGCTTTCAATTTGCTGTGAAAGCTTAAAGGATCCTTATTCACCAAGGCTTCAATCAGGTACAAGTCTCTTAAAGAAGACAGCATTCCAGAGTGGCTGAATGACTTGATTTGTCCAACATCGTTTCTTCTTAGAATGTTGGAAAATGTCTCACAAGGACATTTAGTAGAAATATTCTTGACAGTAGTCACAGAAGGTTAATTGTGGTACCACTTGTCTATTAAGTTCAGCTGTTGGATGTGGCTAATTTTAGGTACACTTCACATTTCTGTGGCCTATTGGCCATAAAAGAGTGAAGTCAGATAAATCATGAGCCAAAAATTTTTAGGCAATGCCGTAAAAAATTAAAATAAAATAGCAAAGCGATTCCTTTTTCTGGATACAAGATTGCTGGAAAATGGAAGATGCACAGATTCAGTTTCACAGGCTATATTCTCAGCAAAGCTGTTTTCAAAAACCAGATGTCTGATGATGGATGTAGACTCTCCTCTTTCCTACTGGGTAATTGTTATTTATTATAAAACTAAACAGGAGCATGCCGGGTTTGGGGAAAAGAATTCTGACAACTGCTAGTTTCAATATTCAATTTTTCACAGTTCATCTCCTCCAACCATACTCCTCATGGGTGTTACACTTGTTGACATATTCCTCTGCAATCAGTTTCCATTATTATTATTTTGTCTCTTCCATGCTGAGCTCTGGCCAAAAGCCATGATCTGGGAATGAGACTTCAAAGCTGTGTTATCAAATAGACCATGATCTTTTGCCACATACACAAACCTGGGAATTGTGTCCATATATTAGAATCTAGGATTTAGCTTTGCTTTGAGGGCCTCTTCCCTTCCCTGCTACACTTCCTCTCTGGAGCTAAGAATTTCCAACAGTATTAAGGAACAACTTAAACCATTTGCTCTTACTGAGCTTGACTGAAGCCAACCAAGACATGTGATCTTGGCATTCTCTGTTGGCTTCAAGTTTGGCACAAGGCTCCGTGGTGACTTAGTTTTCCTTAATCCTGACAGCCTCCAATTTTTGTTGGTCTTCTGAGTTCTCATTCATTTCACTCATTTGCCATAAAAATATAGGCTATGCTTACACAAATCTGGCAAGAGCCCAGGATATTTGGGAGGTTGTCACTCTTTGTTGGCAAAGAACCCTGACCACTCGCTCTTTGTGAGGACTGGCCTGAAAGTCTGGTGTTAGGATTAGAGATCTGGGCAATACGTGGTTCAAGAGCTAAGAAGCTGGACGATGGCTATAAGCCCTGCTTTTGGAGAGATATATTTATTAAAGTAAAGTTCCAAGCATGGAAGTTGGACCATAATCAGAATCCAAGCAATCAGGAGTTTAGCAGACCCTGAGACAAGGTGAGTAGAACCAAGCCTGGGAACAAAGGAAGGTCTAGCAGCACAAAAGTTGCAAATTTTGGCTATATTTTGAAACAAGTTAACTTAGTTGTCTACATTTAACCATAGGAAACGTCCCATTTAAAAGCCAGACCTCTATCTCCCCTTGTAATTGCCTAAAGCAGGTAAGGGAAGACTGTATACTATCTGGAGTTTTCTCTTCAATCATTCAGCTTACTCCAGAGGAAAATGATCATTCCAGATTTGTGTTTATTGGTATTTAATTTCCATTTTCCCAGTAAGCACACAAGAGACACATACTATCCTTCCCTCTGTTTTCTTTCTGAGAGATAGTTCTCTATTGAAAGCATGGACAGGTTCCTGAGAAACAGAAATCCATCTGACAATGTTTTTTAATAGTGGTGAAGTTTGAACCCAAGGCCTGGCACATGCTAAACAACCATTCTACTACTGAACTTCGTCCCTAGCCCTCTGTCTGATATTTCTGATATTTCCCCTGTCCCTGTTATCATTATTTTTTCCCAGATTCTTCCTGCAAATCTCTGCCCTTAGAGAAGAAAAACATTTTTAAGCCCATGCTGGCCCATAGTGTCACAATCTGAAGAAACTAAAACAGATATTCTGAATAATATTTTTAAAAAGAATGCCTTTTTAACATCCTTTGCACTTCCATGATAGCTTTCATACTCCTCAGTACTCACTAATTATTTTTCACATTCATTTATCAAAACAAATATTATTGAGTGACTATTAAAGGGTCACATATTGGATCACCAATTAAAAGACATAGTCTCTGCTCTCGTGGAGATTACAATATACTGAGAGAGAAAAACATTAAATATTATACAAATATTCATAGGAATAACTACATATCTACTATTTGTAAGGATTAAGATGAAAGGGCTGGGGACAATCTCTGCTGGGGAAGTGGCATTAGCAAAATGTGAAGATGAGTAGAGCATCCTGGTGGTCTAGTTCTAGCAGGAACAGCTAAGCTGGGGTAGGAGGGATACATCTCTCTTAAATACAACTCTACTGGTTAGGACACTACTAGACAGACCTGGATTTTTCCATGCCAAGTTAATGGGCCTATTAGATTCTTTCTAGAACACTCAAAACACTGTAGGACCTGCCTGAGATTTCATCCAGGAATGGAGAAAGAGTAAGTCCAGAAATGCAGGTTCCAAGGTTGATGGGAGAGGGAATAAAATTTCCTTAGGATTCTACTCTGTCGGATCATACTTATTCACTTAAAGAGTTAGGGAGAATTTTGTGTGTTGAAATTTGCACTTTGAAGGTCTAGCTACATGTGGCGAATGGATTAGAAAGAAGCAAGAACACATTCTGGAAGAGGCTGAGAGTGATCAATAATCCCGGAGCAAGACACTTGTTAAGAAGTGCAGACACTTGAAACATAAACAAATACATAAAAAACTGCTTGTAAATTCAGTGATACTGTTTACATATTTTCATTTATTATACCAGCATATTTATGCATATGAAAAATAGTCAAATATTTTGTGGTAGTTTGGGTCCTCTGAGGTACAACTACCCAGATGGGATTAAAGACACAAGGATCTTTATTATGGGCCACACTTGAGGAAAGGAAATAGGGCCAGGGACAGGGAAGCGTGGGTGAGCTGTGACATTGTGATGCAAGTCTGACCTGCAGTGAAGGAAGACTGAGTGGCAGCATGAGTGTGGGCATCAAGGGGTCTTTGAACCAAAGCTAGTCTACAAATGAGGCCCATCTCCCAGGAGTAGGTCTGCCTTGTTATCCCCTGTGTGCTCAGTCTGGGCAAGTAATAGTTCAAAGACAGTGATAAAAATTGATTTGTGCAAAATTATTATGGTAGCTTATGCATAATGTTTAGTAAATGTTAATTATTATTATATTTATTAATAAATTATATTGTTGCATTATCATCCTCTTTCAAATCAAATTACAGTAAGTCAGCCATTGGTTAGTAGGCTATTGGGGTTGAATCGGCTTATTTGAGGATGAAGAAACAAATTCATTTGCTTTGTCAAGGAGGTTATTTGGTTTGAAAGATGAAGCTTCCAAGTGTTATCTCATGTAGTATGTCTCTAAGGCTGAGACAGTTAATAAATCATACCCAAACTCAGAAACAAGTAATAATCTCATACCCAAACACATTCTTTTTTCCAGAAATTATAGACAAAATGCAATTATTTACATTTATGTAGTATAAACAGCAGAAGAGTCTAGTCACATATTTGACTTCTAGCTCTTTCCTCTATACTTGCATTTTGCTTATATTGGGTTTTTGAAAAGCAATCTTTCTTCTTCAGTGCTGAAAATAACAACCATTAAGCTGATTGCACTTTAGTTTTTCTATTCCTTCTCTTGTGCTACCTTAAAAATTAGCTTTGTGTCTGATGTATCATGACCCCCTCATTTCAACCAGACTTCCCTCATTCACTTGTCTGCTCCTGTACTTCCCTCAGGCAAGTTTTCTTGTGCTTTAAGATTTCTCATTGTATTAGGGAAAGGACAGCACTCACATATAGGAAAAGGTAAAATATTGATGAGGTCATGGACTATCCTACTTAGTCTGCTCCTAGGTTTTGAATTTTTTCTTTGAATTTGGGCTCACCTGTTTAGTTCCATTCTAGGTCTTGGCTTTGGGTCAGAAATGACATCTGTTTCTATTTATTGACAGCTTTGTTCTACACAGTTGTATTAATTTCCTTAGGCTGCCATAGCAAGTTGCCACAGACAGGGCAGCTTAAGCAACAGAAAATTAGAAGACAGAGCAAGATGTGGCAAGGCTGATATTATTTATGATCTTTTGCTTAGGCTTGTTGATGGCTTTCTTCTCCCTCTGTCTTCATTTGGTCTTCTGTCTGTGTCCTAACCTCATCTTCTCATAAGTCACTCATCTTATTGGCTTAAGGTTCACCCTAATGGACCCATTTTACTTTCATCACCTTAATTTTGAAGTCTCTATCTCTACATACTTTTACAATGGGTTCTGGGAGTAAGGGTTAAAACATGTTGATTCTGAGGAGGACACAATTTGGCCTCTAGCACGATTATTGTGGAAAGCTGAAGGAAATCCGCTTCTATTAAAAATTAATGGTTGCCGTCCATCAAATGGGGCACCCAGGCAAGCAACTCAAAGTGCATACTGGAATGAAAAATCTTTTTTCACAATGTATTGTGATAAAAGTTTAATGAGACACTTCAATAAAAATATACAAGGATTTGTTTTGAATACAGCAGGACAGCAAAAATAGCAGATAATTTGGATGTCAAAAGGGGGATAGCACCTCTTGGGATGAGAAAATAAACTAGAAGAATGTTTCATTTGCTGATATAAACATCCTTTTACTGCTATTTCAATTCTTAGAGTATAAAATAATGAACTATTTGTGCTGAATAAGTAGCATACTCTGAATTTCAACCAGAGATACAATTGTGCAGAATTATAGGTACTGACAAAGAGATGGCCGGGGAGGAGCTCTCATCTGTAAACAATGTCCTCAGAAACTGAAGAAGAGCCCAGACTAGTGCCAAATGAGCTCAAATCCTTTCAGCTGTGGGGCAGGTTTTCTCTGATGGCTTAAAATGAATCAATATTAACAAGACATCTGAATATGGAGTTCCGCATGCCTCCTCTCTTAGAAAAATATTTTGTTATCTCTTTCCCTGACAAGATACCACTCTTTGTGTCTCTCACTTAGGCAAATACCTAACAGCGAAAAAAGGAAGCACTTTGAGGCTTTAGTCCAAACTTCTCCTTGATTTAAAACTATATACAAGTAGAGTTTTTAGAGAATTAGCTGGTACGTTCTCAACACGTATCTGCCAGAAGATTTGCACTACAATTTAACTTGTTCCAGAAGATTTTTCGTCGAGTTAGCCTTTTAAACCTAAAAAATCCCTCTACTCTCACTATAAAATAAAATTTTATTGTTTCTTGTGGTAAACAGTATTTGTACATCATACAATTATATTTAAATAAGTCTCATTAACGTGAGTGTACACCTTTCCAGGAAGGTGACTATCACGTAGTTTAAACAAATGGAACGTGTAATTCTTGCATTGGTTCTATAAAAATCCTTTCTTGGTCCCGAACATTTGTTGAAAGCCTAGTTCGGCCCATGTGATATGTCTAGGCACCCACCGAGGATACAATTGCAAACAAGGTACAGTTTCTGTTCTCAAAGAACATAACAGCTGATAGGAACATGTCACCAGACAATTAGAATAACAGACAAGGTGGGACAGGTTATATATAGGGTGCTGAGGAAGGGCACAGAGAGATAACTACACAAACTGGGTGAGAGGAGTCCCAGGTTCAAGGTTTGAAGCATGCTATGTACTTTAGCATGGTTTTACAGAGAGAGAAATAAGAGATTAAATCCATTCATTTTTTCATAGTAAACATGGCCTCATCCTCATTTTTCAAATAAGGAAACTTACTCTCAAAGGATAAATCACAGAGGTGATTTATCCAAACTCACAGCTGTAGAAGTCATGTGCTTTCTACTGCTGTCCCCAAACACCAGTCAATGCATTTCTGCAAGAAGCATTCAAAACTGCCCAACTTCTGCCTGTTGCTATAAAAATAAAATATTTTCAAGTAGATAAAGCCAGTGAGGCAACGACTATAGCACACTTGGTTAAAGTAAGCTTACAAATGCTTTATTAGTTGATGGTATACACATGAAATATATTATTTATACATAATTAAGTTTTATATTTGTTCTTATTCTAGCAAAAATAGCAGACATTGTGGACTTGGGTAGTACTTTGATTTAGATAATTTTTACTCACAGACTTTTTCCTGGATAATTGAGGTTGCCAACTTTTTCCTGCATTTCTTCATGAGAACCCTTATTCTGATCTAGATCAGTTAACTATTTTAATTTTTCCATAGATCAGTTAACTATTTCCATTTTTCCATCTATTGTCTAAACATCCTCTTGGCCCATCATGTAACTCACTAAATGATTCTGAACATTTTGTCAGCATGAGTTTTTAAAGAATGGCAGGAAATTTTAATATATCCATACATCTGCAAGGAAAACATCTTTTCTCATCAATCTGGACATGTGTCCTGTCCATTACAACAGGTTGCCAAAAATTTTATATGAATGAACTGAATCTTTACCAATCCATAATGGATTGTGAGTTGACCAGAAGTCTAATACAAAATGAAAAATAACCTTTATGAATACTTGCTAAATGAAAAATTGGAATCTCTCTTTAAAATTAAAAATTTTAATCTCTTATCTCTCTCTAAAAATCATACTAAAATCCAATACTTGCTTATATGTATAAAATAATTTTTTTCTCTTGCTAATATTTGGGATATAAAACTTAAGAGTATGATCACTTTGTTTTTTTTGTTTTTTTTCAGGAAAGAGTTCTCCCTACAGGAGCTATTATTACTTTAACTCATAATTATGATTACGGGAGTGCTCATTGGGATAATTCTCTAGTACCTTCAAACAGCATTTTTTTTTTTATATCCCACTACCTTTACTGTCCCCATGCCCCCTCTCCCCTTACACCCCTGTGAACAGAGTTCCACCATTGTTCCCATGACCTTCCCCACATTATGGATCAGCATCCACTTATCAGTGAGTACATTTGGCATTTGGTTTTCTGAGATTGGCTTACTTCACTTAGCATGATATTCTCCAACTCCATCCATTTACCTGCAAATGCCATAATTTTATTCTCTCTTATTGCTGAGTAATATTCCATTGTGTATATATACCACAGTTTCTTTATCCAGTCATCTATCGAAGGGTATCTAGGTTGGTTCCACAGTTTAGCTATTGTGAATTGAGCTGCTATAAACATTGAAGTGGCTGCATCACTGTAATACGCTGTTTTTAAGTCTTCTGGGTATAGACCTAGGAGTGGGATAGCAGGCCCAAATGGTGGTTCCATTCCAAGTTTTCTAAAGAATCTCCATACTGCTTTCCAGAGTGGTTGTACCAATTTGCAGTTCCACCAGCAATGTATGAGCGTGCCTTTTCCCCCACAAGTTCGCCAACACTTATTGTTTGTATTCTTGATAATTGCCATTCTGACTGGCGTGAGATGAAATCTTAGGGTAGTTTTGATTTGCATTTCCTTGATTGCTAGAGATGTTGAACATTTTTTCATATATCTGTTGATGGATTGTATATCTTCTTCTGTGAAGTTTGTGTTCAGTTCTTTGGCCCATTTATTGATTGGGTTGTTAGTTTTATTGGTGTTAAGCTTTTTGAGTTCTTTAAATATCCTGGAGATGAGTGCTCTATCGGATGTGTGTGTGGTAGATTTGTTCCCAGAATGTCGGCTCTCTGTTCATTTCATTGATTATTTCTTTTGCTGAGAAGAAGCTTTTTAGTTTGAATCCATCCCATTTGTTGATTCTTCATTTTACTTCTTGTGCTATAGGAGTTCTGTTAAGGAAGTATGGTCCTAATCCGACATGATGAAGATTTGGGCCTATTTTTTCTTCTCTTAGGCATTGGTTCTCTGGTCTGACTCCCAGGTCCTTGATCCACTTTGAGTTGAATTTTGTGCATGGTGACAGATAGGGATTTAGTTTCAATTTGCTGCATATGGATCTCCAGTTTTCCCAGCACCATTTGTTGAACAGGCATTCTTTTCTCCAGTGTACGTGTTTAGCTCCTTTATCTAGTATAAGGTAGCTGTATGTGGGTTCGTTTCTGTGTCTCCTATTCTATACCATTGGTCTACATGTCTATTTTGGTGCCAGTACCATGCCGTTTTTGTTATTATAGCTTTGCAGTATAATCTGAGGTCAGGTATTGTGATGCCTCCTGCTTCACTCTTCTTGCTAAGGATTACTTTGGCTATTCTGGGTCTCTTATTCTTCCAAATGAATTTCATGATTGCCTTTTCTATTTTTATAAGGAATGATGTTGGGATTTTAATTGGGATTGCATTGAATCTATATATTGCTTTGGGAAGTATGGCCATTTTGACAATATTGATTCTGCCTATCCAGGAGCATGGGAGATTATTCCATCTTCTGAGGTCTTCTTCAATTTTTTCTTCAGTGTCTTGTAGTTTGCATTATAGAGGTCTTTTGCC
>CM053409.1:72194711-72246378 GCA_028644305.1 Xerus rutilus | reverse complement strand
GAGAGCTGTGTTAAAGTCTCCAAGTATTATTGTGTTGTGGTCTATCTGATTCTTGTATTTGAGAAGGATTTGTTTGATATACGTAGAAGCCCCATTATTTGGGGCATAGATATTTATGATTGTTATGTCTTGTTGATGTATGATTCCCTTAAGAAGTATGAAATGACCTTCTTTATCTCTTTTCACCATCTTTGGTTTGAAGTCCACTTTATTAGATATGAGGATGGAAACTCTTGCTTGTTTGCGGGGTCCATGTGAGTGATATGTTTTTCCCCACTCTTTCACTTTCAGTCTGTGGATGTCTTTTCCTGGGAGATGAGTCTCTTGAAGACAGCATATTGTCGGGTATTTTTTTAAATCCAGCCTGTCAGTCTATGTCTTTTAATTGGTGCATTTAGGCCATTTACATTCAGGGTTATTATTGAAGTATAATTTGTAATGCCGGTCATTTTGGTTTGTTTTGGTTTTTACCTTGAGTTGTTTTCTCTTTTGAATGGTCTTTTTTCCTTTAGTGTATTTCTTCTCTTTGTAAATTTTCATTGTTGGTTATCATTTTCTCCTTGTGGAATATTTTGCCAAGAATGCTGTTTAGTGCAGGCTTTCTCGCTGTAAATTCTTTTAACTTTTGTTTATCATGTAAGATTTTTATTTCATCATCAAATCTGAAGGTCAGTTTTGGTGGATATAGGCTTCTCAGTTGGCATCCATTGTCTTTCAGGGCTTGGAATATGCTATTCCATGATCTCCTGGCTTTTAGGGTCTGGGTTGAAAAATCTGCTGAGATACGAATTGGTTTATATTGTGCCTTGGGGTAGTACGGTTGAAATTTTGTACATTTGGTGTCCTTTAAGTCTCTTGTATTTGATTTTCTATTTCATTTTTCATATTTGGGAAATTTTCTGATATTATTTCTTTGAAGAGATTGTGCATTCCTTTGGTTTGAAATTCTGCACCTTCTTCTCTCCCAATAAATCTTAGATTTGGTCTTTGATGCTGTCCCACTATTCTTGTATGTTCTGTTCATTATTTTTTACCATCTTCACTGTATGGTCAAGTTTATTTTCAAGATTGTATATCTTGTCTTCATTATCCGAGGTTCTGTCTTCCAGGTGATCTAGTCTAGGTGATGCTTTCTATTGAGTTTTTTATTTGGTTTATTGTTTCCTTCATTTCAAGTATTTCTGGTTGATTTTTTTTTTCACAATCTCTAGCTCTTTCTACTTGTAATTGCTCTCTTATCTCTTTGATAGAATGATTGATAGTTGCCTTTATTTGCTCTCCTATTTCTTTGTTGGATCTATCAATTTTTGCCTGTAATTGTTCACTTACGTCATTCTTTAGTTCGCTGATCATTTTAATTATGTACATTCTGAATTCTTTCTCTGACATTTCATCAACTCTGCTGTCAATGGATTGTGTTACAGTGGTATCTAGGTTTATTTGGGGCACTTTCTTCCCTTGTTTTTTCATGTTGATTGTGTATCTTCCTTTCTTGAAATACCAATCTGAGGTATTGCGGCTTCTATCCTATAATCTTGTATTGACAGTCCAGATTACCTATGTCTTACCTTGGAGCTACTTCTGTTCCCCCAGTGTCCCCAGATGGGCACTACTGTCACTAAAGTTGGTGGAGGAGGTAGTGAATGTACCTCTAGAGGGCAGTGGGAGTGGCCTTGGATGGGCTCCTGAGGCGGCCCCTGAGGGCTGTTTTGCCCCTCTCTTGCACTCCTGCTGGTGAATAGGAACTCTGGAGTGGAACTGGAGGCGGGCCCAGGTCTCACTTAGGCAGGGTCACAAGCAGGAGAATATGTGTGAGACCCTTACAGTGAGCGTGAGCTCCCCTGGGGCTAGAGGCTAGCAGGCTCTGGTCTGCCTTCAACTGGGTACTCCTGGCATTCCTTAAAGGTGGTGTTGGGCCTTCTGTCTTGCCTGATCATAGGAACTCTGAAATGGAACTGAGGCGGGCCCAGAGCTCACTTGGGTGGGGCCTCTTCACCCTGGGATCTCTGCTGGCCACTCTTACCCTGGGTATGCCTTCCTCTGTCGCTAGCAGCTAGCAGTCCCTGGTCTCCCCTAGCAGTCCCTGGTCTCCCGTTGGTTGGACACCCGTGGAGTTTCCTGAGGGCATATCTGGGCCCTCTGCAGCTCCTGCCGGTCCACAGGAACTCTGGAGCAGAACTGGGGCAGACCCAGGCTGCTCTTGGGCAGGGCTGCCTCTGCTGAGGTCTCTGGAGTGACTCTTACCCTGAATTTGGGCTCCCCAGTGGCTAGCAGCTAGTAGTCCCTGGTCTCCCGTTGGCTGGACAACCGTAGAGTTTCCTGAGGGTGGATCTGGGCCCTTTGCGGCTCCTGCGGGTCCACAGGAACTCTGGAGCAGAACCGGGGCGGACCCAGTCTGCCCTTGGGTGGTGTTGGCTTGCACTGGTGTCTCTGGAGCGACTCTTGCCCTGAGTTTGGGCTCCCCAGTGGCTAGAGGTAGCAGTCCCTGGTCTCTCTTTGGCTGGACAACCGTGGAGGTTCCTGAGGGCGTATCAGGGCCCTCTGTGGCTCCTGCTGGTTCACAGGAACTCTGGAGCGGAACTGGGGCAGGCCCAGGCCTGCCTGTGGGCGGAGCTGCCTTGCTCTAGGGTCTCTGCGGGGACTCTTACTCTGAGTTTGGGCTCCCCATTGGCTAGTGGCAAGCAGTCCCTGGTCTCCCATTGGCTGGACACCCGTGGAGTTTCCTGAGGGTGGAAATGGGCCCTCTCGGGTATGATCACTTTGATTCCATCTAATTGCTCTTCTTCATTCTTGTACTGTTGAGAAGTAAGTAAATTGATAGGGCTCAGTTCTTGAGTTTTGCAAAGCTATATGATGCAAGAGTTTATTAAAACAGGTATTTTTCTTCAATGAATTTCTAAAAGCAGAGAGAAAGTGAGCATGAACCTAAAGTTGAATAAAAACCACAGAAAGTGAAAAACAATCTCTGAATGTCAGAAATTAAGTTTCTAGGAAATAAAGGTATGAAGAGGTGGAAAAAGAACAAACTTTTTTATTTTTGGCACCTGTAATATCAGAAAGTAAGGGGAAAAGTAGATTAAATTTGTGACAGTTTCCTCATCTGTGGGGCCACAAACTTGGTACTAAATTTGGTTATGTCGGAATGTGAACTACACTTACTATTATCTCTTATGGTTCAGTATGTTGGGTGGACTCCGCTAGATTCTCTCTCGGGGCTGTTCATACAATTGTAATCAGTTGGTGGCATCTGAAAGCTCAACTGGTCTGGGTTTTCTAGAAGGATCGCTCATATTTCTGGCATTTGGCTGGGAGCTGGGATGAGGCACTACATGCCATTTTCTATGATCTTAGACTTTGGTCAACATGGTGGCTAGATTTACAAAAAGGCATTTTTCAAGAGCCAAGTATTCTAAGAGACTCATATGGTAGTTACTGTAAGGTCAGGTATGGGTAACCAAAAGGAGGCAGATTAGAACCGCTGGGTAAGGCTTTATTGAGATACACTCCCCGACTCCCCAGTCCAATAGAGGGAATCTGAGAGAATCCCACCCAGGCTCAGCTGGATTGAAATTTTTATGGGCTTAGGGCAGGGAGGAGAGGGCTTGAGACAGGAAAGGGAGGCTTAGGGCAGGAAGGGGAGGGCTTGGGACAGGAAAGGGAGGTTTTTGGGAGTCCCTTGCCCTCCTGAGGTTGGTCAGGGGATCAGCTGATTGATAGGTGTTTATGAGGCGCCATCACCGCTTGTCTGTCAGCATCTGATTGGCTGTTCTTTGGTGAGCCGGCTTTCTGGTGCTTTGTTCCCCTTAGCCGCCTTAAACCGACCTAACAGATCAAAGATTCTTATGACATAATCTTGAACATGCATACTATCACTTTAACCACCTCCTATTAGCCAAATAATTCATTAAGGTCAGGCCAGATTCAGATGAAGGGATGCTGATGGGAATGGCCAGGTCAAATTGTGGGAGAACATGTGGAAAAGCAAGCCTTATTACAGCTGTCTTTGAGAAATACAATTTGTCAGTCTTCTATCTGGACAAACCATTTCAAATCTCTCTCACATATAAGATGCAATCACTCCCAAAGCTCCAAATCCAGATCTGGGCCTGGCAGATGTTTAATGGTGCTTCATTCTCTAGGTAGCCTTATGTGGAGTTCTCAGACTCTTTTACTGGGTTCCTCTGATTGGAGTTCTTGTTTCTGTCCACGCTTCTTTGACTCACTCTTTTGGTTTCTCATTGCCCTACTGCCAACACTTTTGAGCAGGAGTTAAAATAGAGTGCTGAGTGCAGTGGCACATGCCTGTAATCCCAGTGGCTTGGGAGGCTGAGGTACGAGTATCATGAGTTCAAAGCCAGACTCAGCAACTTAGCGAAGCCCTAAACAACTTAGTGAGAACCCATCTCTAAAAAAAATATAAAAAGGGAAATTGTGGCCAAAGAACAAAGGGAAATTGTGGCCAACTGTCTTCTTTCCCATTTTCCCATCTGTGGCCCTGCCTGGGGGTGGTTTCATTCTTTTGCATGGGGAAGCCTGTAGCTTACTGGGCATCCAGGAAATGTTAGTGGTTTGTCTAGGACTAAAGCTCAACTCTACAGGGCCTCACATTTCCTAACTCTTGAAGAGGTGGAGGAGTGAATTTGGCTTTGGGTAATGTGAACTTTTACACATTTACCGTCTTTCCCTATTTCCCTAGTTGTTATTCACCACATTCAAGTCTTCACTAGTCTCTATCATTAAAGCCATATTGTCAGAGATTGAGCTTATTGCTCATTGTCTTATTTCTTCTTGAGGTCCAGGTAAAAGGCTGGGGTTTAATTATTATAGACTCAATGACTTTATTTAATGAAAGTAATTTACAAAATCAGACAATGTGTAATTTTGAACCCAAAACACTAACCAGATAAAGACAGGACAACTAACTTATCTTCATAAAATACGCAATACCTCAAGAAGATAAAGTTGTGAGACATGTTTAGAGACTGACTAGCATCACATAAAAATATATAAAGTTAAGTGATGAAAGATATAAAAGAAAAAGATTGAAATACAGAGTAGAAAGCACTTCTATCAGAGGCTGATATTTCAAATGATAAAAGAACAACAACAATAATTACATAAGGTATTTTGAAAACAGTTAACACAAATTGCTTAAAAGCCATAAAAGTAAAATTTAGGTGCCAATTTCTTTGTTGCCACTCTGCTTTGTCATGCTGTTCCCTTTTCTAGAAAGTCCTTTCCTTTCATCTCCATTTACTCATTTTTAAATCCTTCCTTAAGGGTCAGTTTCTCAGTGGTGCATTCTCTCCCAGAAGTTTTAGACACAGCACTTCACATATGGCTATGTCCTAGACTTACTTGTTAAATTGTGCCTTCAACTATAGGTGGTTATTTCCACATTTGGTTTCTGGTAGATTGTAAGAGCAATTGTCATTTCCAATCTTTGTATCTCTAACAGCACATTGCATGATGGTTGTGGGTACTCAAAGAATATCTGTAGGAAGAAAAGATAGTGTGATAACAAGGGTGCAGCTCACTTCGTCAGTATAAAGCAAGAATAGGATAAGAAGATTCTTTCTCATCTGTTAAGGCACATAAGCAGAAGTGAGGCCAATTTTGGAAAAGCCACAGTCTGCTTAGTGGCTTGCCCATTGAGCCAACAGCAGGCCCATCTACACTGAGGTGGTTTAATTCCTTCTCAAAATAGCAGCACTACCTGAAGTACTTTATCATTTCCCGTCAAAGGAAATGTCAACAGAAAGCAGTGAGAAAAGCAATCAAATGAAGAATGTAATGGGTTCAAGATATTTAAAGATTAGGGTTGTCTAGGAAAAAGTAAATATAGACCCAGCAGCAAAGTAAAGTATTATCCCCCTTTCAACTAAAACACAGCATCCAGATAAGCTACCCAGACACGGAGGTAAAGACAATCTTGGCCTCCCATGCCAGTGTGGTTTGAGGTGTGCCTGCTCACACCCCCTTTCCAGGAGCTGTGCTGCAGCAGCTGAGAGACAGTGGGGCTCAGCAGCATGCTGCTCATGAGGAAATGGAGCAGGGTGGCCTTGCAGTGTGTTTGCTAATCTTTGGTCCTGTCCTTTCAATAGAGCACTCTGAAGCCAGAGTCAGCAGGAGTGGTCTCCTGAAGACTTGCTAGTCTCGGTTACCACCCTGGTTTTGGAAAAGTTTCTAAAAGGCAAATTGTCTCTGTGAGTGGGAAGAGAGATACTTCTCTGCTTTAGTTGCTCAGTGCCTACATTCGTTCTCAGATGTGGAAACCCCATTTAAATCTTCTGATTACCCCATATCATGGTAGTGACAGATGGGAATCTTCATGAAGAGTGTGTTACCACTGAACCGATGTAAAACAAGAGGAAAATGAACTGGGGAAACGTGATAGCAAATATACAGCTACATACATATTCTAATTCATTGGCCCATTGAAGTATTCAGAGAGAACCTACCTGTGAGAAACTCATCCTAAAGTTTTCTGGGAAAGCCTTTTCAGAATGGTAGCACCAGAATTGGGTCCTAGATGATCATCAGGGGAAGCAGGAGGTGGCAGCCTTGCAATTTTTCCAGGCAGAGTACATTGCATACAAAAAAAGCAACAAAGAGTGTAGGGCAACCAATAGAAAGGTAAGGAAATGGGTGGCTTGCTGTAGCCAGAGTGAAACAAGCTGATGCGGGAAGACAGTTGAAGAATCAGGATGTAACCCGATGACCTCCCCAGGGAGTTTGTTCCTTATTATTTCCCATCTTCCTTAATTGAGATACAGACTTCTATGGGAGACCAAAATATCATACGCAAACCATGAAATAATAGTGGTAAATTCTCCTACAGAATTCTCAGGCATATTTGAGTATTCAAGAGATCTTTAATGGTTTTATTACATACATGTACAAGAAAAACAATCAGGCTAGGGTCTTCTCCATGCTAACCAGTCTTTCTTTAAAAAAAAAGCCAAATTATATGCAATATATATGCAATAAGTGAAAATTTTTATATTCTTGTGTGGAGGGTATATGCTATTTTTATTTTCAATCAATATAGAAGTTTACCATGGTTGTGAGCACAGATTATGCAAACTTTTTTATGTGACTAGAAGTGGTCCAAGAAAAGAATGAGCAAGCTGGTATTATTAAATTTCACAGTGATCCCTGTGTTTTTACATAGTTTTTAAAAACTTTTACAATGACTTATTTTTTTTTAAATGTTTATTTTTTAGTTGTAGGTGACAGAATATCTTTATTTTATTTTTATGTGGTGCTGAGGATCGAACCCAGTGCCTATGCGTGCTAGGCGAACACGCTACCACTGCACCATAATCCCAGCCCCACAATGACTTATTTTTATAAATAAGTTTTTCACCTTACTAATCAGTGTCTGTTTTATACTTTGTCATAGTAAAAAGCATTGTCTTTAAAAAATTCATTTGACTTCCTGCCACATTTGTAAGATTAGAACCAATAAAAGTAAACAAAATGACAGAAATTCAGAACAACTTGAAATCATTAAATGTTCTGACAAACACGTCACAGTCTTTGAGGTTGCCTGCTGTCAATCTGACCAGTAAGCAAATGATGGGTCTACTCAAATGGTGAATCAGTAACAGTCTGTGTAAAAGACAGAGAAGAGATTTATATTCTTATCTCAAAACATAAATTTACTTCCTGGGAAATGCAAATGCAACTAAAATGTGAGTCTTGTGTGAAAAAGTCCTAGGCAACATAATTGCATGAACCAATCACTCTTGAGGTGACATTTAAAAATCAATCAAGTATAAACCATTCCAATTCTGAAGCCCATATAATCTGATTTTGACAGCTAAAAAATAATCTAATATATTTAATAATTTAATCAATCACTCATGGACCACCATATTATTTTTATATTTACATTTAAAAAATTTTTACTGTGGTAAAAACACAATAGGAGATCTGCTTTCTTCTGTATTGTGCAAATTTTCTGGTGCATAATACAGTGTTGTTAACTATAGGCAACATATCACATATAAGATCTCTAGAACTTATTCACAGTGCATAACTAAAACTTGCTAGCCATTGAATGATAACTACTTGCCCCCTCCTAACATCAGCCTGTAGCAAACACCATTTTACTTTCTGTTTCTATGAGTTTGACTATTTTAGATGGCTCACATAAGTGGGATCATGCAGTATTAGTTCTTCTGTGACAGATTTATTTCACTTAGTATGATGTCTTCAAGGTTCATGCATGTTGTCATATATGGCACAATTTCTTTTGTTTTAAAGGTTGAATAAGATCTCATTGTATGCATACCAAAATTTCTTTATCTTTTCATCCATTGACAGACACACAGCTTGTTTCCACATTTTGGCTATTGTGAACAATGCTTCAATGAGCATGGGAGTGAAGATATTTCTTTGAAATCTGATTTCAGTTCCTTTGGATACATACCCATAAATGAGATCGTCACATCATGTTGGATCATATTTCTGTTTGATTAGATTGAGTCATTTTACATTCCCACCAACGTACGAGGGTTCCCTTTCTCCACAGCCTTAATAACACTTTTTATCTTGCTTTTTGGATGATAGCCATCCTAACAGGTGTGAGGTGATATTTCACCATGGTTTTTTATTTGCATTTTCCTGATACTGATGTAGAACATCTGTTTACTTACCTTTGTATACCTTTGCATTTCTCCTTTGAAGACACATATGTGCAAGTCTTTCACCCATTTTTAAATGGGGTCATTTCTTGCTATTGCCATGTAGGCATTGTTTGAACTATTTTGGATATTAGTCCCTTATAAGACACATGGTTTGCAAAGATTTCCTCCCACTCTGCAGGTTGCCTTTCCCTCTGTTGGTTATTTCTTTTGCTGAAGAAAAGCTTTTAACTTGACATTGTTTCACTTGCCCAGTTTTGATTTTATTACTTGGGTCATATTCAGTAAATCATTGGTAAGCCCAGTGTCATGATGATTTTGACCCATTTTCTTCTGGGAGGTTTACAGTTGTAGTAGGTCTTGTGTTTTAATATGTAATCCATTTTGAGTTGGTTTTTTTGTATGGTATAAAGTAAAGGTCCAATTTTATTTTATTTTTTGCATGTCAGTATCCAATTTTTATAATACTATTTGTTGAAAAGACTGACCTTCCCCAATTATCTATTCTTGTCACCCTTATCAAAGATCTGTTGACCATTTTTGTAAGAGTTTATTTTGAGGGTCTCTATTCTGTTCCATTATTCTGTGTGTCTGTTTTTATACCAGTATCATATTATTTTCATTACTCTAACTTTGAAATATATTTTTAATCAGGAATTGTGACACCTACAGCTTTGCTCTTCTCTTTTAAGATTGCTTTGTGGGAGCAATTTTTGCCACATGCACATCACATAGAGAACTAATCTCCAGGATATATAAAAAATAAAAACACTTAACACCAAACAAACAAACAAACAATAAATGGGCTAATAAATACCAATAAATAAATGGGCTAAGGAGCTGAAATAGAAACTTCTCAGAAGAAGACATACAATCAATCAACAAATATATGAAGAAATGTTCAACATCTCTAGCAATTAGAGAAATACAAATCAAAACTAAGATTCCATCTCACTCTAGTCAGAATGGCAGTTATCAAGAATACAAACAGCAATAAGTGCTGGCAAGGATGTGGGGGAAAAGGCACACTCATACATTGCTGGTGGGGCTGCAAATTGGCGCAACCAATCTGGAAAGCAGAATGGAGATTCCTTAGAAAACTTGGAATGTAACTATCATTTGACCCAGTTAGCTCACTCCTCAGTCTATACCCAAAGGACTTAAAAACAGCATACTACACTAATGCTGCCACTTCAATGTTCATAGCAGCTCAATTCACAATAGCTAAACTGTAGAACCAACCTACATGCTCTTCAATAGATGAATGGACAAAGAAACTGTGGTATATATACACAATGGAATATTACTCAGCATTAAAACAGAATAAAATTATGACATTTGCAGGTAAATGAGTGGAGTTGGAGAATATCATGCTAAGCAAAGTAAGCCAACCCCAAAAAACCAAAGGCCAAATGTTCTCTCTGATAAGTGGATGCTGATCCATAATGGAGGAGGGGGCATGGGAAGAATGGGGGAACTTTGGTCAAAGGAGAGGAAAGAGGAAATGGGACATGAGGGCAGGAAAGATGGTGGGATGAGATGGACAACAATGCCCTAGGTACATGTATGACTGCACATATGGTGTAACTCTACATTGTGTACAACCAGAGAAATGAAAAGTTGTGCTCCATTTGTGTACAATGAATCAAATGTGTTCTGCTGTCATGTATACCTAATTAGAATAAATAAATTTAAAAACATGAAAAAAATATTGCTTTGGCTCTTTAGGGTCATTTATGGTTGGTTTCATATAAATTTTAGAAATTTTTCTATTTCTATGAAAAATGTCATTTAGATTTTGATAGAGATTGCATTGAATCTGTAGATCACGTTGGGTGGTACTGACATCTGAACAATATTAAATCTTCCAATCCATGAGTGTAGACTATTTCCACTTACATGTCTTTTTAAATTTCTTTCATCAGTGACTTATAGTTTTCTGTGTTAAAGTCTCCTGGGTAAGCTAATTCCTAAGTATTTTATCATGGTTGATTTTATTATAAATGACATTCCTTTTTCAAGTTCCTTTGGGGATGGTTTTTTATTAGTGTGTAGAAACACAACTGAAAATCTTTGTAGATTTTGTATCCCACAACCTAATTAAATTTGTGTATAGTTTTGATGTTTTTTTTCTCCTATTACTTTCCATTAGCTATATTGTTTATTTCTACTCTAATCGTCATTTTCTTCTACTAACTTTGGGCTTAGTTGTCCTTTTTCTAATTTCTTGAAGTGTAATGTTAGTTTTTTTTAAGGTGCTATCTTGCTTTGTCTTAATATATGATTTATGGGTTAAAAACTTCCCTTTACTCTTGCTTTTTCTTCATTCCATAGTTTTGCAATGTTGTTTTTCCATTTTTCTCAAGTTGTTTTCTTATTTCCCTTTTGACGCAATTGTTATTTAAGAGCACATTTTTAAATTTCTACATTTTTATGAGGTATCCAATTTTCCTCATAGTATGGAATTGTAATTTCATTCCATCATAGTCAGAGGGACGCTACTATGATTTCAATCTTCTCAAATTTGTCTGGACTTGTGTTATACCCTAACATGTAATTTATTCTGCAGAATGTTCTGTATATGCTTGAGAAGAATGTATTCTGCTGTTGTTTGCTGGCATGTTCTGTATGTCTGTTAGGTCCACTGGTCTATAGCGTCATTCAGGTCTGCTGTCGTATGATTGGTTTCTATCTGGATGGGCTGGCCATTGTTGAAAGAGTTAGTGTGTTGTTTTCTATTTCCCCTATTAGGTCTGTCAGTGCTCACTTTACATATTTAGTGCTCTGATGTTGGGTACATACACACTTATAATTGTTATATCATTATGATAAACTTTTCCTTTTATTGTTATATAATGACCTTTTTTTATCTCTCATTGACAGTTTTTGACTTAAAGTTTATTTTGTCTGATTGGTTACTTTTTGCATGAAATATCTTTTTCTCATCCCTTTACTTTCAGCCAATATATATCATTGTATCTAAAGTGAGTCTCTTGTAAATAAAAGTTGGATCTTGTGTTTTCATCTATTCAGCCATTCTATCTTCTGATTGAAGAGTTTAATCCACTTATATTTAAATTAATTATTGATAAGTCAGGTTTATTGTTGCTTTTATGTTAACTGTTTTCTGTCTGTTTTATAGTTCATTTATCCTGCTTTTCTTCTCTGCTGCCTTCCTTTGTGATCTGTCGAATTTTTGGTGGTGATGTGTTTTGATTCCTTTCTCTTTTTGGTGTATCTATTACAAGCATTTTTTTGGTGGTAACCTTGAGGATTACATGAAATATAATTGTAACCATCTGCCTTAACCTGATAACAACTATACTCACATTGAAACCCCATATTTTTCTTCTACTTTTATATATTTTACATTACTGATGTGACATTTTACAATTTTATAATATGTATCCATTATCAAATATTTGTGTTTATAGTTATTTTTATACTTTTGGATTTTAAAGTTTATACTAGAGGTAAAAGTGATTTATATAGCGCCATTCCATTATTGCCATTTTCTGTATTTGTCTATGTGTTTACCTTACCAATAAGTTTTCTTCTGTCATATGCTATTTTCTTGCTGTTTAGCATCTTTTCATTTTAATTTGAAGAATTCCCATTTAACCTGTCTTACAAGAGAAGTCTAATTGAGATTAACTCCCTCAGCTTTTGTTAGCCTGGGAAAGATTTTCATTCTTCTTCATTTCTAAAAGACAATTTTTCTGGTAAAGTCTTCTTGGTGGGCATTTGTTTCATCCCTCACTTCTTCGAATATGTCTCACTCCTTTCCAGACTGTAAGACATCAGCGGAGGAATCCATCAATACTCTTAGGACTTTTCCTCATATCTGATAAGTTTCTTTTCTCTTGCTGCCTTTAAAATTCTTTGTTGACTTCTGAAAATTGGATTTTAATGTGTCTAGTGTAGGCTTCTTAGGATTAATCTTACTTACTTAGTGTCCTCTGAGTTTGAGAAATCTGGGTTTTCTCTTCCTAGGTTTGGGAAGTTTTTAGCCATTATTTTTAAAATAAGCTTTCTTCCCCTTTGCTTTCCATTCTTCTTCTGGAAGTCTAATAATGCATATACTGGGTAGGTGATGGTGTCCTATATGATTCCCTCAGGCTTTCTTCACTCTGTTTCATTCTTTTTTCTTTTTGCTCCTCTAACTGCATGATTTCAAATGACTTGACTTAGAGTTCACCAATTCTTTCTCATGCTTGATCAAGTATGCTGTTAAACCCTTCTTGTAAACTTTTTTTTAGCTCAGCCAATGTATTCTTCAGTTCCAGAATTTCTATTTGGTTTTTCTTTAACATTAACCATGTATTTTTTAATATTCTCATTTTGTCCATATGAATTTCTTAATATGATTTAGTTGTCTGTCTATGTCCTCTTATAATTTGCTGAGCTTCTTTAAGATGCTTATTTTAAATTCTTTGTCAAGCATATGCTAGGCAATGCTCTACCACTGGTAAACTACTGGCCCATAGATCTCCATTTCTTCAAGGTTGGTTAGTTACTGAAAATTATTTTGTTCTTTTAATTGTGTTGTGTTGTCCTGATTATTCATGTTTATTATAACCTTAATTGAAATGTCTGCATTTAAAGAAAAAAGTCTCTCATTCTCTTTATACTTGATTTGACTAGAAACGTACTTTATCAATCATCCCAGATAGAGATTTGGAGCTTTTAAATTTCCCAGTTTTCTAGGTTTTGTTTTTTTGGGGTTTTTTTGTTTTTTGTTTTTAATTCAGGAGACTTAAATTTCTTTCTTCTACGTTTTTCTTTTGCAGCCACCAAGCTCATCTTTGCTGGGTTCCTAGGCAATAAGGACACTGCGTCTCAAAACTGAGCCCTGCAAGAGAAAGGGGCTGGGATATTCAAAGTGGAAGTCAACAAGAGTCTTTTTCTCCCAAGTGCTGGCAATTTCAGACTCAATGTTAATCCTGGGAAGAAATGCTAGATCCTTTTTCTCCTCCACATCACAACTCTGCTCCTGCCAGTCCAGGAATTGTTGATGGAGGATTTTCACGAGAAGTTGAACAGTCTCTATTTTCATTCTAGTAGAATCAGCTTGGTTTTCAGAACCTTAAAAGTTAGATTTTTGAAAAAGTTCAGTACACCCAGAAATACACCTGCCTACCTACCTACCTACATACATATACACACACACACATATATATAGTTTTCCAAATTCAAGTGCCTGAAAAATCAAATTAATTAATGCAATTTTGCAAAAATTAGATACTTTAATTTCTTAAGGTCTTGGGTATGATTTATGCTGGTTCTATTAATGCTCTGTGTGAGATAGTACTGAAACTGAAATGCTAGCTGACATTGGAGGCAAACTACTTCCCTCTTGCCTCCCAGAAAAGAGGCCTCAATTTTACCCCTTATCCAAGCCTAACAGAGTCTTATTGGCTGTAACTGTTGCAGGCATCTGGAATATGCCAGTTTTCCAGCACTCTGTGAGGCAGGGCAGAAACCAGCCCCTTGGGGAGCACACTGAAAACTAACATTAGAGTCACATTGTACTCCCTCCTCTCTCCTAAAGCAGAGACCTTGGGTTTTCCCTTTCTCTAAGCTTCAAAGGGCCGTGTCAGTCATAGGCATGTACCCATTCCTCTAGCTGTACCTGGTGTCCAGGATATGCCAGTTCTTCCTATGTTTATGTGAAGCTAGACAGAAATTGGTTCCTTAGGGAATTTTCTGAAACACTAGGAATATTGCACATTTTCTGACCCTTACCTCCCAGAGAAGTTGAAATCTCAGTACTGAGCTGCTGTTCTATCCTGATGGATGAACTGATGCAGGTAAAGCAAAATTGGTCTTACCACATCAGTGTGGCCCATCTCATTTGGTATATACATCAGGATTATTGCAAATTCTTAACTGGATTCTGAACTTCTCATAAAGGTATTTTATTACTTATATAGTTGTTAAATCTATGTTCTTTGAAGAAATGGAGGCTTGAACTTGCCATTTTACTGAGCAAGGAGTCGATTCTTAAAGCAAAGCAAACACCTTTTGAGATCTTAGTTTACCATCACCCTCCCCTCCATATGCTCATACCCAAAATGTCTGCTTCCTCCAATGTTCTCATTTTCATGTTCAATTCTCCCAACCTTCCTCATCCCTTCTCCTTTTGGAGCTTCCCCCAAATGCACACAGCCTTAATTCTACTTTAGTTCATTTTGTGACAAACCAATGGTAAATACTCTGACTTTCTTAGTATTCCTTCTCCCTTACCTGTTTCTTTTCTTTTTTTTTTTTTTTTGGTACTGGAGATTGAACTCAGGGGCACTCGACCACTGAGCCACATCCCCAGCCCTATTTTGTGTTTTATGTAGAGACAGGGTCTCACTGAGTTGTTTAGCGCCTCTTTGTTGCTGAGGCTGGTTTTGAACTCGCGATTCTTCTGTCTCAGCCTCCCAAAGTGCTGGGATTACAGGCTTGCGCCACCGCGCCCGGCTCCTCACCTGTTTCTTTAGACTCAAGAAGTACACAGGAGGTCAAGAGGTTACTTGAAAAAAAAAAAAAAAAGTGAGAAGTTTCTTTTTTTTTTTAATTTTAACTTATTTTTAAAACAAAAGAATGCATTTCAAGTCTTAGTACACACATGGAACACAATCTTCCACTTCTTTGGTTGTAAACAAGACAGAGTCACACCATTCATGTCTCCATACATGTACCTAGGGTAGTGATGTCCATCTCATTCTACCATTTTTGCTACCCTCATGCCTCCTCCCTCCCCTTTGCCCTATCCAAAGCTCCTCCATTTCTCCCATGCTCCCTACTCCCAACCCCATTATGTATCAGCATCCACTAATCAGAGAGAACATTTGGCCTTTGGTTTTTTGGGGTTGGCTTACTTTACTTATCATGTTGTTCTCCAATTCCATCCATTTACCTGCAAATGCCATAATTTTATTCTCTTTTAATATGCCATTGTGTATATATACCACAATTTCTTTATCCATTCATTTATTGAAGGGCATCTAGGTTGGTTCCACAGTTTAGCAATTGTGAACTGTGCTGCTATAAAAATTGAAGTGGCAGCATTAGTGTAGTATGCTGTTTTTAAGTCCTTTGGGTATAGACTGAGGAGTGGGATAACTGGGTCAAATGGTGGTTCCATTCCAAGTTTGTTAAGGAATCTCCATACTGCTTTCTAGATAGGTTGCACCAATTTGCAGTCCCACCAGCAATGTATGAGCATGCCTTTTCTCCCACATCCTCGCCAACACTTACTGTTGCTAGTATTCTTGATAACTGCCATTCTGACTGATGTGAGATAAAATCTTAGAGTAGTTTTGATTTGCATTTCTCTAATTGCTGGAGATGTTAAACATTTCTTCATATATTTGTTGATTAATTGTGTATCTTCTGAGAAGTGTCTGTTCAGCTCCTTAGCCCATTTGTTGATTGGGTTGTTTATTTTTTTGGTGTTATGTTTTTTGAGTTCTTTATAAATCCTGGAGATTATTGCTCTATCTGATGTGTGTGTGGCAAAAATTTGCTCCCAGAATATAGACTCTATGTTCACCTCATTGATTGTTTCTTTTGCTGAGAAGAAGTTTTTTAGTTTGAATCCATCCCATTTACTGATTCTTGCTTTTATTCCTGCACTTTAGGAGTCTTGTTAAGGAAGTCAGGGCCTAATCTAACGTGATGAAGGTTTGGGCGTACTTTTTCCTCTATTAAGTGCAATGTCTCTGGTCTAATTTCTAGGTCCTTGATCCACTTTGAGTTGAATTTTGTGCATGGTAAGAGATAAGGGTTTAGTTTTATCTTGCTACATATGGATTTCCAGTTTTGCCAGCACCATTTGTTGAAGAGGTTATCTTTCCTCCAGTGTATATTTTTGGCACCTTTGTCTAGTATGAGATAACTGTATTTATGTGGGTTTGTCTCTGTGTCTTCTATTCTGTACCATTGGTCTTCACGTCTATTTTGGTGCCAATACTATGCCATTTTTGATTTATAAATCAAAAAATTATAATTTGCTTGCTAATAAAATCACTGAAATGGAAAAATAAACAAAAACCTAATAGTCATAACAGAAGATGAGATGCACAGTCAAATAAGAAAATAAGATTGCTTGATATTTTCCTTACACTCAGTTTGGGGGACACTTTGAAAGGCAGAGCTCACATTAGAGGATAAAATCTGATGAACCATCATAACATAGATAAGGCTGAACTGGAACAACTATGTGAAAGGTATGTTTAAGTTTTTGCTTTACCATACTGCAGGAGAAAGACACTAATGATTTAATTACTCTATGGGTTTTTGGTTACTTCATTTATACTAGAAACATCTGAAATCAGGTTAATTTAGAATATACTTCATAGTAATATAACTGGTGAAATTTTCAAAATTGTATAGTTTTATCAAGCATGTTAGCAAATGGAACATAGGTACATATGTAAGTAAAGTTGGAGACAAATCTACAAGGAACAGAACTAAAGTGGAGAATCTCATGGCCACTAAATCTTAGTGTAGTAAGAGCTCCTTCATTTTACTCAGGACACTTGGCCTCCAAATCTGCATTGTCTTCAGAGGTGTAAAATTCATCAATTTAAAAGACTTATGTAGACTTCTTTGAAAAGGAAAAGATATTTTCTCACAATGATATACGTGTTCTTGGCCAGGAAAAGTTACTGGTCAGAGTTTTTAAGCTGAGTATTAAATGCTAGTCTTTTATTCATTAATACGAGAAAAAAACTGTCATAGTAAAGGGGAAGATGAGAAATATGTATAAATTATATACATTTATTTTTCATTTTCAAGATAAATATTCACCCAAATTTAGCTTATTTGGCATATAATTTTTTTCCAGAATAAAACTTCAATGCATAACTGTGGGAGTATACTCTGAATACTTAATGGTATATGACAAATGAGACTAAGAAAACATTGAAGAGCAGTATAAGATGTTTACTAACATAAAATGGATTATTTGGGACTAAGTTCATTCTACAGTGTTATATAAAAAATGGATATCATTAGTCATTTTTCCTGGTTAATAAAATCTGTTAAAATATATTTCTCTGGTTCACAGCCAGCCTCAGTACCTTAGCAAGGCCCTAAGCAACTTAATGAGACCCTGTCCCCAAATAAAATATAAAAATGGGCTGGGGAGATAGCTCAGGAGTCAAGCACCAGTACCAAAAAGTATTCTCTGAAGAATTAAAAAAAAGAATGATCAATGCATAAGAAATTAGCAACTCCGTTAGTTCATCATAGGGCCCAGACAACTGAATTTCTTAGTAAAAATATATAAATTCAAATTTCTACACATGCCTGCACACTTTGTTCTTCAGAATCTTGGGCATTACATCATAATGGTCTTGCTGGACTTCTTCGTAAGCAATGAAATAAATACTGTCATGTATATACACAATTTATGTGACTGTGTTTTCTTAAGTCAACATTAGTCAAAGAAAAATAATCACCTAAACCCTGGACCTGATACTCAGTGTGCTCTCTCTTCAATTCATAGTGTTCTGTCATGTACTTGATGCTTTTAGTACAATAGCATTTTACCTGGTAGTAAGAAGACATGCAAGAAAGTCTGTTGTCTTCTTCTTTCTCATTTTAAAATAGTAATTCATATAATAAAACAATTATAAATTATATTACACAGCTACGAACTTGAAAGGAATTTACTATTAGAATGAGCCTTTTAAGTTCTGCTCCAAAGGCCCAGGAAATAGAAAACAAATACATTTGTTCCTAATTATAAATTGTCTGGTCTTTAGAAATTCTAGATCATGAGTATTAGACTTTTAGTATGCTAAAATTCTCTCCTGAATAACAAAGAGCCAATTTTTGCAAAACCACTATACTACTACCTAAATTAAATATACTTGAATAAACACTTGCTGATAGGAAAAACTCAGCCAGAATTTGTTTTTAAAGGAAAAGTAAATCAGGAAGATAAGGAATGACAGTTGAATGAATTCTGAAAAGAAATAAAGGACAAAGACAAGATTACTCAGAAATAGAAGCTAAGTTATAGTGTGTCCAAAAGAGAGAATATTCAAAGCTTCAAAGGAAGGAATGAAAACACCATGAAAGCAAAATGAGAGAAAGAAGTAAAAAGCATCAAAGAATCATCATAGAGATAGATAATAGGCAAAAAATCTAACATAAATATAGCCAAAAATTATAGAGAAGAAAAATAAAACTGAAATAAAATATTTAAAGCTTTAATGAAAGAACATTTAAACAAGGTCTGCATTTACTTAATGAAAAGATTCACTGTATATCCAAGAGAATTGACCCAGAATTAACTTTGAAATATTTTACAGTAAAAACATTAAATTAGCCAGGCATGGTGGTGCATGCCTGTAATTCCAGTGGCTCAGGAGGCTAAGGCAGGAGGATCACAGGTTCAGAGCCAGCCTCAGCAACTTAGTAAGGCTCTGAACAGCTTGGTAAGAACTTATCCCAAAATAAAAAATTTTTAAAAAGGTCTAGGAAGTGGCTCAATGGTTAAGCACCCCTGAGTTTAACCCCTGGCACAAACAACAACAAAACTAGATTACATAATAAATGGAAAAATCTGGGCAAACAGGGAGGTTATTACTTTTTTTAAAGGAAAAAAGGAAAGAAAGCCAGATTGGCATAAATATTCTCAACACTAAAATAAAACAAACACTTTCATGGGACAAAACAAAAGATGCAAGGAAAATCGCCTACTCTTCTAAAACCAAAATTGATCAAAGCTGTAGGTAATGATACAGGGGGCATAGTCAATAAACTAGAGCTTATATGTAAACATACGCCCATTCAAATTGTAAAGAATATATTTTCTTCTCAAACACACACTAACATTAATGAAAAATGATCACATACTAAGTGAAATAGAAAACAATTTCTATCAGGAAAAATAACCCAAACAGCATTCTCTTGTTAGAGTGCAGACCAGTTAGAAAATTATAAAAACAAATATCTAACAAAAAACCCCTTCTTTTCCAAATAGAAATTCTGGAAGCCCAAGATGAAAGAAGAATTACAAACCAACACTGTAGTGTTTCTAAAAATAAAAATGAAAGCCCTCCATATCAATATCTATAAGATACAATTAAAGGACAAATTGCAATCTTACATATATATACATATGTATTTACTCATAAAGACAGAAATCTATAAAACTAGAAAAATACAAAATATTTCACAGAAAACAATAAATAATAAAGCATAAGTTAGTGTTTTGTAACATAGAACTAGTAATTCAAAATACTTATTTAAAAAAAAACAAAACTAGTAGAATTGACCAGCTGACTTAAGAAAAAAAAGAAAGAGGGTGAGAAAGAAAGAGGAAGAATAAGTACAATTATACACACACACACACACAAATGACATGGGGAATTTGCTATTAAAACAGTACATTTAAGGGGCTGGGGTTGTAGCTCAGTGCTAGAGCACTTGCCTAGCATGTGTGAGATACTGGGTTTGATCTTTAGCACCACATAAAAATAAACAAATAAAGGTATTGTTCATCTACAACTACAAAAAAATTTTAAAAGAGTACATTTTAAAAGTTAAAAGTACTGCTTTGCAGAATTTTGTGTAAATGCATTTGAAAAATCCAGACAAATCAGACACATTCCTAGAATAACACAATTTTCCAGAATTGATCCTGCTGAAAAGAGAATGCTTAAACAGAACAATTTTATTAGACAAAATAGAGAAATTATTGAAGAACTAACTCATATGTAGAGGTAGGTAGTTTCCCAGGGAGAAGTGTGCCAACTTTATAAGACCAGATCATCTTAAAGCTATTGAAATTGTCCTCATAGAAAAAAAAAGAAGAAAAAAATCCTTTAAAATTGTTTTCATAAAACAAGTATAATAGCCGGGCGTGGTGGCTCACGCTTGTAATCCCAGCACTTAGGGAGGCTGAGACAGGAGAATCGCGAGTTCAAAGCCAGCCTCAGCAACAGCGAGGCACTAAGCAACTCAGTGAGACCCTGTCTCTACATAAAACACAAAATAGGGCTGGGGATGTGGCTCAGTGATCGAGTGCCCCTGAGTTCAATCCCCAGTACCAAAAAAAAAAAAAACAAAAAACAAGTATAATGCTAAATCCTAGGTTTTATACTTGATAGCATACAGTAAAAACTTCATAAAAGTTAACACACAAAGGTCATTCAATATTAGAGGATTAACTAATTTAATTCACCAAATTAATAGGTCTACTAGAAAAATCTTTCAAGTATCTCCATACATGAAGAAAGTTCTTTAAAAAAATTGAACATCTATTTCTGATAAAAATACTTAGCAACATCAGAATTGAAATTGCTTCCTTAATATAAAAAAAAGCACATGCTTTGATATTTATATTAATTACTTTGTTTGATGGATAAACTAATTCTTAAACTGAAAAGACAAATGTGACCACTACTTCCATTACTATTTAACAGTGTATTAGAGTTTTCTAAATGGTAATGTTGTCATTCTTAATGTTGGTTATATGGAGTAATGATTTATAATTATCCCCAACATTGTATATGTGTGCTTTCAATAGTATTTTGAATATATATTTCACAATAAACAGGTAAAAAAATTGTTAAGGAAATAATAAAAACATACATTTAAAAGGTATGTTTGATATAATTTATGTTTATTTGTATATTTAAGATTTGTGGCTGATGGACATAAAAGCAGACATTTTCAGCTAAAAGGAAATATCATATATTCAAAACATGAAACACAATATATAAAGTGGTTCTATGGCCTTTTTATTGCTAGTGATAAAAATTTAAATCAGTGGCAGTTGATGTATTGCCAAGAAGAAAAGCACAGACATTTTTGAGATTTAAGTATGAAATTTTTCATCTGCAAAAGGCAACTAATGAAAGTTAAATGCAGACTTTAGCTCCGACATGTAAGGATCCTGGAGGTCATTACTCTCATCTTGACAACAAAAAGTTGGACAAACTGAAAATCAACATCTTTTCTCAGACTCATCAGGAAACTGAGTTTTCAGGGCAATCACTCTGAAATCTGGAGAGGCAGGAAATCCAAAAAGCCACAGCAGGATTTGCTAACTTTGGACAGAAGTCAACAAAGTCGTAAACTAGTAGAAATACTTAAGTGGCAATTTCAATGAAATGCTGAAGGCTGACTGCAGACTAGTGTGAGAGCAACTCCTAGGGACCTCAGTTTTGGGGGTTTACTCCATTTACAAACTTTACTTCCAGAAACCCAACAAATTCTCATGATGAAGATCTAAGACAGTCCCCTTATGGTTCTGGCAGGGAGAAGGAATGAATAATTCCCATGAAGTGTAATGCCTAGAAACTTCTCCATAACAAAGTCCTAATTCTCATGGGAAAAATTTAAAGCCTGTTCCAGAGCTGTGGTAGAGAGACAGTTCTGTTACTCTGACCTCACCTACCCTTTTGCCTCTCCAAAGAGAGAGGGAATACTAAGCAAGAAGAATCACTTGTGAAAGTCACAGACCAGAGACACAGGCCCACTAAAAGACTGTGAATTAATTGACAGATTAAAGAATGCCCCCCCTAAACACACCTTTATACCACATCAACAGGGTTCCAGAAAAATGTAAGTAATCATTGAAAGATTTGTAAAGCACAAATTATCTTTGAGGAAGAGTATTTATGAAGCCCAAAGTGAAGATGGGAGACAAAAAATAAGGAAACTTAAAGCTTCTGACTTCTATATCTCCAGGAAACATTAAATAGAGTCCAACTTCTACTCATATTAACATAAATCCTGATTCTGGAGGCCTGTTAAGCTAAGTTCCTATTACTTAATACAGCATATCTGACTTTCAGCAATGTATAACAAAAGCCAAGAAAAAAGCCCAAAGAGACAAATCATTAGAACCAAATTCATATATAACACAGATACTGAATTTACCAGACAGAAAATTTAAAATAATCATGATGACTATGTTAAGGACTTTACTGGAAAAAATAGAAAATATTTAAGAACAGATCAGTAATATAAACAGAAATGGAAGTTCTAAGGAAAAATAAAGACAGATACAGGCCCACTAAAAGAATAAGACTTTCAATAGAAAATTTTAGAAAGTCTTGATGTGGCTAAAGGAAGAATCTGTATATTTGAAGATAGTTCAGTAGAAAATTCCTAAACTTAGAAGTAAAGAAAAAAAGAGCTTTTTGTTACTATAATGAAATACTGGAGGTTGAGTAACTTAAAGAAAAGTAATTTATTTAGTCCCAATTTTGGAGGCAGAAAATCTAACTATGAAGCTGGCTCTGGCAAGGGCTGCCTGGCTGCATCACTTCATGGCAGATGGCATCATGATGAAAATGTGTGCAAGAAAGAGAGAACACGTGGTATCATAAAGAGACAGAGAGTAAAGAAAAAAAATCTCTAAACTTTGAATTCTATATCCAATGAAATTATGCTTCAAGTGAAGGACAAATGAGTAATTTCTCAGACAAACAAAAATGGAGGCAATTCATTACTAACATCCACTCTGTGGAAAATATTAAAATGTTTCTTCAGGCAGAAGGAAAATAATAAAGGTCAGAAACTTGGATTGGCATAAAAAAGGGAGAGTTTGAGGAAAGGAATAAATTTAGGTAAAATATAATAATTTATTTTTGGTTCTTATTTTCTCTAAAAAGTAGAATAATAATAACAGTAAGGTATTACATGATGACAGTATGTGGATAAGTGAATGAATGATAAGACTCTCATAAGGGATGAGGGACAAATCAGGAATACTCTATCATAGCACACCTACACTAAAAGTGAAATGGAAGGTGGATTTAGATTAGTATAAAATGTATATTACAAGCCAGGTGCGGTGGCACAAGCCTGTAATCCCAGCACTTAAGGAGGCTGAGACAGGAGAATCGTGAGTTCAAAGCCAGCCTCAGTGACGCCAAGGCTCTAAGCAACTCAGTGAGATCCTGTCTCTACATAAAACACAAAATAGGGCTGGGATGTGGCTCAGTGGTAGAGTGCCCTTGAGTTCAATCTCCAATACCCACCCCCAAAAAAACATATTACAAACCCCAAGATAAATAATAAGTTTTGTTTTTTAGAAGTAGTCATTAACATTCTAAGAGAGGAGATAAATTGGAATCTTATAAAATGCTCAAATAGAATCAGAAATCAGAAAAAGAAGGCTCTGGCAATGAACTGAAAACAATTCCAAACTGGTTTATATTAATTAAAAATATCAATAATTGCTTTAAATGAGAATGGCTTAAATATGCCAATTAAAAGAAAGAGACAGTCAAAGTGGACTAAAAGGAATATTCATCTATAAGAAATTGTTTTAAATAAAAAAGACACTAATAGGTTAACAGGAAAAGGGCAGAGAAAGGTACACCATGATAATGCCAATAAAAATAAATCTGGAATAGGTATACTAATTTTAGACAAAATATACTTAAGAACAAGGAAAATTGGACACAACATAGTAATAAAGGGGTCAAAATTCTAAGAAAATATAGTAACCCTAAGTACGTATACGTCTGACAGTAGAGCATCAAAATATGGGAAAAAAGCTGGCAGAAATTATAAGATAAATAGACAAATGTACTGTTATAGGCAAAATCTTCAACAACCTACTCTCAGAAATTGACAAATCAAGCAGGCAGAAAATTAATGAGGATTTAGTTGAGTTGAATAACACTATCAAAACATTTGAACTAATTGACATTTATGGAATACTATACCCAATAACAGGAGGATTAAAAAAAAACTATATATGAACATTCATCAAGATAGACTATATTCTGGGTAATAAAAAGTATCTTAGCAAATTTAAACCAGGCAAAATATTATTCCTACTCTATAATAGAATTAAAGTAGAAAGTAGTAATAAGGAGATAATTAGAGAATCCCCAAACACTTGGAAATGAAATTATTAACTTCTAAATAAATTGTGGGTCAAAGAAGGAATCTCGAAAGGGATTAGAAATTAATTGAATTAAGGGAAATTATAATTTATCAAATGAAAATACAATTAATCAAAATTTGTGGGATACAAAAAAAGTAGCATGTAGAGGGAAATATATGTCATTAAATACATATTTTTAAAAAGAAGAAAAATTGGATATCAATAGCCTAAGTCAATTGTTTGTATATATTATGTACCTATATGTACCTATAAACCTAAATAGCAATGAAGGATACCTGAATTTTGAAATTTAAAAAAGTAATAGCACTCCAAAAATTAAATACTATGGCATGTGAAGGTTTATGATAGTTTAATTCAGCCAAAACTGGAAATGATCAAGATGTCTCTCAACAAGTGAATGGATAAGCTGTGATATGTCCATACAATGGACTATTACTCAGAGATGAAAAGAAATAAACTATTAAGCTACATGTCTTAATTGCATATTGCTAAGTGAAAGAATCCAGTCTGGAAAAGTTACATACTATATGACTTAAATTGTATACCATTCTAGAAGATCAAAAGTATAAACACAAGCTGGGTGTGGTGGTGTATGCCTGTAATCCCAGCACTTTGGGAGGCTGAGACAGGAGAATCGCGAGTTCAAAGCCAACCTCAGCAATGGCAAGGCACTAAGCAACTCAGTGAGACCCGGTCTCTAAATAAAACACAAAATAGGGCTGGGGGTGTGGCTCAGTGGCCAAGTACCCTTGAGTTCAATCCCCAGTACCAAAAAAAAAAAAAAGTATAAACACAGATCAATCAGATCAATGGTATAAACAGATCAGTGGGGTTTAGGAGTTGGAAGTGGGAAGAACTGAAGTGGAAAAGACTTTTTAGCATGATAAACTCTTCTGTATGATACTCTAATGGTGACTAAACAATATCAGCCATTTAACAAACATCATGGAATTTCAGAGCACAAAGAGTAAACCTTATGTATGCAAATTTTTAAATAATTATTGATATCTGAGTATCTCAGTTTAGAATATAGACTGTGTCAAAATAATTTAAATGTTTCAAATGAAATGGAAAAATAATATGCTGACCTAAAAATTTTGGAAATGAGTAGTGTCAAAAAAACCCCAAGAAACTAAAATAAAATTGTACAACATTTGATAAAATATTGTTTCCCTAAGGGCTGTGGATTATCAGTTATGAAACCACTGTGCAGATATACTAGAATTGAATAATTAGATAAACAAATGGTGAAAGGTAAAAGGTTTCTCATATTAAGGTAGAATTTTACACATAAGCAAGGGAGGAGACTAGACCCATCCATATGGTAATGAACTAGATTTGGAAAAATTAGTATGAGCCCATATGTTCAGTTTACTGTAGGCATAGATGGATACAAATAGAAATAGTTTTAGATACACATATGTACATGGTTTAGTATACACACACGTGTTTCCTTGCTCTGTTCATTGTTAGAACCTAGAAGCAATGACATCCTGGAAGGAATGGCACACCTAGCATTCAGATCTTGATTTATAAGAGCGTTCTCCAGAAAAACAAACCAGGGTTCCTTGGAGAAATGACTAAGACTAAAACTGGGGCAGGGAGTATACAAGACAAATTGGAAGCATTATGTGGTGTCAGAAAATAAAATGTGCTCAAAATAAAGAAATAAATACCACACACACAATGATGGTTGTGTGTCAAAGAGTCCAAGAGCCAATGGGAAAGTTCCAAATGGCCAAAACAGAAATAGTTTTAGTAACAAAATAAAATATCATTGGATTATTATCCAAAGCATAAAATAAATATCCATAAGTCCATAATGACATAAGTAAAGTATTAAACAATTGAATAGGGCAAAAGAGACTAATACTCATGCAATATCAAATAATTTAGATGGAACTGGAGACTATCATGTTAAGTGAAATAAGCCAATCCCCAAAAAACAAAGGCCAAATGTTCTCTCTGATAAGTAGATACTAATACACACTGCAGGGGTGGAGGGTGGGATAGAAGACAGATTAGACAAAGGAGAATGAAGAGAAGGGAGAGGGGATGGGAATAGGACAGTGGAATGAATGGGACATAACTTTCTTATGTTCATATATGAATACATGACCAGTGAAACTCCACATCATTTACGACTGCAAGAAGGGGATCTTAATTAGAATAAGTTACACTACATGTATGTATAATATGTCAAAACACACTGTACTCTCATGCATATCTAAAAAGAACAAATTTAAAAAGAAGAAGAAGAAAAAGAAGAAGAAGAAGACGATGATGACCACGACGACAGAGCATTGCTCCTGGCTTCTCAAGCCTGGGCGTGCATAGTGGCAGTCTTCCAAATGGTACATTGTGAAGAGGGAGAAAAAAGAGTAGCTTTTCAGTAGAGAAAATTGGTAAGCACTACTTCAATCCAAGTGACCAAAGTTGACATCAGCTCTGATAGGTTATATGGACATGCCTTTGACATGATCTGGTTAACACCTTATCTCTGTGGTCTTCTTCCTTAAAACATATCACCCCAGTCTAGTCAGACAAATCCTAATGGAGGCAGATTTCTTAAAATACTGAAACATAACTCTTTGTAATTATCAAGATCATCAAAAACAAGGAAAATCAAAAAGAAAAATTGTCAAAATTAAGAGAAGTCTAAGGGGATATGATTATTAATTGCAATATAGTATCCTGGATGAAAACCTGATATTAGAAAAGGGACTAGGGGAAAATGGAAGAAATGAACTGAAACATAAAATTTTAAAAGTGCATGACAAAATTAAGTTCTTTACAATATTTAATGGTGAATTCTGGGTAAGTCACTGTATAATACAGGACTGTCTAGGCTTACCAACTTGAGTTAGCACTAATTCCATTCTGCTATTAAATAGACATTTGAGCACCTACCGTGTTCATGGAGCCCCCTCAGACATTGAGAAAAATCACCCAAATGCATAAGAAATAATTTCTACCTAAAAAGTTTACATAATACAACTTAAAGCCTTTACACAAAATTTCTGTATCACTTACCTTTCCTAAAAATCCAGCTTTTTTTAAAAAAATTGCAACAGAGTAAGTAAATAAGTTGACCCTTCACCATGTAGGATTTTGTTGGGCAGTGAATTTGTATGTTCTACTTACAAGGGATAAGCAGTGTTGATTTCTTCTCAACCACACAATAGTTCAGTCAACACTGAGCTAATAGTTCCATTTAAAAAAAAAAATTAGATTTATCTGCATTTCCATACCTAACTAAAACTAGATTCTCATTTTTCTTTTGGACATAATTAATTAAATGTTCAAATACATGGCAGTTCTTGAACAAGCTATAAAATACCAATATTTATCCTTGGTCACGATTCTCAAAGTGATTTATTACTCTTTTCTTTTGCTTGAAGGATTTTAAGTGCTTCAATCTGACAGCTTTTTGGTATCCTATGAGGACCTGGATTTCTGAGCAAAATGATATCCCTGTGCTGTGATAGCTTTTACCCAGTTTTGCTTTTATGAAAAACAGGGAGATTGTAAACTCTTTGTACACTCATTGACTGCTAGCATGAAAATGAAAGTAGGCAAAAAGATCTTTTACATAAATTTAATTCTCTCTATAGTGAGAGCAGGCTTAACTAGAAAGGGATTGTAATAATGTATGCAAAGCACTTCAATAAGAACTAAACAAATACCAACATATGTATAACACTTATATGCTCTTTTTTCTATTCCCCCTCTTTTTTTCTACAAATACTGATACTTAAAAATAATCATTTTTTTAAGTTGCTCATCTGCAGAGCTTCCTTGGAAATTATGCCAACTAAGACCCAGAGGTGGGAAGAGGAGGCGGGCTGGAGGTAAAGTGGTGTTTCCCACAGGAACTCCATCTTGCAGCTTGCAGTGAAACTGACTTCAAAGGCACATTAATAAGATTACAGTTTGCTAAGCATCCTGAAACCCATCATTTACCACTTTTAAACAAGATGGCAATTATCAGGCAGCTTCATCTTATAACACCAAAACTGCTTAGGTCCATCTCTCAATGCTGATATTGCAAATTATCTAAATATAGAAACATAAAAAGTTTCAAAAACTCATTATATTAGTCTGCTGTGATTAGCAGCATGAAACACCTTCTCATTCTGGTAAAAGCCATGCAAATGCTTTCACTGCATTCATTCAACATGAAATCATCAGAAAAATACCTTCTCTCAAATTGTACCTGCCATTTGATTCGACAAATATTTAAGAAAATACCATGTGAAAGTTTCTGAGTTATGCAGCTTGAGAGCTACAAAGACAAATAAGCTAGGGTAGAGCAAGTTATGGCTCTAGACTTAACAGAATTACTTAAATGGTTTGGTAGATAGAAGAATTGTCATACAGGCAAGGTAGGAAAATCATATCTTTGCTCTTTCTCCACTTTTTAATGGACCTCTATCCTTAGCTTTCAGATATTTTGTCTAACTTCACAAAGCCCCAGTGATTGTGTTGTCCAAAGCTCTCCACTGCAGAGCTACATCTCAGCCCAATATCATCAAGCTCCAAAAAGTCCTCATGCTAGACTGCTTCTCCTTCCATAGATGACCAGTCTCACAATTACTACAATAAGTGCCAGCTACTTCATCTTTCCTTATAGAATACTTCATTTAAATCTATGTAAACATGCTTAGCTGATCTACAGAGAAGTTTCTACTGGGGCTGATAAGACTAATGTTGACTTTTTATCCTGGAGTTATCAGTAAGTCTGGCTGAGTTGGTTCTGGGTAAGTAGGGTGGTGAGTTGAGAAATCTCAGACAGGTATTCCTTTAACTTCTGAAATGTCTTAGTCACATTAAGATAATAATAATCACACATTGACGAATTGATAGTCTTACTAAATCATGTCTTGCCCCATGTTTCCAGATATTGCAGCCCATAAATATTTGTTAAATGAATAAATATGTGTATGAATGAATACTCTGAGCAATTTAACTGCCTCTGGGAGGTGTGGTCATAGAACTGGTTATTCCCTCATGCATTCTAGGTAGTATTTCCTATGGGAAATTCATATTGGAGATGAAGTTAAATGACTGAATGTCATTGGCTATCATACTTATTTTCTTCTATCAACAAATATTTGGTAAGTATTGACTATATACAGCCACTTCTCAGGTATTGGGGAAGCAGTGCTGAAGAAGATAGACCAGGGCCTGGCTTCCTGGAGCTTAGAGTCTTCTGGAGGAAAATAGACAATAAACAAAAACTTGAGCAACAAAGTTTCTATTTCTATTTTAAGATGTTATCCAGAAAACAGTGAGATATAACAAAGTGTAGCATACTGTGAAAAAAATGGATTCCCTACTTCATTTAAAGTTACAGAAGAAGGCATGGATAAATGCAAACGCCAGAGGGAATAAAGGGTTTATCTTAATGAAGGAGGGGAAAGGATGTTTTAAAGGAGTGATCAGTCAGCTTTCATCCTAATAGGCTTGGTGGTAATGTTTAGTCTCTGCAGGCCAAGTGTTCTCTGTTGCAAATACTCTACTTTGCTATTCTAGCGCATAAGCAGCCACAGATGGTACATAAATCAATAAATGTGGCCATATTCTGATAAAATTTTAATTGCAAAAACAAATGATAGGGTAGATTTAGTTCATCAACTCTTGCTCTAGAGTACAGAGCAAAAGAAGTGTGAAGTGTTAAGATTGGATACTGCATAGACCATATGGGGCCTTAAGGTACAGTAAGTAACAGGGATTTTATTTTTAGGGCAATGTAAGCCCGTTAAGCAAAGGAGTGATTTGATCTGATTTAATTTTAATGTATTCTGGAGGTTGCGTGGGGAAAAGATCATAAAACCCATCAGTGTAGATAGAAGAGAAGAGGCTATTTGCAGTGCTCTGGACAAGGAATAGTGATGCTTTTCCTGGAGGGGGCAGCAGAGAGGCGTTCTAAATGAATTGGTCCTGGTGTATCTTCTGAAGATGGGCGAGAGATATGAGTAGAAAAATGGGCTCCACCTTTCTTTTGAACTAGTAATGATAGCACCATTATCAAGATGTAGAAGGCAGAAGTCATCAAAAGTTGAATTTCTGAAAGTTTCTGGCAGCTCCGTGAGACATCCTGTGTCACCTTGATGGAGAATACTTAAATAAATAATTACAAGTAAAAATGAATGACATTTTTAAAGAAGCAGGTGAAAGATTGAAGCAAATACCAAAGCCTCTCTCAGCAGATCATGACATATAGAGATGCCGGGCTGTGAAGCTACATATCAAATGCAACTTAGGACTTTGTTAAAGTGTCTACAACCATCACTCTTTGTGTCAGAATAGAAGATCTCCTTCTTCAGTGTAGGAGGTTGCACATTTCCACCCTATGTCTCTGTTTCTGCACTGTCAATAAGCAAATTGGCAGAGCAGTAAACGGGGGCTGATTTCAGATAAAAATAACTGGTGTGAGAGACACAGGATGTTACTTGTGACCAGCAAACAATGCTGCAAATATACTGCCACACATGTGTCTCTGCTGGGTTTTGACCACATCCTAAAACACAGCTCAACATGTCAATTTTGCTTGCTTAAGTAATAATCTTTCTTTGGTATATGAAAAGAGTAACAGTATTTTGCTGTTTTTACTTAATTCAACTTAAACAGGATGCTCCTAGGAACAATGATTTAGAAATCTCAGAAATACAAAATTAGTTAATAAACTATGCATTACAACACATGCTAAATAATGTTTCCCAGTCCATTCCACGTTAGTAGTTAGAAGTTTAAAGAGGTGTCTTTGGGTCAAATATATTTAAGAACATATTCTTTCTGAAGCACAAACTTTGTTTAAATAGGTTTATTTATGATGGAGCATCTGAATGGTAATCATTAACACCACTAATAAAAATAAGTAATGTGAAACCCTAGAAGGAATGTATAGTTTTTGGTACTTATGAACTTATTGAAAATACACCACAATTTGATAAACACACATACACACACACACCCATGAACACTACATATAGATTACGTATTTTAGCAAAATCTTCTACTGACTTATCATCTCATTTTATAACTCTGGAATCAATATGGATTATGCTTTGCTGAAAGTAACAGAATCCCCAATTTTACCTAGTTAAACCATTTTGGCTTATTTCTGTAAAGAGTAAGAACCCTAGAGCTATGTTTATTGCTTTATTTAATAGCTCAGTAATGGCAGAACAAAATCAAAATTTCTGTTAACATTTTCCCCTTGTTTGCAAGAAGTCTGCTGCAGCTATAGGTATTCAAGAACCAGGAAGAGGGAATCAGGAAAGGTAAGAGATTTCCATCTACATTTGCTCCTTTCAATCAGATGAAGTATTTTTTAGCATCTGTATTACAAACATTTCCTTGGGTTGTATTGTCTGGAATCAGGCTACGTGACCCTATATAACTAAAACAAAGGGTGAGAGGGCAGAGGAGGCTCTAGAAAATCAGGGAATAGGATTTTCATAATTGGTTTGAACAGTTTTTTGTGGTGCAGCTGAGTACATCATTGCTTCAAACAAATGTCACCATAGGGAGTAGCTGGATCTTGGGTAAGCAACTAATGGCCTCTGCTATGAAGACTCCAGCACCAGGCAAGCATAGTATACCTCATTTGTTATTTCTCAAATTGTACTGGACACTGGCATGTACTATCCAGACCCCCTTTCAGGAATGAAGGACTGATTACCCAATTGCTAAAAGGTGGGTTTCTTAACAACAGGTCTCAAGCTATCACCTTCTTCCAGGGATTGCCTCAATAAAAAAGAATCACCTTACCAAGAACATACCCCTTTCCGGGCCACCAACATTGAAATGGGTCCCTCTCTTCCCCTTCACATTCTTCCCACCTTTTCTTTCCTCTCCCCTCACTCCCTGCTGCCACTCATAACATCAAAACAGCTCTTCAGAGCTGTTTTACCCTATGTTCAGCGCTGGGGGTCTCCCTCTGCCCAATACTGCTTCGCCTTTGCTTTTCAAAAGTGTTGATCCCTACAGCACCCCTTAACAAACCTCCTGCAGGCTGATATCCCTCTCAGAGTCTCTCTCTTTCTGGAGAATCCACTGGCTACAGAAATAGAATAGAAACGTAAATGTTCTCAAAACATGTTCCTCTATTTTAGTTTTCAAGTTTATTTGGGATTTCAAAGTAATTTTTTTAAGAAATTAAAAGTTATTAAAGTTAAGATGGAATTTTTAGACTGGAAATTCCAGTGAAGCTGTGTGTCATTCAGCATTGGCAAGTGTGATAAATATTTGCCATCTGCACCAACTGTTCATTTCCCCAATTGAGTAAACAGTTGATTTTGTTTGTAAAGATTTATTTTTGGAAGTAAGTTTATTTTTTTGGCATACAAAATTAATTCCTACTCATTGTAATATTACAAAAAGAAACAAAAATTTAAATAAGAAAATCACTTATAATCTGAATACATACCCATTATTAACCTTTGAGTTATGTCTGCCCAGGCTTTCAGAAAGAGCTAACAGCTGTCTCTTTGGCCTTTCAGTTAGTCTTGGGAGGACTTAGGATTTCAGCGATATTCAATCCTATTTACAATGGTACTGGAAGGAATCTTTATGAATTTTAGTAGAGTGGAGGCACATTAAAAGAGAATCTAGCTAAGGAACAGGTATAGGAACAACTGTGACGCCTCGTTGTGGAGACTTAATAATGAATACCTACCAATAATGAGATGCAGCTGCCCCCACAGGATTGGGGCTAGACACAAGCAGCTGAGAGAGCAGTGACTGATGAAGACATGTGTAGGAAACCTGAGTGGAGATGTTTTGCACATTTTCAACTTCATTTCTTATGATCGTGCATGTTCTATAAGCAGCATGGCGCAGACATTGCAAGCTGGGAAAAGGCAGAACAAGACCATACCTATGGTGCTATTGTGTATGGTGGGTTATTTCCTGTATACTCTCTTAAAATTAAATAAATTTAGTGCTGGATGAAGACCAATGTGTCCTGTTAATTATTAAACTGAACTCCTAACAACTATAGATGATAGAGATACACATTTTTATTATCACATAAATAATTCAGAATTTTCTAATCATTGTAAAAGACCCAAATAATGCACAATTTTACAAAATAAAATCTTCCCAGAAATCTCTCTTCCTTTATTTATTTATTTACTGTGGTGCTAGTGCTGAGGATTGAACTCAGGGCCTTGTGCATGCAAGAAAAGCACTCTACCGGCTATTTCCCCAGCCCTTCTTCCTTTCTTTTTAATTGCTAGTTTAATTGCCTTATTTTGTGTAGGTCTATTAAGGTTCCTATTACTTCTAAATTAGTTTTGGCACTTTGCATATTTTTAGAACTTCATCTATTTTATATAAGTGTTAACTTTGTAAGTATAAAGCTGTTCATAATATTTCCTTATAATTATTTGAATTCTTACAGTTGTGCTTAATGTTTATAAATTTTATAGATCTTTACAAGAAAGCTTGTGTTTCCATTAATTTTATTCTATTATCTTTCTGTTTCTACTATACTGTTTTCAGCTCTTATCTTTATTTTCTTTGTTCTACTTTGACTTTTGTCTTGCTTATGAAGGCAGAAGATAATATTTAGACTTTTCTTCTTTTATCATATAAGCATTTTATGCTCTGCATTTAAAAATTATTTTTACTTTTTTTTTCCCTAATAGGGTCTTGCTGTGTTTCCCAGGTTGGCCATGAACTCTTGAGCTCAGGTGATCCTCCTTCCTCAGCTTCCTGAGTAGTGGGACTACAGGCACACACCACCATGCATGTTTTTTTTTTTTTTCATGCATGTTTATATTATGATATATTTCCCTCTAAGCCTTGCTTGCGCTGTGTTCCATAAATTTTGATAACTTTTATTTTTACTTTATCTTAGTTTAAAGCATTTTGCAATTTCCCTTGTGATTTCTTCTTTGTTATTTAAAAGTCTGTCATTTAACTTTAAAATATTTGGAGATTTTCCAAAAATCTTTCCAATATTGATTTCTAATTTAATTCCATTATTATTTTTAAATACTATTATTTCCATCCTTTAAAATTTTTTTTTTCTGTACCTGGGATTGAACTCAGGGGCACTCGACCGCTGAGCCACATCCCCAGCCCTATTTTGTGTTTTATATAGAGACAGGGTCTCACTGAGTTGCTTAGCGCATCGCCCTTGCTGAAGCTGGCTTTGAACTCGTGATCTGCGTGCCTCAGCCTCCCAAGCCTCTGGGATTACAGGCGTGTGTCACCACGCCCAGCTAATCCTTTTCATTTTTAAAGACTTTCTTTATGACTGTCTTGCAGTATAGGCTGAGGATTATTCTGTGTGCACCTGAAAATAATGAATATTTTGCTGCTGCTATGTGGAGTACTCTGAATGTCAAATAGGTCCTGGAATTTAATAGTGTTATTCAAGACTAGTATATTTCTTACTGGTTTTCTCTCTATGACTACTAACTACTCAGATAAGATCTAAATTGTTAGTTATAACCATTGTATTTTGTATTTTTCTTTAAATTCTGTCAGTTTTTGTTTTATTTTTGGTGCCATAGATGTTATAGGTATATATATATGTTAATAATTGTGTCTTTCTGGTATATTCAGCATTTTATAATTAGGAAATATTAACAAAATTCATCTCGAGTGATATCTTTGTCTTGAAGTCTATTTTATCTCATATTAATATACCCATTTCAGCTCTGTTGTCACTATATGCATGCATATCATTTTCTATGCTTTTACTTCACCTGTTTGTGCCTTTGAATTTAAAGTGTGTCTTTTGCAGACAAATAGTGAGGTCTTGGTTGTTTATCCATTTTACCTCTGCCTTTTGATTAGGGTATTCAATCCATTCACGTTCCATGTAATTATTGAGATAGTTGAATTTGTATCTGCCCTTTTGCTATTTGTTTTCTGTATTTTTCATTTCTCTTTTGTTCTTTTGTTTCTCTATTTGTCTTCTTTTGTTTTTAATGACTACTTATTGAATGCCATTTTCATTCCTCTGTTAGTATTTTGGCTAATTTTAAAGAATTTTTGTTGTTGTTGGTTCCTCTAGGGATTAAAATAGCTATCTCTAATGATTTGGTTAAAGCTAGTAGTAATTTAACTCCAAAAAAATATAGCAAATTTGTACCAGTAAAACTTCGTTTCATCCTCTCATTTCTCTGTTTTATTATTGCCATGTATAAAAAAATCTTCTTATGTAGGCCAAACAATTTGTATTAAAATTATTGCTTTAAATAATCTGATTTTGAAGAAATTAAGAAAGAAAAAGAAAAAAAATGCACACATACTCTGTTAGCTTTTCAAATTCCTATTACCAAAATACCTGACAAGAACAACTTAAAGGAGGAAAAATTTATTTTGGCCCACAGTTTCAAAGATACAGTCCATGGCTGGTTGACTCCATTGCTTTGGGCTCAGGATGAGGCAGAACATCACGGGAGAATGATGTGGTAGAGAAGCGCTATACCACTGGTAGAGGCCAGAAAGGAGAGAGATAGAGATGGGGGGGGCAGAGAGGAGGGAGGGAGATAGAGATATGAAGGGGCCACAGGAAGCACAAACCCTTCCAGGGCACACTTTCAGTGATCTATCCTTTCCAGACACTCCCCACCCCCAGTTAGTCCATTCACACTAGGATTGACCAATTAGGTACAATTGTCATAATCTAATCATTTTACCTCTGAATATGCCTGCATTAACACAGAACCTTAGGACCTTTTGGGGGATACCTCATATCCAAACCATAACATACACAAAGTCTTTTCACTTACCTAGTTTCTTGTGATCTCCATTTCTTCCAGTAGGTCTGAGATACAATCTGATGGTGTTTTCATCAGCTGGAAGCTTTTCTCTTCTTTTTTCTTGTAACTAAGGTCTGCTAGCAATGAATTCGCTCAATTTTTGTTAATCTGGGAATGTTTTTATTTTGCCTTTTTTTTGAAGTATATTTTCCCCAGGGCATCAAAACCTTGTTTTACTGGGTTCTCTCTCTTAGCATTTTGAATATGTCATTCCTCTTGCGTATGACATGCATTGTTTTGGGTGAGAAGTCAGCCATTAATCATATGGTTCTTTCCTTGTATGTGATGAGTTGTTTTATTCTTGTCACTTTTATGATTTTCTCTTTTCTTTGGCTTCTTTCTTTGTGTGTATGTTTGTTGAGTTCATTAGATCTGGAAGTAAACCGAAATGGAAGTTTTCAGTGGTTATATTTTGAAATTATTTTCTGCTCGTTTTTTCCCCTCTTCCATGACTTTCTAATAAACATGTGCTAGAATTCTTGAAATTGTCTTACACTTCTTTGCAGTTCTATTTTTTTATTTGGAATCTTTTATGTCCCCCTTCATTGAACTAGGCAATTTCTATTGATTAATCTTAAACCACCAAATCTACTATCTCAAGTCTGCTGTTGAGTTTACTTTGTGAATATTCTTTCTTTTGGTTCTTGTCCTTTTCAATCTCAGAATTTCCATTTAATTCTTTCCTATAGTTTCTATTTTTCTCTTGAGATTTTCATTGATTAACTCATTGATTCCATATTTTTCAATTCTTTGGATATATTTTCTTTTAATTTTTTTAACATGTTCATATAGCTGCTTTGAATTGTCTGCTAAATCCAATATTTAGGTTCCTCAGAGTTGGTTTCTGTTGGTTGCTAACTGCCCCCCATCCAAGGATGGGTCATAGTCTTCTGTTTCTTTGCATGTCTACTCATGTGTATGTGAAATCAAAAATTTAGGGGGAATATATTTTTGTACCTCTGAATTCTATTTTACTTTTCTAAGGCTCAATTGTTATTGTTTGTTTGCTTGCTTTAGTAACTTGCTTGGACTTAACTACATGATCTCTATTCCCCAGAGTGTGAGTCCAGTGATGTTTCAGCTTGTTTTAAAATCTTAGTCCTACTTCTTCTTTTTTTTTTTTTTTTTTTTTGATACCAGGGATTGAACTTAGGGGCACACGACCACTGAGCCATATCCCCAGCCCTATTTTGTGTTTTATGTAGAGACAGGGTCTCACTGAGTTGCTTAGCGCTTCGCTGTTGCTGAGGCTGGCTTTGAACTCCCGATTCTCTTGTCTCAGCCTCCCAAAGTGCTGCTTCTTTAGTGCCACCCCCGTGTCTGTATAATTTAGTGCTTGGCATCTCATAGGGCCTATGACTTCCTCAGCCACATCCTACGGAGCTATGTGTGGACTGAAGAACACATTCTCAGCCAGTTTTCAAGCCTACCTTAGCTTTCCATGGACCCTGTTGGATTCCCACCACAATTGGCATAGTTTAGCCAATTGTGCAGAGCTATGTCAGCCCTGCTATGTCTCCTACCATTATATTTGTGTCTAGTGGTCCATTCTTCCCAGGCCAGACTGGCACTTTGAACTTGCACAATTGTAGTTTATCCCCATTACTGTGAATTAAAACTGGTTTTAGCCAGCAACATGTAGGTTTTCATATGTTATCCCCATCAGACTTCAAATCATTTATTACAAGCAATGAAAGGTGAAGGAGGAAGAGCAGAGGGAGGGCTGGAGTAGAGCAGACCAGTAGGCCATGGACTATGTATTCTGAACCCAAGCTGTGGCAATTTTCAAAGAATACATATTTATCTGTAGTTTTGCTTTGGTCAGTTTCCAGATAGTTGTTTTAGACAAAACCTCTTCTCCTCTAGTTTTATAATTATTTTCTAAAAAGGGGAATTCTATGACCTTTTCATGCTACATTACCAGAGTACCCCCTTCCTTTTGACTTTTAAAACAGTACATTTGTATAATTTTGAGAAAAAGCACAATCAGCCAGGTGCAGTGGCTCATACCACTAATCTCCACTACTGGATAGGCTGAGGTGGAAGGATTACAAGTTTGAGATCAGCCTGGGCAACTTAGTGAGAACTTGTCTCAAAATATAAAGTAAAAAGGGCTGTGGATAGATATCTATAATCAGAGGATTTGATGGTATTTCTTTATTATGATCTTACAGCTGTATCTTTTTTACCGGACTATTCTATCCATAATTAAATCTTAACCTAACTATATACCTATATCTAACCTCTATCTTAAGCCAAATTAGTATCCTGTTCAATGTTGAAACACTAGAAAGGAGTTTGCACTTATTTATAAGTAGATCCTTATTTTCTCAATTCCATGAGAATGTTCTTGTTTAGGTGTCTTTTATAGGGCCAGTTTTGAGTAATTCATACACACACACAAAAAAAACACACACACACACATATTTATATATTTTTGAGAGCACAAGTCATGGTTATTTTATATAGCAAGTGTCCTTGTCATTTAGTAGTTCTGAACTTATTAAAACATTAAGTGAATAAAAAGTAAAAGAAGACATTAAACTAAAGATATTGAGAGGCACCATAACCAATAGTGCAGTAGAAATAAAGAGCAATATTTACAAGAATTTACAAGAGTGAGAGATCACTTCTCACTGGAACAACAAAAACATACTTCATGAATTTGGTGATAACTGAGATGGAAGAACAAGACCATGAAAATGTGTTAAAGTTGAAACAAGAACTCTGGAGTCCATCAGGGCTCTACATAAAAGATAAGTTGTGTGTATGAATTTGAACAGATCACTTAAAATAAGCTCCAATTATTTCAAGTGTAAAATTAAGGCTTTAAAGATTTTTATTTTACTAAGAAAACATATTTTAACCATGTCATCAAATGTATTTTTTCCAGAGTTAAACAAAGTGTTCTTGTAATGCTATCAGTTTTCCTTACAAATTGTTTTTCTATTCTCATTTCTTATTTTGTATATGTATACTTTCCCCATTGTAACTAGGTTTAGATAGTCAATAATTAATCTGTTTCAATGCTGGAGTCTCAAAGAACTAGCTCTTTGCATCTATTTGTTGATTGGAACATTATTTTTGTTTTCTAATTCATTAATTATTGCTTTTGCCTTTATATTTCCTACATTAATTTTTAAAATTTTTTGTAAATATATAACTGTCATTGAATAGTGTATTTAATTCACTGATTCAATTTTTTAAAATTTATTAATGACTAAAGTTACACATTTTCTTCTGAGCTCTGTTGAAATTGGAGCTCATAAATGGTTAGCACAAAGAAATTCCATGTTTTTTTTATCCTAGACCTATTGTATTAGTCAGCTTTCCCTTACTGTGACAAAATACTTGAGCTATATCAATTTATAGGAGGAAGTGTTTATTTCGTCTCATGGTTTCAGAGGTTTTAATTTATAGTTGCTTGGCCCTATTGACCTTGGATCTGTGGCAGCATAGTACCTCTTGGCAGAAGTGCATGGTGGAAGAACTGTTCACTCAAGGCAGCTGGGAAGGAGAAAAAAGTGACAGAGGAAGGAGCTAGATTCCCAGTGTCTCCTCAAGAGATCCCTCCAATGATGTAACTTCCTCCCACTAGGCCTCACTTATGATAACTTTTATGGCTACCCAGTAGTACCATAAGCTGGCGACCAAGCCTTTAGCATATGGGTCTTTGGGGAATATTGAAAATCCAGACCATAACACCAATCATTTTCCCTCTTTTGCTTTATGTATGTGTTTTATTCTCTTTCCCTATCTCTTTCTGTCCATTTATTTGAAAGTTGATTAAATTTCAGGTATTATGCCTCTTTCATTGCTGAATCTATAGTATTTCCTAAAATCAAGGAATTTTTTTAATGTCATAACCACAGTACTATTATCAAAATAATAATGTGACTTTAATGCCACACTGTTACTACCTAAATGTATTCAATTTTTAGCAACTTTTAGCAATTGTCCCAATAATGTCCTTTCAGTTATTTTCCCCTATAATCTGAGATCTAATGTTTTTTCTTCACTCACCATGTCTCCTTAGTCTGCTTCAATCTGGAACATTTAAGTGGTATTTCTTTGTCATTCTGGACCTTGATGTTATGGGGGCATACAGATTAGTTAATTTTTGTAGTTATTTTTTTGCCTCTCATTTTGGGGTTGTCTTAATGCTTGATGAATGACATTTTGCAATTTTCACAAGAGTACCAGAAAAATTCTTTTCAATGCACTGTATCTGGAGATATATAATTCTGGCTTGTTCCATTGGTGGTAACGCTAACTTTTTAAATTTGTTCTTTTTAGGTATACATGACAGTAGAGTGTGCTTTGACATATTATACATATGTGAACTATAACTTATGCTAATTAAGATCCCATTCTTATGATTGTACATGATGTTGAGTTTCACTGGCTGTGGTAACACTAACTTTGATGGTTAAGGTTATATCTATCAGGTTTCTCCACCATGAAGTTAGTATTTTTTCTTTCAAATTAATAAACAATTTATAGGGAGAAATTTTGAGATTAAATATCTCTTTGTCCATCAATCATTCACCCACTAGTTTACTAACTACTGATAATATTCTTCTGAATCAATTATTAATCTGATTATTGCAAAATAGTGGATTTTCTAGGTTCAGCATTTCTTCTACAACTATTAGTTGACTTTCTATTCTAAGAAACAGTTTTTCCTTTTAATTTATTCATTTATCTGTCAATAAGAACTCATAGATTCTTTTCCTTTTCATCTACCTCAGTATATATTTTTAATATAAGTCCTACTTCTTTTTTAAAATTTTGTTCTAATTAGTTATACATGACAGTAGAATGCATTTTGACACATAATACATAAATGGAGTATATGTATTCTCAGTTTTCTGGTTGTACATGATATACAGGTATACAGGTCATTTAATCATATGTGCACATAGGGTAATAATGTCCAATTAATTCTACTATCATTTCTTTCCTCATACCCCCTCCCCTCCCCTCACTCCCTTGGTGTTAAATCCAAAGTACCTCTCTTCTCCCCCACTTGCCCCATTGTGAATTAGCATCCACATATCAGAGAAAACATTTGGCCTTTGGTTATTTGGGATTTGCTTATTTCACTTAACATGATAGTCTCCAGATCCATCTATTTACCAGCAAATGCCATAACTTCATTCTTCTTTAAGGCTGAATAATATTCCATTGCATATATATATACCACAATTTCTTTAAACATTCATCCATTGCGGGGCACCTAGGTTGGTTCTATAGTTCAGTTCTGTCAATTGAGCTGCTGTAAACATTGATGTGGTTGCGTCACTGTAGCATGCTGATTTTAAGTCCTTTGGGCATAAACCTAGAAGTGGGGTAACTGGATCAAATGGTAGTCCATCTCAAATTTTCTGAGGAATCTCCATACTGCTTTCCAGAGTGGTTGCACCAATTTGCACTTCACCAGGAATGTATGTACCTTGGTATTTTTAAAGTGAGACTTATTGAGGTATGCTTAAAAGTTCATAATTTAAAATTTTTCCAAAAAATGTTTTCTGGTGTATTTTTGCAATCAATTGCTGTCATAATCTCTAGCCTCCAAATTGATATAATTTCTGTTCTATTTTAATTTAAATAGCTTCTTTCTTTTTCTGGTACTGGGGATTGAACTCGGAGGCACTTGACCCCTGAGACACATCCCCAGACCTATTTTGTATCTTATTTAGATTCCTATTTTGTATCACTGAGTTGCTTAGCACCTTGCTGTTGCTCAGGCTGGCTTTGAACTTGCAATCCTCCTGCCTCAGCCTCCTAAACTACTGGGATTACAGGTTTGTGCCACTGCACACAGCAACAACTCATTTCTTGTTGATACTATAAAAATTAAATTAATATTTTACATATTAATCTTGCATTCTATAACCCTGCTATACCTGCTAATTAGTTGGTTCTAGCAGATTTTTTAGAATTATGTCAGAGTGGATGTCCTTGTCTTGTGTCTATTTTAGGAGAAAAACATTCAATATTTCACAATTAAGGGTGCTGTGAGTTGAATTGAAGGTTTTTGGGGTTTTTTTGTAAGTACTATTAATTATTTTGAGGAAGTTCCCATCTTTTCCTAGTTTCCTCAGTTTTACTTTTTTTTTTTTTAAGTCAGGATACATGTTGGTACTTTGCTAAATCATGTTTCTGCCTGTATGAAATGATTACATGTTTTGTTTTCTTGTTCATTTTTAGTGTGTTAATCTGGTAATTTATATTGCCTATTTTAGATTCTAAACCATTTTTGTATTCCTGGAATAAACCCTGCCTGGTCATGATATATTATTCCTTTAATATATTGCTGGGTTACCCTTGTTAAAATTTTGTTAAGAATTTTTTCTATTTTTATGAGAAACAATTTGCCTGTAGTTTTCTTCTCTTGTAATTCCATAATCAATTTTGTTATCAGGGTAATACTAACAACATCAATATCCAGTGCTTAATGAGCATTTCACATCTACCAGACTATTCTAAGTAATTTGCATTTATTTTCAAATTTTTATTTTGACCTAAGTTTTGATTTTATAAACAATTGCAAGAATAGTACAAAATATTTTCATATACCTTTAATTCAGTTGTCTCAAATACTAACCATCAACCATATCAACCTTATTATTTCCTCATCTCTCTGTCTCTGGGGTTTTTCATTTTAAAGATTCATATATTTTTTAAGCTCTGGAAAATTTTCATATGTAGTTTACTATGTCCTTCTTTCCATCATTTTTATATCATCTGTAGTTAAGTTTTACCCTTGATTTTGTTCTTCTATGCAGATCAATTAAACATTATTTAGGACATCTCAGGTATTGTTTCAGGATCAATAAAGTTGACCCGATTAATTTAGTTCAAAAATCTCAAAATAAATTGCTTTTATTTACTGTGCTTTGGAAGATGTCTACTTATAAAATTATGAGGTCTGTGTCTGGCAGGCAAGTAATACCTATTTAAAATTAAGTTCATTCGCTGTGCCCCTTATTCATACATTTATCACTCCATTCTCAGGGCTTGACCTCTCTTTGAGGTATGGGAGCATGGCTTCTATGGACTACGTCATCGGCACTGCCTTTCCCTCTGACCATTGTGTGTGGCCAATGAGGGAAATGGTGGAGGCTGAGGAGAAGAGGAAGGAAGGATCAGGCTGGTTTTGTGCATGACCATAGGATGGCAATGGCTATGTTTATGTTTATTTATTTCTTACTTAAAGCCATGCCTCCCGTCAGGTAGCTCCTCTTTTTTTTTTTTCCTTTTCTATCCCCAGTACTGGGGATTGAACCCAGCACTGCTACATTCCCACTCCTTTTTATTTTTATTTTGAGACAGCATCTCACTAAATTGTTGGGTCTACCCTTGAACTTGAGATTGTCCTGCCTCAGACCCACCAGTGAGCCACCTGGTAATACCAGCCCCTTCTTATTGCTACATATCTCACTGGGCTCCAGTCACTGTTACTCTTCTGAAACTGTCAAGCCAGGGTGGTCATCAGCTCCCTCTGTGGTTAGCCTGAAGTGCTTCAGCCTCCCTTGTGCTCTGTCATCCTGCCTACACCTAGGTCAACAGGTTCACTTGATTCCTTCTACTGCCCATTTGACCCTTTGCATTGTTTTCAGCCAGGACCCTGAGTGGCGCATCAGCTCTCTGTGGTGTTCTTGGGTGTTCCTAGTTCCAGGGGTTTTCCAATTAGAACAACACCTCCTAGAAATAGTTTGGCCCTGATTCTTTCTGATTTTGATCAAAATTTAATCTGTTGCATGAATGATCAACTAGAAGTGGATTCACTCTGTAAGCTATTCTGAGGCTCCTAATTGTTACCTGCCCTAGGGCATTTAAAGTATAAGGGCTCATTCCTTTTTAATCTTAAGAAAATAATTTCTAATGATGAAACTTCATTTTTAGGTGGTAAATTTGGTATTGTCATAGTATCTCTCTAGTACGCTAGGCTCTGCATATAGGAGGAGACCAAGAAGCAAGAGCTAGTTCAATAGGAAGAAAAACTTGCTTGATCTAGTGTTTCTTAAAATACATACTTCAGAACAGTAATCCTGCAAAATGCTTTACAAATAAAGGGATGTTACTTTCATGCAATATTTTTTTGAAATGCTACATTGTCTGTATTCCTTTCCAGAAATTGCATATTTAGCAAACTAAAGCTATGAAAAGTTCTACAATAAATAAACTGATTTTACTTTGTTTGAACCAATTGTATTTCAGGTAAGAGCAAAACTTCTCAGGATGCGTTAGCTTTGTTAATAGTTCTCACTTTAGGGTATTACATGGAAATCTGTGTAATGAGCCAAATTTTTGTTTTCCAAAAAACTTGGATGCTTATGCCTCTCCTGTGTAGGAAAATAGACTATATTTGCTACTAGACATTTTCTCTATTGTTTCTGAATTTTTGTTATCTGTTTTATTTTAAGGTTTGATTTTCCAAGAATTTTGGTTCTGTAAGGCGCAATCAATGTAGTCAAAATACCGAGAATATTATGCCAAGTCCATGCATTTTCTATTGATTTTAAGTTGTTTTTTCTTTTCCATCTGAATAATTATATTTTTCTGGAGGATCTTAGTCTAAACTCAATGGAACTATGAATTATAAATACAGTCTAATCATATGCAATTGTGAGTCTATTTACTAATTTTGAATATTTTCACATTTTAAAACAGAATAATTGGAAGCACAGGGATTGCTCCCTTTCTTTTTCTCAAAGAGTTATTTGCTTACTTTGTAGTAGCTTCAGTATGATTAAAGAATGATTCACCAGAATGAAGAAAAAGTGTGGAGAGATAAGTTCTGTTTCATAAAATGAAAGTATTCTAAACAGTCTTTAAAATAAGGGAACATCTTTTATTCTGATTACAAAAGTAGTATGTGTTATTGTAAACACTTTAAGCAACAAAAAATACAGTTGTAAATACATTATAATATGTACTCTTAACGGTTTGGAACACCTTAAACCACATACAGAGAGAAACATAAATATACTATATTGATAAGGATTAATTATAAAAATGATAGATGGTCATTTGAAAAAAGGAGGTTTGAAAAACTGGGCCTCTCAACACTCTGTGACCCATTTGTTTGAGTGTGGAATCTTGAATGGCAGCTGCCTTGTTGATATGTTTTTCATCTCCTTTTGGTAACAAAACTTCAATTTTGTTGACTTTAAAATCTAATTTCTTGACAGGTACCCATCAAAAGTTCCCCCCACCAAAATTTCCTTTATTTTAAACTGCTTTACATTTGTCAGAGTATTTCTACTTAGTCTAACTATCTTTTAAATTTCATTTTAATAACTCATCTTATTAAAAAGTGCTACAGAGGCCTCATGTTTATTTATTGTTTGAACATGGCTCATGAAACCATTATTCAAATCTCTGAACGCACTCACTAATATATTGCATAACAAACATGTATCTATAAGCCTTTTTGTATTCTCCATGCACTCAGCCATCTATCTTTTAATGAAAAACTATCTATCTGTTCTTCCCCACTGGCAAATTTTAAACATCTGTGGAGCCATATAATACTGAGGCACAGAATTTCTGTGCGACCTTAGACAGTCTTGTTATATATCCCAATTACGTATCTATGGAAAGGGAACACTGAAATGCAGATCACTTTTCAAAAATACAGTAATAATTAGACATCATGGAGTGGTTTGTATTTCTTAGACTAATTTTTACAATACCGGAGACCTAGATTAACTTTTTTAAGCTAATAGGCAATTCCGTTATTGAGCTGAAGCAGGACACACCTGTCCTTGGTCTCTGCCTGTCTGCTCTGCTCTTGTCTTCGCAGATCCTTACAGACTTGTTGTATGTGTAAAATCACAAGCACTAGGCAGGGAAGCCCTGGGACAGTGGGCTTGGTCTGGGTCTCCACTGGCTGGGCTGTTCTGAGAGACACACCTCCTGGGCCAGCCATAGAATTCTAACATTTTGTTAGTGTCACTCTTGCTGAATTTGACTTTCTCTGCATTCAAGGGCAACTACTGAACACTGTTACTGTTTCTGGAATTGCACTTTATGGACCAGCCAGAATGTAGGCATCTTTCTCCATTCTCTGCAATGTTTGTGTTCTAGCAACAGGGTGCTTATACCTGAATTTCTAGTCCTGAAACCTTTTCTCTCTCCAGTGTCCTCTGCATGTTCCAGTTGATAAGCAGTATCTACTTTGCCCATGTTACAAATTCTTGCTTTGGTAATCTGTACAATCTCCTTTTAAGCCTGGAGCTTCTACCCTCTTTGCCAGTTACCTTCTTTTAGGATCAAAGCTCAACTCCTCAAGGCCTCCCACACAAATGGGCCCTCTGCTTTTGAACTGATGTCCTAGTTATCCAAACCTGCCTGGATACTTGTGATTCAGCTCTTCAGCAGTCTCTATCCCCATGATCATCTAATTCTAGGATGGTGACTTCTGATTCTTGGTTTCCTCTGGTCCCTGCATGAACCTGAGACTACTGTTCCCTTGAAGTCTTGGTCTGTGGGCATCTAGGCCTGCTTCATTAAACCTGTCACCCTGCTAACAGATGGCTGCTGAACAAAGTTCTCTGGCCAACTAAGTCTAGAAATGGCTTCAATAAAAAGATTATTTAAGCTAGGTGCAGTGGTGCATGCCTGTAATGCCAGGGCTCAGGAGGATGAGGCAGGAGGATCACGAGTTCAAAGCCAGCCTCAGCAATGGTGAGGTGCTAAGCAACTCAATGAGACCCTGTCTCTAATAAAATACAAAACAGGGCTGGAGATGTGGCTCAGTGGTTGAGTGCTCCTGAGATAAATTCCTGGTACCTCATCCAAAAAATGATTTAGTTTTCCTTTTTGCAGGATACAGCTTTTAAACACTCATATGCATTGATATAGATGAAAATACTATATAGTTTCTCTCTCTGTGTGTGTGTGTGTGTGTGTGTGTGTGTGTTTAGTACCAGGGATCAAACCCAGTACTTTACCACTGAGCCACATCCCCTTTTTATCTTTTATCTTGAGACAAAGTCTCATTAGGTTGCTTACAGCTTCGCTAAATTGCTAAGGCTGGTTTCAAATATGCAATCCTCCTGCCTCAGCCTCCCGAGTTGCTGGGATCACACGCATGCGCCATAGCACCCAGCCAATACATTTGTTTTGTAAGCATTTGTTTTCTGAGAGTTTCTTAAAGACCTATCACTTTAGGGAACATATTTTTGAAAATGCTTTTTAAAGAAGATTACATTAGGCAATCTCAGTCTCTTTCGGGTTTATAGACTGATTCTGCAATTCACAAGCAATATTCTGGGGAAAAGTGGAAAATCTGTTAGTGTTTAGCCAACTCCACCAAAGACTAAAGAAGCACCACGTATTCATTACCAGAATGTTGTTTTCTATAAAGAAGCAAAGAGAAAGAGAAGACTTTGCCATTGTGTTATTTTTATTAGTGTAAGATATATACAATATAATATTTTTCAGCCACTAAAAGAAATGAAATCCTATTTACCACATAGATGAAACTAGATGGTATCATGCTGAGTGAAATAAGCCAGGCACAGAAAAACGAATACCACATAATCTCATTTAAAGAGGCTAAAAAGTTGATTCCTTAGAAGCAGAGGTTAGGATAGTGCTTACTACAAACTAGGAATAGGAAGGGGAAGGGGAAAGAAGGATAGAGAGGGGTTACGTAACATATACCAGAATAGGTCTAGATAGGAAGAATTAATTTTAGTATTCTGTAGTCTATAACAAAGTAGGGTAACTATTCTATAACTGTTTATGACATATGTCAAAGTAACTAAAAAAGAAGATTTCAAACTTTCCCTATACATAGAAATGATATATGTTGGAGGAGAGGGGAATGCTAATTACCCTAATTTGATCATTGCACTTGCATACATGCATTGAATTATGAATTATACTGTATCCCATAAGCATGTACAAATATTGTGTTTCCATTAAAATTTTATTAAAAGAGAGGTAATTGTTAGAGAATAAAAATAGACAAAAAAAGGCATTTGAAATAAACCTGTACTTTGGGCATCATTATCAATAGCATATGAAAAATAATAGAATAAGCAAGAGTGCTGGATAAAATACATATTTCAGGGCTCTACTTCAAATATTCTGCTTCATTAGGGCCCAGGATTTTAAACTACTGCATTTTAAACTAGTGCCACATGGCATACTCATGCATACTAACATTTAAGAAATTCTGACATTGAGACTCAGGGATGGCAGTTGAGCTTGTTTTCCAGGTGGGCCCACCGTAGAAAGACTTGTGCTGACTCGAGTGAGACTGGCAGAAAGTAAGTCAGGCACTTAGTCTTCCAGTGGGGTACTGTACAGTAGACATCTGATACATAATAAATACTCCAAAGTATTAATTCTTTCTTCCATCATGTCTCAAAGAAAACCGAACAGATAGCTGAGCACACCTGGGGTTGCTTACTATTCATCTGTTGGTTTAGCATACTTTATTTTATTTTCATATGAATTCCCTTGTGAGGAAATACCTGGATTCCAGAGATAAGTAAGAATCCTCCTAGATTAATTCACACCTTGATTTAATTATTCATTTTAAAATTAGATTGAGGTATTGACAAAAATTCAAGTACCAGAGTACAGAGAAAGGCCTGGGGGATTTTTCTTCCCACGTTACACAATTAGTCTACTGGTTTCAGATCTAAACTCTAAAAGCCTCCATCACCACATTTCCTGTTTGTAACTGAACAAAGTACACACAAAAGATTTTAAGAAACAGAAGAGAAGAAAAATAGCCTGAGACACTTATAAAGACAAGTTTTAGTGTCATGCTGCTTCTAATATAATAGAACAACATTACTTAGAAAAAAAAGTTTGTGGGAGCATTTTTAATCCATCTCTTTGCTTTATGGCTACATCAGGAGTTCTCTGAAAAAAGAAGCATGTCAGGTAAGTAGCATTTTCAATGCCTTTGTTCTGTTTTTATATCTAAAAATTCACTTAATTTCCAAGTCCTGACCAAAAGTAAACTAGTACATTTGGAAAGTAAACTACTTAGTGCAATTATCTTTAAATTATCTTTAAATAACCTTCAGTATAATTAGAAAACATTTTGAAATACCTTACTAAGTATAAATTGAGTATAAATTGACCATTGTCTCATGGAAGAAAAAATAGTGTTTTATAATATAAAGTTTGTTGTAGCTGTTCAATAAATATTCATTGATAAACGTGCCGTTTAAAGTATTTGTTATTTTTTAAGAAGCTTTTTTATTTTGAGCATGCATATTACTCTTTGGTTTATATATAAAGCAAGAGAGGAGTAACTACATTCTAATTCTTTAGAAATCAGACACTATAGTGTCTTCTAGTAATCAATCCAATTGTCAACATTCAGAGAAACAATTTTAAAGCAGTCAGTGAAAATTCAGTCTCTCATGCAATGCATCATAAAGTCTGAATCAACATAGATTTGATCCTTCATTGCTCCTGTAGTCTTTATGTACATTTCGTTTCTTTAACAAACATCTTTTTGCTTAAGAGAAAAACAATGTTTATCATGTGAAGTTGGAGAATTGTGAAATATATCTGTAAAAAAGAAAGAAAAAATCTTACGTATTTTTCATCACCTTAAAAACCACCAATATCATGTCGTATTTCCTTCCAATTTTTATTTATATACATTCTATGTAGTTTGGATTTTGTAACTGAAATAATAATGTGCATAAAATCATGTATCCAGCTTTTTTTCATTAACCAACATAATCACTTCCCTTTTTATTATAAGCTTAATCATTTCAAATGAATTCACAAAATAACATGTATTTTGCTAATTACAATTTTCTTGTCATTCATTTATGTCTGGACATTAAGGTTGTATCCAGTTTTTGAATATTTTAAATGATAGAAAAATGATCAACTCAGTAATGTCTTCTGTATTAAGGAACATTTTTTAAGGAAAGATAAGTAGAATTGGAATTACTGAATAAGAGATTATGAACATCTTAAGTCTCATTATTGCCAAATTGCTTCTCCAAGGGTGATGGAAATTCCCTCTTATCCTAGCCGTGCTCCTCCTTAACAGGCTGGTCTCATTTAAAAACTTTCATAAGTACAACATGCTAGACCATTATATTGCTTTGATTATATGTATTACTTTGATTATAAAGAGGTTGAACATTGGATATATTGCATGGATTTTTAAAATATTTTTAGTTGTAGATGGACACAATACCTTTATTTTATTTATTTTTATTGTTGTGCTGAGGATGGAACCCAGTGCCTCACAAGAGCTAAGCAAGTGCTCTATCACTAAGGCACAACCCCAGCCCCTGCATAGATTTTTAACAGCTTATAATTCTATTATCTATACGTTGTCTGACTGTATCTTTTGCTTAACCATTGTGCATATAGTATTTTTCATATTAATTCATATGGGGCAGTCACAGAGTGAAGATATCATGTATTTTAATTTCTGTGGATTTGCTTCCCAGTGTTTTGTTTGGTGGATCTTAAAATCAGTGGATTGGATAAATCACCCAGGGAACATAAGCTAGCATGTGATTTTCACAGTTGTCCTCTTTCTTTGTCCCAGTTCATAGCTTAGCAGACAACACAGCCATGGCGCTGTAAGAGAAGGACAGAACAGTACTACTGCAATTGCCAGGAGCTGATGAGCATGGGAGGGTGAGAAGGCCAAAAGCCGAACACGACCTTTCACTATTTCCAGGACTAACAACTCTAAATTAAGAAAGAATATGATGATATTTCCTCCATAGCATTTTGTAGTTCAGACTGTCCCTTCAGGTGTGATACAGGAGCTCCTCCATGTCAGTTGAGACCTTTCACAATTTTATAGAAGAGATACAAATTTAGTATTTGGTCTGAAAGCCTCAGAGACTTTAAAAGCCAAAACAAAACAATATGAGAGAAGGGACCCAGACTGTAGTATTTTTCACTTTCAGATAAGCGAAATAAAAAACAAATTTGAACACACACACAAAAGCACAATTATTCTTAATTAAGCAAAAAATAGTATGATATGAAAGATGCAAAACTTTTTTATCCTTTTCTTTGTAGTTATTACATCATCAATAAATGTGCTGCTATCACAGTTCACACTATGCTTCTTATTCACAAAAAATAAGAAAAAAATCAGCTGAATCAAATGGTGAAAACAATTCCTTTAGGTTATTAATAATTTAATTTAAATGGTGATTTACAATTTAGTTTACACATTGTTGTTTTTTAAAACAGGATTCTCATTGTCTTTACTCATTGCCTTTCCATAAGCCTCAATCACTTCTTTGAGAAGAACAAATCCTTTCTTTTAAAGACTAAGTAGGATTAACTTATGAATCATCTTATATATATATATATATATATAT
>CM053409.1:72168270-72194211 GCA_028644305.1 Xerus rutilus | reverse complement strand
CCCACAGCTGAGCTCCGCCGCCACTTGCTGCTTAAGTCACGCTGCTTGTGGCAATCGCTGCTGCCTGGTGGCCCTGTGTACATGCGCAAGTGAAATTCCTGCAGGGGTAGGTGTAGGATGATGTCCAGAAGCTGGCTGGGAGATGGTATTTCCACAGCTTCAATCTCTGGTTCTGGAGAGACTGATCTCGTCTAGGCTGCCATCTTGGAACCCGCCCCTCAGGAAAATGCATATTGAAACCTCTAGATATCTCACTCCTCTAAGAATGGCTATTGTGAAACTAAACTAAAGAAAACAAGTGCTGATAAGGATATGGAGAAAAGGGAACACTTGCACACTCCTGGTGAGAATGTAAATTAAAATAGCCTTTATGGAGAACAGCATGGAAATTCCTTGAAAAAATGAAAAATAGAACTACTATATGATCCAGCAATCCCAGTACTGGATATGTATACGAAGAGAATGAGACCAGTATGTTAAAGAGACATCTGCCCTCTCATGTTCATTGCAGCCCTGTTTGCAATAGTTAAGAAATCAAAATAACCAAAGTATCCATCAATGGATGAATAGATAAAATACAGTACATCTACACAGTGGAATACTAAATGTCATTAAAAAGAATGAAAGTTCTGCCATTTGCAACAACATGGATGGAAGACGAGATCATTATGTTAAGTGAAATATGACTGAGATCATAAGTGGAATCTAAAATATATTGGTCTTACAGAAAGTGAGAGTTGAATGGTGGTTACAGAGGCTGGGGAGAGGAGAGAGAAGAAGGCTAAAGGGAAGGTTGATCTATGTGCAGTAAGCTGCAGGTAGACAGTAGTCAGATAAGAAGCTCTGCTCTGATACTGCACAGTAGGGTGATTGTAGATAACAATAATGCACTCACAAGAAAGAATTTTAAAGTTTTTCACCTTAAAGAAATGACAAATGTTTGAGGAGATAGAAATGTTTACACTGATTTAAACATTACATGATTTATGCGTGTATCAAAACATCACATGATACCTCATAAATATCATTTTTATGTTTGCATGTATCAGAAAATAAAATTAAATTAAGAAGAAATAAATTATATAAAATGACAGATGTCTCTTTCCTCCAGCCCCACACTCCCTACACCCCTTCCTTACTTAAATGATTCCAAGGTCCTTATAACCTTCTGACCTAATATGTCATTTCTTATTTTGTTGACTTTTTGTATTGCACCACTGTAATACAAAGTCTATAAGGCAAAGATATTTGAATTTTTAGTTTATTGACATATTTCCAGCACCCAAGACAAAGTCTGGCATGTAGTAGGCACTCAGCAAATATGCTGAAAGCAAAAATATAAAGCTTGCCAATGAGCACATGCTTTAATGGTGGCAGAGCTCACAGGCTCTTATTCCACGTGCAGATTCCTAATTCCATGCCATGTGTCCCTGCCTTATGTCACGAAAGTCATCATGGGAAAAATAATTTTTCCTATTATCTTTCAAATTAATTTTATGGGACCTCGTATAATCCAGCTGATGCCAGCATTTTAAAAATACTGTTTAAATTGGCTTTTAGGAAGGTTCTTGATCACATAAGAAAATCACAATGTTATCACATTATCACCCCAGCTGCACATGGTGATGATTTTGGTTTGTTCATTCTATTACCAAAATGACCTTTATTTATCTGTACTCTGGTCACCTGACTTGACTATAACTGATTTCTGAAACTTTTTCCAAAATTCATAATACATTCTCAAAAAATAGAAACGATGTGCCACTATTTAAATAAAAGAGTTCTTTACATAGGAATATATTCTTAAAATACTTAATACAAAACTATTGCATCAAAATTAAAAGATAATTAATTAAATTTATTTGTACCACTGTGATAAAGATCAATGCATTTAAATATAAAAGCTCAAATTTATAAGATTCCAAAGATATAAAACTTACCAGGATAGAAAATGTTCAAGGAAGAAAATTAAACTGGTTAATAAGCAGAAAAAAAGGCTTAGAAGGTCTCAGGAAGTAGAAAAAATAGCAATGCAAGCTAAGATAAAACAAGAACAACTTCACATGTCAAATTTAAAGTTTTTTAAGATCAATCACAAGATGGCAACATCAAGGGAAGTAGAGTAACAGATATAAAGGATTCTTTGTGTTCATTTTTCAGCTTTTCTGAAATTATTTCAAAACCTTAAGTGAAAGAATAGATGCTCTGTTCAATGTCGTGCATCTGTGTATCTATCCCTGCATCCATACTCTGCTCTCTTAATCAGTAGCATCACAATGTCTTGATATCTAATATTGGCTTCATTTTTCTTGGTGATTTATGCATGTATCAAAATGCATAAATGGCTGTTCCTGACCCTTGGTATTTCTATATAAAATGAAAAATCAGTTTGTCAATTTCCACAAAACCTCTGCTGGGATTTCTACTAGAATGACACTGGATATATAGGTTATCATGGAAAGAACAGTGAAAGGTGCTATAACAACCAAATACTGCTTTTCTTCCTTTGTTAATGCTCCATCAGCTGCTCCCCCTCTTGCATACTGAGTAAAGCTAGACTTGACCAGAGTTTTGATCTCTCCAATTTACTGTCTGGTCTGAGGGGTGTACAGCCTGTTTTCCTATTAGGAATACTCCTTTCTGATAAAATTTCAACCTGATGTGAAATATGAAACTAAAGCCCACATTTCCTGACTTCTAAACTAAGTTCCTTTTTCACAGGTATGTGTATCCTGGTTAAGAATAAGTTGATGACTCTGCTTATACTAGCTTAGGAGTGGAGGATGAGAATTAATTCTAATGCAGTGGTCAAACACAGAAACAGATCAAAATAGCTTAAGGAGAATGGAAAAATCTACTCACATGACTTAAACATCTAGACAGCAGTATACAGGGGCTCAAAGGATGACATTGCTGGCTCTCTGGATCTCTCGTCCTTGCTTGTCTCTCTGTATGTTGCCTTATTCTCATCAAAGTCCTCTGTGGGGCCATAAATCTAATCCAATTCTCCATTCCAAAGGAAGAGACTCTTGCCTCATCTCTACACATATCAAAACTGGGGAAGACTGGGTTGTCACCTCCATCTGTCACTGTGACCAGGAGAATGGAGAGTATGGCTGACCTTGCTCACACAACCACCCTCTTTGAATTGGTGTGTATGTGGGTAATGGACAGATTGTGGAGGGAACCACTATCAGCCTCTCCTGAATTTCAAAAATGGGGTTCCCACTGCAGAGAGTTCTGCTTCCTGAAGAAAGGGGAAAAAGCTGAACAGACAAGAATGGCTTATGTCACTAGTATCTCCTAAGTATAGGGCCTCATTTCACACCACTTGGGGTGGTGTCCAACCAACTGTCCCTTAGGGAAGGGAAGAGAATGACAAAGCAAGGCAAAACATCTTTTATTAAATACTACAGGAGCAAAAACTCACAAAATCTATGGAAATTTTAAGCATTCTCTGAAAAAAATTTTAAAATGTAAACATGGCCTAAAATACTTTAGAAATTCTTTCCTGTTTAGGAACCTCCCCCCCCCCCCCACAGCTTTACTGAAGTATAATTGACAAGTAAAAAATGTATATATTTGAGGTTGTACTATGCGATGATTTGATATGCATATACATTGTGAAATAATGACTGCATTTGTTATTGAACACGTTTATTACCTCATATAAGATCTATTCTTTTAAGTAATTTCAAAGCACACAATTCAGTATTAACTATAGTCCCCACACAGTACATCAGATCTCCAGAATGTATTCATTCTGTAACTGGAAGTTGTGCCCTTTTACCAACATCCGCCCACCCCTCACCACCCTGCAGCTTGTGGTAACCTCCATTCTACTCTCTGCTTTTATGAATTTGAATTTTATTTTTACATTTCATGTGTAAGAAAAATCATATCTCTTTATTTCTGGTCTGTTATACTTAGCATAATTTCCTCCAGTTTTATCCGGATTTTCATATATGGTAGGATTTCTTTCTTTTTCTTTGTTAAATAATAGTCTATTTTATTTAGCTATTCATCCATCCATGGACATTTATCTAAATATGCAGGACTTTTTCTATTTCTGTCCTAATCCCCATCAATTTGAGCCCTTTTCAAGTGCCAGCTGAAGAATGTACTCCTAACAGGTTATTTCCCAGTGCTCTAGGAGCTCAGTGCTTCCAATTTCCATTTCTCACTTCAGTGACCACAAGATTCTAATTAAACTGTGTAAAGAAAAGTTTTCTTAAGTGTTCTAGCTGATAGATGAAGAAATTGAAGCTTAGATGATTATAAAAGATATTAGCTCATTATGTTCCCAAATCAGAACTTGGGACATATGCTTTTTTACCCTAACTCCCAGACTCTTGAGCATAACACACTGGCTTCTCCCCAAAGGCCAATAATGGGTTGAGAGGCATATTGAAAAGCTGTAATGCAAAATGGGGCTGGAAAACTCAGGGACATTATGGATGCTGATTATGTGTATAAAGCTACCTCAGGCCATTCCTAGAGCGGACATCAGTTGCAGCTGCCTGGCCTCCGTGAAGCAGAGCCTCAAACTCAGAATTAATTTCACTGAGGACTGAATGAGTGGCATAGATACAGTAACCACTAATTTATATGGTACTTTTCCAGAATTTATGAAAAAAAAAATTCTTGCTAAACTGACATTCACTATGAAACTTTTATGACCCCAAACTATTTTCTAAGCATATAGTAACACTGAATTTGCTGTGAATTTAGAGAAAATTTAGCAAGATATTTTGATTATCTGATCCCTGAATTTCATTTAGAGGATTTAGAGATCAACTCTATTTCAAGGTTAAATATCTTTTTAAAAAATTTGTTCTTTTTAGAGATACATGATAGTAGATTGTATTTTGGCATATTATGCATACATGGAGTATAACTTATCTTAATTAGGATCTATTCTTGTGGTAGTTCATGATGTAGAGTTTTGCTAGTTGTATATTCATATATAAACATAGAAAAGTTATGTTTGATTCATTCTACTGTCATTCTTTTTTTGGGGGGGGAGGGTGGTTACCAGGGATTGAACTCAGGGGTACTTGACAACTGAGCTACATCCCCAGCCCTATTTTGTATTTTATTTAGAGACAGAGTCTCACTGAGTCTATGTTGCTTAGCACCTCACTGTTGCTGAGGCTGGCTTTGAACTTGCGATCCTCCTATTTCAGCCTCCTGAGATGCTGGGATTATAGGCGTGCACCACTGCACCTGGCTTCATTTTACTGTCATTCTTAATTCCATCACCCCTCCCTTCCCTTCATTCTTCTTTGTCTAATCTCCTTATTGTGTGTTAGTATCTGCATTAGAGAGAACATTTGGCCTTTGCTTTTTGGGGATTGGCTTATTTCACTTAGCATGATAGTCTCCAGCTCCATCCATTTACCAACAAATGCCTTAATTTCATTCTTCTCAGTAATATTCCAATATATATACATATATGTGTATGTGTGTGTGTGTGTGTGTGTGTGTGTGTATATATATATATATATATATACATATATATATATATATGTATATATATATATATATATATATATATCTCACATTTTCTTTATCCATTCATCTTCTGAAGGGCTCCTAGGTAGGTTCCATAGCTTTACATTGTGAATTGGGCTGCTGTAAACATTGATGTGGCTGCATCACTGTAGTATGCTGATTTTTAAGTCCTTTGGGTATATACCAAGGAGTGGGATAACTGGGTCAAATAGTGGTTCTATTCTAAGTTTTTTGAGCAATCTCCTGTCTTGGTCTGGATCTATGACCAAGAATTGCTGAGCTGAGACTAATTCATCTAGGCAGATTCGTGGGGTGAATCACCAGCCTCACAAGAAGATGAGTTTTATAAGCTTTACTATGAGATAATATAATAATAAGCAAGCAACAGTTATACTTTGCAATATTGAATATTGTATATAATGAATCAATAATATAGAGGAAAAGAAAGAAGAGCGGCTCCAGCCCAATAAACACTCACTAATCAGCACCAGATAATCAAACCATCAGCAACACCTTCAACACCCAGCCTTGGATAAAACAAGCAACACCAAGAATGGGGTAAACATAGGTGAAAGTCGAGATCCTTCTTCTTTACTCACAGCAAAACCTTCACCATCAACACCTATCCTCGCATAAAAAGAGCAACACCGGGGGTAGGGTAACAAAACATAGGTGAAGGTCAGCTATCTTCCCCACAAGTCAAATTCCTTCTTCTACACTCAAAGCATCAGATTCCCTCTTCTCCAGTTGGATATCTTCTACTCTCTTTCCCCTTTGGAGGACTTAAAAAAGGCACAGCAGCCCCTCCCAATATGCAGTCCCGGCGTTATACAGCTGGCCTTAGGCTATAAAATCTCTGTGAGATGGGAACTGGCCAGGTTCCAAAACTCACAGGATCAAAGGCTGAAAGTTTTGAGGCACCAAGAGCTCGTTAGTGCGCCAGATGACCCCGAACAATAACATTGAGGGTGCTTCCTCAAAGTTTCTCCAAATTCCTCACTAATGAGCTCTCCCCTCCTAAGTCACACTCAAGGACGGGCCCATATTATTAACTATCTATACATCTCCATACTTCTTTCCAGAATGGTTGCACTAATTTACACTCCCACTAGCACTGTATGAGTGTATCAAGGTTAAATATCTTCATTGGCAATTTCTGATGTCTGTTTGTGCGTGTGTGGTGGGAGTGATATTGAGGACTGAACCCAGGGGTGTTCAATCACTGAGTTACATCTCAGCTCTTTTTATTTTTTATTTTGACACAGGGTCTGTTTTAGTCAGCTTTCTCACTGCTGTGACTAAAGGACCCGACCAGCAAAATTGCATGGGGAGCAAAAGTTTATTTAGGAACTCACGATTTCAGAGGTCTTAGTCGATAGAAGCTTACACCATTCCTCAGAGCTCAAGGTGAGGCAGAACGTCATGGCAGAGAGTGTGGCAGAGGGAAGCAGCTTACATGGTGATCAGAACTCCACTGGCCAGACAAATATATACCCCAAGGCCCCGCCCCCAATGAACCATTTCTTCCAGCCACACCTCACCTGCCTCCAGTCACCACCTAGTTAATCCCATCAGGGATTAATTCACTGATTAGGTTAAGGCTACAACCCAATCATTTTTCCTCCAAATCTTCTTGCATTGGCTCACATGTGAGCTTTTGGGGGACACCACACCTAAACCATAACAAGGTCTTGCTAATTGCTAAGGTTGGCCTTGAACTTGCAATCCTCCCACCTTAACTTCCCTAGTAGTGGGGATTACAGGCCTAATTCCCTGCAGATATTTAAATAAAGTCTGGAATATACAAAATTCAAAATGTTTCTAAAATAATGTAGCAATACTTCTTAAAAGGTAAACAGCAGGACTGGGGATATAGCCCAGTTGGTTGAGTGCTTGCCTCCCATGTACAAGGCCCTGGGTTCAAATCCTAGCACCACACACACATGCATACATACACAAGCAAAAGGCAAACAGCATATTAATTTCAAATATCTGTCCAATAGTGAACTATATCAAATATTTATTAATATAATGTAATAACCACTGAATCATTTTAGTATATAAATTGTACTTTCTCCCTAATTCAATCTGGTCCAAGGTAATAAAGTTTCACTGCAAAACTATTTTTATAATTATAATTATTATAGCAACCAAACTTAAAACCTTATCAACTAAAGTTAAACTTAAGGAAATAATTGATGAAATTCCCAGAATTTAATTTCATGTTACAGATTTAAAATACCATAATATCAAATGAAGAGTTAAATATTAAGTGAAAAAATTTCCTAAAAATCAATAAGAAAAAGACAAGCAACCAAATGGAAAGACTGATAAAGCTGGAGCTCAATCAAACAAACATGAAAAGATGTTTAGCCTTGTTAGTAATCAGGAAGGTGAAAAATAAAACAATAATTTTTTCATTATCAGATTAGAGAAAATACCAAGTAATAATATATAGGTGGGTATTCTAGGATGGGTGAGGCCAAAGGGAAGCTCATGTCCAGCTTTCTCCTCTGCTATCCTTAAGTTTTGCTTCCATCCTTCTGGTCACAGGGGGCTCCTGGTGCCTGTCCTTGAGCATCAAAATTATATTCCAAAGGGAAGGAGGAAGGGAGAGGACATGCATGACAGCTGAGTCAGTGGCATTCAAAGAGCTTTCCTGAAAAGCCTCATGTAGCAGCCTTCAGTTTTATATCTTGGCCAGAACTATGACATGCATCATCTCAGCTAGAAAATGTGGCATTTAGTCTGGGCACATTGCCACTATAAATAAAATCAAGAAGAAGGAAGAGGGAAGAATAGATACTAGAAGGACAAATGGCAATATTTTCAACAATATTTGCAAAATTTTAATATATTAGGAATGTTCCAGATCCAAAAGAATCAAACTAGATAGATCTCTAAAACATATTGGTGAACCAAAAAGTTATGGAATGAACCTATTGTACCCTGCCGTATGCATGCACACAGACACGAAGAGAACAGTAAATCAGCATAGAGAGAAATCTGGACGGATACATACAGAAATCCTAAGAATGATTCATTTTGGGATAGTGACTGGGAGTCTCTAGTTTTACTTTGAATGCAAGATGAGGGGAACATGGAGATAATGTTGTCCAAACACCCCTTTAAGGAAGGATTACTGCCCTAGTCACTGAGAATGTTTCCTGAAACAACCTCCAACTCTCGGCCCCTTCTGGATGTGCTTCAGCGGCAGAGAGCTGCTTCACGTGAAGTCACGCCCTTGTGGTAGGAGTGAATGACCACATTCAATAACCAATCAAGGGCAGAGTGGAAGGGCCAGCCATTAAGGACAACACTGAGCATTCTAATGTTCTAATGACCATTTGGACTCCAGAGCTACCCGGTGGGGTTAGCTGAGCTGTTCAGCTTCCATTGCAGTGAATTCTCGCGGTGCCTGCTCCCTTCCCATTCCTCCCATGCATACTGTTCAAGAGCCTTCCATGAGAAACATTTTGTACAGCAAACTCTGCACTCTGAATCTATTTCCCAGAGACACCAGCCTGTGCCAGTGATCTCTCTACTATTAAGTAGTATGTGTATTCCTGAAAATCTAAATATTCTGCAAAATTCCACACTGCAACCAATCAGGCTTATGGAAGAAAATAGGATTAGGGTCAAACACTACCTAAAACTTGTGCAATAGTTCAGTAGAGCACCAGTAAAATCAACAGCAATTGTCGTAAAAAAGCCAACCAGTTAAATCTCCAACCATAAACAGTAGATTCTCATAGCTTTAAACTCAGACTCCTGCTACCTCCATCAACACATGCATCCTCAGAGCATGTATTTACAATAGAGACCAGCCTCATCACAATTAAAAGGAAGGGGTAACCTTCTCTGTCAATCACTTTTTTAAAAAAACAGGAGGAAATATTTCTTTCACAGTTTTTTTGTTTGAGTTTTTATTGGCATTCATAGCTTCATCAGAGGGCTTAAAGGGGAGGAAATTAACAGATCAGCCACACAAAAGGAAGGCACTTGTACTGGATTTCCATTTTTTTTTTCTGCTACGGTCTTCATATGTTAGCAAGACTTTCTCTTTAATAGGAGCAAGCTTGTCCTGATCACTTCAAAAATGTTAATAACATAAAAAATTCCACGTGAGAACCAGCACACCTTATGTGTTGTCCTGACATCAATCCCTAATTTTCATCACAGATGCTACACGTGAAAGAGAGAGGACAGATCCTGTTAGATTTTTTGAAAAGGAGACTCCATTTGCATATTAGCTATACTAAGATTTTTTTAAAAATTATCTATCTGGAAGAGGAATACTAGAAAAAGGGAAACAAAGTAGAAGAGCGATACTTTGGTACACTTGGAATAACAGAGTCACAGCAGAATTTCTTTAGTTCCTGGGGCTCTTTGGACATTAATCCTTATATAGCAAGGATTGTTCTACTTTGTATATTTATTGTTATTTGTAGGTTTACTGATATGCCATCAACTGAGTTAGTCTTTTCCACTGCTATGGTTTAAATGAGGACCCTCCAAAATTCAGGTGTGGCCAATGTGCTGGTATTTAGAGGTGGGGCCTTCAGAGGTGACTAGGCCATGAGGGCTGCTCCCTCATTAGTGGCTGAAGGTTCTTCTAAAAGAGGCTTCACAGAGCCTTCTACTAGTTTGCTTTTCTGCCTCCTGCCATGTGAGGATGAAGCAAGAAAGTCCTAACCATACCAAATGCCAATGTCTTGATCTTTGACTTCCCAGCCTTCAGAAAGGTGAGAGATTAAATTTTTGTACTTTACAAACTACCCAGTCTGTGGTATTCTGTGATAGCAGCATCAAAATGGACAAAGACACCCACTCTTCCTGGATCCTCCTTTCAGGCTGCGCGAATTGCATTCTATTGGGCTTCACACAATTGCTCTCTGGGATCCCATTTTGCAAAACATGATTAAAGGCAATTGGGTCCAACAGAAATAACCTTGACTTGAAGTCAAAAGCTTTCATTGTTTTCTTAATTCTTCCCCTTGCAATATGAGCTCATGGGTGAAAATAAATAAGGAATAAAATAATAACAAGATCAATGAATGCCACTTTCTGTCACAATCTAATGACCAAACCACCTGTATTCCTGAAATGCCAGTCTCATCAGGTATCTTCCCATTTTAATTTCCGCAGGTTGTTCCCACACCTTTTTACCTAATACTTAACTACAAGACAGCAAATAGTAAAACGGTAGAGATATGCATCAGGAACCAACCAGATGTGGAAAAAGGGATGTGGGTATCTGCTTTGGGAATGCATTTTTGTTGAAATAGCTCTGACAGCCTGGCTCAGAGGCAGGGGACAGCTTGCCACTGTTGTCTGACTTAAAGTGACTACATCAATTTCAAAGAGGATAATGTTTAGACTCTTCTACTCTGATGAGCAGTTCATTAGGTTTGAGATGCCTGTGAGAATTAGGCTATGACTTTGGTGGAAACTTTGAATAAGATAAACAATATCCTTGCTGAGTTTGGACAACTGGATGATACTTACCAGGAGAATTCTTAAGTTGATTGGACTCTGTTGTTGTCATTTGCTTTTATATATTTATGCTTTAAATTTATTTTGCTCTCAGATAAGGAGGTTTTCCTCTCCTAAGGAGAATAGATTTTTGTTTTATTCGGTAAACAAAGTTTTGGTTTAACATTACCAGTCTCATATTTGATACATGTCTCAAAAATCCAGTCTAGTTGGGCACAGTGGCACACACCTGCAGCAAGTTGGTGGCAAGAGGCTGAGGGAGGAGGATTGCAAGTTCAAAGCTAGCCTCAGCAATTCAGCTATGCCCTGAGACCCTGTCTCAAAATAAAAAATTAAGAAGGGCTGGGAATATGACCTAGTGGTTAATTGCCCCTGGGTTCATTCCTTGTACCAAAAAAAACCCAAAAGTCATTTATCTGAAAATTCCCAGTGCACGTTGCTATAAGCTTTTAGGAGTAGATATTTTAACTCTCAGCTCACACAGTTAAGTGTGTAGGGAATGTGACATCATTTTTCTATAACTGAACTCAAATTCTATTTTGAGTTTATGATTCTGGGAATGGAAATGTGATCTCAGTTCAGGAACTCTTTCCCATCCTCTCTTCACTGTCCAGGAAACTAAGTTTCAGTGTAAGGGCTATGGTACCTGGTCTTTGCTACCTTATATCCAGATGACTTCTGTTGTGATTGGAGTAATTATTGAAACCTATTTTTAAAATATCTAAAATGGTCCAGTTGAAAACAATCAGAATAGATGTCTGCCATTAACTAATTAGCTCACACTGTATACTGGAGCACTTGCTCTCCTGGTCTTCAATTATTGATTCCCTCAAGATACAATTATATTTTTTGGTCCTCTCTAAGAAACCCATTGAGGGCTCTGTGCCACATCCAAGTGATTCTCAGATGCATCAATTCCATCATGGTACTCCTGTTGGCCATGAAAACCACCTTCTACTCAACTGCTCCTTAGGACACAAGTAAATCATAGTCCTTGCATCTTCCTGGATTCTACTTGGGAATCTGAGGATAAGGGTATCAGAGGGTCACCTACTCTTCATTTCCTCATTCTTATCAAAGTTTAACTTGAGTTTAGACCAGGTTAGAGGTAACAATCAGGGACTGAAAATGGTCAGAGGAAAAATAATTTTCAGAAATATATCTAAATTTATTTTCAATCTCTCCTTTTTTTCCAGCCCCTGCAAAAAGAAATCTTTAATAGAGAGGACTGTGGATTGACTTTTCTCATATCTTTTCAAAGTTATTATTGAGGTCAAATTTCTTCAACATTTGTTAAGCCTTGGTTTTTGAAAATCAAGGATCTTTAATAATAATAGTAATGATAATAATAATTATTAATAATTAGTTATATTAATAATAATTATTATCATCATTATTATTTGCTGTTTTGTTGTTTCAGACCCACAGAGTAACTAAACAGGACAATGTTCATAGTATAATAAAGAATGCCAAGAATGGCAAACACATTGGCTATTGTATATTGTATGTTTATCCACTATCTTCACAGGCACGTGACCCACCTATCAAGTCTATACACAAACATCCCAAGTACCAGAGCAGGCTTCCTCCCAGAAAGCCCACCTGGATGACTCTATTAGGAACTTATTTGTTATAATGGTCTGAAATATGTCTCTACAAAACTTTCACAGGTACAGACCTGTTTCCTGAGAATATTAAACCAAGGAGAATCATGAAGGAAATGCTTACCCACTTCTATAGTATGGCTCCTCTCCAGGCCCCCTCATGTATCATGATTTTCTGCAGTTCTCCTGCCATCCAAAGTACGGCAACCAGCTCTTGATCAGTAAGCTTTGTCTTCCATGGAAGAGATTGGAGCCTAGTGACCATGTGTGATACAGGTGTATGCTAATGAGTGCAATTCAAAACCCTGTGCAGGTCATTAGTAGGAACTTCTGCAGGCTCTGCAGCCTGGCTTTGCCTGAATCTCCAGCCTCAGCTCACACTACACCCTCCCTGTGCTTTCTCCACCCTGCACACCTGCCTTGGACTTCCTGCCATTTCTCACTGTCATGCATCCTCCTAATGCCAGGCATTTGCTCTGCTGTACCATCCTCAGAAATGATTTGGCTTCTCTTTGACCAGCATTACTTTTCTTCAAATGTCACCTCAAATCATACGTGCTTAGGGAGGTTTCCCCACATTTCCTTGCAAGATTTCTTGTCTCTCTTATTTAAGGGCCACTGATTTATACTTCTTTGTATGGTTGTTTATTTCCCCGTTCTAACCCTATGGTTTACCAGAGAGCTGGCAATTGGTAGGAGCTGCACAAATACTTGTTGAATGAATGAATGGCTGAAAAAGATCATACCTATATGTAAAGCAAGATCCAAGCCTGCTTATTCAGCTTGTCCTTCTCTACTCTCTCCTACCTCTTTTTATCTCTACACATTTCTTTTTCCTCTTTAATCAAAGCCTGCCTCCAGAAGCACTAGAATCAAATGGATAAATGTGTGCCGTTTTCTTTTTTCTTCCTTAAGGTCAATTACAGGCTGTGGTGATGATTATCCCATAAAGATATCTAGACCTTGTTTAATGAGCAACATGAATCTGCAGGGAAATACCATCTCCCAAGATTGGGGTCAAAGATTCCAAAGATGGGCTGAAAAAAAACAACCCCCCTCAAAAAAAAACCCCACAAAGCCAAAGAGCTTTTTCCCCCAAATGCCATTTATCCAGCTTCGTGATATTTACAGTGTATCTTGCCAATGTAATAACACACCAATTAATGGGGGAAATGACAACTTGTTATCCTATGAAATACAGTATTCAGATTGGCTACATGTACTCAAAGGTATATCATCACAACTCTGCATTTGTTCATAGTCTCTGTATGGATATAGGTTATTTAAGAAGGATTATAAATCCTTTGACATACAGTTTCCCTTCAGATGTAGCATACTAACTAGCATAAAACATACAGAATATAGCTTCATTTTTCATGGAAATCAGACACGTTAATTTGAACACCTAAACCAGACTTACACAAATTCTTGACTAAACTTTTGTAACTGATGTTTTCTCAGTAAAATTTCTTTTCAACAACACATTTAGAAGCCCTACCAAAAGCAAATATTCCAAGTTGTATTGTTTATTCTGATCAGTTGCCTCTTCAGAAAGATATTTTAGACATTCTGGTAGCACAATTTTAAATGATGATCTTGTTATTTTGATCATGAAAAGGAACAAAACAAAAAAGGAAAACATTTAAGACTGTAAGATGATGGCAATTTGGACATAAACATTTTACTATTTAACCAGTTCAAAATTGATTTCCCATTGTTATAATTAAAACTGTTAAAGTTAAGGTGTAAAAATAAGTTTATAAAGATATAATGTAAAGCTAAAAAAATTATAGTTTGCTTAAAATTTAGCAAAAGCAAAAAATAAATGAGCATGTGCTTTATTTATGTTGTGACATTTTGTTTATAGCATAATCTGTATTACCAAGAATCCACATGTATGCATATGGAAAAATTCCCTGCAAATAATTCAGTTACACAAAAATGAATTAAAAAAGTATAAAATCACTATCTAAAGCATCGGTCACTCTAATATTTTCCCAATACTATTCATTTTGGTGGTTTCTATCATTGCTTAACAAAATGTGAAACTTACTATATTAAAAAAATGATAATTTATCCAGTGTTTTTGTTCAGTGATAATTTAAGGATACTATTGCAAAGAAAATAATTGGATTTCAAAATGTGATTTCTGCTATTTAGATTTTTCCTAAGGTAATCTGTAAAGGCAGATTATGTTCCAATCATGAATTTTGAGGGTCTAAATCCTGCATCCTTCTTTTATCAGTTCTCTAATTTATTATGGGTCAGGAAAGAACAGGTGGTCAAAGTTAATATCAGAAATAGAGTCAGTTTTTGAAGGGGGTAATGAAAAGATTAAAGAGGATACTAATAGTAAGCGGGTGCATAAAATATTCATTTCTTACAGAGAAGCTCTAAATTGCTGTTGTTTGCTCACAACTTCCATTTTGAAAAAAAAAATGTGAAAGTCCAACATAATTAACATGTTACAGGTATTTCAATGACCTCTCCGTGGCAAATAATTGGCATCTATACAATTGAAAATAACAACCTTTCGTACTGCCCTCAATCCTCATTGAAGTTAGGATTTTTTTTCCTAAGAAGTTTGTCTTTGAAACACACTCCCTGTTTGATTTCCATTTTGAAAACAGTTCAGTGCTTTCGACTACATTCTTTTAGGTAGAAATACATTTCAACCAACAGGTGTGATACCAGGTACTTTACCTTGTATACTGACTGAATAGCAATTTAAATGCTAAGTTCGTATCAAGTGAAAAAAATAGAATATGTGACTTGTTTCGAATCAAGAAACACTAAAATGCTGGTACAACATAGAAGATCAGTTATTTTCTTTATACTTGTTAGACTGACCTTTTGACTGAGGAAGACATAAGAGAAAATAAACTAAAGGCCTTGTTGCTGAAAGAAAGGAAGGCTCTCACCAAATCTAAATTATATGAACTTGGGTATACAAAGACAATGTGTCAATGGTCTGGTCTCTTCACATCCCCGAAACCACGGGTATTGTTACTATTTTTCATTTTAGCTGTTCCTATAGATATATAATGATGTCTTCTTGTGATTTTGAATTCACATTTTCCTAAGGATATTTAATACCTTTTCATGTGATTATTTTTCCATCTGTATACCCTGTTCAGTGAAATGATTCTTCATGTCTTTTGCCCTTATTTCAATTTTGAAAACTGTTGAATTTTGGGAGTTCTTTGTTTATTTTAGGTGCTAGTGTTTTGTCAAGTATGTTATTATTTTTTGGCACCAGGGATTGAACTGAGGGGTACTCAACCACTGATCCACATCCCCAGCTCTATTTTGTGTTTTATGTAGAGACAAGGTCTCACTGAGTTGCTTAGTGCCTGGCTGTCTTTGAACTTGTGATTCTCCTGTCTCAGCCTCCCAAAGTGCTGGGATTACAGGCGAGCGCAACCATGTCTGGCTGTCAAGTATATGTTTTAAAAATATTTTTACCCTATCCATAGCTTATGTTTTCTTCCTCTTAATAGATAGGATCTGGACCTTTGCAGACCGATGTTTTTAATTTGATTAAAATGAAGTTATCAATTTTTCATTTTATGGATAGTGCTTTTAGTATCTAGTCCCAGGTCCCAAAGATTTTCTATGTATTTTTCTAAATCTTTCATAGTTTTATTTTACATAAATAAAATTATGTAAGATAGTACATGTAAGATAGTAACTTAGTTTGAGGTTTTTTTTTTTTTTCAGCTATGGATGTCTAGTAGTTCCAGCAGTTTTAGTTGAGAAAATGGTCTTTCCTTTATTGAATTACTTTTGCAAGTTTGTCAAACATGAATTGGGGATATTTTTGTGAGTCTATTTCCAGGTTTGCTATTCTGCTCATTGATATGTGTCCATACTTCTGACACTACTACACCATCTTCATTACCTCAGCTACATATTAAGTATTGAAATTGAGTGGACTGATCACGCTCACCTTATTTGTATTTTAAAAATTGTTTAGCTATATCTAACTACTTTGCCTCTCCACATCAATTTTAGAATAAACACGTCTATATCTAAAATAAAATCTGAACAGAAATGTTTGTTTTCCTCATTGAATATGGATGTAAAACCTTCAGAAATATATTATAAACAGAATTCAGCAACGCATTAAAGAATTATACACCATCACCAAGTGGGGTTTATTCCAAGGATGCAAGATTGGTTCAGTATTTGAAAATCAATCATTATAGTCTACCATATTAAAGACCAAAGAAGAAAAATCACATCATCATATCAATCATTGCCAAGAAGGTATCTGACAAAATTCAATACATATTTAAGGCATGGATCATTTTGAGTTTATCCTGTTTGTGGTTTGGTCAGTAAGTTTATGTCCCTTGCCAAATGGGGAAGTTTCTAGCTATTACTTCTTAAAGGATTTTTTCAGTCCTCTTTTTCTCCTCTTCTTTGAAAATGTCACTGATGAAAGCGTTAGATCCTCTGTTATAACCTCACAGATTCCTGAGATTCTGTTCGTTTTTTTCAGTCTACTTTCTCTCTTTTGTTCACATTGGGTCATTTTTATTGTTCAGTCTTCTAGTTCACTGATTCTCCTGTCCTCTCCGATGTGTCATAGGGCCTATTCACTCAGTTTTTCATTTGGGTGGTTGTATCTTTCAGTTCTAAAATTTACTTTTGGTTCTTCTTTATATATTTTATTTCTTGGCTGAGGCTTTCTTTTGTTGTTGTTGTTGGTTCATAATATTAGGATTCGTTTTGACATAATTACAAATGCATGGAATATAATTTTCTCCAATTCAATCCCTGGTACTTCCCCTCCGCCCTCCCCACTTCCATTTTCTCAACTCTACTAATCTTTCTATTTATTTAAATTTTTTCACTTGCTTCAACATAGGCATAATTTCTCATATAAGCAGTTATCATGGTTCCTTTAAAATCTTTTTCAAATTAGTGCTATGTTTGTATCATCTTAGCATTAGAATTTATTGATTGTTTTCTTTCGTTTAGTTAAAACCATCCTGGCTCTTGGTATGATGGTAAATTTTTATTAATAACTGGACATTTTTGCATTAAGATTCTGGATTTTATTTTAACCTCCTATTTTAACTGGTTTTCTTGTTTCTTTGACTCTCCCCTTTCTCCCTCCCTCCCTCCTTCTCTCCTCTTCCCTCTCTCCTCTGAGAAGGGTAGAAGAGGCCTTGCCTTGATACAGCTAGATGGAAGTAGAAGTTCCCCATTCAGCCTCCATTTACCCCTGAGTGTGGATGGGAAGCCCTTATTACTGCTGGGTTGCGAGTTTCTCCACTGACACCAGGTTGAGGGTATCTCATCATCATTGCATGATGCTGCATGCTCTGACTCTTCACTACACCTCCTCTAATCCATTCCATGTGTAAGAGGAAGGGGTGCTGTATTATGGTTGGATAAGGAGGAGAAATCTAGATTCCCCATCTTATTTCCACTGATATCACCAGAGATAATGGTGGAACTTCATTACTTGCTGGGGTGGTTAGTGGAATGAAAAGTCCTGCCTCACCACTTAGCTTTTGTTGATATCCTGGTGGGGACATGGGGATGCTTTACTGTACTTCAATGAGTGCAAACACTTAGGCTTTCACGTTGACCTTGTTTGCATGGGTGGAAGTGGAGCCACAGTTTTCTCTGTGATATTTCATAGAGTAGAAAAGTCTGAAGTTTTCCTGTCCATGAGGCTTCCTCTTCCCTGATGCTGTCTGTGCCCATTGGTATTTTCCATTTGCTAGCCTCTTCAGTTCCAAATATTGAATACACAATGCAAAAAGAAAGCCTAGAGGACTCACTACTTTTTTATTTCTTGGATTTCTAGGTCCCTAGCTTATCTTCTTCTCCCCACCTTTCAAGTCTTCTTCTTATGTAATATCCAGTGTTTTTGTTGTACTGAGCAAGGGAAATAAGGATAAGTACTTGTACTCAGTTGTCTTGGAAGCAGAACTCAGTCAACAAGTTTTTTTTGGTTAATGTATTTTGATTCATAAACAAGTGACTGTAAATATCTCAGAAAGAAACATGGACACACTCAAAATATATATCCAGAATCTTCTTATTTAAACGTTTATCTGATTACTGATAATCTTCTAAGGGTTCCCATGACCTTCAGAGTAAAAGAAGAAATCTGTAGAGTGGCTTACAAGGCCTTACATATTATCCACATGTCCTTGCCTCTTATTTCTTCCTGTTCTACCCCTCACTTCCTGTGATATAGCCATTATGTTCCTGTCACATTTTAGACCCATCCCTACCTCAGGACCATTGCACTTGTTCTTTTCTCTGTCTGGAACATTCTCAGTCCAGTTATCCCCATAGAGAAATCCTCTACATCCTGTAGATCTTTGCTCAAGTATTACTTTCTCAGGCTTTCCCCAACTGCCATATTTAATACTGCAACCCTCTGTTACTCCCTCTACCCTCAATGTTCCTCTTCTTACTTTATTTTCTCCATAGCAGTTTCCTGTTCTAATACACTATAAAATTAACTAATTAATTTTGTTTGTTTTTCTAAAGTATAAGCCCATACTTTATTTGAGCATAAAGTTTTGTCTGCTATTTCATTACTGTATTGACCACATTAAGAACTGTGCCCAACCTACAGTAAGTGTTCAACATACATTTACTGAATGAATAAATGACCTACATATCCAGGCTCCATCAAGGAGGAAACATTTCATGACACACTAGTAGCTCTAGTGGTCTGATGACAGCAACTCAGGGAACACAAGATGAACCTGTCATGTGTTCCTTTTGAAGCATTTATACATAGATCCCTGTTCTAATGGTATGCCACTATATTTCTGAGTATTCTTTCTTCCTCAACTTCCTTCTGCCTCTCCCATTCCAGAATTGCTGCTAAATGTATGTTTTTTCCAAGAATCTTCAGATTTTTTTTAAAAGGAGAATCAGAGTAGTGCCGTGTCTTATCATCAGGTCTGGTCTTGACAAAACTCTTATAACCAATTATGCCATAGATTATGGAGCACCCTTGGTTCAGTCATGGGTCAGGTGGTATATAGTCATCTTTGCTAGAAAAATTGCCTAGGATAAATCTCTAGGCAGCAGTAGGTGGACAAAGCAGAAGATCAAAGAGGAATACCCTCTTTTCTAATGTGCTAGACAATATTATAGATTTGTAAAAAGAAAAAGAAATTATAGATTTAAAAATAAAATCTTCAAATCTTTTCTTTAACAGTTACATCTACTCAAGTTACAAACTACTGAGCCCACACCTTAGAAAACAGAAAGAGATTCATGGCTCAACACTTCCCATACAGGATCCCTGACCTCTCAGACATTCTGGCCAAGAAAGGACTTAGGTCCTTGAATAAGTTAAGAATTTATTTAGTAAGTATTCACAGCAAACAGTTCAATTTAACTCAACTTTTATTTTTCAAATAAAACTGAATTTCAATATAGAGCAAGCAGAAGGGCTTTCCTCTTGGGTTTAACAGGTTGTCAGAAAAATGACAAAACCCTTTGTTTGAAGCATATCCTGGAGGGACCCCACAAGACCCTTGAGAGTCTTAGCAGGTAGAGGGATTCTGTGTCTCAGATCTTAAGGCTCCACTGCGGTGCTTTTCTGAGTTTTCTTGGAAATTTATAAAAGCAAAGGAAAAATGTCAGACCAACTGCTGCCTGGCATGACAGGTAAAAGACAGCCGTTTAGAATTGATGTGGATTTTGGAGTTTTGGAAGGAATTCTTTTCCTGGCCCTACTCAGGGAAAAGCTGTTTCCAACACACAGGGCAAAATTAAACTCATTGTGTAATCTCACACTTTTTCTATGACAAGACAAATACATCATAAGCAAACTATTCAGGGACAAGCAGCTTTCAAAACATAGCAAAAAAAAGAAGAAAAAAATAATATTAAGTCCATTTTTTTCCCTAGGAAATTTCTATCACATCCAACAGCTGTTAGTTATTACATTGTTTGGTGAGCTTTTTCCCTCATCTCTAGAGATGAAAAGAAAAAGCCATTATAAACAAACCATGATTAAATTGCCAAAGCCCAAAGAACCGGTGGAATGATTTAATATGAGTATATTTAATTTTGGAGAAATGAGACCAATTTTAAATTTCAGCCAGCCCTTTGGTTTTCATTTTTCTTCAGAATCATTCTCTTTTCCTCATGGGGCACAAAATATTGATTATTAAAGAAATCTTTTTCTACTTTTCATTGAACACTTCTGAGAGTAGAGCCCAAGAGTTTGCCTTTTGTTGGTGAGACATAGGCAGGTGCTATTAAGCAAACGCACATGCAAAAATGAAGCCTTTTCTGTTCTTCTACCTTGTGTAACACCCTTTATAATTGAGTAAGTTTTTAAATTCCTCTGATTAGAAAATGACATTACCCAAATTGAAAGAAAGTAGCATGTCTGAATTAAATGAATTATCTGCTGATGAGAAGAGAATGACAAGCGATTACCATGCCCTTTTCATCTCCATTTGTCCGATTGTCTACTTGTTCAATTTTCCTAGATGGAAAATGAGGCCAATAAAGTTTCAAGAGAGAAATTTGCATCATTTTAGTGCAGCTAATATTGATAAACAATAGCCAAGTAAAATAATCAGGACACAATGTCAACATTATTATATTGCTTTGCTAATGTGCTGTGCACTTACTGTCAGAGCTGTGTGAGCCAGGGTGACGCTGGCGCAGTCGTTAATCAAAAGGCTTCAGTGGGGTCAGGTCCCATGTTCTTGACATTCCCCTTCTCTCTGACTCTAATAATATGTCAGGGCCATAAATTCCTGAGAAATGAAACTCCAAGTTGTCCAGCAGCCAGCATCAGAAAGGAATGCAACCCTGTCAATTGCTGCTAGTGGAGGACCGGAGATTTCTCTGACATAATGCAGCAGTATAGAATGGAGGGGTCTGAACTGAATCTAAAGCTTCTTGAGGGCAGAGACTGTGACTGTTTCTGCTTCATAACTCCAGTACCTAGAACTGTGTAAGCCAACAATTAAATTTTGGCAAAGGCAAATATATATGGTAATGAATTACCTTTCCCACTCCATACATGCAATACTCAGCCTTCTCTTTGATATCTTTCCTCCATCAAGAAACACTCACTTTACACAACCAACATCCAAGTTGAAGCACCAAACACAAGTGGAGCACACATATCTATCTGCCCCTTGTAGATACCACCTAACACCCACCATCTCCCCATGCTTGAAAAAGCTAGTGTGCTTGCTATCTCCATCTCTCTCAATCCCTCCCTCTATCAAGATTTACTTCTGTTTTATTTTTAGTTCTTGATGGATCTTTATTTTATTCATTTATTATTTATATGTGATGCTGAGGATCGAACCCAGGGCCTCACACATGCTAGGCAAGCGCTCCACCACTGAGCTACAGCCGCAGCCCAAGATTTATTTCTTCGATTCTCAGCACCAGCTTTCTCTGTACCACATTTAATTCAAGTCCCCAAAAAACAATTGAAGACAAAGGATATCTGGGGTAGGGAAATTTTGAAATTTCATTTTTAAATTTGAGGAACAAATTGTCAGGAGCAGAAACTGAATTACGGGTCTTGAACTGTGCTGTGACAGAGGCAACACCTCTCTTGGGAACTCTCAGTGTGAAGGCCTCTATTTGAGACTGCCTGTTTGCTATGGTGATGCTCTGTTCAACAGGAGGTTCTGTGACAGCCCTGGAGCTAATCAGTTCTCAACACTGGGTTCAAACACCAGCTGCTCAGGGGCAGAAATTTATGGGCACAAGCTGATAATCATAATCGGGCTGCTCATACTCATGATCTTGGTTCTGCTCACTTTGAAGAAACTTTCTCATAATAAATTTTTTTGATGTTTAAACCTATATAGTAAATGTGCTGAGCTTCTTGTATGTTACTACCTCCCTACCAGGGTTGTAGTCAACCACCAGTCCCTAGCTTTTTATCTATTTGTGTGTGTTTGTCTTTTCTCCATCCCTTCATCACCCCATCTGCTACCTGAATTAATGGCCATGCAGGTCATGGCAACAAATACCATAAGCAAGAGGCCAAGGAATTCAATTTCAGAAGAGAAATTCTTGACTGGATTTTGGGGGATAAGGGAGTAAAATACCGGAGTCTCACCACAGTAGCAACAGCTAAACACTAACGTTCTAATAAATGATGTATGCATATAAGGTTCTGTTACTGTTGAGGCTTCAAATGGGAAGCATTTCTTAGTGAGGGTTGCATCAGTGGAGTCCAACTGTCCAACCATGAATAAGATTGTCATGGCAGAAAGACCTTCCTTGTAAATTCACCATGTCTCAGAGCCTAGCCCTTATCTGAACATCCTAGGACTTGGATGCTGAATCATGCTGCAGAAGCCCACCAAAATCTAATTAAGAAGTCAAAATGTCTATCATTAATTTAAAATTGAAAATATAAGTGGCAACTGGATCAGATATGTATTTGACCCTGACCAGTAAATTCTCTACCTGTAGACAATCTACCCAGGAGACCAAATGATGGCATCACTTGATGAACATGAGGCTTGATCAAAGTGAGAACCTTGCCTTTCTAAGCCTTATGCATCAGTAAGAGGGAAATAGTAGCCCCAGAAACTGGACCTAGTTCAGGAAACTCCTGCCACACGCTCTAATTTTCCTTTCTTTTCTAGGCTTTAGTGCTAATCAATCTCTGCCTTCCTTTTGACTGCTACCCTGTATTCATGTGTGTTAGCACATTAAATCTATATGCAATGATGTATATTAGCTCTAGATTATGATTTCCAACATATTTTAATGCACCTGTGTCAATTTCATTGAAATAGTCACAGAATTGAAAACTTGGACTTAATGGGTTAAAGTCAAATAAGACTTTAATGATGAGGCTGAAGACACCTTGCCTACCTTTATCTATCCCTCTGATGAAAGGAATTAAGATCTGGACAGACTTCTAACCCATTCACATTATAATAGTTTGCCAGAGCTCAGCAACTTATCAATTTTGAATTGAGTTAAGATTATTAACTGTACTTTCTGAATCTTTCAAGCTCTTAATGATTTCTTTGTATATTAATGTATTGATTTTAGAAAGAGATGTGTTAAAGTCTTTCATGTTTATAATTTGTAGTTCTGTACATTGGAGATTTCTATATACTAGGTACATACAAATCAGAATTGTCACATGTTGCTAGTAAATGTTAACTTTATTAACTACAGTGACTGCCTTTATGTCTAGTGTGCTTTTATTTCCATGTCGATTTAGGTTGACATTAATATAGCTCTGCCAATCTTCTTTAAGGGCATTTGCTTAGCATATTGTTTTCAACTTTTGTATCTTTATGTTTTGGCTATATTGTTTACAGGTAACATGTTGACAGATTTTTCCTCTACTTCCAAAGTATTTGTCTTTTAGGTTGATTCATATTAGCTGAGATTAATAAAATATATGAAGTAAATTCTATTATATTATTTTAAATTTTATCACTTTTCTTTTTTAAAAATCTGTGTTTAAAGATTTCTTTTGGGAGAAATTGTAGTTCCTTTTTGTTTATGTCTTATTTGGAAGGTTTCTCTCCTTTCCTCTCCTTTTCTCCTCCTTATTTGGAAGTTTTGTATCTTATTTCTTTTTTTCTTTTTTTAGCACCAAGGGTTGAACTCAGGGGTACTCGACCATGGAGCCACATCCCTAGCCCTATTTTGTGTTTTATGTAGAGACAGGGTCTCACTGAGTTGCTTAGTGCCTCACCATTGAACTTGTGATCCTTCTGTCTCAGGCTCCCAAAGTGCTGGGATTATAGGCGTGAGCCACTGCATCCGGCTTGTACCTTATTTCTTACAATGATTTTACTATGTATTTAGCAATCATATTTAAATTAGTCTAAAGATAGAAAGTATATTTTTACTCCTCTTAGATAATATAATGGTTTTTAAACACTTTGATTATCTCTTCCTGATACATATGCTATTTTGGCCTACTTTTCTTTAATCCAGAAAATGTTTTTGATTTTTATAGTTTTATTCAATAGTTATTTTCAATTTATGCATACATTACAAATTTCTTTGGTCATTTTTTTAATCACCACTCCGACCTTTCTTGAATCAGATTTCTTCTTCCTATAATTTCTCCTTAAATGTTCTTTTAAGTAGTTCTAGTAGTTGTAAACTCTATAAATAAAATGAGACTAAAAAATATTTTTTAAATGACTTTAACTTTATTTTGGAAGACAGTTTAGCTAGGTAGAAAGTGCTTACTTGCCAGGTATTTTATCTCAGTATTTGTAGGATTTTATTCAATTACCTTCTGGCTTTTGTTGCTGCCTTCAAGGAGTCAAATGTTAAACTAATCATTTCATTATAATAATCTGACTTTTTTATCTGGCTGCTTCTATGATCTCCTACTGGTCTCTGGCATTCTACAGTTTCAGTGTTAAGATATCTAGGTTTGGAATTATTGTACTTCCTAAATCTGTGTATTGGTTTATCCCATTTTGAGAAAATTCTCAGATATTTTGAGTTATGCAATTCTCCCATTATTTTTATTCTCTTCAAGAACTTCAATTAGATCTGCATAAAAATTCTTACTCTGTCCTCCAGGTCTCTTTAACATTTTTTCATATTTTTTATCTTTATCTCTTTATACTGTATATCATATGTAATTTCTTCAGTTCCTACTAGCAATTAGCTCCTCTAACTTAATCTCAAACATTATAAATACTTATTTAATTAACTTTTAATTTAATATCTATACATTTCTATTATAGAAGTATGTTTTTTAAAACTTGGTTAATTTTGCTAATATATTCTCCCCTGTTCATATTTTCAATACTTTATTTAAAAAATCAAATAGTTATACTTGTACCTTATAATTATGTCTTGTTAAGTCTGTACAGAATTTTAAATAATGAATAAAATAAAACCCCATCTGTCAAATGTTTGTAATACACTAGAGATGCAAAAATGGCTATGACTTATAAAGTATGCTAAGTTGAGAACCAGGTAATATGATTTTATAATATATAGGAAGGACAAAGAATTCACAAAATGCTATTGAAGAGCAGGTCAAAGAAGACCTCGTGACAACCATGATGTTTAAACTAAATCTCAAGAAAAGGAATGACTGATTACCTTAGGCAGAGTACATTAAATCACAGAGCCTTGAAAACACATTACATACAGCCGGGCGCGGTGGCTCAAGCCTGTAATCCCAGCACTTAGGGAGGCTGAGACAGGAGAATCGCGAGTTCAAAGCCAGCCTCAGCAATGGCGAGGCGCTAAGCGACTCAGTGAGACCCTGTCTCTACATAAAACACAAAATAGGGCTGGGGATGTGGCTCAGTGGTTGAGTACCCCTGAGTTCAATCCCCAGTACCAA
>CM053409.1:72143826-72167770 GCA_028644305.1 Xerus rutilus | reverse complement strand
TAATTTTAGCATTAAAAAGTCCTCTCTAAATATGACTATCGAAGGCATAAGCAAATGGATGTCAAATCCCAATTTTTGAAATCTCATATGGCTCAAAACACCATAAAAGCATTTAATAAATTAAAGATATTGGGGACTTTTTTGTAATATATGTCATATAAAAAGATAATTTCCCTAATATGAAAATAGTTCTTATAAATCAGTAAGAAATATGCCTACTATCAAATATAAAAATGTATGAAGGCCAAATTTTAAAATTCAAAAGACTTCAAACAAGAAAAGATGCTCGACCATACTCATAAGGAGTGTACATTTAAACAACAAAGACATATCACATTTAATCTATTTGATCAGCAAGATAAGAGTGTGACAATTCACTGGGTAGCTAAAGGTATGAGGAAACAGGTGCTCATACATTACAGGGGAGGGTATTTTAACATTATTTCTGTGCAGTACTATTTATTTATTTTTGTGTGGTGCTAAGGATCGAACCCAGTACCTCACACTTGCTAGTCAAGCTTTCTACCACTGAGCCATAGCCCCAACCCTCTATGTAGTGCTATTAGGCAATGTCTACTGTAATAACATCTACATATCTTTGACCCCGTAATTCACTTGTTAGGTTTGACAGACAAAAGTGCAAATGTGTGAATTTACAAGGATATTCACTGTTACAAGGGTACTGTTATATGCATGTAAATCCAAAAGGACAAAAAAATAAATTAATATCCATTGGTAAGGGAATGATTAAGTACATTTGGGAATTTCCATAAAATGGAATAATAAGGAATAGTTAAAAACAACAAAAGAAGATCTCATTACCTTTAAGTACACATAATATTATTACATATACTGATCCTTAAATGAAATGTTCTTGATGGTATTCTGAGAGAGACAATGCAACAGCATCTTTTGGATGCAATTACATCCAGATTTCCAGTTATATAATGGTCAACATGGTTTTACACACATTGAGTGTTTGAGAATGGACTGATTCATAAGTGAATGGTAAAACAAATTTTGATAAGAAAACTGTTAAGAGCATGCCTCTCGGGAAGAATAATTAAGGCGCTAAGGACATAATGGATGAAGAATTTTTACAATATCACATTTCACATGTTCCACATTTTGTACTATTTGTATTATGTAAATTAAGATTATACAATTCCACAAATGAGTCTTAATGTTTTTATTAATTTTGTTGAAAGCTGAAGACATTTCTGAACAAACAATGCAATGAGTTATTAAGGAAAGTGTTAAAAACAATCCCTTACATGTGTGCAAACATAAAAACACAATTCTTAACATATGTTACATATATATTCTGCTTAAGAGATTTATTACTTTACTGTAATTAAATTGTAAAATTATCATATAAACTTTAACTCAAAAGTTTTTGGAGGATTTATACTCACTCTGCTTTACTGAGCATTGGCTGCAGTGGAAAAAAGGTACAACATTTTTCAACATTTCAAGAGAACATGATTCTGTAGTCTTTTGTATATTGATTTTGAAATCCACTGTTTTTAAGTTTCTACAATTATCTAAGTAAAAGCAAAATTAAAGTTTAAGTGACATTTTCATTTTTCTTAGTAGCTTGCATGAAAATTAGGGAACTCTAAAAAATTATTTCCAAGAGAACAGGAAGAAATAGAAAATAGGATTGGCAAATATATAAATTATAAATCAGTCCTCATCTTTAAAGCATACGATTTTTTAGAGTTAAAAGGTGAAAAAAATTACAATAACAACAAAGAAATTTTTTTAAAAATCTTCCAATCTTCTTACTAGCAGTTTTTGAAAGGGAATACCTTTTCTGACTTTTAGTTTTGAGAAGTCCTTCCATTGCTCTCTAAAGGAAGGTGATGCCCTGCATCACTTTGTTTAAGGGGTCTGGAGAAGAGATTATCTTCTTTCAGTAAAGCTTCTAAATAAACGTCAATCTGCTCCAGGTCATCTGCTGGACCACCCTGGAAGAGAGAAGCAATACTCACACCAGGGAAAGGAGCTGCAGAGTTGACTCACGTATTCTGGGCAGCCTCCTGACAGTCTTCTCTATGATTCATGTAGCAACAGAACCTGCCCTGTGTTTGAATAATGCTTTTAACCTTTTCGAAGTGTTTCCTCGTTTAATCTCATTTTATGCTCACAAGGGGCTAGGAATTCGGATCCTATTTTCTTCTTCACTAGAGGTGAGTTCCACTGGCATTTTCCTCCTTTTTAAAAATGACTTTTCATATCACTTGTTCCTCTCCAACCCATGTCATCCTTCTCTGTTTTAGGGTCTCATCTCCTCTTTTAAAAGTTCATGAATCTTCAGCCTTTTAGCTAAAAACAGGTGAACAAAATTTGACTTCTGTTTCTCCTCTTCCTACTATAATAGCCTCTTCTCTCACAGTCTTTGCCTTGCTGTCCTGCTCTGTCTTTCCTTTCTCACTCCCTTTTAGCTCCATACTGGGGTAATTTCACAGTGTCATTCCCTGGACTTCTGGGTCCCTGGACAGATCCATGACATATGCTAAATCTCTCTCCTTCAGACCCAACCAAGGAGTCGACTAGCTCTCCAACTGAGCAGATGGATGAGAAGACTGTTAGGATGGACCTTTCAAAACCAATCCCAGCTTTATGACTGTTCCCATCAAGTGTCCAACTCCTTCACCTTCCTCTCTTTTTTCCCTCCCTCATTCCATTAAATACTTTTCAGCTTTATTCCTTCCGCCCTAGATCAGCTCAGTTTTCCAACAAGGGTTTCAGTTTTGTGACTGGGGTCCTGCTCCTGCAGAAGGGTTTCAATAACATTGATATTTACCTAGATTTCCAAATATAATAACCAGAGTTCCCTGTGACCCTTGCTAACACGGCTAGGACTCAGCCTGTTAGGTCCTGTCTAATCCTTTGGCTATTAGTCTCTGCCTGGCAGATGAAACTTCCTTCCAAGACCTTATGTTGATTTTACACTTAGTTTCTTGTGTGTCTGGCTTACTCTATCTGCTCTGGGCCCATCTCAATGCAGTTCTCTGTTTTATTCTACCACAGTTGCTCCAGCAGTCAGAGAAGTAAAGAAACTTCAAGTGATAGAATGAGAGTAATGTATTTGAATCAGAGCTCTTTGAGTATCTTTCCACTGATACTAGGTAAAAGGTTTCATATTCTGCTGGCTGAAGTCCCTCACATCCCTACCAAACTTTGTGAATAAAGCGAATTTAATTAATATAATTATCTTGGCTAGTCTGGGAAAACTAGCCAAGGTAATTAGCCACGGGGTTTGGTATTGAAGGTAATTTTTTAAATTTTTTTTTAATTTAGTAAATTTTTATTTTTTTCCCTAGCGAAACATATATTTTCTATGCTGAGAACCAATAACTTTTAAAAAAAATTTTATTCTCATTAAGTGGTACTCAATGCCTATAATACAGAATTTCTTTGTTCTAAGTATTCACTGTTATTAAAACAAAAATTGTCACTGAAACTCTACCATGCCCGGGTTCCATACTGGTCCTTTTATTTGTAAAGTCATTTACATGTAAAAGCTTTTATAGACACAAGACCCACAAGGAGCTCCACTAAATCCCACTCTCACAACAATAATAAACTTGAAGAACTGGCTGAAGTGGTTGGTATTGGTAGAAGCACAAATACAGTTGCCATAATGTAGACGCAGTATTAATCATCCAGTTTTGTTTTAATAGTGTAGCATTTTAATTGTTGCCTGTATTACTGAAGGGAAGTAACTTTTCTTTTGGCAATTAAACAAAAGTTAAGCATAAACATTTTCTGCATTTCATTTTCTACTTAATGTAAGAGAAACTCATGTAAACCAAAAGATGCATATTTTTTGAAGGGAAAATAAACTTTCACCTTGAAATGTTCACAGCTAGGACTAAAATTCAGGCAGTTGGGCTTGAAAGTCCCATTTTATACTAGTGTGTGGCTAGTCTCCTTGTCTCTCTACTACCCAATTCATGGGCAGGGCCATCCCCTTCCATCCTGCAGACTGTAGGGGAGGCAGTTTTAGCTGTCTTACCCTGCACACCTGGGAAGATTCCATCTCTTGTCCTGCCCCTCAGAGCCTGTATCTGAGGACAAAATGCCATGTGCTCCCTAAACTCACTGTCTTGGCTTGCATTTTTCCATTTATTTCTAGAACCTATAGAAATACTTCTCAACCTTGGCCAATACATTTTAACTTTTGCTGTATCCAGCATTTCTATGTGCTGTCACAGAAATTGAGCCCTTCCTCATTAGTTCAATCTATCATAGGAACTCAATTCTTTATGCATTAAAATATACAAAATCATCTGACAGTAATTCACACTTGCCTGATGTTTCCTGGCCTCCCCAACCTCTCCTCTAAGATAAGGAGGGTTTATTTTTATTTATGTGTGAAGATAAAAATAACATATCTTGCTTCCTGACAAAGTTGGAAAAAAAAATTCTCACTAGAAACAAACTATTGAGGAGACTCAAAAGTGATCCATTATTTTCTACCAATAGAGTGGCATTAATTGCTTTTATTACCATTCTAAGAGAACAATGAAAAAAATCTGATTTTTTAAGAGAAGAAAAGAATGATGGAATTTTTAAAATATTCTTATATACATTTCCAAAGTTTGTTTATTTATGATTTTGACAGCAAGGATGGGGTTAGATGACTTGTCCAAGGTCAATAATCAAATGATGATGTTAGGAGGGGAGTCTAGCCACAGAGCTTATTCCTGCTACTCATATACAATGTCATCACTCACCAGATGAAGTTTCTGCAACAATAATGCCAGTTTTACACGAAGATTCTTCAGTTTATCCTCAGTAATTTTTCTTTTTTGTTCACAGTGTCCCAGAGATATTTCATTAAGAATTCCTCTTCTATTTGCATCATGGATGATGGAATGCATTTTTCTTTTTATTTTCTTTTCATATTGGACCATGTAAACATTCTGGATCTGGGAATGTTTTTAAAACAGTCTTAGTATATTTTTAAAAATATTACTATTCCCCCTAATATCATGAGGTGATTTTATATTCCAACTGCACATATGTACCAAGCATTAACCCTGCATGTAAATGTGACAGGTAGCCCAATAAGGAACTAACTCTCTGATGGGAGATGGAGAGGGAGGAGGTAATATATACCACATTCCTGTAATTATAAGGACTGAAGAGATACACCAAGGTAGACTCAGAAACCTTTGCTTTGGAATGAATAAAGAACTCTGTGAATGTTGAATCTGTCCTCCCACTAGCAATGTAAAATCATTCAATGCACAGAGAGGGCAGGTGCCTGTGGCCCACTCTCCACAGCACCAGCAGCTCATGGACAATGAAAGATGGCCAATGCTTGGGCCATCTTGAAATGATATGTTATTTATGACTTAAGTCTGTAGTGACTGTAAAGCACAGAAGCTACAAAATGAAGAATTTCGTTTCCTCACTCTCTGTGGAATCTTTATCCTGCTGTGAAGAGTATGGACTATTACCCATCTACCTCTTGCTAATTCAAGGGTCTTGGCTGTTTTCCAAGACTGCATGTTGTGCTTGGGGCTTTCATGAAGCAGGATAAGCAACAGAGAGGAAGGATGCTTCAATTTTAGAGCAGCATTAATTACTTTTATTACCATTGTAAGAGAACAGGGGATATTCTGAGAAAAGAGATGCAGGGAAAATCCCACTTTGACAAACATTTTAATGGTTCCTATAATAAGGAGATTTCTGAATTCTAATATGACTGGGTTGCCAGGAGAATTGTAAGTCAACCTCATTCATCTGCTGGGCCTACCCTGCCCCTTCACTGCCCCTGTCTATCACCTTCATTAACACAAGCTGACGCTTTCCAGGCACTGCCCACACTGTCACTGTTACACAGGCTGCTCTCATTAGTTTCTCTTCTTTCTATAAAATCATTTAAACAAAGCAAATCTTACATATCTACAGTCCTAATAAACATTAGCACTTTGTAAATTCAAGGCATTAATTCTACATGATTGAAAAATATGTAAGGTAGTCTTTGTCCCCAAGAATTTTCTAGCTGACAGATGAGCTAATACAAGTATGCAAATGTTACATTTTATGGGAGAAAGGATACCATGTCCCCAGGTAAGGCTTGGATATTATTTGAGTTGATAGAAGGATGAGGAATCTCCATTAAATTAAAGAGCATTGAAGTCCTGACGTGGAGTAATTGACTGACGCTATGTTAGCAACTCACCTTGACTATGTGCTCACTTTCCACACACTATTAGTGGAGAGGAGTATGTGGGAGCAGGGACCAAACAGCATGTTGGTGACAAACATGGGCCACGTGTGTGGATAATAGTATGTTAAAGATGAGACTAATTCTCAGGTTTGCAGATGGCTATGTGAAAAAATCTTAGATTTTTAATGGCTTAAACTTCCTGGAAGCTGGTATGAGGCACCAAGAATTAGACTCTGAAATCCCTGACCTGGCTCCACCTGTTCTCGCCTCATTTCCTGAGTTCCAGGACTCATTCTTCTAAGCATTCATCAACCTCTTTCCTGCCTTTTGCTCTTGCCACTTCTCAGCCTAGTAAATTCAACCCAGATCAGCACAAAGCTCCTTCCCTGCTTCAGGTCTGAGATGCTCCTTGCCCGCTGTATCTGAAAATCACCTCCTTCTTCCCAAACACACCATCACTGTCAACTTCCTGGCCCTGAACAATTATTTTATGGCACAGCACATCGTGATTGCCTATTTATGTGTTTATCATCTATCATTATGTGCCTCTAAATTCTTTTTCCTTTGTGTGTTTGCTATCTGTCTCTCCCTCTTCATATATAACCTCCATGTAAAAGGATTTATTTTTATTCCTCTCCATATTTTCAAGGTCTGGAACATAGCACTAAATAGCGGGGAGTTAAGAAAGCAGATATGCAGTCCTCACAACAAGGGGATTTCAAACACATGGAGCCAGCCTGCTTTTCCAGGTTACACAGATCTTGGAGAGGAATCTGCTTGTTTGTTTTGTTTTGCTTTAATTAATGTATATATTGGGTAATGATCAAAGCAGGGTAATTAATATATATCCATCACCATAAACTTTTACCATTTCTTTATGATGAGTATGTTCAAAATCTTCTCTTGTAACTTTATGATGAGTTATGTTTCAAATTATCTATATAATACATTATTGTTAGTTATAATGAATCCATTTTTAAAAACATCTTTAATTCACCCTACACAAAGTTGATGACTTAAAACTAAGGCAACAACCACCTCTTCTAGGAGGCTTCTCAGCAGCTTCAGGCAAACCCAGGGGTTGCCCTCTCCCCTGGCCTAAAGGCCAAGGACATAAATGATTCAACTCAGGAGGGCAGGATCACAGAGAGTTCAGATATCACCAGTCATTTGTAGTTCTTAGTTTTCAGAACTCAACAACTTTACAGCCTTTGCCATCCTGAAGTTTTTAATAAAAATAATTTCAATAAACTCAAATAAAAGAGAAATATAAAATGGTAAAAACATCATTATTGGGAAATAGTTGTATTGCTCACCAACCATAGAAAGGAACATGCCATTGACACATTTGAATGGGCCTGCATGATGCTGAATGAATAAAGCCAATTGTAAAGAGATATGCACTGTCTGATCCCACTCCTATAACATTCCCGAAATGGAGAAATGGTGGAAAAGAAGAAAAGATTAGTGGTTGCCAGGAGTTAGAGGGGCTTGTGGGCAGGTGGTGAGACTGACTGCAAAAGGGAAGCATGAGAAAGGTATTTTGGTGATGGGAATTCTGGATCCTGATTTCAGTGGTGGTTACCCAAATCTATATATATGATAAAATGACATCCAACTACACACATATGTAACTAATTTCAATTTGCTGAGTTTTTAAAATTTGTTGTTTTTAATTTATTTATTCTAATTAGGTATACATGACAGCAGAATTTGCTGGTTTTGATATTACACTATCATTCACAATGTGAGCACTGGAAGAACCTGGGTGATGGGTACATGAAACCTCTCTATACTATTTTGCAACTTCATGTGTTATATACCTAAAAATAGTATTTCAAAATTAAAAATAGAAAGACAAAAACAAAAATAAATCCCAACATTAATACAAGATGACACAAAAAACATTTATATAACATACAACATTCAAAGTCATATTCTATAGTCTCTTTCACCCTTTTATAATCAGTAAACAGTATTTCCTCCAAACACCGCAATCTAGTTTCCTGATTTACTCTTCTCTTCTCAGGCTAACCTCTCTAGGAAATGTCCTTAAAAGGTAACAATTTTGGCATCCTTTAAAGCTCAATGTAAAAGGATATCAAGTCGTATTAACATTAATTAAGGTGAAAAAAGAATCATGAGGAGTTGAGAAGCTTAGTTCTGCTGGTTAAACCCACTGTTGTAGAGGTATTGGTGGTGAATCAAAATGGAATTTTTTCAAAACTCCATTAATTCAGAGCAGAATTAAAATTTGAAGGAAAAAATATTCAACTGAGACTTTAATTTTCTGCCTTGAATTCAGACAGTCCAGCTCTAGCAACTTTGCAGTTCCAGAATCCTAACAAGTTTTTATGAAATAAGGAAGGCTTGTGGGATCTATAGCTTTTGTATCACCCAAAAGGGGATAAGCATGTGTTTTTACAGGAAGACACTATAGCAGAAACAATCAACTAAGATTCAACACATAAATGTTAAGATCCAGATGCAAAGGTACCTACTGAATGTTGCTAGGATACAGATTTTGATAAGATAGGATTACTAACTTCAAGGACTTTATAATCTAGTTGAGGAAAAAATAAAACACAAGAAACTATTATAATAGAGAGCAGACATTTTAATTAATGATAAAATCAAATTTGTTAAGTTTTCTCATAGCACAGAGAGGTCACAATTAATTTCAGATAGAAAGACAAGGCAGTGTTTTTGTAAAAGTTTATCATGACCAAGTTCTAGAGTGGGAGGTCTTCAAGGCACCCACTATGGGCTGGGAATATGGATAATTGTATTCTGGGGGACAGCATGTGGCAAGGCTCAGAAGTAGGCCGGGTAATGGAGGTTGAAGTGATGCTGAGATATTCATTTTGGATGGAGCAAATGACTTCCCAGCAGAAAGAATAAAAGATGGAGGTTCAGGTCAGGTGGTGCAGGGACACTAATGCTGTTGTGGAACACCTACCCCTGTAACAGCAGCTACAGAAACCACTGTCGTGGTCAGGATGAGGTGCCTTTCACACAGAGTTCTCCTGTGTGGCTCTCTTTATTGAATGTACACACCCTAAAGCAAGTTGCATAGATTAGTCCTCCACATGAATTCCAAGAAATAATTTGTATGATTCTTATAACCATTCATCTAAAGCCACTGATTATTTAGAAAGTCCTTAAGAACACACAGTTTCATTGTTAGGGAAGCCATGATTTCAGTTGTTCTCTATCTCAGTTTCAGCAGGAACTCCTGGTCTCTTGACTGTTAAGGTTACTTTGATCCTTGGAATCTCACTTGTCTTGAATATCAAGAAGATTCTAGTCATCCTATATGCTAACACTGTTGACCCTGAATAAACCTTTATATTATTCACTCCCAACAACCTGGTTCCTTTACTGACAGTGTAGACACTGGGGAAAATATCACTTACAAATACATTTGAAAAGGAATACATAAGCTTAGATAAACTTCGATGCATGACAGTCTAATTCTTAACCAATTTCTAAGTTTTATAGTGTAAGTATATAAACCAAGCCCCCTAATCAGTACATGAAGACCTGTGGGAAGATGCCAGGATCCACAACCTTTCAGGTGGATTGCCAGACTTTCCTTTGGGATAATCGATCCCTGCTGGGCACTAAGTCAACCTGCTTATCACACACACAACACATCTAAAGATTCCACTTCAAGCATCTTCACTATATGCATCTCCTGTTATAATGTCAAGGGTCTCCAGTAAGTTAAAGACAATTCTTCAACATTAGCATGCTGAGGAGCTATAATAGAACTATTGCAAGTAGTAATGCTGCAAACTCTATCATGAAGATCAAGCACTGAAGTCTGGAAAAGAATAAGAGGAGGGCAAGTAGTATAATAAAAAGAGCTTCAAAGTAGGACAAATCTGAGTTGAAAACCTAAATCTGTTACTTATTTACACCATGACATTGGGATATTATCTTTCTAAATCTCTATTTCTTCATTGCTAAAATGGAGACAGTAGCACCTACCTCCCAAAGCTGTGAGGGTGACATTAGCTAACAAATAGCAATGGACTTTTGCATCTGGCTCAATCACAATTCCACATTAGCTGACTGAAATAACATCAGTGCTAAAACAGGCAAAAACATACTGAAAGTAAACCTTGTCTTTTATTCTATATAAGAAACATTGTCAAGATAGCTTCAAACTGAAAATGTTTAATTCCTGTTCTTTTTAACAAAACATTATTGAGAAAACAAATTCACTTTGCCGTTGAACAGGAATGAGAAACTAAGTACAATCCCCTTTCATTCCTAGCTGCTCAGCATAGTCCACCAAGCACTCAGTCAGAAACATCAGAGGCCAACCTACCAACAGAAGTTGTTAAATTTGGGAAAAGTTCAAAAATTGAATATATCATGATAATACTGCCTTTATAAAAAGGAATCTGGTTCATGTTTTAGTTTTCATTTCAAGTCTTCCTAGTTATATGCTTCTGGGAATTCACAGTTCTTTTTAACTTACAAAGCAAGAATATTCAAGTATACATCATTCTCTACAAAAGAGATGAGGCTTCAATGTTTATAGCAGCTCAATTCACAATAGCAAAACTATGAACCAACCTAGGTGCCCTTCAACACCTGAATGGATAAAGAAATTGTGGTATATGTACACAATGGAATATCACTCAGCCTTAAAGAAAAATGAAATTATGGCATTTGCCAGTCAATGGATGGAACTGGAGAATATTATGTTAAATGAAATAAGCCAATCCCAAAGAACCAAAGGCTGAATGTTTTCTCTGATATGTGGATGCTAATTCACAATGGGGGGAGGAGGAGAAGAAAGGTACTTTGGATTACACAGAAGGAAGGGGAGTGGTATGGGAGTAGGAATGACAGTTGAATGAATTGGACATTATTACTCTATGTGCACATATGATCACATGACTCGTGTACGCTACATCATATACAACCAGGAGAATGAGAAGTTACACTCCATCTATATATGATGTGTCAAAATGCATTCTACTGTTATGTATAACTAGAATAAAAAAAAGAGAGAAAGAGAGATGAGGCTCTCTGCTTACAGCTGTGCTTTGAGGAGCTCCAGGGGAGCCATTCACCTCCTATTCTTTATACACGTGCATGCTGTTATGGTAGTTTTACAGAAGAAGGCTGTAAGCACCAGCACATGGAAGAAGATGCTAATGTATGTGCTAGTGATGGAGCTGGTGTACAGGTTTGAGAAAACACGGGTAAAGTGTCAGCAATGACCTGACATCTCAGTGTTGATTCTGGTGCCATGAAAAGTTCCAGGCTCTTGTGGCACCGGGGAGATGTCTGAATGACATCTGGTCATCCCAGCTCCAGCATGAATCCCCCTGTTAGCTTGGCCACATCTTGGAGTCCCTTTTCCCTGGAGTGTGAAATAAGGGAATTGAGGGCATATGATCATGTGGGCAATTTCTATAACAAAACTGAAGGACAGCGTGAAATCTTTTATGCCCCAGGAAATCTTTAAAAATTAGATACTGCTTTAAAAAATCTACACAGAGAGCAAAAGGTTGTAATAAAGTACCAAAAAATATTAGCATCAGTAAAACTTGGATGGTTTGGGACAATAGATAAATTTATTATATATTCCTTCTTTATATTATTAAAAATTACTTTTAAAATGAAAAATCATAATCTTAGTAACTATTGATAAGATACTAAGGGAAAAACTCACAGAGATCTTGAAGTGTCTGACATAATTTAAAACTTTATAAACAATTTCTGCTTTAGTCTAGTTTTTCAAGAATTCAGTGAATATATTTCATGGGATTCCCCCCCATCCCCAACACACACTTTTCTCCCCATATTTGATCTAGTTTTCACATGTGAGGGAAGTCTTTCTGAGTCTGGCTTGTTTCACTTAGCATGATGTTCTTCATTTCCATCCACTTACCAGCAAACACCATAATTTTATTCTTCTTTATGACTTAGTAATACTCCATTGTGTATACATATCACATTTTCTTTATCCATTTATTTGCTGATGGGCACCTGACTGGATCATAACTTGCTATTGTGAATTGTGCTGCTATGAACACTGTGACATATCTGTATCACAACAGTATGCTGATTTTAGTTCTTTAGGATAAATACCAATAAGTGAAATAGGTGAGTCATATGGTGGTTCCATTCCTAGTCTTCTGAGGAATTTCCATACTGCTTTCCAGAGAAGTGTACTAATTTTCAGTCTCATCAACAATGTATGAGTGTATCTTTTCCTCCTCATCCTCACTAGCATTTATTATTGTTTGTATTCTTTTTTTTTTTTTGGCACCATGGATTGAACGCAGGGGCACTCGACCACTGAGCCACATCCCCAGCCCTATTTTGTGTTTTACGTAGAGACAAGGTCTCACTGAGTTGCTTAGCACCTCGCCATTGCTGAGGCTGGCTTTGAACTCGCGATTCTCCTGTCTCAGCCTCCCTAAGTGCTGGGATTACAGGCTTGAGCCACCGCGCCCGGCTTATTGTTTGTATTCTTGATGATTGTCATTCTAACTGGAATGAGATGAAATTTCAATGTAGTTTTGATTTTCATTTCCCTGACTGCTAGGGAGATTGTACATTTTTATCACATATTTGTTGACCATTTGTATTTCTTTTTTTTAGAAGTGTATTTTTAGTTATTTTGCCCATTTATTGATTGAAAATATTTCTTAAAGACTGAGAACATCTTGTTTCCTCTTCAAAATACAATCCTATCCCAAGTGCTTCACAAGCTTTATGTTGTGGAAACATTTGCATTTTAAAATTCAAAAGATGTTGCTTTATGACATCTGATGTACTACACATTAATCTAAGTCTTGATAAGTAAATGTAAATTTGATTTCCTTCCAAACTAACATTTGGAAATTTATATTATTTCTCCTTTGGAAGACGAGTCATTTAGAATATAAATGACTATATTGAATGGAGGCCTACCTGGTTGAAACATATTTTCAGCTTTTTGTTCATCTGCTCTGGGCATTGCTCCAGCTGTTTTCATAAATGATAAGAGAACAGGATATTAACTTTGGAGAATGCAATGTCTCCAACAGAGTTATAACATGCAAATATCTAGTATAAATAAACCTAGAACCAGCCAATAGTGGTAGTATTGGTCTTTTAAGTTTGGATCCAAATAAATTAATTAACTAAATTATACCGCACTTCATTCAAAATAAAACCAAAAATGGATTAAGGCAATTTACATAAACAAATACAGCACGGTTAAAAAATGTGTGATTAAAAAAATGAAGCTGAAAAGAAAATTAAATGATAAAATAGCGAATACTGAAAAAGAAATGTCTAGAAGGCAATGGGAGTCTGGATTTCTTGAAAGAGAGAGCCAGAGAAATAGCCTGGGAGTTATGGGTTAGTGTTAAGAGTCATCCAAAAACGACATTTAATAGAAGAAAGCGGTTCAGGAACGCACCCTCAGACATGGCAACATTCAGAATCCATGTAGGGAAGGAGTCACCATAAAGAAGATGGGAGGGAAGTAATCAAAAAAAGTGAGAAGAGTGTGGTCAGAGAAGCCATGCAGAGAAAGTGCTCCAGGAAGGAGAAAGTGGGGGTCTGGGTCAAGAGCCTTGGGAAGTCAGGTCAGATAAGTGGCTAAGCATTTGTCATGAAAGAACTTTGGGGACACTGACAAGGAAGGTCCTAGTTAGGTAATGGAGCTGGGAGTTCCATGGAGAGCATAGGGTGAGGGGAGAAGGTAAAAAGGTAGAAACCAAGACAGTACAATGGAAAACAAGGACTTTCACCCAAGATCAGTTAGGGCATGTGGCACTTTTGTCTGATTAATAATCTGTGTTCTTTTCACTGAGAGTCTTTTCTTGTGTATCCATCAGCTCCACAAGAGACGCTGAGCACGGAGTGGAGAAGGGACTTCCTGCGTTCCTGTGCTATGCTGGCTGTCCCCTCCACTCTGGAGTGGCCCAGCTGGCCCACACACCTCAGTAGCCCCTCAGCCCTATGGGGCGGGGGAGCTGCATGGTACGTGCTAAACGTTATTTATGGGAGCATGACAACTAAGGCTTGCCCTTTGCACTCCAGGTGGCTGACAAAAGTTTCCTTTCAATCATACCTGAGGAGGCTTGGAAAATGCAATCCTCTTCATCACCTCCAGTGATGTTTTAATGATTCTAATTAGACTAGTGCTCTGGACACCTGATATGGTGACCTACCCAAACCTCAGCTAAGGCCCTTCTAACAGCCACTGAGGAAGTGCATCTATGGAACAGAAACTATTTTGGGTTGGGGAGAGGCGAGTCAGCCACCATGTCCCATTTATTTTGATCTCTGTGACTGAGTGTTCTTCATCTGTAAGATCTTCTCCACCTGACTGTACCCACATGATTTCACATACACTGTTAAGTCTGATACACAGTTGGTATAAAGACCCCATCTTCACTCACTTAAGCCATTCTAGGTCTTCTTACTGTTACCACTTTACATTTTTCTTCACTGAGGACTAAATCCAGGCTATTCTGTCATCCTTCAGAGTTCTAAGAAGCCAGCTTACCTCAGAACTTGCTACGAGTTCTTCTGCAGATGGGCAGTCAAATTCTGATGGTAGCTGATACTCAGGGAAAAAATACAGAAGGATCTCCCTAGGAATGGAAGGAGAGCAGAAATAGGGATATTCCAGGATAAGAAATGCACCACACACCAGTCAGAATCGGTTTTGTCCCCTGCATATTAAATATTTGGCAAAGATCAACATTAACTCTTTCCCAATATTTTGTTACCATTGGCTTCAAAGTGTTCCTCAGAAAGCATAGACTGGGGAAAAGGACCTGAATGTAGCTATAAAAGGGCAACAGAAGGGATTCTTGCAGTGATGGAAATGCTCTGTGTCTTCAGTGTGTCGACATTGATGTTCTGATTAGTTTTGCAAGATGTTGCAACTGGGAAAAACTGAAGAGTACAGTCTTATTTCTGCATTATTTCTTAAAACTGTAAGCAAATCTACATTTATTTAAAAATCTTAAAAAATACTGAAGGAAAAGCACAGAAAGTAAAAGGAAAAGAAAATGGGAACAGGAAGGAAAAAAAAAGCCCACAATGCCTAACAATTTATCACCAACCAGTGCAAGCAAGCCAGGCACCTGCCTGAGTGTTCTTTTCTGCAGAGAACTCAGCATTGTAAACTTCCTGGAGGAAAACAGGCAGCTCTTGGATTACTGACATTTTCTCCAAGGAAGCCAAAGAGCTTAATTCTTCAGAGCAATTCCCTTCATTAGGGCCTCTGGGACTACTCTTAGAAATAATATCTGGATTCTGCTTTTTCAAAACAGTGGTGGCCATTGCTCTGACGGGTGCTTCATTTTACCAAAAGGCAGTGGAACCCACCCTACTCATGTAACAGCTTTTCTGTGATTAATCATTTAGATGACACATCTTTCATTCCTGAGAGAACATGAAATCTAGAAATTTATACCCATCACATCTAAAAAGTGTGTAGTGTTTTCATGTTGATGAGCTCCAAGATCCTCATGCATATTATCTAAAGGATTGAAAAAATCTTTTCAGTTGTAAAATAATATGGTACACCAGAGATAAAACGGTTCTTTCCTATAATACATCCTTAGTATTTTAAAGACTTTATTTGCATTTATAGTTTCAAGGAGATTTAAGCCAGACAGTTTCAGCATTGCCCAAATATTAAATATAATACACACAGCTCCCAGAAAGACTTGCCTGGTTAGAAGCAGATGAATAGGGTGGGGATGGGATGAAAATGGGTTTCCAGGGATCTGAGATGAGAAGAATCAGATGGCATAGAAAGAAAGCTGCAACTGGAGTCCCTGGGAAAGAGAACCTGTCGGCTTTATGACTGGTTTGGTGGAACAGGAGTGGTGAGAAGTCTTCCATTATGAAATGCTCCCACTTTCATCCAGATCAGCCTCCCTTCCCCACCACAAGGATGAAACCACTTCTAAATGTGGGTCCTTTCCATGGCGAATATATGTTTTTTGTTTGTTTGTTTGTTTGTTTCTTGCTATTTAAATTTAAAGTAAATCAATCATCCAAGAAATACTCTAGATAAACAAATATATGGTGTTGGTGTTTGGGGGTAAGTGGGAGAGCGTGAAGGGGGAGGTTGGGGAGAGAAAAACTTCTCCATTCATTCTGGATAATTTTCATCTGTGGTATCTTTTCTTCAAAACATTCCCTACACATCATTTATAGTCTGAAGAATGTGTCTCACACATTACTATTATTTCCAGAAATGGATAGGTGATGGACAGATGCAATTTAAAAATTGAACACTAGTTCATGTGAAGGTTTTACTGAAATCAATGCAGCTTTTGTGATTTTGTATTTTCTCAAACTCATTAATTTCACAGATAATTTGTCTTGAAACTACTATGGCAGCCTTTGCTCTGTGGGGCCTCACAGAGCCTGCATTATGCCCTACAGGTTAGGATCCCAATGCTTTTCTCTGCACTGATTCAACACAATGTGGAATGCCAAGGAAGCAGGCTTCTCCACAATGACATGGGCAGCATTCCAGGAGGATGGCATATAGCACCACAGCCCCAAGGAGGGACCTCAACTCATACTGGGATCCTTAACTCATGTATTTGGGAGCCCTGACTTACATCTGGAAGCCCTCACTCATATTTGGGAGTCCCAAAGTAAGAGTAGGAGTTAGACAAACGTGGGGGTGAGTATGTGAAGGAAGTATTCTACATCTGCACCTGACATTAGGAAATTGAATATCTTCATTTGGTAAAATGTCTGAGCCACCTGAGTCAGATCTAACTACCCTTTAAAGAGTTCTAGAAATGTGCCAACCACTGCTGTTTTGTGTACATAATTTCATGTCATCTTTATGAAAACACTTTGAGGAGTGATTCCTCAGTTTTCTGGCTGTGAAGGATACACTCCATCAGGGCCCAAGCAGGCCTCCTGTACCATCCTTCTTTCTAGGACTTCCCAGTATTTTATCTTCACTTTCTTCTAAATACAGTCGCTGCTAGGTAGCTTTTCCCTTTGGGATTCTGTCCCACAAGACTGACTAGGGAGAAAGAACCCAGCCAGCAACTTTCAGTCTCTAAGCACAAACATATAGATAGACTTTCTCCTTTTCCTGCCAAATTAATTCAGGAAAAATAGTAGATAATATTAATAAAAATGTATAAGATATCAAAAATCACACATGAAAAATACCAAAAACCACCAAACATCTCATTGTAGATGTTTAACAGCTCTGTAAAAACTCCTTCAGTTACTGGCTTGAGTCTTCTGTGGAATGTGTCAAGGATGCTCTCTTTTGTTCTGAAGGGTACATCCTATCAAACCTCTCTCTGCCTTCAAACTTCAGCCTTTTGTTAGAACAGATGTAATGATCCTATCATCCATATAAGGGCCCTTCAAGCATGTGGGCCAGGAGGCAAGCAGTGTAAAATTATAGGAATAAAACAGTGTCCCCTCACTTGGTTGCTGAATTAAGAAGACAATATCCTTTTTAAGGGACACTTGAACCAAATGCTGCTGTTCAATAGGACTCTTGTCCTACCTAGGAACTGCCCTCCCCCTGAAGCACTGATTTTACAACCAGACTTGATAATAATATCAGGAATTTATCTTTAACATTTTTCTCTCTTCTCAAGAACTCAAGAATTAAATCTCCTAAAGAACTCTTCCAGAGCTACTATTTGCTTCCAGGACTTGGCCACAGTGCTCATCTCTGTTGAATTTCTGTAGAATCTCTATCTAGAAGTTTTCATAGGATTCAACGAGAGAGCCAACATTAAAAACCAGCATTGTCTCTAAAAATGATGGACAGACTTTGGAAGTTCCTGCTAAAGGTCATTTCCTTTTCATTCCACAGTCAAGTTACCTTCTCAACAGAGCAAATGTTTTCTTAGTGAAAATGGCATGAAAAATCTCTGACTTAAATTAACAGAATTCCCCTTCTAGACACAGCAGATGTGGGCAGGGCCACCTAGAGGTACCTGAATCCACCCAATCTTTTTAAACAATGATCTGGTTAATCAGCTTAGTGCTGGCTAAGAAGAGCAAGTCTCCTACCTGAGCTTGACTAAAACTCTCTTTGTCAATCCAGTGAAAGACCAGGATGAAATGGAAATTACATGATTCCATTTTCTAAAGCCAGGAATCCAGCAATGGTTTCTAACAGACCTGGTTGCTAGTTGTATGTTTGTGGTCTTTTCTTTTGCTTTAGCAAATGGTAGCAACCTTAAAAAGTGCGTTTCTTTTTAAATTTTATTTGTGTTATTTTTAAAATTTAAGACAACGCAGAGCATGTTCATGTTTTTATAGAGTTGAAATAAATGAAGTATACGTTTTCAAGTTCATAAATACAATAATAAGCCAAACAAGGTATTGGAGTTTAGCAATTAAAGCAAAGACTGTTAGGCCAGATGGCTCAGGATTCAAATCCCAAGTGTACTACATAAGTGTTATACAAATTATTTAACCTCTACATGCCTTCGTTTTCCCATCCATAAGATGGGAATAATAAGAGTATGTAGTGATAAAAATCATTGAAAAAGTTTAAGAGAGCCCTTCAGACAGTGCCTGGTACATACTAAGTGAAAAACAAATTCATATTATACTATTACTATTATTACTATTCAAAGTGATTTGAAATTTGATACTACTCCAGTGTTTAGGACCTGCCTGGAAAATGTAATAGTCTGTATCTCAGTTTAGCTTATTTCCATCTAACTTAATACAACTCAGTCCCATCCTATTATTTGAAAATATTTTAACATCCAACAACACTATTCACTTTTTATATTTTCCTTTCAATTTAATTTATTCTTGAATACATACAAATAAATGTTAGACATAATATGAAAAAAAATCTATTTTCAAGAAATTTACTCTATTTGGGAATTAAACTAATACTTATAGAACAAAAAATAACATAGGAAAAACTTTTAAACTGAGCATAATCGGGTAATGAAAAAGGACAGTAAGACTACATTTTAAATTAATTTATTCAGCTAGCATCATTAAATAGAGGAGGACGGGCCCTACTCTGGCAGTGTGGGAATAGAAAGGCTGGGGCAGGTCCCAGTGAGCCAGGTGGAGCAGGGACTCTACACATCACTGGAAGGTCCGGCACTACTCTTTGCAGTGTGACAGGCAAGGTAAAGGTGGCAAGCAATCTGGGTAGGGACAGCACTGTGCCCTTCACATCACACATTGCCAGCCAGTTTTTACCTCTTAAGGTAAACTCTAGTTCACTCAAGAAATAACATGTGGACCTCATATAAAATAGTGAAGTACAAAAAATAAAACAAAACAAGCACTTAACAAAAGCAAAAAAACAAAAAACAAAAAAAACCCTCTTCTTTTACTGTTAAATGTGAGAAAACATACCACATGTTCCTAAAGGCGGAAAATGGGTAAAATGAAGAGTGTGTTTTGCTCTGGTGAAGGCCTATGTTCCTCACACCTTTTCTTTCTTCACTGAATGTTTTGAATAAAGCAATCACCAGAGAAAATTTAAGTTGGCACAGAATAGAGTTGACATACTAGTACATTTGGCTTTCAGTGTGCTGGGGTGATGGCAATGTGACGATTCCAAGCAATTAGGAGGTGCCTAGATGTTCATTAGGCAGAAGGTTCAGAAAGAGACATTTGTGGGATACTTTAATGTTGTATTGATGCCTAATGACAGAAGTAGATACTCTTTATAGTCTTAATACATTGAATCAAATTGCCCCTTTTGATCATATGTAATCATTAAACTAATAAGAATATATGAAGAACAAAAATTAGCTAAGTGAAAAATAAAGAAAATAATGCATTTTAAAAAGAAAGTTTATCCAACTATAAAAGAAAGTTAATTAAGTGCATCTAAGCTTCTGCCAACATGCTCGGGTCTCTCCAGTCTCATAGTGTGGAGAGTAAGGAAAGACATCTATCTGTCTGCCTATGATTAAGAGGGTAGGATTCCAAATCAGGGACTCTGGGCTTAAGCCCTGTTCTTAGTAGCTATGTAACTGTCTGTATGACTTTCAATGTGTTACTTATCTTCTATCACATTCAATTTCCTCATCCATTAAAAAAAGAAAGAAAAAAATATGTAATACCAATCTTGTAAGTTAGTCAGTCTAAGGAATTAAATCATAAAATACTTAAGCGAATGCTTAAAATAAAATAAAGGCTCAAAAATGGTAGTTGTTATTATCATCAAGGAAGCCTCAATGTAAGAAGCAGTGATGATTTTGAGATATTTCACACTTGATCAATTTACACTTGGCTAACACAGTAGGGTTTATGACATGTGTTTGTGCACTCCCTCCCCACCCTGGGGTACTACTGCAAGATGTCCTTGAGAGTAAGGTGGGGGAGGAAGCCTGGTTTACTTAGAGTGATGGCCCAATCATTGGATATCATGCCTTAGTGACCAATGGATACGCCCAAATCTTAGAAATAGTAAATAATCAACCTGTATTCCAATTTAAGGCTACCCAACTGAAAAACTTAGGATCTTATGTACTAATTTTGGAAAAAATCCTGACAGAGGGTAAGAAACTAGTTGGAGATTCCGATTCTTCAGAGATTCTGCTGAAGGACAGAGCAGTACGATACTGACATTATTCCAGATCATTGGACAAGTGGCCTTTGCAACTTCATGACACCTGTACAATGCTAAGGTCTATCCTCCTCTTGTCTCACTTCCAGACTAGTGTAAGCTGGCCAGTCCAGCCCAGGAAACCTAGGTGGTCTGAACCTGGTGATGAGGAATGCAGCTCCCTGGCTTCATTGCTCAGTCAATTCTTACATATAACTAGAGTGCTTCCTGTCCTGAGGCAGGACTGGTGTGAGGCATTGATCCTAGGGCGTAGCAGTTGAGCCTACATACCATGTAAATAGAGCCCTGAGCCCTGCATACTGCCACAGAGACATTCATTAAGCCCTGGGCAGACTGCAGAAATGAGTTTGTGCCCACTGTGGTCAGTGGTCTACTTTCACCAACATGACAAAAGCCAGAGCCCTAGTAGAGGCTGTAGCCCTTCCAGACAGGACCTTCTTCCACCTTTTCTTCCTTCCTCCTTCCACTCTTCCAGAACTCTCCCCTTCAGGAGGACTCTGTTAGTCACTGATAAGAAAATCACTACTTGAGCTACAGCATGCTGTGTGCTCTCCTTGGCCCAGAGCCTCTCCCCACAGAGGCCCCTCACAGACAAAACCCCAGGAAACCACTGGGTATGCTCATTCAGTGGCACTACTGCTCCCACACTCACCCTCCCATGTGACACCTGTTGTAGAGCACTCTTGTACACAGATGTCTGGGGCTTGGTCATAAAGCCCCCTTCCATCATCAGTCCCTATTTGGAGAACCCCTGAATCCTGGGTTTTACTCCTCCATGTCTCCATCCTTTGAGAACAGAGATCCAAATGTCTAACTTCCTCACTAACCATGCCTACGCATGCCAACGTTCTACACGGAACAAAAAGGTAAAGTTTAGTTTCACTCAACAAGTATCTAAATCTACAAAAATAGGTACTTTGAAAGGCCATACAAACGTCATGAGAGTTTTTGTGTGGGAGAAAAAACGTAATAAGCAAATTCAGTAAAAATTCTTTATTGCATTCAAAGGAGAACCAACAGTGAACATATTGCTGGGCCATGTGATGGTAGGCGGTTAGCAACTGCAGCTCTATTTCAAGGGTCAGTTAACCTGTGGTATATCTAGGCATATCTAATTCAGTATAGTTAGAAGACAGGTCACAAAGTCACTCCATGGAATTTACTCAATAAGATTACCATGCAGGAAAAATAAGAAACAGTTGTCACTGTTGAGAAAGTTCAACAAAGCATGTGGGAAAACATTAGTAACTGACTTTACCTTAAATTAGACATCAGCTTTCTTGCTATTTCCTTAACAATTGTGCTTTGAGAAGATGTCATCAGTGAAGATGCAACTTTACAACCATTGCTTGCAACCGCTCCGGCTTCGTGTCCAGAACTTGGACTTAAATCTTCCATTGGCACACAGGGCAAGCTGGGGTTCACAATTCCAAAATAGAAACCACATTAGATACTAACGGTTTCAGAAACAAATGAAATCTTAATACACAACAAATAAAAGGGCATAAATTTTCACATACGTAGTTGTTATATAAAATAGATAATTAAACTAATCAGCATTTATTCTTGTCATATATTGTGTCAAGGTTTTTTGGGTAGCCACAGTTAAATAGCATTGGTGATAATCTATTCTTTTTTTTTTTAATTTTTTTTTTAGTTGTAGATGGACACAATATCTTTATTTATTTATTTTTATGTGGTGCTGAGGATCAAACCCAGTGCCTCACGTGTGCAAGGCAAGCGCTTTACCGCTGAGCTACAATCCCAGCCCGATAATCTATTCTTAACAACACTAATCATACAACACTTGTTTCTTCTTTGCTGGAAGAGACTTAAGTTCTATTTTAGACCTGGGGAAATGCACTGACATAAAACAAAAAAAAGAACAAAGGCAGTTAAGAGAAAGATCTTTTAGCAAAGATCTGGAGGAAGAGCGCTCCAGGTAAAGTGTAATGATCCTGGGGTAGAAAGCTCGAGGGCTGTTCAAGGAAAAACGAGAAAGTCGAAGCTGGAGGATGGAGTTAGCAGGAAGCAGAGGGAGAAGGCTGAGGTGAGAGAGTTTGGTGCTCTGTGGCCTCAGAAAGGGAACTAAATTCCTTCCAAGCAGACATTACATGGCAAGGTTTCAGACATGGCAGCAAGATGACGAGATATAAATTTTAAAAGGACTTCTGGCTGTAAAATGGAAAATACATTACAGTGAGGAAGCACAAAATAGTGGTGTAGCATGTCATAAAACCAAAGCTTTTGGAATGGTGGGAACAGAAAATTTCAAGGGGCTGAGGGTGGTAAAATATGGGAAGTGAAGATGGGTAGAGGTCAGATCATGCACAGCCTATGTGTCATGTAATAAAATTTCTGTAATATTTTCATGCAGACATACTTAAATTAAGCTCACAGCTCCTGAGAGGTTTATGTGTTTATATGGGGAGGGCCTTTTAGAAATTGGACAATAGTTTATATCAAATGGAATGTGCTTCTATTGTGAACAGTTCTTTAGCATTAATTATACTGTCTAACTTCAGCTGTTTTTTTTTAAAGATTAAGAATACTATATAAATGTGAATGCCTGTCTGTTAAAGAATACTTACAAAATGTCTAAATGTTCATTAATGATAATTTCTTTTATGCTAACATTTTATTAAGGGAAGTCTTCCTTTACAACAATATTTTGGGGATGCTGGAAATTCATGTTGGTATTGGGAATAGAAGATAAATACACTAACCAGAGCAGAGTATGGTATACCTCTCTCAACCTGTTTCTGTCAAAGAATACCAGGGCCTACTTCACAGAGTTGTTCTGAGGATTAAATGGATATACAAAGACTTTATCTTAATGCTTGGTAATAAGTACTTGTCAAATAGAATCTAATAATTATTGTGCTTGTCCTTATCATCACTATCATTAGTAATACACTTGATAAATTTCTTCCATTAAGATTGTTTTAGCTTGGAATGGAACCACCATTTTACCCAGCTGTCCCACTCCTTGGTCTATACCCAAAGGACTTAAAAACAGCATACTATAGTGACACAGCCACATCAATGTTTATAGCAGCTCAATTCACAATAGCTAAACTGTGGAACCAGCCTAGATGCCCTTCAATAGATGAATGGGTAAAGAAATTGGAACATATACACAATGGAATATTACTCAGAATTAA
>CM053409.1:72008139-72143326 GCA_028644305.1 Xerus rutilus | reverse complement strand
CAACACACACAACCTGTTAGAAGTAATCAACAAAATCAGCAAAGTAGTAGAAGACAGTGAATGCACAAAAATCAGTTCTATTTTCTATATGGTAACAATGAACAGCCCCAAAGAAAATTAGACAATTGAATATTTATAACTGAACCAAAAAGAATAAAATGACTTAACCAAAAAGGCAAAGGACTTGAACAATGAAACTACAAAACACTTCTGAAATAAACTGAAGGAGAAAAAAAAAATACAAAGACATATCAGGTTTATATGTTGCAAGACTTAATATTATTAAGATGTCAATACTTCCCAAGGTGATATACAGATTTAATGCAATCTCTATGAAAATCCCAATGACACTTTTTGCAGCAACAGAAAAATTCATCCTAAAATTCATTTTGAAATTAAAAGGACCCTGAACAGACAAAATAATCCTGAAGGAGAAGAATGAAGTTGGAGAACTCACACTTTCTAATTTCAAAATGTACTACCATTACAGTAATCTAAACAATGTCACACTGACATGAGGTCAGACATAGTTAGAATCCAGAAATAAACCCTCTCATATATGGTCAAATTATTGCTTACAAGGTGTCAATATCATTCAACAGTGAAAAGGTCTTTTTAACAAATGATACTGGGAAAACTTGGTATCCACATGCAAAAGAATGAAATTGGGCCCTTAACATCGTACAGAAAAATAATTAAAATTGTTCACAATCTAAATGTTAAGTTGCAAGACTATGTAAGTGTTGGAAGAAAACATAGGGCAAAAACTTTATAACACTGGATTTGGCAACTGTTTCTTGGATATCATACCAAAGGCATAGACAAAATAAAGAACAGACAAATTGAACTTCATGAAAAAACAAACCAAACAAAAAAACACACACACACACTTTCAACAGAGTAAGAGCCAAGCGCAGAAATAAACACCTATAATCCCAGCTGCTCAGCAGGAGGATTGTGAGTGCAAAGCCAGCCCCACCAAAAGTGAGATGCTAAGCAACTCAGTGAGACCCTGTCTCTAAATAAAACAAAAAATAGGGCTGGGGATGTGGCTCAGTGCTCATGTGCCTCTAAGTTCAATTCCTGGTTTAAAAAAAACAAAACAAAACAAAACAAAAAACGGAGTAAAAAGGCAATCCATTGAAAGAGAAGATTTGCAATCATCAATGGTAATGGACAAATATCCATAATATGAGGAACTCCAAAAGCTCCACAAAAACACAATTCAAAAAAAACAAAAACACAATTCAAAAAAAACAAAAGACTTCAGTAGACACTTCTCCAAAGAAAGTATGCAAATGGCCAATAAACACATTAAAAGATAGGCAACTTCATGAATCATTAGGGAAATGTAAATGAAAACAATGAGATACAATTTCACACCCATTAGTATAGCTACTGTCAAAGAAAGAACCTGAAAAACTGTCTGTAAGGATGTAGAGAAATTGAAACCCCTGAGCACTGCCGAGGGAATGTAAATGGTATGTAGAAAGGTGTATGGTGGCTCCACAAAAAAATTAGTAATAATTAGCAGGGCTGGGGCTGGGGGTCTCTAGTAGAGAGCTTGCCTAGCATGTTTTATCACATGCAACACATTAATGAAGTCTTTTGTCAGGAATAGCAGCAGCAACTGGGTTTGATCCCCAGCACTTCAAAAAAAAAAGGAAGGGGCAGCAATTCCATTTTTGAGTATATACTCAAAAGAATTAAAGCAGGATCCCAATTTTCAAAAGAAGACATTAATGGCCAATGAGTATATGCAAAAAATGTTCAACATGAGTAACCATCAAGGAAATGCAAATCAAACCCACAACAACATATAACCCCACAGCTATAAGAAAACTAATATCAAAAATATGAATGATAACAAGTGTTGGTGGGGATGTGTGAAAAAGGAAACCCAGTACACCATTGATGGGAATGCACATTTGTACAACCATTATGGAAATTAGTATGAAGGTGCCTCAAAAAATTAAAAATAAACCCACCCCAATTTAGCAATCCCATTTCTGAATAGATATCCAAAGGAAATGAAATTGGCATGTTACAAAGCTATCTGCACTCTCAAGTATATTGTAGCATTATTCACAATAGCTAAGATGAAAACAACCTAAATGTCTACCAACACAGGAACAGATTAAGAAAATGTATACATACACAATGGAGTACTATCCTGACTTAAAGAAAGAAATAAATCCTGTCATTCACAACAACATGGATGAAATGGGAGGGCATTACATTAAGTAAAATAAGCCAGGCACAGAAAGACTGGATGATAGAAGATGAGGTCACAAAGAGTACAACGGTGGTTATAAGAGGCTATGTAGGTGGCGGAAGAAGGATTTGGAAAGACATTGATCTAAGGAAACAAAACTTCAATTCAACATGAGGAATATGTTCAAGAGCTCTACTGTATGTCATGGTGACTAGAGTTAATAACAATACACTTAAAATTGATACACACACACACACACCAATTTCCAAGAGATATGTGTACACTCTCTTCAGGGCAACATTATTCAAGATAGGTACAATGTGGAAGAAATCTAGGTGATTAGCAGCAGATAAATGGATAAGCTGGACATGTCAGATAAATGGATAAGTAAAATATGTCACATGCACACAACAGATTACTATTTAATCTCAAAAAGAACGTGCTGACATGTGCTACAACACAGACGAACCTCGAGGATACTATCTATGTTAAGTGAAATAAACCAGTCATAAAGAGACACACGCTGGATGATTCTATTTATATGAGGGGATTTAGAGTCGCCAAATTTTAGAGACTTGTACTTTCTGCAGAACGGTGGTTTCCAGGGGATGAAGGAAGAGAACATGGGGAGCTGTTATTGTATGGGCACAGTTTCAGTCTTGAGAGATGAAAAGTCCCGGAGATGGCTGTGGTGATGGTTAGACAACACTACGTACATCCTTGATACCACTGATCTGCACACTGAACAGTGGTGAAGATGGTAAATGTTATGTGGTGTGGATTTTACCACAATAAAAAACAATGGGAGTGGGGAATACAATAGAATCCTGTGGACATTTAACTTGCTGCTGTATTGTATTTGTCCCCTTTCTAAAAATATCACTTCCTCAGGAAGACCACACCTTTCCAAAGGAAGAACGATGTTTTATTCTTGGTGCATCTTTAACACAGAGCTCAGTGTCCTGCACCTAACAAGCCCTCAAAAAATGTTGCTGCTGCTATTCCTGACAAAATTCCTCACTAATTTGCTGTTTGAGATAAAACAAAGGTGACATAATGTTTCTCCCAGAAAACATTAACTAAAATAGTTAATATAACACAGTTAACTTACAAGATGAGCATCCACCATGATCCCCAACACAAACATTTTAAGAGTGGGAAAATTAGTAGGTTGTTAAAACATTAGCACGTGTTCCTCAAGGGCACAATGATCTTCTCCCTCCTGCTCCGTGATCACACCACCTCCCAAATACTTACACATTATGCTCTTATTTACTCTGTTTTCCTCTCTGCATAGTGAAATTCTTGAAGACAGAGGCTATTCACAGCATCTTATTTACAGTAGCTGGCACACAGTGCTTACCATTTTCTTATGGGACTAAATACTCCTGAAGAAGTATTGCCTATTAAAGGCAGAAATGGAAAATTCAGTACCCAAAACATCTGAAGACCAGGTCTAATAAAAGATATGACAATATTTGAGGCAGTTATCAGGGTAAAGAAATCAGAGTTACTGGGGGTGGGGTTTAGAAATAGTTTTTGACAAGTACCAATGGAATTTCAACCACTTTCATTCAAATAAAAGCAATTCCAACATGCACAACTTGCATTAGTGCTTCTTGTGGTATTAAAACAAATTTTTTATGGAGTAAATTCTGGAGGTTTAAGTAGGTGTTTCAGCAAGCAGATAGGTAAGAAGGCCAGAAGGATGGCAATGGGAGGAAATATATCACATCAGTTTCTCTTATCATTTATGCATTACTCAATCCATACAGTTTTATACCACTGCTCTTTTTTTTCCTTCAAAATCCACATTATTACAAAATGATAGTGACGACTGACATTGGAAGGTGCATACCTACTGACATTTTCCAAACTGCATCTGCAGGCAACAGGCTGAGTTTGCATTTATAAAAATTCTTGTCTGGCCTACTCTTGCAAGAAATGATAAAACCAATAATAATTATTATTCATAGTTTTAGGTTGGCCTTCACAAATAAAGTGGTATGTGATTACTGATGTTTTTAATATTGAGCTTTAATAACTGATATTTGTGTTAATGCGTCTTAACAAAGGTTTTCAAATTGCCCTTTCACCTAGATGTGAATAAAATATCAAGAGTGAAATTTCAAAACTTAAAAAGTAATTGACTTTTTAAAACGTGTTAAATATATCCAGCCACCTGGCTATAAACAAGCCATGCAGCTAATCCACAATTTACTGACTCCCAATTATTTTAGTATCCTTGAGATAGGCTGATTTAAAAATTCGGTTTACTGTTGTAAAGAGCAAATAGAGGGAAGCAAACACAGCTAATATTTAGAATTATAAAATAATATGTATCTTGCAACTTTTGTTTTATAAACCAACAAACTCATTAAATTAATAGGATAATCTGGGATTAATGCAACAGAATTAAAGTGTCAATTTCTAGAATAAGTATTTGAGAAAAACTGTGAAAGGTTAATTTACTGCTAGCTCTGTTTGTAATACTTTATTCAGAAGATTCTTAATGCTTCAATTAATCTGATTAATTTTTCAGGAGCCTTTTTGAACTAGAAAACATAATCAACAATATTCTGCAATAGCTTGCTAAAATTTTACCAAAATCCAGTAACTAAAAGAGCAGTTCACAGAGTTTGATTTCTGCCTCTTAAAAAATAGGAGAAATGCAATCTCCTCCTGCACACAAGCTTCATATTTGTTTACAAATTGTACAGTGATGCCAGAGAATCAATCAGTCAGGAGAAAAACAATAATAATAAAAGTCAATAGTAAACTACCAAAGTAAAGCTCTGATGGTCTCCATCAAAATAAAGAGGACTAAAACAGTTTATAAAGCCAAAGCACCACGAAAATCATAAAATAGACAAGCTGTTTAAATCAGGTTCCTGCCTTCAGGTGGTGCTGCATCTAAGTCAAGGATGTTATTCTGTTTTGGAGGATTTCCTGAGATAGAAATTACACATCTTCTCAGGCACTGTTTAATCACAGTTCCCCCTCTGGTGCATGCAGTCTTGTTTTTCTTGCCTTTTAGCTAATGTAACGAGCAAACACTTGACCCTTCCTAATTAGGTCTATGATGTGATCAATTATCCTCTATATTCTTTTTTTTAATTTTTTTTTAGTTGTTAATGGATCTTTATTCATTTATTATTAATATGTGGTGCTGAGGATCGAATCCAGTGCCTCACACATGCTAGGCAAGCGCTCTACCACTGAGCTACAGCCCCAGCCCCATATCCTCTATATTCTTAATGGAAGCTCTGGATCAGGGATGCCAAAATGGTTTCAGATGATAATGCCAACTCCTGTCAGTTAACGATAATGCCTGGAACACTACTGAGAAGAGCCACAAGGGTATTTCTGCTTCTTAGAAAGAGCCACCATGATGGCTCAGATGTGGCTCACGTGAGATGACAGAAACCCTATAGATCTGTGACCAATTTGTTACTCCATTTTTCACTTTCTACTTCAGTCTTCTTGAATGGAAGAAAAGCAAAGCAAGAAATGTGGTGAAGTGCTACAGTCCTTCCCATTCTTTCTCTTGGACTCTGGGTGTGGCAGAGTGGGGTTTGGCAGTCAGGTGTTTTGGGTACAGTCAGTGGCAGAAGCATGTGGCAGCTGCTCTCAGGACTCTTCCACTTACACAATGTACTGTAAGCACAATATGATGCACGGCAAATCTCCAGGCATCTGCAGATTGGGTCCAGCTTACTCTATCACCTGCATCATTTCACCTGGCAATGAAGCTGAGAGCAAACTGTCATTCTCGTTCCTTATCAGTAGTTATCCACCTTAAGTATGAGGACTTCTTTAAGCTGCAAAGAAATTCGGAACCATTCCCCCAAGCTAAAAAAATACATAATACAAAATAAACTATGAATTTAATAACTTTCTAATCCTTTATTTTTATTAACATGCATAAGTTTTACATATTCATGAAATGTGATATTTCAACAGATGCATACAGCATGCACTGATTCAGCCCTCGTTTATTCATCCCTCTACCCCTTCCCAACCTCTAATAATCATTCTACATTCAGGCCAACACTTATTAGCTTCCACATATGAGAGAACACACAGTATTTGTTTTTTTTATGTCTTGCTTATTTTACTTAACATATCGTCCTCTGGTTTCATCCATTTTGTTGCAAATGATGGGATTTAATTCTTCTTTATGGCTGAATAATATTCAGTTGTGTGTGTGTGTGTGTGTGTGTGTATCTCATTTTATTTATCCATTCTTCTGTTGATGGGCACTGAGGTTGATTCCATAGTTTAGATATTGTGAACAGTGCCACAGTAAGTGTGCAGTATTTCTTCTCTATGCTGATTTCATTCTCTTTAGATATATACCTAGAAGTGGTCTATTTTTATTTTCCTGAGGACCCTCCCTAGTGTTCCCATAATGGTTGCACTGATTAACATTCCCACCAAAAGTGTGTGAAAACTCCTTTTGCTCCACATCCTCATTAGCATTTGTTATTTGTTGTTTTGATAACAGCCATTCTAACTGGGGTGAGATGATATATTTATTGCAGTTTTGATTTGCATTTCTCTCATAGCTAATGATACTGAACATTTTTTCATGTTATTTGTTACCCATCTGTACTTCTTTTGAGAAGTGTCTATTCAGATTATTTGCCCATTTTTGGATTGTTTGGGGGTCTTCTTTTGTTGTTAACTTTTTTGAGTTCCTTTTATCTTCTGGATATTAATCCTTTGTTTAATTAACAGTTGACAAATACTTTCTTCCATTCCATAGATTATCTGTAATTCTACTTGCCTATTTTAATTTTGTTTAGTATGCTTTTGGGGCCATATCCAGAAAAGTCATTTCCCATATCTCTCTCTGCTTTCTTCTTTGTAGTTTCAGATCTTACTTTTAGGTATATGATCTATTTTGAGTTGAGTGTTATATAGGGTAAGGGACAGAGGTCAAGTTTCCATCTTCTACAAATGGGCATCCAATTTTCTCAGCACCATTCTTAATAACACTTCTGAGAAAGTTTATATTTTACTATTCCCAACGACATCTATATATGCTTGAAAATCTGTAGCATATTTTTGTAAGCTATATAATGCCATTTTAGACAATAACTGGTAGACTAAGTTATTCAAGGACTTCCTGGTATACTTTGAGGCTCCCCAAGGCAGCTTGGCTCCCAGCTCAAAACCATGTGTATGGAAAGTAGAGGACTGGTCTAAAGACCTCCTTGTTAACCCTCAAAAGCAACACTGAGGAAAGCTTTACTTCCTCTGGTTCTTTTCTCAGGAATAAATAACTTTTACCTTCTTTATTTAGGTTATATTTCTATTTAGTATTATTGTTTTCCTTTGAATCCATTCATTTCTCTTATTCTCTCTAAAATGTGGAAATAAAAACTAAACTTAATGATCAAAAACACATTCTTAGAGTCCTGTGTTATGAATAATAGTCTAGTCAGCTACGTGTCTCTCCACTGTCGGGGTTAGGATAGATTAACTTTCTACCAGGAGTCTCCTTAACATTATTCAGACATAGAAAGCCTGCTGAATTAGTTAATGTTCTTAAAAGTCTAAAGATTCATATTTGATCTTCCTATTAATACAATTTATGTTTAATTGTGATTGCATTGTTTTATTTTTCATAAATAAGAATATTTTTAAATAAATTTTACTCTGCTACATATTTAAGGTATACAATATGACTTTATGGGACACATATAGTTAATACAAAAGGTTACTATAGTGAAACAGTTGAACTTATCTATCATCATACAGTTACCTTTTTTCTTTGTCTTTTTGACAATAGCAGCTAAAATATACTCATTTAGTATTAATCCATATACAGTACAATTTTATTCCCTATAGTCTTTATGATATATATTAGATTGCTGTTTGCATTAAGTTCAGAGAAGTTGAGTATAATTTACTTACTCTTCTTTACTAAGGTACACATTAGCAGGCTAGTGAAGAGAGTTTTGAGGTCTTGCTCAAAACTAGAGGGGGAAACTGAACTATAAGAATCAAATGGTATCAAATTCCAAGACAAAATAAGAGTGCTAGACTTTTTAGTATTTCATTTGCAACATGGGTGAGATCCTCTGAGATATTTTAGCAAGAAACTTGACTGCAGATGTAAAAAATGTCATTATTCTGATAATACAAGAGCAGTCAGAAAGAATAGGAAACATAAGTGCTGTCGATGGTGATAATTCCAATTACCAGGTGAAAGCAATGTAAATGGATAAAATCTGAGAATGTGATTTTTTCCCCCAAGAAAAGTCAATGTGATGAACTTCTGAATCATCCTGTTACTTGCTGGGAGCTGGTATGAAGTAATGGTTTTAAACAAAGCATACATTATGATGCCACACAAACAATTAGAGTCAGAATGTCTACTTCATATCTTAATGTTTTAATTGTCTCTAACTCCTCTTACATTAAGCTTTTATTCAAAGCAAATTTTTAGCAATATAGCTCTGTTGCATTTGTCAGATAGTCAAATTACCAACTAATATGCATAACCAAATAGTATATGTAAGGAAGTGTTTCTTTATAGAAGCATTAGAGCTAATGAAATAAGAAAATATGTTACGATACAATTTTTTTTGGAACTTCTGTGGATTTTGAGCATTGATCATTAACTTCTAATATTATTAAAGAGATAATTGGATAATAAATGCCTCCACAAAAAGTACATCTGAAGTTAATCAAACTGCTAGTCCATAATCTACCAATTTACAAAAAAATAAACAAGACTGGAAGAATGTGCCATACTGCAGGATAATCTAGATTGAGTAGAAACTATAAGACAAGCTACCTAGATTTTCCCACAAATAAACAGGAAGTATAAACAAGTGGGGATGGAGACGTCAAAGGCGAGGGAGGGGCCCTACATATTATACTATGACAGAAGATCATTAGTAATAAGAACAATAAATTGGGTATTTTATTATACTGAAGAGGTACTGACAATTTTTAGGTGTGATATTTGTACTGTGGTTTTCAAAGAGCACTTCCTTTTAGAAATACATGCTAAAAACTTAGATATAATTTTATAATTGTCTTTGTCATTGAGGTGTGGGAAAAGCTGGAAGGATAAATAGAATCAGCTTCTCCATGAACTGATCATTGTTGACACTAGGTGATAGGTTTATATGGCTTCAGTACAATACTCTCCTTATTTCTAATTCTGAAATTTCCCACATGGATTAGTTTACTAAGGCTGCCATAACAAAATGCCACAGAGCGGGTGGCTTAAACAACAGGAATTTATTTTCTGTTCTAGAGGCTGAAAGTACAAGATCAAGGTAATGATAGGCTGGGTCTCTTCTGAGGCTCCTGACCTTGCTTGCAGATGGCTACCTTCTTGCTGCAGACTCACATGGTCTTTTCTCTGTTCAACCCATCCCCTGTGTCTCTTTGTATGTCCAGATTTCCTCCTCTCATACACTAGTCAGTGGGAATTACAGCCCATTCTAACTTAAGTACTTCTTTAAAGGACCTATCTCATTCTGAGGTACTGGGAGTAGGCCTCAAGATATGCATTTGAGAGGGACACAATTCTATCCAGAACACCATACAAGAATTTAGATAAGCAATAAAATATATTTATAATAATGCTTTAAGACAAAATAAAATAAATACATAAAAACTATAGCTTGGAAAACTAAATTAATAAATATCAATTGTTTCTTAGCCTATATCTTAAACCTGTCTCATATTTTCACCTTTTAATATTTACACAGGCCTCCCACTCAACATATACCCCAGCAGAGAAGCTGTCATTCATTTTTCTTATAGTGCATTTCTGAGATCTTAGAGACTAAATGCATCATGAAGGAAAATTTTGTTGTGAGAAGCTAGCTATATCCAGGACTAAACATTATTTTAATGGAAATATTCATCCTAAAAATATTATCCCTTTCAAAATTGTGCACAAACTGGGAAACTGATAAGAGTTAGGTGACAGTGTAACTAGAAAAACCTGTAATTGGTTCACTGTCCTCACTCATGTGCCATGTGCCCATTCTTCTCTCAGCAGAAATCATAGAGCTTGTGTTTCTTGCCCTATGCAACAGGATTTATAGGAAATCACAGAGAAAATGTTAGCCAGGCTTTACATAAATCTGAGAAAATAATACATTAATTATAAGTCAATCTATATATTTATGATTCAAATATATAGATTCAAAGAAAGGTCCTGCCAATCTTAATGAGTGAAGCCACATAAGGTGATAAAAATAGAGACAAGTGTATGATAGTATACTAAGGCCACAAAACACTTACTGGAAAAATACAAGTAAAGAGAGGTGTAGTTTTATAAGAACACACATTAAAAATTTTGTTGAATAATGTGAAGAGAGAGCCCATAGAGTGGGAGAACATCTTTACTATGCATACATCAGACAGAGCACTAATTTCTAGGATATATAAAGAACTCAAAAAACTTACTATGACAAAAAAAACCAGATAACCCAATCAACAAATGGGCTAAGGAACTGAACAGATAATTCTCAGAAGAAGATATACAGTGAATCAACAAGCATATGAAAAAATGTTCAACATCTCTAGCAATGAGAGAAATGCAAATCAAAACTACTCTTCAAGATTTCATCTCATGCCAGTCAGAATGGCAATTATCAAGAATACAAGCAACAGTAAATGCTGGTGAGGATGTGGAGAAAAAGGTACACTCATACATTACTGGTGGCACTGTAAATTGGTGCAACCACCCTGGAAAGCAGTATGGAGATTCCTTAGAAAACTTGTAATAGAACCACCATTTGATCCAGCTATCCCACTCCTTGGTCTATAACCAAAGGACTTAAAATCAGCATACTACAGTGATGTAGCCACATCCATGTTTATAGCAGCTCAATTCACAATAGCTAAATTGTGGAACTAACCTATATACCCTTCAATAGATGAATGGATAAAGAAACTGTGGTATATATACACAATGGAATATTAATCAGCATTAAAAGAGAATAAAATTATGGCATTTGCAGGTAAATAAATGGAGTTGGAGAATATCATGCTAGGCAAAGTAAGCCAATCCCAAGAAACCAAAGGCCGAATGTTCTCTCTGACTAGTGGATGCTGATCCATAATGGGGGGAGGGTGCATGAGAACAATGGAGGAACTTTGGATTAGGCAAAGGGGAGGGAAAGGAGGGAAGTGAACATGTGGGTAGGAAAGATGGTGGAATAAGATGGACATCATTACCCTAGGTACATAGGTACATGAATGACTGCACAAATGGTGCAACTCTACATTGTGTACAACCAGAGAAATAAAAAGTTGTGCTCCATTTGTGTACAATGAAACAAAATGCATTCTTCTGTCATGTATAACTAGTTAGAACAAGTTTAAAAATTGTTGAAAATTTTAATTGGTAATAAAGACACTGAGGGTCAAATAATGTGCTTACTGATAGTTAATATATGATTAGGCTACACCATTAGCATTACATAAGAAACTCAAAAGAAAAATGATGAGACCATCTCACTCAAGGATGCCCAGGTTTCATATGGAACATTTTGTTTCTAGGTGATAAACTTTAAAGTGTAATGCTAGAATAGCAAATATATTTAATTCCATGTCAAATGAAGAACAATAATAAGACATAGAAATATTAGGATAAAACAAGACTGAAGAGGGAGATCAGCTTGTCTTCAAATATCTGCAGGGCTGTCCTCTGGAAAGGCTTTAGGCATATCTCCTGTGGCCCCAAATAGGAAGCATCAAGTTGGCCTGGTTAAGAACTCATCACTTCCCAGAAACTAGCTTCCAGCTTCATTCTTCTCTATTAGGAAGCAATCCTATTTCTAATTGTCAAATCTTGCTAGCCCTAGGTCTTAGTCCATTTGTATTGCACTAACAAAATACTATAGACTGGGTGGCTTAAAAACAATGGAATTTCTTATAGTTCTGGAGGATGGGCATCCAAAATCAAGGTCCTGGTAGATTTAGAGGCTGGTGAGGGCTCACTTCCTGATTCACAGATGTATCTTCTCACTCTAACCTCACTTTGGTGCAGTGGTGAAGAGCCTCCCTGTGCCTCTTTCACAATGGCATCAATCCCAATCATGGAGCCTCTACTCTCATGACCTATCCCAAAAGTCCTTCCTCCCAATACTATTCTCTTGGGAGTGAGAATTTCAATTTCTCAGTTTGGGCAGATGCAAGCATTCAAGACCACAGCATCCTGTTAACTAGAAATTCCCAGACAGGGTGGACCCTGAGTGGGAACTGCCTCAAGAGGTAGTGATTCTCCTCATGGGAAATCCATGCTCAGGCTTAAATGGCTGTGAGATGGAGGGGATTAGGGTGAGTGGACTAAATGTAATTTAGCATCTTTGTAAGCTGAAGACCTATGATTTGAATTCTGCTGGAAAAAGTTATGCTTATTACACCACAGATTTCATTTTAACACATCAGCTCAATTCTGATACATTTTGGGAAAGTTTAGTAACACATTTCTACATAATTGCTTCTGTTCAAACCCCAATTTTATTTGCTGTTTCTCCCCATCTTTTCTGTCTCCTTCTGTCCTTATTCCCCAAAGCTGAAATAATAATTCCATCTTATTGTGAGGAAGCATAAAGCTTCAGGAAACAGTAGCAGACAGTGAGGTGAGGTCAGACTCAGAGTCAAAAAAAATATTTCTGAGATTCTTAGCATCAACTGTGCCAAAAATAAATGCAGATTTGATAAATGACAAAGTCATTACCTCTCCATTTCCCTTTCTGCTGATTCGGTTTTTACAAGGGCCCAATTTTCCACAGAAACAGATCAGATTTACAGCAAATACAAAGATTGCATCTTTTATTTATAAGGCAAAAAACTACCCAAATACTTTTCATTAAAAGTGTGTGCCCTGTAATACTAGCTTTCAAAGTATTAGTCAAGCATCACATTACTTCTGTCCCCCACCCCCATGGGAATTGATAAGCAAAGACCTTGAAGGAAGTTATTGAAACTATCAATCCTGACCTTCATTATTTGATTCAGGGTGATAATAAAGTTTGGGAATGAAGTTGTGAGACGTATGAACAACTACACACGTTTGCTATTTGCTATTCCTCTTCCATTCTCTGCCTTTCTTCTGGAGGAACATCTTTTGTGAGAGAATCTGCTAGCCCCAAATCAACTCATAGATGATTACAAAATCAGGAATACAGTATGTTGTTAACGAGTAATAATAAAAATACAAATACAACCATTATTTTGAACCTTATCATGTCCCATGAGAAATGTTTGAGAAAAAAAATAGGTACATAGGATAGGGACAAGGAGGCTGGCAAGTGATACCCAGAGTGGAGAGACAACTGCAGCGAGTGCACCCAGATACAGACAAAGAGGCTGAGAGCTCCATCCACAAACAGGATGGAGGATACCTCTCCTAAGTGTGCTGGATGGAGATGATTCCTCTGACCTTATGTCAATACCTACATCTTTCTGGGGAAGACAAGGATGGGATTGTAGTGAAGATATGAAAAAAATAGAGTTAAGACAATTTTCAAATACATAATGTTTTCCTTTAGTACCATGTCATGATGGCCTTTAAAAACCGAGACACGGATGTGATTTATATTTCATTGTTTATGTTTATGTTTACATTTATACCTTCCTATGCTTTCTACAGCTTTTAACAAACTCTATCAAACAGTGTAATCATTCCTATATTGGTAGAATTTCAAACGTATCTCTGAAGGGAAATAAATTACATGTGAAAAATTTTTTCTTGTCTACCCAAAGAAAAATTACAGGAGCATGCTCTTCAGAAGAGTACTTCTCAAACTTGAATGTACATAGAAACCACTTGGAGATCATGTGAAAATGTAGATTTTAAATCAGTAGGTCTCTAGTGGGGCTTAGAATTCATTCTGCTTTCTAACAACCTCCAAGTAGACACATGTTTCTGGGGCACAGATCACACACTGAGTAGGTTTTAGGCCATGACATGAAGATATAGCTTACAACCTCATTCCTCTTTTTAACTTTTCCCCTGAGTTCCTGTACTCTTCCCTCTGATTCACTGGTGAGAAAATTTTAGATCCAAGTAGGGTGGATACAAAAGAAAAGAAAATAGTCTAAAATTGCAACTTCAAGTCCAACAATAAGATTTTAAGTTGTCTCAAGGAGAGACATATTTTTTGACATGAATGAATTATACATATTTCATGTAAATCACTGAACAAATACATAACAAATACACGGTAGCTTGTCAATTTCTTTGCATAAATGAAGTCCTACATGTGAGTAAGTTAAAAACAAGTGTCTATTTGATGAATAAGTAGTACACCACCTAAATGAGGAATGAGGTGACTTGAGTTGGTCAAATTTCCCAACTAAAGTTTATCTTTGAAGTTTCCAAACATACTGATTTTGTGAGTTTTAGCTGAAATCTTTCTGGAATTAACATCCTCAATAAGTGTTAGATATACAAAACAATGTTTAACATATATACAATTACCCAGGGACAATAATTACTATTCTGTGGCATGCTGAAGGAATGAATGCTCCAAGAGCTACTAAGGTTCCTGAGCGACTGTGTAGGCTCATGTGCTCCTGCACTGTTAAGTCTCAGTGTCCTCTGATGGTTTCTCAGTGTGTTTGGAGTGACCTTCTGCCTCCCTCTTCATGGTCAGACACCACTGCACTCTGTTCTCTGGCCTCTTATAATTTCTAATCTGCTACTTTGCTTTTCACATGATATTCTGGTAAAAGTTATGAAACTAGCACCTCTCTCACTTTCTCTCTCTCTCTCTCTCTTTTTTTTTTTTTTGCAGTGCTTAGATGGAACCCAGAGCCTGGAGTAAGCTGAGTAAAAACTATCACTGAGCTACGCCCCAGCCCTTCTCTCTTTTTTGAACGTTGGAACTCTTTCATGGCTTTAGGTTACTAGATACTTGAGTCAATATGATCATTTCAACTTAAAGACACAGGTTGATCCCTTTTAAGCATCTCTTACTATGACCACTGAATACTCACTGAGCCCGGTGTCCTTACAGTACTGAACCAAGTACTGTCCCATGACTTTCAGTAGATGATTATACTCTTGGACATTGAGAAATTCTTGTTTATTGTGGGATGGTTCCATGATCTCCAAGGGTATGTTAACAATTCCAACCACGCCGGCACCAATTCTGATGGAATAAATGCACACATTTTATAAAATTTAGCTGTACAGAAAGAAATATCAAATATATGCTGGTCATTTGCAATCAACTTTTTTTTATGATTACCAGTTTATTACAATAGATTTTATAAAGGATACAAATGAAGAGCCAGATGAAGAGGGTAAAATCTGGAAGAATCACTTCTGTCCTGTGGAGTTGGGGTGTGCCACCCTCCCAGCATGTGAATGCATTCATGAACACACAAGCTCTCTAAACACCACCACTTAGGTATAATCAATTATTGATCAACTGGATGTCTAGCTTCTCTCCTGTCCTCCATTCCCACAGTGGTGGGAGAATGAGACTGAAAGTACTAGGTTTGGATTCAAGGCCCTGTCTTTCTAGTGTCCAGGCCCTATCCTGCCAAGAGTTACATTATTACAACAACAGGTACTCCCATCTCTCAGGAAATTGTAAGTTTTAGGAGCTTTGTGTTAGGAACGAAGGACAAAGACCAAATATATTCTGCACAGTCTCTGAATTGTGATGGCTTGAATCTTTACAATTTTTCAACTTCATGATAGTGCAGAAGTTGTTCCGACGTAATAGAAATGAGGCTGAGGATGCAGCTCGGTGACAAGGCTTTTGCCAAGCTTATGTTCTATTCCTCAGTACTGAAAAGGGAAGGAAGATGGGCTGATGAGAGGAAGGAAGAAAAAAAACTGCTTTAAATTGTGAATTTTGATCTTTTCCTGAACTAGTGATATGCAGCATGGTACTCTGTTATGATAATGGGCAGTGGGCAGCAAGCCACAGCTCCCAATTAGGAAACAACCCATACTCTACAGTATGCTGTTCAGCTAAGCCATGCTGTTTGATAGGGTAGATGTGTTAGATGCATTTTTTATTTATGACACACTCAACCTACGATTGAGGGTTATTGGGTGCAATCAACTTTAAAAAAAATAGATTCATTCTCCTGGTTTGGACCATGTCAAAGTTAAACAAGTTATCTTGTGATTGTATTTTATTATTGTAAATCTATGGTGATCCCAGACATCGTATCATATGAAATCACTTCAGCACATCATTACTGAATTAATGCAACTCTTCTTCCAAACCTGTCTCCTTACATGGAAAATAAGGGTTAATGGGAAGAGCCTTTCAGCATAAACACCAGTAATGAGGCCCTACTGTACCAAACCAGCACCATCTTTTAATGATTCCGGCAGAGAGTCACTTTCTTTGTCTCTTTCTTGTGTCAGGCTGGATTTCTACTCCTTGCAGAGGTCTGTGGGGTGCTCAGAGAATTCTACTATGGAACAGAAGGATTTCATTATCCCAAAGGGCGACAGGATCTGTCTGCTTGACAAACAGAGGGTTTGCTTCTTCCACTTTTTAGTTGCACAGGATGTACACACCTGGGGTGCTTTGCCTGTTAAAACAGTCTGTTTGGGGAAAAAGTTTTGCTTATCCAGCAAAACTCCCCATTGTCCATCCTTGGAACACAAATCACACTTTCCCAGACCAGTGACCCTGCCTGTGGTGTTTTCATTACTTCCTCTTCCACTTGCCATCCCTTCACTATTCATTCTGTAAGTCTAAATTTGGGCATTGCTTCATCCAGGAATCCTGACCTGACTTCTCCCAGTTTGGCTGTCTCTCTCAAATGTTTTTTTTTTTTTTTGTAGTTGGTGTTCGTCTCTACCAAAGTATTCATTCATTCACTCAGTCATTCATTCATCCAAGCACAGCATCTGGCCCTATTCCAGGAACTAGGAATATAGTTATAAACAAGAAAGACAAGGCCCTGGTTAGGAAGGTTCTCCCATCCACTAACGGGTGACTGGTATGATTCTAATACACAGGTAAGTGTAAAGATCATTTCAGATGGTGATAAATGACATGAGGGAAAGACTGTAGGTGTTAAAATATGCAAAGAGTGACAAGTGAAGGTAACAACAGGGGCTGAGTTACATAGTCAATGAAGGAAGACCTTCCTGAAGAAGCAACTTTAGAACTCTGAATGGCCTACTAGGGCCAATAGCAGGAAGATCTGATGGGACAGAAATCTCAAGGTGGAGGGAAAGGCAAGTGGCAAGACCATTGTATAAAAGATTCATTGTAATAAACAAGTAATCTAAAAAAAGTTGACTGCAAATGATCACTGAGGCAGAAATGAGCTTAGGTGATGGGAAGAGCAGAATGCACAGAGTTTGGAGTATAGGCAAAGGAGTGGGGCCCATAGCCAGGCAGAGGCTGGATCACTGGAAGATGTAATAGGCATTTCTACAAACTGCTCCAGGGTTTTAAGCAAAAGAATCAGTTAACTCAGGATTTAAAGATCATTCTCGCTGTTTCACAAAGTATAAAAAATGCACATTTGAATGCTTGTCCCTTTCCCTTTTCTTTAGCAAAAGATAGTGATTCTTGAGCATTTTGACTTCAGAGCTTAGTACAGTGTCTGGCACATAAACAACAATAATACTGCATGAATAATACATGAATGGCTAATTTCTCAAGAGGAAGGAAACAAGGTGATAAGTGTTCTCCTGACCCTTTCTATTCTGCATGGATATTCTGTCTGACTCTGTCCTTTTATATGGTGTCTCTTTAGGCGTCTATATGACTGATGAAAGCAGCTTGTGGAGTTCCAGACCATAGAAAGGCAACAAAATGTATTACTCTGGAATCTAAAGGGGCCAGAGTCTTCTAATAACGTGTTCATGAAGGTCACTGGCAAGACCTCACACGTGTAGGGGCTGTACAGAATGTTAACATAAATGCTCTGCAGGCCTGTGGATATTTCTTCTCTTTCTCTTCTAAAATTTCTTTAATGTGTCTGTATTATTTTTAAATAGGTGAAACATTAAAAACCCAAGCAGATGGCTCAAGGCATGGAAAAACATCAAGCTGTTTGAGAAATGCATTGGAAAAAGTGTTTCCAAAGTGTGTTGTTGCTTGAGAGCAAGCACACAGCTTCACTGGTAATATAAACTGGGCAGACTAATGCCTGCACATTGACAGGAAGGGTGAACAGAGAATATGATGCCTGCACCCATTAGGATTAATCATTCATCTCATTCCACAAACCCTTAGTACAACCTCCCTTGCCCTGCTTGTGCACTTGAAAAGAAAACCATACTTACAAGGACTTCAGTTTCAACTGTGGCCCCACTTTCTCATGCATCTTGATCAAACGGTTATTACTGTAAATGAACATTCCAGCTCGGCTTCGGTTTTCTATGTTCACTCCAAAGAACAGGAAGAGCGTTTTTGCTTTTTTTAATTCTCTAGAGTTATATTTAGAAAAGTTTTTTTATTAAATAAAGTACACAGTTTACAAAACTGCTAATAATTAAATTCAGAAAGTACACATGAAAGGAAAGATATATAACATTTCCAGATATTCTGCAAAACCTGGTGGTATACTCAGTATCTCTGTATAGCCAAGTATTCTGCATAAATATAATGCAAATAACTACACAAGTCAAACATAAGCATTCTTTGATTCAAAAACAAACCCGTTAATTTAAACTTAGAAAAGCCAGAAAAAGCCAAAAGAGTTCTAAAATGTTAACCAATCTGATATGTACATTTTAGCATTTTTGGAAAATGTTAATTTGACTTTTTCAAAATTTTAGCTATTTCTTACACTGGATGTCACTTCTAACTTTCAGAATGTTTTCAAGTCTCCAAATATCTGCCATAGATCAGAAAGTGCCAAAAGATGTTTGTTAGCTTTCTCTCTAACCTTTTCTAAATATCAAAGGTAAATAAAAGTTAATAAGGCAAGTTTAGAAAAGCAACAGATATGAGCACCTATTTTTCTGTTCTATACTGTTTTGTGTGATTTTTCTATTAAAAGTGTAAAAACAGAAATTGAGAAATAGAAGAATGTGACAGAAACAACTATAGTATGAGGGGGTTGCTGGGAACTGTTAAAAGTTCCTGTTAGGTGAAGAGGCAGACTTGGCTTCAAACACACAAGTTCACCATGGTAACAACTGGGCAACTACGAAGGAGCCACTTAAACTAAATTCGATCTCATCTAAAACATGAGGAGGACATCTACATAGTCACTTGGGATGTCATGAGGACTAAAGAAGATAATTTAAAAATATAAACCTAAAACAAATTGAGTATATCACAAATATTGTTTTCCTTTCCCAGCCAAGAATGGCAACTGGTAGAATTCTTTCCTTGCATTCACCCCAACGCTTCCCTCCCTACATACACACAGCTTGTTCTCTCCAGATTCATGACCATATGTTATTACAACTGACGCGATAGTCCTACCGGGATGATTACAGGAAATAATGAAGTTCCATTCGTCCACCTCTGTGGATATGATATCACAAAGTAACACAGACTTGATGAGAAGTTATTGACATAGGTTAATATACATGCATTTATTAAATGCATGTACATCTTGGGTTAACATATGGATCAAACTTTTTCTCAAAAATCTTTATTCAAATATGAGATCAGAACTCTTCCACAAACAAGAGTTAAGGGATTCCAAAAGAGGACATGACATGTCACTCTGGCAAGTGACATATTATGTTCAAGTTGTCTTTAAAAAAGTATCATTTTTCTACATAAACAAGTTCAAGGCAATTAGCATTATTAGTAATGAAATATAGACAATTACTTTTTATCAATTACACTATGATTACAAAGAAGTCATCAACAAGGTTTCTCTTTCTGAAGACTTTAGAGAAAGTGTTGTCTTTCAATTAAATTTTCTGACATTTCTTTATTCTGATAAGTGCATAAGAAACATTTCAAATTTAAGCTCTGAGGAAAATTATAGTTACATGACAGTGCCTGATTCACCAAAAAGTAATGCTGAAAACCAAAACTAATCATTCTTCCCTAAAAAATTGTTTCCCAAAAATATCAATTTTCAAAATCTGACCTTACTTGAGCAGCAATGGCTATATGCAAATTAACTTGTTCAGTATTTGTGTTATAGCAAGTCAACCTTACAAATGCAAATATTTTGCTTCTTTTTTACATAGTCTTGTTATTTTTACTTTAGGCACATATAAGTGAAACACTTACTTGAAATATTATTTCCTATCTAAGTTTCAGTCTATCAGACAAAGGAAGAAGCTGGGACCAACCCTCCAGAGTTTAAGTAGCAAACGACAGAGGGACAGCAAAGCTTCTGTGGATCTCCACGGCAGTGCACTTCTTCATCCTGACATAGCGTCAGACTCAACTACCAATGCTGAACTCATTTCTCACTATTTTTCAGAAGTTCGAACATTATATAGATATATATGTACATATGCCAATATATATTTACAGATATTTTTACACTGTTTTATCTTGGTTGAAGAACCCTGATCATATTAGGATGAGTATAAGATATCACAAGCTGAAACAGAGAAATTGTCACAATAACCACCAAGTCTGCCTACTTAGAAATCAGAGTTTGTTTTAACACAGCACAGAGGATTCTTTAAAACAGAAAAACTCATGTCTTACCTCTGTTTCTCTTTAAGATTCTTACGCTTGGCTTCTACATCTTCCAAAGCTTTTTGTAATATATCCTTAAAAAGTACATTTGGTTGGGAAAGAACATAATGCCACTGAATTAATGAAAGGTGAGTACTATTATCCTATTATTCAAATATATCAAGACAGTTCACACTGCTAAAAACTGCAATTTACCATGGTAGATACTCAGTAGATAATGGATAAACACTTCAGTTCCAATAGCTTAAAATATAAAACCAATCCTAATCCACTGATCTCTTTTTACACATATTCAGATGTCCTCTCTAAAGAGAGAAAGAATCTGTATACCCCATAATTGCACAATGCCTCTGACATAAACTTCATAAAAACTTGGATAAGTTATTTGTTCTATCTAGGCTCTGGTCTTTGAGAAGAGAAAATGTTATTTTCAGTTATGTTATCTAAGACTTTTTTCAGGGAAAAAATAGTTATTAATAAATGTTGCTAGTATCTAGAAGAAAATGTCTCCTATCAAGTTAGATATCTTTGAATAATACTCCTCAAACTTCCCTGCATAGAATACCCATCTCGAGGCTCTTTCCCTTTCAGTCTGCTCTAATGCCAGTGCCTAGTTGTCTTTATGTACACTTATACTGGCTCATTCAGTACCCTATCTCCAGCATGCTCTAACCAGACAGAAAAAGGAATAACTGATTACGAACAGTTCTCACAAATATAAAAAGACTTCTAATGAGTTTCATTCACCTGATGTAAAAGATAGACCTCTCTTTTGATGGGTAGACCACCTATGGAGCATTATTTTCACTGTCTTTCAGGTAAGACAATGAAAAATGGTTGGTAAGTATTTCAAATTCAACTGCCAGAAGTATTTAAAAGGTCAAAAATTCAGGTCATTCTGCTTTGCTCCCTTCTCTGCATTAAAGCAACCAGGGCACCTCAGAGCAACAAAGCGAACTAGTCAAAGACATCCCCACCCTTCCTGGTGGTGCACCCAGAGCCTAGAGCCAAGGAGCCCTGAGAAGAAGCAGGTGGGGCAGCCAAGCAAGGGTCTGACCTATCAGAAAGAGTCTGTTTCTCTCAACTCTCAACTACAGAAAGCGAAGGGAATTGATTTCTTAGAGACAAAATAAAAAAAGCTTAAACTATAAAAAAAATCAATAACGATAAGATAGGTTTACCTTTAACTTAAAAAAAAATAAATGAAAAGAAAAAAGTAAGAGAATCTTGAGAAAGTCGTAGATGGATTTAGCTTGGGGGCATTATCACGCACAACTCTGATTTCATCTCTTACTCCCTGCCCTTAGCTAAGAGGATGCTTTTTCAGACACAACCCTGGTCCTTGAAAGCTTAAGGGCAAGTCATTGAAAGGGATCAGACATTCAGCCAGTGGAAGAAAAAGGCGGTGAAGGAAAGCATTCCCCCCTCCCACCCATATTCCTGCTCATCCCTTTGTATTCAAGCAAATAGATATTCTGCTCCATGAGTCACCATGTGGAAAGCTTTGTGCCATATTTTTGGTAAAAGTTAGCAAGATTATAATACATGTCCTGCAGCAATTCCTTTTCTCTTAGCTGCAATGTACCATAATTAATAATAATAGTTCTTTATAACTTATCTTACTCATGGGCATATTGCAAGGATTACAGAGAATGTTTATGAACTGTGCAAAGCAACTCATAAGAAAAGAGCTTTGTAAGCTAGAAGCATTGTTATTAATATTCATAATTATGGGATATAATTCCTAACACTAGAAAGAAGGACTGCTTATTAGTCCTCTTCTTGCTTTCCCCATTTATTTGGGTCCATGGAGAGCTAGAATTTGAATAGATAATTTCAAGGAAACTGGATAGGCAAGTTTTTTCTGCTAGCTTTTCATTATTTTCTCCTTTTCTTGTTATTACTTTCCCTTTCACTTTAAAGAAGTTGGCTGTGATGCTCTTCCCCACGTTCCAAACTCAGCCACATTTAGTTCATCTTTGTTCTCTGTCTTAGCCTTCCCCCTACACGCTGAGTCTTTTCTTTCTCTGAACTTAACTCTTCTACCTGTGTTAAAATCAACTTAATCTTTGGAGCTCATCTGTGTTTAAGAGTTTAGGAAGTAAATGATAAGGGACATCTATGCCCAGGAAAAAGCAAGTGATGCTGTTTGCCATTTAAGATCACTCTTTCCACCTCTTACCTTGGCGGAGGACGAAGAAGTTGTGTCGGGCTGGTTTACTTTGATTTGTGCTTCTTTCAGTGAGACTTCAGCTGGAAGCAGAAGCCTAATAGTTAGTTATAATACAGTGGGATTCCTTCAAGCAGTTTTTAAGTGAGCGTTTTCTATACACACAGTCATGACCAGAGATAATGCCATACTGACTATAATCTCAGAAAACTCTGTTCCTTTCATAGCTCATACACCTTTTAAATCTTTTCTACTGGGTTTCTTCTTAGGCATGACAATTTATAGGACCTAAGTTTACACATAAATTCAAAAGTATGAATCAACCTTTGGCTGACTGAAAATGCTCTAAAATCTATGAAATATGGTGCAGAGCTATTTCCACCCTGAGATGACAGGGAAAGAGTGGCTTCGTCCTTGCCGTGGGAGGACTGAATGTGCAGAACAGCCTTTTTAAAGCAGATGCAATGTCGGTCTCTGCTGAGATCTAACAGCATTGAGACAACCAGGTTTTCACCTAGTTCCAAGTATGCTCAGGATCATACTTAAAATAACAAAGCAGATCACAGTTAAACAAACCCAGAGATAAAGGAGAAAGATAAAGGAATGTGTTATGAAGTTTCTCAGAGGTAGGAATGACATTCGACTATAGCACCGTCTACACCAGTGAATGTCTCATAAGTGTCCGATTAACATTTGCTGAATGAATGAACGAGAGTAATGTGGGCCACAAGTAACCACATACCAATCTTTACTGCTTCTTCTGCCTTTTTTACTTCATTTTTAAGTGTTCCTTTAAAAGAACATGTGACATACAGATACTTCCTGGAAAGAAAAAAAAAAGAACCTAATCAAATCATAATGTCATTTTAAAGTACTATAAGCGAACAAGGGAATATTCCTTAGCCTACTACATACTCCAGAGATAGGCAATTATTAAGGAAGTTCATCAGGTAAGTTATATCCAGCTGGTAAATTAGCAAACTTTATACCTAAGAAGAAATTCTTTGCCTTTTAATACTTGGTAATTTTACTTTTCTAAGGGAACTTTAGGAACAAGATAAGAAAATCTCTGCCCACACACATGTTCACTTATAAGTATATAATCAGTAATTTTCTTAAAAAGAAAAAAAATTATGCAAGTGCTCCATTGTCAAAGTTTCTGGTTAATATGCACAGCCCTCTTGCTCAGATCATAATTGACACTGGATAAAATTCTTCTCCTAGTCTCCAACAATTATCTCTAACTAAAGTTCACAGAAATATACACTCATATCATCTTAAGCTACTAACAGCACATTTTCTACATTATTGTTTGAAAAACCTATTTTCAAGGTCCATTGTTTTAGTGACAGCAAAGAACTCTAGAACAATCAAGAAAAATATATATGTATCTGTGTACATTTCTATAAACACAGGAGAACGAAGTGTGAATTAGAAGAGCTCTACAGCACAGAGGTTCCCTGAACACAGTTGAAATTATTTTTATCTGTTATAGAGGACTTTTCTTGAAACCAAGCTTTCAAATGTTTGTTTAACTCATCGTGGAAACAAACATTCCAGAATAATACGTGGTTTGAGAATGTCCAAAGCTCTCTATGCCTCATTCTATACGTTTGCCTCCTACCCCTGCAGACTCAGGGAGGAAAGCCCAAGCACTGACCTAACTAGCTCCATTCGTCCCAGCCCTGGTTCTGTGTTGCCTCTTGACAGTTTTTCTCCTCCTGAGTCCTCCCGAGTCACTCTCGCCTGCAGTTAGCTTGGGTTCCAGGAACAATAGCTCTGATCTATAAACATCTTTGTGACAAAGAACCAAAATGACTCCAAAGCAGCAGCAAGCCTTGAAGACGGATCACCCTGGGATGACTTCACCCCCTAAGCAAGGACAGTCCACTCCATGAGGGAAATCAAGGCTGTTCCCCTAAGCAAGGGCAATTATCTCACAGTGGGAACCAAATTGACCTCTCAGGGGAAGATGACTTCCCTGGAGCTTTATGGAACCAGTCCTCAGATAATGATCAATGTGACAACTGTCTGATCCAGATTGCTTGCTTTGCAGCTATGCAAACCCCAGCTATGCAAAACATCCACTCTTCCTTTTGTTCCCTTTTTCTAAAAAACCTCAAAGTTCTTGTCAGCCCCTGGAACACAGATATTAGGTCTTTGACCTTTCTCTGTTCCTCAGTACAGCCACACTGATGAAAGTTCCTTTCCTGTCTCCTCAAGTGGCACTGTGGAACCCGTGGCAGAATCTAGTCCCCTGAGACTCCTACAGCAGCAGCATTCACTCCAAAACTCTGGGAATATCAGGAGTGCATCATTCTCTGACATCTTCAATATTTATAAGTCATATCATGGTTAGTTTTATGTGTCAGCCTGACTGGGCTGAGGGATGCCCACATAGTTGGTAAAACATCTCTGGGTATGTTTGTGAGGATGCTTCTGTAAGAGATTAGCCTCCGAATGAGCAGTCTAAGAAGATCCTCCCTCATCAATGTGGTTGGCATCATCCCATCTACTGAAGGTCAAAATAGAAGAAATAGATGAAGGAAGGATAAGTTAATCTCTGAGCTGAGACATACATCTTGTCCTGACCCAGGACATCAGATATTTAGGTTCTCAGGCCTCTGAACTCCAGGTTTTCACCACCATCTCTCCCCACCTAGTTCTTGTGCCTTTTAGCCTCAGAATGAAAGCTGCACCGGCTTCTCAGGCCTTTGGATTCAGGCTGAACTACACCACTGGTTTTTCCTGGTCTGCCAGCTTGCAAACTGCAGATTGTGGGACTTAACAGCCTCCGTAATCATGAGAGATAATTTCCACAATAAAGTTGTGACTATATGCTATCGGTTCTGTTTCTCTAGAGAAGCCTGACTAATAAAGGTTTCAACATTTCAGCAAGAGGCAGATAGAGACCTGTAGATCATTTCTTGAAGCCAAAATGTTTTAAGATGCATAAAAAGAGGTGTTTGCTCAGACAGACATGAGAGACTAAACCCATGTGCCCCAATAAGTTTATACCAGCCTATGGGCCAGACTGAACCACTGACTTCTTTTGGTTCAACCTCAGACCTAAGAATGGTTTTTCATTTTTCAATGGTTCTAAAAGTAAAGAAAAAAATAAAATTATATGAAAGGACTAAATGCACCCATATATTTACTATCAGGCCTATTACAGAAAAGGTTTGCCAACCTCTGGAATCTATGTTAATAGTAATCACTGTTAAATGATAGCTTGATTTAGAATTACCTTTATACAATCTGACTTCTAAACAATGTAAGCAGTAATGCAAGTTTTTCACTGATTGCTGGTACAAACAGGTCACACATAATTTAAATGTTTCTTAGCTGGATTCTGTTTATTGTTTAAGAATTTCTTCCATTATCTCAACAGAAGCAGTACAGATATACTCCAGACAGGACAACTTCATGATTAGATGCTAAGAATAGAATTGTCTGGAGTCCCTCTGCCTGGATTCAGGGTGAGGTGTACCCCGGTAAGACTGTATTTCCTGTGATTCTACTTCCTTATCTCTGAGGTGCCTGTCTTCAGGGTTGTTATGAGAAGCAAAGATGTCAATACAGCTAGAAAACTTAGAACAATGCTGGTTCACAGTAAGTGCTCATTATGCTTCATTATTCTCTAATTCCCCCAGTAAGTGTTTTGGAGAAGTGCACTGTGGATGAGAAAATGAAATGAGGCAGTGGATGAATTACTTTTCTTCTAAGAATTTGAAGGACTTGTAGAAATCTGCTGAGTTAAAACATGAAAAGGCTAATTTTAAAAATAACTATAGCCAGCAGTGCACGCAGTGCACTATAGGCAGTGCACGCCTATAATCCCAGCAGCTCAGGAGGCTGAGGCAAGAAGATTGCGAGTTCAAAGCCAGCCTCAACAAAAGCAAGGTGCTAAGCAATTCAGTGAGACCCTGTCTCTAAATAAAATACAAAATAGGGCTATGGGTGTGGCTCAATGTTCAAGTGACCCTGAGTTTAATCCCCAGTATCCAAAATAATAAAAAAAAAAAACCAACCCTACATATCCTATATCCATCTACTTCGGTGGCTTAATAAACAATTCAAGTTACAATAACTTTGTTTTTGTTATTGCTAAATTTAAGGCCATTTCAGAGATGACTATATGGATAACTACAGGAAAGAAATACTTATAAAATATAACATAAAATATTTATCAGTTTTCTTTTACAATGAACATTATTCATTTAAGTCATAACCTAGGTGTATTCCAAATTAGTCTCGTAAGTAAAATTTAAGTTTGAATACAAAAAGTTATTAGTTACTATATACTAGAATTATCATTTTTTTAAAAAACACATTCTAATTTCATACTTTATCTTGTTTGAATCATTTATTTTAGAATCATTTTTTAGAATCAGAAGGAAATCAAGAGGAGACTGAACAATGAGGTAATTCTTCAAAGATGATGTGTTAACCTATTCAAGTATTTTTATAGAAAAAAAAATGTGGCACAAAAGGTGCCAATTCTGCATTAATGCTTAATTTTAAATAGCAAAAACCCCAAATGTGCTGTATTCCATGTCTCTCAGTGAGATAACCTAATCCCAGATAATCTGCATGCACATTTACAACTTAAATTTTACAACTGCTCATTGCAATTTAAACAAGATAATTAAGTGCATGTACTCACTTCCATAATTCCAGAGCAATGAATCTGTCTCTTATAAATGAAAGGTTTGTTCAAATCTACATCCAGAATTGGGAGCATGCATAAACTTGACACTTCCTCTATTTTTCCTACAACTGGACTCTTGAAGATAAAAGGCCAGTGTAAAGCATTCATGGAGTAGAAGGAAGAGAAACCAGTCAGCTCTCACCTCCTCAGTCCTTGCAATGGAGGGTAGAGGAAGTGTATCCTCTCTAGGACAGGCCTCCCGTGTCTCAGTGGCTGGACTTTTCTTCAAACTCATCATGCGTCCACCTTCTGCATTTACCTACCTCTCTGTCTATAAACCCAGCCTGCAGCCTCTGCCTCCATATCTCTTTCTGCCATCTCTCTATATTCTGCATCTTTTGGAATATTTCAGGCCACCACTCTTTCTCATGGTCATGCATTTCACCTTCTATTTTCCACCAATGGAAATTTAAATATTTAAAATTTAAATATTTTGTTATGTCCGTTTTCAGTATAAAACAACATACTCAAAATTTTCCTTCTAAAAGAGCTAGAAAACTTGGTTAATTCAAAGTATTAAAGGTAATGCAAATGAAAACAATATAAAATAATTTGATCCTTGGAAAAACACACATGAAAAAAGAAACCACTGTTAATATTGTTGATTTTTTGGGGGGAGGGGGGTGGGGGGTATCAGGGGTTGAACTCAGGGGCACTCATCCGCTTAGACACATCCCTAGCCCTATTTTTTTGTATTTTATTTAGAGACAGAGTCTCACTGAGTTGCTTAGCACTTCACTTTTGCTGAGGCTGGCTGTGAACTTGCGATCCTCCTGCCTCAGCCTCCTGAAGTGCTGGAATTATAGGCGTACACTACCATTCCCAGCTATTAAGTATTGATTTGGAATGAGACAAAGGGTAGCCTTACTCACTGTTGGTGTAAGAACAAAGTGGTCCCCAGTTATTAGAGGGTAAATTAACAACAGCCATCAAGATTAATGGTGTGTATTCCTTCTGGTCCAGAAATTCACTTTTATAATCTGTTCTACAGAAATAACTGCATATGAGTATAAATACATATGTTCACAGATGCCTAAGCACATCCCTTTTAGCACTGTTTATAACAATGTGAATCCTAAAAACTCTCAATGTATATCAATAAGAAAAGAGTTAAGCCACAGAATACTATGATATGTTTCTATGGAATGTTTAATAATGACAATGATCCCCAGGATTAATTTTAAGTGAAAAGAATAAGCTGTATAGTTTTTAAAAAGGACTGAGTATACATGTAAACGTGTAGAAAACAATCTGAAAGCATATTTAGTAAACTCCTAGCAGAGGTTCTCCTTTTGAAGAGATAATGGATTGTTAGAACACAGAATAAATGTGTTTATAAAGGACGCTTTTTGTTATTTGGATATTTTTCCCCATAACTAATTCTGTACTGTTTGAAATTTTATTCATTTTACTATTGTAAGAACAAAACATAACTCTCTGCCACGAGAGAATTTAAAAATAGGAAAAAAACCTTGAGTAACTTTTAAGGCTTTTTCTTGGCACAGTGGAGCACAACATGACACATCATTCTGACTGATTTGATCAAAACAACTTGCAGGAATTTAAAATTTATTGACATTTAATTTCCATAGCTATATATTTGTCCAAAAAATGTTGGCTAATAGAAAATATTTTAAAATTTTAGTTAAAAAAAGACTACAAGTAAAGACTACTATAGTACTGAACTTTTACAAATGCAAAAAAATTAGCCCACATTTAAGAATCTTAATTATATTTTAGTATTCACATCATAATTATTTTAAATTTTAAATTGTTAGAGTTTACCTGGTTCAGTCATATTGTTAAATAATTATAATTCTTAATCATTCTTTAAATATGTAATGAAGTAGGATCAAAAATTTTCTGGGTGTCTAATGCTGACAGCCAGACCTGGATTGTCAAGTAGACCTCTCAAATGTAACATGTCCAGAAAGAAGCAGAGATTACTTCGTCAACCGTTACAACTAATCCTTACCACAGCACCTCCCCTAATTCCCAAATTTTTGATCAGTGAAAAAATACTTAGAAAGCCTTCCAGATTCCTGATTTTCTCCCTGTTTCACATTGACCCTCAGCCAGGCATGATGGTTGCCCTTCACAGCAAATCTATAACCATCCGCTTCCCATCACTTCCTGAGCCCGAGCCACTAGGATAAAGTAATGGTATCTACTCTACCTGACTTTTCTTCCTCCCTTTTTGTCCTATAAAACCAGTTCTCGGGGCTGGAGCGTGGCTCAGTGGTAGAGTGCTTGCCTAGCATGCATAAGGTACGGGGTTCGATTCTCAGCACCACATATAAATAAATAAAATAAAGGTCCATTGACAACTAAAAAATATATATATTTCAAAAAAATTTTTAAAAAATAAAAAATAAAACCAGTTCTCCACTCAGTAACCAGAGTAATCTTTTAAAAATCAAAATCAATAATGTCACTCCTCCACTCAAAAGTTACTCCATTCTCAGTACAGGCCCCTCCTCTGGCCCTGCCGCTCCAGGCCCTACTCATCTGCCTCATCCATATTCTTCTTGATCGCTGTGCTCTCGTTCTACCACCTTTGACTTCTGCCTTTGCACTTACTGTCCTCTCTTCCTGGAGCCTTCCTCTCCCAAACTGCTTCAATGAGTCACTGAGCATCCCCTCGTGCCACCCCTCCATGCACACACTGAATCTAGGCTGACCTGTGTTGACTAAAAGAATATCATAGAGGAGGTGATGTGTGGCTTTTGAGGCTGAGTTTTAAAAAGCTGCAGTTTTCACCTGGTTCTCTTGAATTGCTCACTCTGGTGGACGCCAGCCCCTCTACCATGAGAATGTTCAGAAAGACCTGTGCTGAGCAATGGCTCCTGTAAAGAGGAACCAACTTGCTCACTTGTGAGTGAGCCACTTTGGAAGTGGGTCTTCTAGTTCTAGTCAAGCCATCAGCAACCCCAGTCAAAATGTCTCAGCACCTGCATGAGAATCTGGAAACCAATGACATCCAACAGAGCCACTATCAAATTACAGACCCACAATAACTGCAAGGTAATAAATGGTCATTTTTAACATTAAGCCACTACATTTGGGGATGGTGTGTTACTCCAGGATAGATTACCAAAGCATTTACTCTCTCAATTTATGCAGCTCTCTGCACAAAAGCTACTTCTAACAAAAGCTACTTCTAAATTCCCTTTCTAAAAGTGTCATCCAATGTTCCTCTTATCTCTTGCCCTGCTTTACTTCTCCTAGTAGCATTTAAAAATACCTAATAATGTATTATATGTTTTTATTAGCTTATTATCTTACATTAGAATGTAAGCTCCACGAGGGCAGCAATCTTTTTTGTTGCATATGCTGACTTCCCAGTGCTTGTAGGAGTGCCTTGCACATAGCAGTCATTCCATTCACTTTTCACTCATTTATATAATAACTACTGCTGGTTTACAAATATTTTGGGACCTTTGCTAAGTGTTCTTATGTTTAAAGTAAAACACACAGTTTTAATCGTCACAGCATCCCTAAATGGCTGAGGAATTCCCAGTTCACAGCAAGGAGACATAAGCCTTAAGTAACTGACAAAGGTCCCTGACTAGTTAAATGACACAACAGAAACGCTAATCTGGGTTTGGCAGGTCTTAATTTTGTACCCAAAATGGTAAGATCAAATATTCTAAAATTATGAAAATTCATGAACAGATGCATAAGAGTTTGTAAGAGACACTTTTTACAAATTATTAGTCTCTCCATGTGGTTAGGCTGTGACCTTATGGAGAACAGTATGAAAAAATGGAGACTATACCAGAAGATGCTGTTGCACAGCATTCAACAACAGATCATAAAGTTGACATCCCTGAAAGGCTTAAAAAGGACCACGTTACTCCTAGGAAAGCAGGATGACGCCAATTCCATCTCATTGGGCTCCTTTCCAAGTTGTGGGTCTACAATAAATTAGCAATGCTAATGACAAATGGAGTTCTTCAAACAGACACTGTGGCTCTGCCTCCCTTGAAGAGTTTTCACAGGTGACCATTTTACTCCCCTCTTTAGTCCTAATGTGCAGAGCTTAATGTGTATATAAATCTGAGAGTCATTTCTCTCAAGAATTCAAAGTCAAAGAAAATCAGTAATGTTTGTTGCCTAACAGTAAATAACATAGCTATTTGGTAACCTGTCTGTATTATAAAAACAGAGGTTTATGAAAGAAGAATTAGAGGTTTATAAAATTGTAAGTTGAAAGGGACCCTAGAAATCATCTTGCTATAAAATTCTTTCCAAGCTAATAATTTCCTCTACAATCTAGATCCCTCCAAAAACAAATCTGTACTGATCTTGGGTGGAACTTTCTTCTAGTGCTGAAGGGCATGAGGAATTTTATTAATCTCATGCTACACTCGCAGCCCTCTATGAGTTGCTGTACCCTGTGTCATGGGTGTCTACAGAAACTAATCTGCTATCCTGGACACAGTGGATTTGGTCATCTGAACACCTAATCTGCTAAATAGATTAGAGACTGGTGTTCAACCTAAGGAAGCCATATGAGCAGTAAAGCCCCTCTAAAGAGACTGGTCCCCAAATTCAACCCAACTGGGAAGCTTTGGATTTTATGGTCGAAAACTCGGAGAGCAGCAAATGCTGGGTATGCTCAGTAAAGAGCTCAGTGGAACGCACATGTATCCTGAACAACACCAGGCTGTCATTTCAGTTCTCCAGAACATCACAGGCATTGAAACATTGAGACAATGGTAACCATGAGGCCCTTTTAACACTCTCTACTACCTGACTCCTAGGAATAGTTTTATATTAAGCACCAATGGAAAAAGGAAATCCATTTGTCTCTTCTTTGTAAAAACAGCCTAACACTCTCATGAGGGGCCATTTGTAACTGTCTTCTACTTTCAAGTAGCTTCCAAGTTCTGCCTCTGGAATTCCAACTATCACATGACAGCCTTTCCTGTTTCCACTCAGCTGCAAGTCCTCTCTCCTCCACGGATGATCCTCAGTCCAATCATTGTTCCCTTACCAGACAGTTACTTTCCTATGAGCTAGACACTTTTCAGTAAGTCTGTGTCCCTCTTGAAGGATTACTGTCTGGTTTTCTCCCTCTAGACATGGTGTAAGCAGAGCATGGCGGATTGGTACTCCAACTATCTTGTTCTGCTCGTAAGTTCCATAATCATATTTTAACAACCCTGAAACACTATCAGCTAAAAGCATGTATGCATTTTTTCATGTAAATCATTGTCAAATCTATACTTACATAATAGAGTTTGAAAATCTAAATTCTGATCTATACATTGTCTATATTACATATATCTGTTAGACTTCAACTCTTGCACATATTGTTTCTGTTACACCTGATACAAGACTATTTCTCTTAGGTCAGAGTCAACTAAAAATTCAAGAAGCACACAATTTTTTTTATCCAAGTCACTAATAAAAATACTGAACAGAATATGATCAAGGAAAGAAACCAATGACGTGGCGTCAGAAATTCCCGTCTAGTCCTCCTCTGAGCTCGTTACACATATAGGAGTGCTCCTACTAAAGCAACTACAAACTCATATGGATCTAGACATTTTCCTCCTTGTTACAAAAGTGTAGAAGAATAACTAACCATGAAGCGTAGTCACACATTCTTATAAATAAAACGTCAGGATTACAGAGTTCTTTTGGGGCAACCTTGGTTCCCCATTTTGTTTTCAGAAATTTATTAGAGCCAAGGTAGCCAAGTGGCCAGAGCAATCACTTGTTAATACTCTTTAAATGCCTCTACTTTGGTCAAACAGGGTCAATCCTAGCTTTTAATCTATTTTAATGCAAACATTGGAGCTACAGTGCCTTTTGGAAAAGAAAAAATAGGAGTTGTCCCATTAGGAAACTCCACATATTTCTTATGCCAGACTGCTGCCACCAAAGAATCTGAGGGAAATTATATGTAAGTAAAGATGGCAAGCAAATACACAGGCAAATCCTAAGGTATAAAGCCACCAAATATATCTTTCTATGTTGTAGAACACAAATATCAAATTTAACAGTTTATCAGAGATCCAAATGAAACTTGGCAAAGATTTAAGACTCTCTGAATTTCTTTTATGAAACAAAACAAATATATATAAATATACATATGCACATCACAATATCTATTCACAGCAATATACATGTAAGAATATTACTTTGAAAGGAGAATTAAAAATATACTAGAATGAGAAATATCCATCACTTGACGTAATTTTGGTGGATGAAACTCAATTTACAAAAATTCCCTCATAAAGAGACAAATTCACATTTTCTATTGCTTTAAGCTATTTTTTACCCATGCCCTCTATGAGAAGACTGATTAATTTGAAAAGATCAGCTATTCTGAATAATCCAGAAGATCCTTGGTACTTCCCAGAAGAATGAGGCTGATGAAAGGAAACAGTGTTTTGATATTTTAATAGGGAACATGTAGACTGATTTACAGGGAAAGTTCAGGCTGTGTATTCTTTATTTTCAAAAGATGGTTAGAAATGAAAAGTAAAGCTATTGAGGAATCCAATGGCTTGTGCTCAGGGCATAAAACACAGAGATAGATTTTTTTTAAATACTAATACTTATATGAATGATTGCAAAGCTCCAGGGCAGCAAATGTTTTTTCATGAAAACAAAACAACATGACAAATGTAGGTCTATTATAAAGAATGAATGTGATACAGGAAAAGGAGCATCAAATTTGGATAGGTAGCTGGGTGTGGTGGGGCACGCCTGTAATCCCAGCACCTCTGGAGGCTGAAGCAGGAGGATCCAGAGTTCAGAGATAGCCTCAGCAAAAGCAAGGTGCTAAGCAATTCAGTGAGACCCTATCTCTAAATAAAATACAAAATAGGGCTATGGATGTGGCTCAGTGGTTGAGTGCCCCTGAGTTCAATCCCTGGTACACAACCTCCCCTCCCCCCAAAAAAAGGAAAAAGAAAAGTTTGGATGGGTAAAGAATTGAAGCTAGAAGATCTGAGTTCTTGTCTTGATGATACAAACCAACCCACAGGATTACTGCAGAAATCGGAGGCTAACGCAGGTACAAAGACACATATATAGACAATGTGAAAGAAGTAAATGTCTCTCCAGTAGATATCAAGCTCCTTAGAATTAGAATTAATCTTATCTTTTTTATGCTTTGTACTCAGTACAGTGTCATACAAGTTTTTTTCTCTTTTTCTTTTTTTCCTCACATTTTTTATTGGTGCATTGCCGCTGTACAGAATGACAGGATGTGTTTGTTGCATATTTGTACATGCACATGATAAAACAACATAATTACACCAACATCACTCCCCAGTACTTCCCCCTTTTCTCTCCTCTTCCAACCCCTTGGTCCCTTTCCTCTACTGATCTCTCTTTGATTTTCAGGAAATCTACCCCACATTTCTTCTTCCTCTTCTCTAGCTTCTGCATATAAGAGAAAACATATAACCCTTGACTTTCTGCGTTTGATTTATTTCACTTAACATGATGGTCTCTAGTTCCATCCATTTCCTGCAAATGATATAATTTCATTTTTCATTTTATGGTTGAATAAAATTCCATTTTGTATATATACCACATTTTCCTTATTCATTCATCCTTTGATGGACACATAGTTTGGCTATTGTGAATTGTGCTGCTATAAACATGGATATGAATGTATCACTATAGTAAAATGACTTTAATTCTTCAGGATAAATACTAAGGAGTGGTATAGCTGGGTCATGTGATGGTTCCATGCCTCATCTTTTGAGGAGCCTTATACTGATTTCCATTCTCATTGGTAGAGATGAAATCTCAGTGTAGTTTTGATTTACATTTCCTTAATGGCTAATGATGTTGAGCATTTTTTTCATATATTTGTTGGCTATTTGTATTTCTTCTTTTGGGAATTCTCAGACTCACAAATCTTTGATAATTATTGGCATATAAATGAATGACCAAAGCATGACCATTCTGACTGAATGAATAGCTGGCCAAATACATTTTATGATAAGAAAATATAAGCTTTAAAATGAACACATTAAAATACAAAAAATGAATTAAATATAAATAAACCAGATGTATATGAATAAATGCTCATTCTATATGTATAATATACATAAACATATATATTCAATCATTGCTTCCTGATGGGGTATGTACTGTTAGGTACAGAGTCTGCTTACACAAACTAAGGCAACCAAGTCATCACTAGGTGATATAACCTTATGGGGCCTCCATCATGCATGCAGTCCATCATTGAGCAAAACATCATTATGTGAGCCCAAGACTATATATTGTTTAATAGTTTGAATATATTATGTAAACAGAAAATATAAGTGAACTGTGACTTCTTAATGGAACCAATCATAATAAAAGCACATGAGATTCACTAAAGTGAAAAACAAGTTCCTACTTGGGGTCATTATCTAACCTAGCATGTTCATTTTAGTGTGTTCCAATTACTGACAAATATTGTCATATGTGCGCACCCCATAGCAAAAATTCCTTGCTAAAGAGATTCTTCCTGAATGCAGTTTCAATTTTGCTTACAAAATAAAAATCTTACTATTAAAGCTAATGCCCCCACTTTGACAATTTGGGGGAGTATATCAATTTTCTAAATTAAGGCTCTAGGAAGATAATTGAAAGAGAACGAGTTACCTGGGTCGGTAGAGGCAATAACATAGGTGTTTTGTTTGAACTCTTTTGGCTTGGATGAATATTCTCATCCAAGGGTCAAAATACAGAACAGATGTGTAGGCTCTGAAGGACCATCTCTCTGGAAAACTGGAATAAAAAATACCAAAGGCCACAATGTACATGATACAAGAACTATTTCTTTTTGAGAATTTTAAAAAGTCAAATTTTATACTACTAGAATCCTCAAGAAATTTTTCTTCTAAAACTAACAATGCCACAAACACCAGTGAATCCTGCAACACTGACTTCATTAATCAATCTCCCGAACACAAGGGCCTGCATACACAACCTACACTTTGGTTAGAACTGAACTATTCCTAGCATCCAACTGGTTCCAGGTAGGCATACCAGCAATGGAAATACACTTTCCATTAAATCAATTGACCCAGAAGAACACGATGAAGTCAAATAAACAAAACAATCCCTTATTTAAACACGACTGAAAGAGTCTAGGCTCACATGAATAAAAAGCATTTTTATTAAGCTATTCTAAACAGGAAAATACAGTAAAATGCTTTATTTGCTTTTAGAATTATGAACAAGACACACAAAACTGCAGTGTGCAAATACAGTAAGTATTAAGATAAACATTTATGACCAGCTGAGGGGAGACATCTGACAATGTAATAAGTGAAAGAAGAGAAGAGAGAAGAATGAAGGATGGAAGACACTAAAGCAGCAGCAGAAACAATGCACAGAGCCTAGGAAGAAAACTCCCCGCAGAAGCCGCATGTTGCTGGAAATCACTGCCACTGTCAACGACCTCCAGGGACCTTCTGTATCAAAGTTCACTTATGAACTGTAAGTCCTCTTTGCTTAGACAAGACCTGACATCAAACAAGCAGTTAGACAAGAAATAAAGATAAAAACCAGCCCACCCATATTTAGGAAGTGATGCTCTCTAGTTTCGGACTGCAGAAGAGAGTAGGGAGCAGTAAACTTATGGTTTCACAATTCCTCCTTGGACCACAGTGAGATGAAGGCTAGGAAAAGGAACTAAAAGGCCCACCTGAGAGGAACTGCTCAATAGGGTTACCCCATTGCCAGGTTCTCAGTAAAGGACAGAACTCCAAGGTACTTTTAAAAATGAAGACAAAGCCATAAGGAACCCAAGGATTTCCTGGTTGAATGTAAGTTCCTTCAGGTACTATCCAAAGTTCAATAAAAGGTCAAGAATTTCTTGTAATTGTTTAAAGAGAAATTCTTTTAAAGTAAGCCTGGAGTATAATTTTCCCAGTATAAATTATATAAGTGTTATATGAAAGTATCTAGTCATGGCTATTACTTCATAAACACTAATGCATTTTTTAATATAAAAAGAAAAACTGTCTGCATTAGGGTGTCACACGACAATAATGTGGTTGCTTTTAGTGTACCAGAAGTTGTACAATTAATTTTTTTTCACCTATAAAAGAAAAGGCAAAAGATATCCTGGGGTGTTATAAGCATCCCTAGGGCTTCTGTCATTGTTTAAACCCTTTCTGGATCTCCTAATTTGAAGGGCTCTAAGGTCAAATAAAGAGCAGGGAGCAGTAAATTCATTATTTTCACAATTCTTCCTTGGACCAGAGCATGATAAAGGTATTGGAAAGGAACTCAAAGGCTCACCTAAGAGGGACTGCTCACATCCAACCAAGAAATCCTTGGACTTCTCCTGGATTTACCTTCATTTTAAAAATGCCTTAGAGTTCTGTCCTTTGTGTATCTCCTGATTAGAAAACGCCCTAGGACCTAGTAGCTCATTTTGATTCTCCTCAAAGTTGGCATATCTCTCTCTATGATTTGAAGGGAATAGTCAAAGGTAAGTCAAAGCTGTGTTTGAGCCAAGCACCGTAGTACATGCCTGTAATCCCACAGGCTTGGGAGGCTGAGGCAGGAGTATCGCAAGTTCAAAGCCAGCCTCAGTAACAGCAAGGTGCTAAGCAACTCAGTGAGACTCTGTCTCTAAATAAAATACAAAATATGCTCAGTGATTGAGTGCCCCTGAGTTCAATGCCCACAAAAAAAGTTGTGTTTAAGAATTTGAGAAATACGGTGAGAGATCAAAAGGGTTAAATAAGTTTTGGTGTATACCTACAGAATATATGTATACCTGTGTGTATATATAAATAATACTTCTACCTTTTGAAAGCTCAATTTATCTTCTTATTCTAGAAATACTGATAGGTAAATATTCACAGCATGCATGTTGGGTGATCCCTCCTCTGTTAGAAGACTCCTGGAAGGACTCATGCTTCTTATTATAAAATTGTATTTACAACTAAGCTTTGTCAGAGAGTTGTAGTAAGGATATGCAGAGATTCATGAGAGCAAAAGACACATGGAGACTAGAGGAATCTATACATCAGCTCTCAAGTTGTCTTCCTTTCAAGGAGCATCATGCCAGGCACGGTGGCACATTCCTTTAATCCCAGCACTTTTGGAGGCTGAGACTGGAGAATCACAAGTTCAAAGCCAGCTTCAGCAACAGCAAGGTGCTAAGCAACTCAGTGAGACTCTGTCTCTAAATAAAGCACAAAATAGGGCTCGGAATGTGGCTCAGTGGTTGAGCACCCCTGACTTCAATCCCCATTCCAAAAAAAAAACAGGAACACACAGAGCACACTCTTTGCCCAACTATGAAGGTACAGCAACATATATGTGATGTATCTATCTAGGAAAGATCCTCAGAGATTTCAAGTTTTTTAGGCATCTTCTGCTTTAGCATATATTAAAGTTCCAGAAACACAGAAGTAGATTCCTAGCGTGTCATATTGTTTGCATAGTCTAAACAAAGAAATCCACTCTTGTCAGTTTGAAAAAGTTTTATATCTGTATTGGGAATTGTTTCTTTTTCAAGTTCCCATAATCCAGTCACCAGCCAACCTTGTAAGCAAGCCCGTCTAAGGACAGATACCAGTTATGTTTCTATGCACATACCTACTTCTGCAAGTTTGTTTACTTGTGGAAAAAAGAATGGTAATACCTCTAACTTGTGAGGTCTATGGTAGAAAGAAAAGAAAGAAGGTTAAATATAAAAACTGTATATGGAACAGAATATAAATTTCGAACTTCTTTGGATGATGCATATGATTCTTCATAATTTGGTCCCTACTTAACCCTCCAGCCTCATCTCTTTTTTGCCAGCTTCACTGAAGTCATTTAGGACCACTCTTAGTTCCCAGACATGGGATCTTGCTTTCTCATCCCCAAGCCACGGTATCTTCAGTCCTTTGGTCACTCTTGGTTAGCTCCTCTGCACTCTTTGGGATATATCCTTGACAGCTCACCTCCTCTCCAAGTCTTCCATCACTCCCCAAGAATGGTAAAGCCCTCTCCTCAGGGCTCCTCTCCTTTTATGTCCCACCGCAGCACCTACCCTGCAGCATTATACCTGCCGGTTTATGTGCCTCCCCATCAGGCTGTAAAATCCATGAGGTTAACATCCTCGGTAATAAATATTTGTTGAACGAATGACAATCATTCAGGATCCTGTGAATTAATTTAGAATGAACAGTAGAGAATTTTCTGTATAGGACTTTTGATGGAAGATCATTTTCAATGATGATACCATCGTCTTTATAAATAAAGCCATTCATTTGGGAAACTGACAAATTATAATGGGCTCAGTAGTCAGGACATCTTCAGAAGATGAAAGAAAATAGTACTGTTATGCTCCATTCATAAGGAAACCAGTTAATATATATTTCTCAGGTGGTTTTCTTGTCTTGTTTCTGCCTAAGTGTCTTTCTTTTCAGTCTCATTACACTTTACCAGAAATCTCCATATCTCTACCATGTGTATCATTCTTACTTTCTACCTATGTGTCTATGACAAGGAAATGAACTAAAGAAGATAGAGAAAACTCCCCCGAATGTAGATACACACAAAGAGTCACATGACAGACATGGGGAAAGAGAAGAGTATCTTATGGCTGTAAGTGGATTTGGAGTTTGTGGAATATGATAAAAGGAGACAGTAGAATCAATGTTATTGTCCCTGCTCAGACCTGGGCTCTTAAAAGTCATTCCCCAGTGTATCTTTCAGCTGTGGCTGTACCCTTTGTGTGGTCTCTTTCTTCTCCCAACTTGTCCACATTATTATGCTGCTGTTTAAAATGCTGCTCCATGCATGACATATTGTGAGTGGGCTGGTGCTGTGTGGTCACCAGTATTAAGGGCAGGACAGCGTCTAGAAGGTGACACTCTGTAACAATTTTACATCTCCTTTACTGATTCAGATTCTCTGGGCATAGAGTTGAGAATGTGAGGTTGTTACAGGTACCCACAAAAGTCCTTTAACTCTGTCAGGTTCATAGACGACTGCCCAGCAGATCGAGTGGATAGGTGGTATGTAAGACATGTTGCCTGAAAGACAATAGACTCACAGGTGTTCAGACCTAGGACATCAGCAGAGAAATACCATCTCTACATTTGTCCATACTGGGCACACAGACAACAGACTCCCATCTAGCCCAACAACTGTGCTGTCCCTATGCTATGGTTTGAATGTCCCTATCAAAATTCAAATTGAAGCCAAGTGCAGTGGCACAAGCCTGTAATCCCAGCACTTTGGGAGGCTGACACAGGAGAATCGTGAGTTCAAAGCCAGCCTCAGCAACAGCGAGGTGCTAAGGAACTCAGTGAGACCCTGTCTCTACATAAAACACAAAATAGGGCTGGGAATGTGGCTCAGTGGTCGAGTACCCCTGAGTTCAATCCCTGGTGCCAAAAAAAAATAAAAAATCAAGTTGCAACTTAACTCCCATTGTGCAGTATGACTCAGGACCTGGTGGGATCTATAAGAGAGGACAAGGTCATGAGAGCTCTGCCATCCTGAATGGATTAATCCATTCATAGCTTCACGGATTAATGATTTGATAGGTTATTTCAAGAATGAGTCTGTTATAAAAAGCTCCATTTGGCTCTGTCTCTTGCTTGTGCCCCTCCTGCTGTGTGATATACTTTGTTGCTTTGGGACCTGACAGAAAATTTTTCAATTTCAGAAAGGCCTTCACTAGAAAAAGAGCCTTGACCTTGGACCTCCCAGCCTCCAGAAACATGAACTGAATAAAACTATTCTTTATGATTGGCCCTCAGTCAAGTATTTTGTTATAGCAACAGAAAACAGAGAAAAACACCTTAGAAGATCCTTAGCTGAGACACTGATCTAATTCTAGGCACTGAACTAGGTTCCTTTAGTAATATCTCAGAAGTTCCATGTTTTATTCACAAAAATATTATATACAGATTATTTTCTGAATTTATTGCCTAAAAAATTTTTTTAACTAGTTGAAATTCTGAACTTTGAAGAGATTATCCAAATTTCATCTCAAGGGTAGATTATATCTAAGGAAAATGTCAACACAAAAAGGTTTTAAAAGAAAAGCTATAAGCTCTTCAAAGTAATAAAAGTGAGTCTTTTGTGGCAACTACGGTATGGCAAGCAGCACTTTAAGACAGTCTGAAGCTGTGACTTTGATGTGTTCCCAGCCGGCTCAATTAAGACACAACTACAGACATTATGGAATGCTACCTGATGATTGTCAGTTAAGAAGCATGTTGGCTGAGGCACCTAATTTCAAAACATAACTTAGGACAAAATTTCAACTCCATTACTCTATATTATATCATCAGTCTCAGAACTGTTTTTTGGATGGATTCCTCTAAATGCTTGAGTTCTTCGGCCATGTGGATTCCAAGGACATGGCAGGCCCCTCTGATGACAGCCAATTCCACAACATGTTTTATTATTATTTTTTAATTAGGGTCTGCACTTCCTTTCAGTCTCTTACAAAGTTCAACATGTATAATATTTATTATGTTTAGAAGATATTAAGTAATGGAAAGTACTATAAGCACAAGGAAATCATGTGCCTGTTTATATTGGCCAGCTAAAAGAACAGATGATCCTGATCCCAAAAAGGGAATTAGGAAAAACATTATAGTGTGATCAGGCCTTCAAAATTTGGGATTAAAGAGATTTTGAAGGTGACAGAAGCACTTTACAAAACTTCCTAAACTCCCCTTCTCCACCTAATAAATATCACCAGTGATCTTCAGGGATGGAGGAGGACAAGGGGATCCGTCAGAGTGATTTGCCATATCCTTAGAAAATTGCCTAGACGTTAGCAACTTCATTCAGTTTACATGAAGTTAGTTCACTTGTTTGCTATGCACCAGCACTGACTTAGTTTCCTATCATAGAAGCTAAGAAGCATTCTAGCCAGTGCCAGAAAGAAATATAGAGAAAAGCAGAATGGTTATGGGGAGATGGAAGTAAAATGCACTCAGGTTTTCTATATGCTGGGTACTATGCCTATTCTGTTTCTATAGCATTCATAGGAAGTAGATAGTGTTCCACCTTAATTTATAGATGATACCACAGAAATTCAGAGACCAAAGGTAACTGGTCACTAGAATAGCTCTTCCAACAACAGAACTGAAGCCACTGATGGACAGTAAACCTAGGACTCTGGTCTCTTCGACTTGTTACCACAAACCTAGATCTGGTGCCACCACTTTCTAAATCTGTATGTACCTTATTATACACAAAGTAAATTATACGGCATTAGACAACCAACAGCCCCTAGCCATTCAATTAATCTTAACATCTCTGCTGGCAAACCATGCCACCAGGTAAAGGAACATGTTTGAAAAATTAAGACGGAATCAGTGTGGCAGAGTGAGTCTCTTAGTCTCCTAGCGACAACCAAGGAAGAATATTAATGACACCAGTGAGTCCACAGAGGTGTGAAACCCAGTGTAGGCGATGACAGGCAGCGTATCATGCAGCCTGCTGCAGAACACTATCAACACTTTGGCTCTCTTGCGGAGTGAAACAGGAAGTCATTGAAGACTTTGTACACAGAGGTTTTAAAAGACTGCTCTGGCTGGCACTGAGGGGCAATGGTGGAATAGTTTTTAGAGGGGCCCAAGGGTGGAAGCAGAGAGACCAGCGTAACAGTAGGAGCACTACTATAATCATCCGGGTGAGATATGATGGTGGCAGTATTGTGGCAGTAGAGATGATAAATGTTTGGATCTGGATCTATTTTGAAGGCAGAGGCAATATGAACTAAGCCCACCAGTGGAGTCCTCCAACGGCTAAATGGAAGAAGTAATAAATTGACAAAACCCACAGACACACACACAGTAGGAATTATTAAAGGTTAAGAGAAAAAAGCTATTCAAAGGGAATCATCACATCTGCATCAGAATTCTCATTACCAAGGTGGATTCAAGAAGTCAAAAGTTAATAAGTTCTAAGGGAAAGTATTTTAGAACCAATATTTTTATATCCATTTAAACAATTTCAAAGTGAAAGGTAAAAATAAAAAACACTCTTAGAATACAAAGTTTCCCAAAGTTTATTTCCAACTCTGAAAGAATCGCTGGAGGATGTAATCCAGCAAATGAACTAATACATCCAAGAAACAAGAGAATGGGATGGAAGATAGAGTAGTAAGTAAAGAAAATAATAAATCTCAAGATTTAGTCTAAATGATTATTTATGCATGATGCAACAGTGGAAAAATGTGTAACTAACCTTCTAGATAAGATAATACAAAACGGTGGAACCGGGCAGTTAAAGAAGGGACAGCACATGAAGACGTTGTTTTATTTGTGAGATGATATTGGAAAAAAATAACTCGCAGCTAATAAAACTGCAAGTTAAAACATGTTTATAAAAATGCAAAAGTAAGCCACTGAAAGAATACAATGGAACAAGCAAGCAATTTGCAAACCAATGGAATGTGGAAAAATCACAGTTTAACCATTCTCACAAAGGAGAAGAGAGGGAAAATAAAGCAGAACAAAATAAAACCAAAACAGAAAACCAAGAAAGAAACCAGGCACGGTGGCTCATGCCTGTAATCCCAGCACTTTGGGAGGCTGAGACAGGAGAATCGTGAATTCAAAGCCAGCCTCAGCAACGGTGAGGCACTAAGTAACTCAGTGAGACCCTGTCTCTACATAAAACACAAAATAGGGCTGGGGATGTGGCTCAGTGGTGGACTGCCCCTGAGTTCAATCCCTGGTACCAAAAAAAAAGAAAAGAAAAAATATGTCATTAGTGTCACGTCTATTCTGAGGGAGACACCTCAGGCTTCACTTTTCATTTCAATCTCAAAGTTATATAGTTACAGAACTAAATAATACAATCAATGCTTTAGACTTAATGGACATATATACAGTATTGCATCCATCATTGAGCAAATACACCTTCTTCTCAGCAGCACATAGATCCTTCTCTAAAATAGACCATGTTATGCCACAAAGCAACTCTCACCAAATTAAAAAAAAAAAAATAGAGACATTATCCTGCATTCTATCAGATCATAATGAAATGAAACTAGAAATCAAAAATAAAATAAAAAGTAGAAGCTACTCCAACACCTAGAGACTAAATAATATGCTACTAAATGAACAACGGATAGCAGAGGACATCAAGAAGAAGGTAAAAAAATTCTTAGAGGTAAATGAGAATACCAATACAACATATAAAAATCTTTAGGACATTATGAAGGCAGTGCTAAGAGGAAAGTTCATTACATTGAGTTCATTCATTAAAAGAATAAAAAGTCAACAAATAAATGACCTAACATTACATCTCAAATCCCTAGAAAAAGAACAAATCAATACCAAAAATAGTAGAAGACAGGAAATAATTAAAATCAGAGCTGAAATCAATGCAATTGAAACAAAAGAAGCAATTGAAAAAAACTCGATAAAATGAAAAGTTGTTCATTGAAAAAAACAGAGTTTATAAAATAGATAATCACTTATCCATGCTAATAAAGAGGAGAGAGAAAACCCAAATTACTAAAATTCATCATGAAAAAGGAAATATCGAGACAGACACTACTGAAATACAGAAGATAATTAGAAACTATTTTGAAAATTTGTACTCCAACAAAATAGAAAATCTTGCAGACATGAACAAATTTCTACAGACATATGATCTACCCTAACTGATTCAGGAGGAAATATACAATTTAAAGAGATCAATTTCAACCAATGAACTAAAAGATGCTATTAAAAGCCTACCAACTAAGAAAAGCCCAGGACCAGATAGATTCTCAGCCAAGTTCTACATGACCTTCAAAGAAGAACTAATAACAATTCTCTTCAAATTATTCCATGAAATAGAAAAATAAGGAATCTTTCCAAACTCATTCTATGAAGCTAGTATCACCCTGATACCAAAACTAGACAAAGACACATCAAGGAAAGACCTTCAGACCAATATCCCTGATGAACATAGATGCAAAAATTCTCAATAAAATTCTGGCAAATCACATATAAAAACATTAAAAAAAAATAGTGTACCAGGATCAAGTGGGGTTCAACCCAAGGATGCAAGGTTGGTTCAACATATGGAAATCAACAAATGTGATACATCACATCAACATATTTAAAGATAAGAATTATATGATTATCTCAATAAATGCAGAAAAGACATTTGAAAAAATACAGCACCTCTTCACTAGAAAAACTAGGGGTGGTAGGAACATACTTCAACATTGTAACAGCTCTCTATGCTAAACCCAAGGCCAACATCATTCCAAGTGGAGAAAAACTGGAAGTGTTCTCTCTAAAAATGGGAACAAGAAAAGGATGCCCTCTTTTACCACTTCTATTCAACATAGTCCTTGAAACTCTAGCCAGAGGAATTAGATGAAAGAAATTAGAGATATCATGGACAACAATGCTCTACATATATGTATGGCTGCACATATGGTGTAACTCTTTATTGTGTACAACCAGAGAAATGAAAAGTTGTGCTCCATTTGTGTACAATGAATCAAAATTCATTCTGCTGTCATGTATAACTAATTAGAATAAATAAAAATACATATGAATAAAAAAATTTAGATAGGTAAAAAAATTTTAAAAAGGGATATGAATAGGAAAAGAACTCAAACTATCATTATTTGCCAATGACATGATTCTATACTTAGAGGATCCAAAAAAATTCTACCAGAAAACTTCCATAACTAATAAATAAATTCAGCAACGTAGCAGGATATAAAATCAACATTCATAAATCAAATGCATTTCTTTACATCAGTGATGAATCCTCTGAAACTAAGAAAACTACCCCATTTATAATAACCTTAAAAAAATACTTGGGAATCAACTTAACGAAAGAAGTGAGAAGACCTCTATAATGAAAACTAGAGAATACTAAAGAAAGACATTAAAGAATACCTTAAAAGATGGAAAGATCTCCCATGCTCTTAGATAGGCAGAGTAACTATCATCAAAATGGCCATACTACCAAAAGCACTATACAGATTTAATGTAATTCCAATCAAAATCCCAATGACATTCTTCATAGAACTAGAAAAAGCAGTTATGAAATTCATTTGGAAAAATAAGAAACCCAGAAGAGCCAAAGCAATCCTCAGTAAGAAAAGTGTAGAAGGAGGCATCACAATACTGACCTTAAACTATACTACAGAGCAACAGTAACAAAAACGGCATGGTATTGGTACCAAATAGACCAATGGTACAAAATAGAACACACAGAGACAAACCCACAAAAATACAGTTATCTCATGTTAGACAAAGGCACCAGAATTATACATTGGAGAAAAGACAGGCCATTCAACAAATGGTACTTGGAAAACTGGAAATCCATATGTTGCAAAAAGAAATTAAACCTCTATCTCTCACCCTGCACAAAATTCAACTCAAAGTGGATCAAAGACTTAGGCACTATAACAAAGACCCTGCGCCTAATACAAGAAAAAGTGGGCCCAAATTGTCATCATGTCGATTCAGGACCTGACTTCCTTAACCAGATGCCTAAAGCACAAAAAATAAAATCAACAATCAATAAATGAGATGGACTCAAACTAACATGCTTCTTCTTAGCAAAGGAAACAATCAGTAATGTGATGAGAGAGCCTACAGAATGGTAAAAAATCTGCATATGCACCTCAGAGCACTAATCTCCAGGATATATAAAGAACTCAAAAAAACTTAACACCAAAAAGCAAACAACTCAATCCATAAATGGGCTAAGGAACTGAACAGACATCTCAGAAGATGATATATAGTCGATCAAAAAATATATGAAAAAATGTTCACAATCTGTAGCAATTAGAGAAATGCAAATCAAAACTACTCTAAGATTTCATCTCAGTCTAGTCAGAATGGCAATTATCAAGAATACAAGCAATAATAAGCGCTGGTGAGGATGTGAGGAAAAAGGCACACTCATACATTGCTGGTGGGACTGCAAATTGTTGCAACCACTATGGAAAGCAGTATGGAGATTGCTCAGAAAACCTGGAATGGAACCACCATTTGACCCAGGTATTCCACTCCTTGGTCTATATCCAAAGGCCTTAAAATCAGTATACTACAGAGATGCAGCCACTTCAATGTTTATAGCAGCTCAATTCACAATAGCTAAACTGGAACCAACCTAGATGTCCTTCAATAGATGAATGGATAAAGAAACTGTGGTACATATACACAATGGAATATTACTCAGCATTAAAAGAGAATAAAATTATGGCATTTGCAGATAAATGGATGGATCTGGAGAATATCATGCTAAGTGAAATAAGCCAATCCCCCAAAACCAAAGGCCAAATGTTTTTTCTGATATGTGTATGATGATCTATAGTGGGCTATGGTGGTGGGAGAGGGGGACAGTAGGGAAGAAAGAACTTTGGATTATGTAGCGGGGAGTAAGAGGAGGGTGGGGCGTTGGGGATGTGAAGGATGGTAGAATGAGACAGCCATTATTATCGTATATACATGTATGATTACACTACTGGTGTGACTCTGGACCATGTATAGCCAGATGAATGAGAAGTTGTGCTCCATTCATGTACAATGTATCAAAATGCATTCTACTGTCATGTATAACTAATTAGAACAAATTTTTAAAAAATATAGAAGGGAAACCAGTAGAATAGGGAACAGGAGGAGGGAGAGGAGGGAAAGGGCAAGGACTGGGGAATAAAATTGATCAAATTATACTGTTTTGTTTTGTGAATGTATAAATATATTATAACAAATTAAAAAATAAAACACACACACAAATCACTGTTGGAAACAAAATTGGGGCAACAATTTTGAGTAAGAAAAGTTAACTAAAAGAAAACAAGTATAGAAGTTAATATTCAGCAAAATGGAAACAAAGTAGATACATTAACTGGGACATAAAAGGATTTTATACATTGGTAAAATCTTCAGGTAAGATGATATGTAAGCTATGCCAGGCATGGCGGTGCACACCTATAATCTCAGAAACTCAGGAGGGCGGGTAGGAAGATGACAAGTTCAAAGCCAGCCTTGGCAACTTAGTGAGGTCCTAAGTGACTCAGTGAGACCCTGTCTCTAAATAAAAAACAAAAAGGGTTGGGGATGTAGCTCAGTGGTTAAATCCTTGGTAACCGCCCCCCCCCCAAAATGGTATGTAAGTTACAAATTTAATGATTCAGAAACATAAATAGTAAAATCTAGCAGAAATACAGGAGATATGGACAAGCCCTAAATGTTGGAGAAGATTCTAACATAATGCTCCCAGAAACTGAGTTATTAGGAAAATTATCTTTAAAAAGACATGGAAGATTTGAATGACTAAGATATTTCAAAATAAAAAGAAGAAAAAAGAATGGGTAAAATCTAATGTAAAGTGACAGATACTGAAAAATCTAGATGATGCATTTTAAAACTCAAGTTGCAGAATAATTTCTATAGTCAAGAGAAGGGAGAATTAGGGATCTGAGTGGAGAATGAAGAGGCACTTGTACATTGCTTTATATTTATGCAAGTTTGAATACTTTTCAATAAATTTATATTTATGAACTAGTTGAATCCCCTCCCTTCACTCCCACTCCAACTCTGACCCAAAGACTAACATCCTTGGAACAGGTGCTGAGCCAGGAAAGCAGGGGAGAGGAGAGTGAGGTGTAAGAGTAAAGAAAACTAACGCTTAGATCCAGCATTCAAAGGCATCTCTTACGTGATATTGCAAATCCCAACTACAAAATTATAATTCCATATCTGTATTCACATAAAGGATTCTATGTCCTTTGAATGGAATTAAAAACATCTGAATCATAGCACTGTAATTCCATATCTGGCAAGAATGTGGAAGTTGAATCACAACCCTGTAGATTTTGCAGATGAAAATTCATGCTAACCACGTGTGAGGTAATGATGGCACAGACACAGTTTAAAACCCTCCCCCAGCCTTGCCATCTTCCATTTTCTCAGGCCTACTGTGCTCTATCAACAAAGGACCTTTGAAAATGACTGAATTTTAATCATCTATGTGATTGTGATTGAAGGTTACTAACATCTACTGGGAAGAAGAAAAAAAGATTAACAAAAGATCTTGCATTGCACAAATGGACTCCTTCAAAGAAGGAAAAATGTGCACAAGTTAATGAGGGGAAGAGTTTACAAACATTTGTGATGTGGGGCTTTACACACACACAGCTCTGCAAAAACATCATCTTTTTCTGTTACCAGTGCACTTTTATTTTCTTCAATATTCAATCTCCTCAGCACTTTCCTTTCTCTTGTTCAAACTCTTGATTCTCTTTTGATTTTTTTATAAAGTTCATTTTCATGTATTTTTCCCTCTCAAGAAACTTTGCCTAAGTTTAACCTGACATACAATTTAAGATGATTCTTTTTATGGTGGTGGGGAGGGGTACTAGAGATTGAAGTCAGGGGCACTGGCCCATTGAGCCACATGCCCAGCCCTATTTTGTGTTTTATGTAGAGACAGGGTCTCACTGAGTTGCTTAGCACCTTGCCATTGCTGAGGCTGGCTTTAAACTTGGGATTCTCCTGCCTTAGACTTTCAAGCCACTGGGATTATAGGTGTGCACCACCATGCCCAGCTGAGATGATTGTTAACACTGAAAGTAGAATCCACTTTCTACCTGTAGTCTAGAACCTACGTATGATTCCTTGGTTTGTCCATGTATCATATTCACAGTTTCAAAATCCAATTTAATATATCTCACATAAAATGCAAACTTCTGAATCAGCTGCATTCTAAACGTCTTCTGAGTGTTATCTATCCAAAAAATTTAAAATAATTTAAACTGAAAACAGGTCATCTTTAGACTCATAATTGCCAAATTACTTAATACACTGATTATATGCTTGAACATCATCGCTGAGGAAATCTTCATAATGTCATTGTCATTGTGAAAAAAGACATTGCCTTCTTTCTACCTCCCACTGACTGATTACTGCTGCTAGAGCCTCAGCCTAAAACAGAATGATAAAGGATTTTGATTTCTATATTTAAAACCAATGTCAAATATTCACAAGAACTATATGAAAATTTAGACTCTTTGGCACAGTAGTTTCCTACCTGGGAATTTGTCTTAGGAGAATCATTCAAAGGAATAAATAAAAACTACCAGTATGAATGTTTATTTCAATATTATCCATAGAATGTGAAACATTAGGACCAATACTACTACTCAAAAATAAGGAATATTTATGTAAATTATGGCAAATCAATTCAATGGAGTATTTATAAAGCTACTTTATGAGTGAATAAATTATTATGAAATACAACTTACCCAGACTATGTAATAATTTACAATACAGTTTAGTAGCAAATCATAAGTGAAAAAATAAAAATAAGAAATAGCACTTGAAAATACTAGATTGCAATAATACAATTAATCATCAATTATGACATGAATTCATTTTCTTTAAAATTTCTAAAATATTGTTTTACCACAGATTTTGCAATAAATAAAAATGGGAGGAAAGTAAATAATACCCAAAAACCTTGTTCTCTGAGGACAGTAAGAGCTTAGAAAGTTTGAATTTTCATAATTCTATGCAATTTAATTATTTTCACAGAATCAGCAGGACTACCTCCATTTAGGACCAAAGCTGAAAATTACAGTTGCAAGGTTTGAAACCTGTTTTGGACAGATTCAGAGTCCTGCCCGATGGCTAACAGAAGACACGATAACAAGAAAAAGGAATGTAGGATTTGTTATGTTACAGACCATCTCTTCTCAAAATCGAGAATATGAAAATTGCACTTAATTAGAAGCTTAAATATCAGAAGTTATAAACAGAGGAGGACCAAGAGAAAGATTCATAATGGATTAGATCTAACTACTCTTTTAGCCCTAAGAACTATGTTTTATTTAGTCCTTCAGTGAAGAGGAGTTGGGTAAGAAACCAATGACCTGCCCATAATTGGTAACCCTACACAGCAAATTGCTAGGTCTGTTAACAGATTAAAAATATGCAGGCTCTAAGTTGAAAGGAGCTTGTGAGTGACAGGCAGGAGACAGCAGAGGAGAAACCAACAGTGGCTATACTACTACTAAAGACATGGTACTGCTGTAGCTTCTTAGACCCACGGAGGTATCCATGTCAGAACCATGAAGCACAGAATCATTGTTACAGAAATTACATCTCTTATTTATAATAATCCTTCCTCACAAAACCCAATTCCTGTCTTGGGAAGACTTTTCTTGTGACTAAATGATGAAAATTTTTGTTGAAAAAAATTCCAACAGTCAATTTTCCAGAGTGAAATTGTATGTGTCATTGATGTGCTTCATTTTCTTTATTTTGTTATTAACTGCCTAACTAGCTTGAGAAACTTCTGGCTTAATTTAACATTCTGGAAACAGCAAAAACTTTCCTCAAAACTTAGCTGTGTCAAATTATTCCTCTAATAATGCATTGTTTTCTGACACTAATGTTGAAATGCCAAGACACTCTGACAGATAACTGTTAGAAACTTTGTATTCAAAGCTTTTAAATAGCATGAAATATTGGTTTTGGAACCAACTGTTAAGCAGAGGGCAAGGGCAGTGGGAAAAGAGGAAGATAGTAATGGAGGTGCCAGTAACAATTCTGAACTTCCTTCCTGATAATGGCATATTACTGCAGGCAAAAGGGTTCCCAGAATTTTTATAACAGAAATTAGGTTGGATGTATTTTTTTCTAAAAGAACAAAAACATCCTATCTATGTATATTCAGAAATCCATATGTCAGAATATGAGAAAATATATCAGAACGAAAGTAGAAATTATAATCCAAAGGATTTTAACAAACATTTAATTATCTGTCGAAGGAACATTCTAAATTTCACTTCAAAAGCAAAAGAAAAGTTCTCTGGTAATTTGGTCTGTTCACTTGCATCTCAATAATTTAGTCTAAAAATCCACTGTCCAATATGGTAGCTACTGGCCACAAGTGGCTACTGAACACTAGTCCAAATTCCTATGTGCTCTACTAGTAAAACACACACTAGATTTAAAGACTGGAAAAAAGAATGGAAGTGGGAGGAGTCCAAGATGGCAGGCTAGAGGGACTGCATTCCTTGTCACTCCATGACCTGAGATTCAAGCAGTGGGAACACTGCTTCTCTGCAAGCTATTAGAGGACCCCCCGACAGCTGCTCCCTGGCAGGAATCCCGGCTGCGTGTTCACATGGGTGCCCCGGCCTCAGCATTTGTGCAAGACTCTGGCCACATGCCCACACAGGAACTCCTGCCACCATTCCCATGTAGGACATCTGGCTGCTACTCCCGTGTGGACCCCCATCTACCAGCCTGGGGCTCCCCTATCACCTCATCTTGGAACACTGCTGTGATAGTCCCCTTCATGCAGTTGCCTGCACCTGTGGACACCAGAGTCTGGAGAGAGCTGCCCACCACAATACTGCATGCAACAGAGCTGCATCTTTGAACACACTGCCCAATGCCACTGCCCAGCCCTCTGGAATACCCCATCTCTGAAAGCAGCCACCTCCATCCTGGGACACCTTTGTCACCATCTTGGATTATTCTTGCTACTGCCATCATCATCTTTAGTTGGGACAACTCCCAGATTGAGACACTGGCTGGGGCCTAGAAACAATATCAAGGTACCTATAGTCCCCCAACTCCTCGCTCTCCCCAGCAGCCACTAAGCTGACACAGTGCTTACAGCTATGTGGCCAGTCCATAGCTTGCAAAGCCTGGTCCTGACCTGCCCAACACAAAATAGCTCTCTGTGACGGGTGTGTAGGCCCAGAGCGCTGCCCACAAGACCTCCGGAATGAGAAGTTCCTTACTGGGAGGTAGAAAGGGAGGGGGTGAATAAGATACAGTTTAGAGGCTAAATTAGAGACCAGGAATTGTGAGGTCTACAGGTGATATAAGGAGATAAGACCAGGCACCCCCATCACACGAGCAGGCCCCAAAGAAGACCCTTGGGGTGTCAACTTCCAACAGGGACAGGCAAGTGCTATATCCCACATCCAGTAGTTCCACCTACAAGACCAACCCTCCCGCCTTCATAACCTTCACCATCCTCAGGACTGAGTTACCAGCAAACAACAGACAACCCTACCCACTGGATGAGAAGGGAAGCAGGAAAGATACTGAACTCCAACAGAAACAATCCTTTAATTTACCTCTCAGATTTTTTTTTCTATTATCTTTTTTTTTCTTCTTTTTCTTTTCTATTTTTCTGCCCTCACATCCACAACATTTGTGAAACCAAGTACTTTTCATGCATTAGGCTACTGAGGAATGGGATGTCTGAATAGTATATTACAATTGTATTGTATACTCATTTATCTTCTATTTTTACATGGTTAATTTTTCATAATTTTTATGTTTGTTTTTTGTACTCTATTTTCTTCCCACTTACTTGTCACACCAAAATCTCTCTCTCTCTTTTCTCCTGCTACTAGCCAACTTCTTTTGATTCCTCTTTTACACTTTCTAAGATCTAATAACTCTATATACTCACTTCCTACCTCCTTAACATCTCATCCTATCCCCTATCCCTGGTTCTCTCTTTGTCTACCATCAGAAACTGCAGACACTTTTGCAAACCTACTGTTTATATTGTAGAAAATAATTGAACTAAATATTTCTGTATATTGTGACAAAACCGTAAATGTCTTAATAGGAGCTATTTGGTTTAAGACCTTATATTGTTTGTATTGAAATCTGTTAATATTGTTCTCCCCCTTAAAGGAGAAGTATTGAAACCCTGCAGGGAAACTATAAGCCTATAGGATGAAAACTGTAACACTTTGGATCTGTGGTGCCAGAAGGGAAAACACACAAACAACATGAAAAAACAAGGGAAGAAAGTGTCCCAAACAAACCAAGATACTACATTTTTAGAATCCATAGCCAGCACAGCAGAAGAAATGTCAGAGAAAGAGTTCAAGATGTGCATAATTAAAGTGTTCTGTGAATTAAAGGATGATATATGAGATCATTTAGATAAAGAGCTACATAGGCAAGGGCAAATTCAGGAAACAAAAGATAACTTCAATAAGGATATAGAGATTCTGAGAAAAAAAAAAAAACAGAAATTCTTGAAATGAAGGAAACAATAAACCAAATTAAAAACTCAATAGAAAGCATCACCAACAGTTTAGATCACTTGGAAGACAGAACATCAGACAATGAAGACAAAATGTATAATCTTGAAAATAAAGTTGACCACACAGTGAAGATAGTAAGAAACCATGAGCAGAATATCCAAGAATTATGGGATAACATGAAAAGACCAAAGTTAAGAATTATAGGGATAGAGGAAGAGTTAACAAACCAAAAAAATGAACAATCTATTCAATGAAACAATATCAGAAAATATTCCAAATGTGAAGAATGAATTAGAAAATCAAATGCAAGAGGCTTACAGGGTACCAAATGTATAAAATCACAACAGATCTACACCAAGGCACATCATAATGAAAATGCCTAGCATACAGAATGAGAGAATTTTAAAAGCCACAAGACAAAGGAATCAGATCACATATAGGGGAAAACCAACCAGGATCTCTGCAGAATTCTCAACCCAGACACTAAAAGCTAGAAAAGCCTGGAATAACATATAACAAGCTCTGAAAGACAATGAATGGATTCCAACCAAGAATCTTATATCCAGCAAAATTAAGCTTTAGATTTGATGATGAAATAAAAACCTTCCAAGATAAACAAAAGTTAAAAGAATTTACAACTAGAAAGCCTGCACCACAGAACATCCTTGGCAAAATATTCCATGAGGAGGAAATGAAAAACAACAATGAAAATCAGCAAAGGGAAGAGCTACACTAAAGGAAAGGTCAATCAGAGAAGAAAGTGAGTCAAGTTAAAAACCAAAAATATATCAAAATGACTGGGAATACAAACCATGTCTCAATAATAACCCTGAATGTTAATGGCCTAAACTCATCAATCAAAAGACATAAAATTGGCAGATTGGATTGAAAAAAAAAAAAGACTCAACAATATGCTGCATTCAAGAAATGCATCTCATAGGAAAAGATATCGACACACTGAAGGTGAAAGACTAGGAAAATACATACCACTCACACAGACTGCATAAAAAAGCAGGAGTTTCCATCCTCATATCAAATAAAGTAGGCTTCAAGCCAAAATTAGTCAAAAGGGATACAGAAGGATATTTCATACTGCTTAAAGGAACCATATATCAACAAGATATAACAATTGTAAATAAATACACCCTAAACAATGGTGCATCTACATTCATCAAACAAACTCTTCTCAAGTTCAAGAGTCAAATAGACCACAACACAATAATACTGGATGACTTTAACACACCTCTTTCACTACTGGATAGATCTTCCAAACAAAAACTAAACAAAGAAACTGCAGAACTCAATAAAACAATCAATAATTCAGACTTAACAGACATATATAGAATATTCCATCCATTAACGAGTGAATACACTTTCTTCTCAGCAGCACATGGACCCTTCTCTAAAATAAACCATATATTATGCCCCAAAGAAACTCTTTGCAAATACAAAAAAAGTAGAGCTACTATCCTACATTCTATAAGACCATAATGGAATGAAATTAGAAATCAATGATAAAATAAAAAATATAAGCTACTCCAACATGTAGAGACTAAATAATATGCTATTGTGTGAACAATGGATAGCAGAAAACATCAAAAAGTAGATGAAAAAAATTCTTAGAGGTAAATGAGAACACTGATACAGCGTATCAAAATCTCTGGAACACTATGAAGGCAGTACTAAGAGGAAAATTCATTGGATGGAGTTCATTCCTTAAAAGAAGAAAAAGTCAACAAATAAATGACCTAACATCATATCTCAAAGCCCTAGAGAAAGAACAAATCAACACCAAAAATAGTAGAAGATAGGAAATAATTAAAATCAGAGAAATCAATGAAATAGAAACAAAAGAAACAATTGAAAAAATTGACAAAACAAAAAGTTGATTCTTTGAAAAATTTAATAAAATTGATAAACCCTTAGCCACACTAATGAAGAGAAGGAGAGAGAAAACTCAAATTACTAGAATCTGTGATAAAAAATGTAATATCATGACGGACACTACTGAAATACAGAAGATAATTAGAAACTATTTTGAAAATATGTACTCCAATAAAATAGAAAATCTCAAAGACATTGACAAATGTCTAGAGTCACGTGATTTACCCACACTAAATCAGGACAATATACAGAAGTTACACAGATCAATTTCAAGCAATGAAATAGAAGACATAATCAAAAACCTAATAACCAAGAAAAGTCTAGAACCAGATTGAATCACAGCTGAGTTCTATAAGACCTTCAAAGAAGAATTAATACTAATACTCCTCAATTTATTCCATGAAATAGAAAAAGAGGGAACATGTCCAAACTCATTCTATGAGGCTAGTATCACCTTGATTCCAAAACCAGACAAAGACACATCAAGGAAATAAAACTTCAGACCAATATCCCTGATGAACATAGACACAAAAATTCTCAAAAAAATTCTAGCTAATCGCATGCAAAAATATTAAAAAGACAGTGTACCAGGATCAAGTGGGGTTCATCCCAGGGAGGCAAGGTTGGTTCAACATACAGAAATCAATAAATGTAATTCATCACATCAATAGACTTAAAGATAAAAATCATATGATCATCTCAATAGATGCAGAAAAAGCATTCAACAAAATACAGCAACACTTCATGTTCAAAACACTAGAAAAACTAGGGATAGTAGGAGCATATCTCAACATTGTAAAACCTATCTATGCTAAGCCCAAGGCCAACATCATTCTAAGTGGAAAAAAACTGGAAGCATTCCTTCTAAAAACTGGAACAAGACAAGGATGTCCTCTTTGACCACTTCTATTTAACATAGTCCTTGAAAGTAGCCAGACCAATCAGACAGATGAAAAAAATTAAAAGGATATGGATAGTAGCCGGGCATGGTGGCACAAGCCTGTAATCCCAGCACTTAGGGAGGCTGAGACAGGAGAATCACGAGTTCAAAGCCAGCCTCAGCAATGGTGAGGTGCTAAGCAACTCAGTGAGACCCTGTCTCTACATAAAACACAAAATAGGGCTGGGGATGTGGCTCAGGGGTCGAGTGCCCCTGAGTTCAATCCCCGGTACCAAAAAAAAAAAAAAGAAAAAGAAAAAGAACTCAAACTATCACTATTTGCCGATGACATGATTCTATACTTAGAGGAATTCCACTAGAAAATTTCTAAAACTAATAATTGAATTCAGCAAAGTAGCAGGATATAAAATTAACACCATAAGTCAAATGCATTTCTTTACATCAGTGATGAATCCTCTGAAAGAGAAACTAGGAAAACTACCCCATTTAAAATAACCTCAAAAAATAAAATAAAATACTTGGGAATCAACGGAAGAGGTGAGAAGACCTCTACAAAGAAAACTAGAGAATGCTAAAGAAAGAAATTAAAGAAGATCTTAGAAGATGAAAAGATCTCCCATGCTCTTGGATAGGCAGAATTAATATTGTCAAAATTACCTTACTACCAAAAGCACTATACAGATTTAATGCAATTCCAATCAAAATCCCAATGACATTCCTCATAGAAATAGAAAAAACAATCATGAAATTCATCTGGAAAAATAAGAGACCCAGAATAGCCAAAGCAATCCTTAGCAAGAAGAGTGAAGCAGGTGGCATCACAATACCAGATCCTGAACTATACTACAGAGTAATAGTAACAAAAACGTCATGATATTGGCACCAAAATAGACTGGTAGACTAATACAGAATAGAGGACACAGAGACAAACCCACATAAACACAGTTATCTCATACTAGACAAAGGTGCCAAAAACATGCATTAGAGAAAAGATAGCTTCTTCAACAAATGGTGCTGGGAAAGCTAAAAATCCATATGCAGCAAAATGAAATTAAGCCCCTATTTCTCACCATGCACAAACTCAACTCAAAGTGGATCTAGGACCTAGGACTCAAACCAGAGACTCTGCATCTAACAGAAGAAAAACTAGGCCCAAATCTACATCATGTTGGATTAGGCCCCGACTTCCTTAACAAGACTCCTATAGCACAAGAAATAAAATCAAGAATCAATAAATGGGATGGATTCAAACTGAAAAGCTTCTTCTCAGCAAAATAAATAATCAGTGAGGTGAAGATTGAGCCTACATTTTGGCATCAAATTTTTGCCACACACACATCAGATAGAGCACTAGTCTCCAGAATATATAAAGAACTCAAAAAACTTAACATCAAAAAAACAAACAACCCAATCAATAAATGGGCTGAACAGACACTTCTCAGAAGAAAATATACAACTGATCCACAAATATATAAAAAAGTGTTCAACATCTCTACAAATTAGAGAAGTGCAAATCAAAACTACTCTAAGATTTCATCTCACGCCAGTCAGAATGGCAGTTATCAAGAATACAAACAACAATAAGTGTTGGCAAGGTTGTGGGGGGAAAGGCATGCTCATACATTGCTGGTGGGACTGCAAATTGGTGCAACCAATCTGGAAAGCAGGAGGGAGATTCCTGAGAAACTTGGAATGGAACCACCATTTGACCCAGCCATCCCTCTCCTCAGTTTATACCCAAAGGACTTAAAAACAGCAGACTTGAGTGATACAGACACGTCAATGATTATAGCAGAATAGATAAATTGTGAATTCAGAATAGGTAAATTGTGGAACCAATCTAGATGCCCTTCAATAGATGAATGGATAAAGAAACTGTGGTATATATATATACACAATGGAATATTACTCAGCATTAAAAGAGAATAAAATCATGGCATTTGCAGGTAAATGGATGGAGTTAAAGAATATCACACTAAGCGAAGTAAGCCAATCCCCAAAAACCAAAGGCTCAATGCTTTCTCTGATTAGTGAATGCTGATCCATAATGGGTTGGGGGAGCATGGGAGAAATAGAGAAACTGTGGATAGGGCAAAGGGGAGAGAGGGGCAGGGAGGGGGCATAGGGGTAGGAAAGATGGTGGAATGAGATGGACATCATTACCTTAGGTACATGTATGAAGACATAAATGGTGTGACTCTACTTTGTGTACAACCAGAGAAATGAAAAATTGTGTTCCATATGTGTGCTATGAATTGAATTGCATTCTGTTTTATAAAAATAAAAAAAGTGGGAATGATCTCATTAGTATCTTTCATATTGAAACTGAAATAGTAATATTTGGGGTACACTAGATTAAATTAAAACATTATTAAATTAATCTCATTTACTTTTTTTACTTAATGTGGTTACAGAAAATTTAAGATTAAATATGTCACTCCTATTTGTAGCTCTCACATTTCCATTAAACAGTAGTATATAAAATGAATTGAACAGAATTATATTACCTTTAAAATCTTTTCTATATCTAGAGCCTGACATTAAGAAACAGCAGACACAAGTTAATAGGTCTCTAATGAGAATCCTGGCTCTTATCACTATTTCATTCTTTGTCCACACTTTGTCACTGAGGCCCCTCAGGATCTTCCCCTTCTGTTTCCCATGGATCCCTAATAGTTGAGAAGAATGAATGTGTCTATTTATTTGTAAACTTCAAATGGAAGTTCATAGGATTATCCTGGCAAAATAAAAATATTGCCATTTGGTCATGTTCCTTTTAATTTCTCACTAAATTTTCAGGCAAGCTAATGTCTTTCTGTTTTTGATGATTTATAATGAATAATAAATTTTGTATTGCGGGTTTTAATATCTACTTAAAAGAGAGTTATGATGACTTTATGACATTTGCCAGTAAATGGATGGATCTGGAAACTATCATGCTAAGTGAAATAAGCCAGTCCCAAAAACACAAAGGTCAAATGTTTTCTTTTCTCATATGCAGAAGTTAACCCACAATAACGGGAGAAATGTAAGAATAGAAGTTCAGTGGATTAGACAAAGGGGAATGAAGGGAAAGGAAGGGAAATAGGACTAGGGAAGGCAGTGGAATGAATCTGAGATAACTTTCCTATGTTCATATATGAGGACACCACAGAGAATCTCACCATCATGTATATCCACAAGACTGAAGTCCTAATTAGAATAAGATATATTACATGCTTGTATAATTATATCAAAATAGATTCTATTGTCATATATATCTTAGAATAACCAATAAATAAAAAGGAGTTATGGTATTATAGAACTTCAGAAGTCTTATAATCTGGTAATCTCCAAACATGCTGAGATCTCTGAATCACTTGGGGAATATCTAAGAAGTACTGATTTCTAAGCTTGCTTTCTGGATATTCTGACTCAGTAGGTTTTGATGAAGCCCAAGGTCCTTTATTTCTTGAGAAGCCTTAAGATCACTTTAACGCTTAGACAGGGTTTGGGAAACTGGTCTAGCTTACTTATTTCTATAATTTGTGTAAAATTTATATGGCAGTGGTCAGGCCCAGGGGCCTCCGACCTGGAACCTGGATGCAAGGACTCCTAAGCCTAGCTTACCACCTTTGTGGAGACACATTTTTCAGACACACACATTACTCACTCCTCGAGAGTCTCAGCCATCAGTATATCTTCTTTGTCAGTTTTAACATCCAACTCTGGTTCTCCACTAAGCAGAAGCTTCAAGTTATAAATGACCAGCAAAGTACCTGGTGAAAAAGGAGATGTTTCACTTGTCAGTGTTTTAAACATACTAAATGCTAGGCATTGTGCTATCATCTCATCCTTGGAATAATTAAATATGCCATAACCAAGCTTTATTTTGCACTTCAGTAAATAATATGTTTGACTAGGGTGCCAAAATACATATCTTATAGCAAATTCTACCCTCTGCCAAAGAATATTGAGTTTCTACAATATGGTGTTTCTTATGACTAATTCAATTCATTATAAGTCTTGCAAACTTTAGCACTCTTCATAATTTGCATTTTGAAAAGTGTTAGGAAGTTGAGCCAAGTTCGTACTATAAGTGAAGCTCTCATTGGTGAACTGGAAGTGAATGCATAAGAGAACAAAGATGAGTTTTTAAATTTGTACGAAGTATTGCTTTTAGACTCTATAGCTGGTATTGGCAAACTTTTTCTGAAAAAGGACAGACAGTAAATATTTTAGGCTTTACAGGCCATACGGTCTCTGTCACATCTACTCAAAACTCTCACTCTGCCACCACAGCATGAAAGCAACCATAGAGAAGACATAACTGAATGAGTGTAGTTGTGTTCTATTTATTTAGAGCAACAGGTATGTCACCACAGTTTGCTGACCCCTGCTCTCAGTAACTTTTTATGTCAAAAAAAGTCCAAATCATTTACAAAGTTGGTTCTCTGCCAAACAGGGCTGTCAGAGAAATTTCAAAAAGCTAATTATACTTTTTGTTGGTAGAAATAAAAAGGGTATATTGGTTAAGAATGTGGACTTTAATGCTTAACTGCCTGTGTCCAAATCCTGCGTCAATCATTTACTAGTACAGTAACCTCAGATAAATTTCCTATTACTCTAAACCTAATTTTTCTGTATAATAGAGATCATGAGAGACCCACCACGTATAGTTGTTCTGAGAATAAAGTGACTTAATTTAAAGCATTGGGGAAAAGCATTCAGGAAATAAAAAACTCTTCATTAATATTTATATTTCACAATTAGAAGTGAATTACTGTCCTTAAAACATACTGTACATATATTAATAAAAAGAATACCAATTTAATTGCCACTATTTTTCCTCTGTGACAAAGGGGGAGAAGTAATTTAGAACATTTTTAAACAAAATGCCACAGAATGGAGAAGAAATTTTTGAGGTAAAGCAAATCAAGTCTAAAATAAATTTAATAAAATTTCACTATATATAATATGTAAATTGAAGAACTGCACAGTTTTCTTTAAAGCAGAGTATGAGAAATGGTGAGAGTCTGGAGAAAGACTGGCACTGGAAATGTCAGTGGACATGGTGCGTTCTACGTGTTGAGCAGAAAGTTGGAGAAAGTGAAGAGAATGAGGCAAAATCTGAAAATCTTGGAAAAGAATATCAACAAATCTTTTGCTAACTCTCTGCCACAGAAGCATAGATTCATTGTTTTATAAATTGGTAACTCTTATCAGCCTTGTAACTCACAATCTCAGATAATGCAATAAGCATCTCAGCTACATTGTGCAAATAACAAATAACTTTGTTATATGGTATAAGGGCTGGGTCATGTCCTGTATTATCCTCTTCTCGTTCGGTTTCACAAAGCTCTCACAAGCACAATGAACTTTTCTCTTTGTGTCAGGGATTTATAGTAATTCCTGTTTCAATTCTCTCAAGACAAAACTCATATGGATAAAATGAATGGCTGACCCCATGTGAGAATTCACATGAGATTAATATAAAAAAACATGTACAGTGACTTTCATAAGACACTAAAACAAAAACTTCCATCAAATTTTAGAGTTCTGATGATCTTACCACATTTTCCATAGATCACATCAAATTGCTGCATTAATTCAGCTTCATTTTTAAATGGGGAGTACTTATAAATTATAGACAATTCTGTTGAGAATTTTTGGGGATCATCTGTGAGAGATTCTCTGGTTCTTGTTAGCCATGAAGGCATTGGAACTACAACCTATTAAAGAAAAACACACACACATCAATTTATTATTAAATACACAAGACCCACCATCTTTTTGTGAAGATCCTAATTTATTCTACTCTTCAACCAAATCATAAAACACAAAGTTAAAAGTTTATTTTCCGCCTATATTTTAGTTTTATAAAGAAGAGACAGATAACAAATATGTATACTTATAGAATGTGGGGATAGATGGAGGCTACCTCCGTGCCCTCTTAAAAGACGGGTGGAATGGCAGAGGAAACCACAGTATCAGCACTTTAGGAATGGAAAAGCAGATGACAGCATACCAAGAAATACAATCCAAAGCCCTTGCCAGAAAAGACAAAAGTCAGCCTGATTTACAATTCAGATTGATGGCATGAAAGCCAGAAGCAGCATCTAGATCCCCATCTGGCAACAGCTCCTCCAAACCCCAGACTCCCCTGGGGATGCTCACTCACTATGAAGACTGGAACAATGTGTTTCTGGACTAGAAGACACAGAGTTGTTAGGGGACCCTTACTGAGATTTGAGGGACTGAGTCAGAGTGTACATGCTGGATGCTGAGAACCTCAGCATCTTGTCTTATCTGACCCCAAAAGGCTGGCAGCGAGGCCTCCAGGCAGAAGACCATAAGAGTCTTCTCTTAGAAATCTAACCAGCTCAGAAGGAAAGACCTAAAGAAAATGACATCAAGGATTCCCCAATAAAATAACCTGTTTAGACCATATCATTAAAACTCCCACACCCGGCTCAATCAGCATGTCATTGGACTACTTTTAAAAATGTTTAGGAGTAACAGCCATCTAAAAAAAGTCTCTAATACGATAAACAGAAACCAAGACAAAAAAATAGAAACAAAGCAACTCAGCAGAAATAGAAACCATAATAGGAAGATGACAATTTTCATTTTTAAAAAATTATTAAATTATTAAATCTTCAGTGCTATAAAAAAAACACTGTATGAAATAAGAACCAAATATCTTTGAAAAAGGACCACTGAGAGAATAAAAAAGACATCTTAGAAATTAAAAATATGATTATAAAAGAAATTTATGAAAGAATTGGAAAATAAATGTTGAAAAATCTCCCAGAAAACCAAATAAAAACATGATAGACAGAAAATAGGAGAGAAAAACAAGAAAATCAAAGAACGACTTATAGAAGTCCAAGAGCTAAAAAAAACAGTAGCAAAAGGGGAGTAAAAGGAATACAGATGAAAGAAAATCATCAGTGTTGCAGGACACAGTGGCATATGCCTTTAATCCCAACTATTTGGGAAGCTGAGGCAAAAGCATCACAAGTTCAAGTCCAGCCTGGGCAACTTAGTGAGACCTTGTCTCAAATTAAAAATTTAAAATGTCTGGGGATGTAATTTAGTGGTAGAGTACCCCTGGTTTCAGCACTGAACGAGAGAGAGAGGGGGAGGGAAGTGGGGGAGAGATAAATATATGAAAAGAAAAGCAGGGGAGAAAGAGAGTGAGAGAAGGAAAGAAGGAAGGGAGGAAAATTCATCAGTGTTACAGGAGATTACCCCAGAATTGCAAGGATATGATTTCCAGATTAAAAGATTCTACATGTTCCCAGGACAATGGATGTAAATAGACCACACAGGTAAATCCTGAATTCAGAACATTGAGGACAAAGCTGCTTTGGACCTTCAAAAAGTAGAGGTTAAGGAATAAAATTAAATGGCTTCAGATTTCTCAGTAAAAACACTAGAAACTTGATAATGAAGCAGTGCCTTTAAAATCGTGAAGGAACAATGGTGCAAGCCTGTAATTCAGTGGCTGAGGAGGGTGAGGCAGGAGAATCATGAGTTCAAAGCCAGCCTCAGCAACTTAGCGAGGCCCTAAGCAACTCAGTGAGGCCCTAAGCAACTCAGTGAGACTGTCTCAAAATAAAAAATAAAAACAAGCTGGAGATGTGGCTCAGTGGTTAAGTGCCCCTGGGTTCAATTACTGGTACTAAACGAAAAGCTATAAAAATAAAATCTTGAAGGAAAATGAATTTCAGCCCAAAGATGATAACTAGCCAAACTATCACTAAATGTGGGGGTAGAATAAGAACATTCTAACTTGTGGTGGTCTGAGAAGATTTTACTTCCCATGCCAAGAAACAATTCCAGGCTATGTTTCACAAGTTGTGAAAGAAGACATGAGATTTAGGATCTGAGATCTGACAGAGAAGAGATCTGACACCCAGAGCAACTGCAAAGGCAGATCCTGGGATGACCGCTGACCTCCGGCCATGAGGAGCAGGAGGGGGAACTGCAGCACAGTTGAGCAGAGTTCATCAGGAAGGTGGAGCTGAGAAGAGAGAGCTTGACCAGGTTAACCATGCAGTGTAACAGATAAACAGGCAAATATTCAGCTATAGTGGTAAGTGTACAGAAAATAAAGCAACCAGTCATTCATTCTAGAGAAATAAAAAGTTGTGTACATAAGGAAAAATAAGATGGTTAATGACACCATATCGTGTGAGAGTGTCTGTGCAGCCTACAGTGTACATAGTGAACACTGGCATAGCCAAAGTTAGCAGGGAGCTACGACGGGGCGGAGGGTTGGAGGCCAGGTGTGACAGGAGCACACAAGAAAAGGTAGACAGGTTTAAATCCCCTTGCCTAGAGGGAGGTTAGTGGAGAACACCTGAAGAAAATCAAGGAGCAGCAATGCAACCATGCTACTTAGAGACACGCAGGCAAATCTCAGAAGAATTATTTCATACAGTTGGAAGAAGTTGCTTCTGGGGATCTGGAAGTGGTGAGTGGTAGCTTTAAGTTTTAAAAAAATAAAAAAGGGAAATAGCCCATTTAGACAGCTATAAGCTCAGTGTTAGTACAAATCCCACACTCTTCACAGGTATAAAGTTCAACATAACTGCTGACAAAATTCTCTTTTCCTGCTGGCAGGCTCCCTTTGGATACTCCTTACAGATGCTCCTGTCTTTCCAGCTCCACCCCACCCTGAGGCAGGCTCACACCTCCCGTGGTCCCTCCAGTGCATCGCCAGGCCCGAGACCAGCCGTGGGCCATTTTTCTCCACACACCAGCCTGTCCATCTTCGAGTCAAGCTCTCTCCATAGACCACTCACTGGCTGCTCAAAGCTCTCTAATCCTCCCCTCTCTAATACAGTTTTGGATAATTTCATAAGACCACTCATACGCACTATTGAACAGCATTCTGTTTAAACAGCCTTGGTTTGTTATTTGTCCAATTACATGCTACCTTATTTTGCAACAAGACTGAAAACTCTTTGATGGTCACATCATCTTCAGTTGGTTTTCTACCCATCACAGTCTGTCCAGTGGTGAGGACACAGTAGCTCCCAAGCCCACATTTGTTGTATTGAATCATAACTGACCTTAATAAAATATTTCTGGGTCAGCAAATGCTGAATTAAAAGTACGGTCAAAAGAATTACAGTTTTAAGTCTACTTTGTATTCAATTTTTTTATATTTTGTTTTTTAAGTCTTTCACCCTAATATTTTATTTATTTTAAAAACAATAACCCATTTATGCCACAAGCAGTAGAAAGATTTTTCAAGCTTCTTCTAGGAAGCTCATTATATGAAAGGGAGCCTCTATTCTGGGAGACTGGGCACAAAGAGAAAGAAAATAAAGTTCTTAAGAAAGACTTTCAGGGGCTAGAGATGTTGCTCAGAGGTAGAGCACTTTTGCCTAGCATGTGTGAGACCGTGGGCTAGAATCTCAGCAATGGGAAGGGAAAAAAGACAAAGAAAAAGGGAGAGAGAAAGAAAAAGGCCTGCAATGACCCCCCAGAATGCACAGACACCATCGGTCATAACAGACTTCACCTCCTCAAAGGATAAATGAAAACATCATTGTTGGCACGGGAATGGGAGGAAACCCTCACATCTTACCTCACTAAGACCTTCTCCTTCACAAAATGTCTGAGAAAAAAACACGCAGGTCATCGTTTCTTCTTTCTTCGTAAAAAGAATAAAGTCTTTTCCAATTCTCATGGACCCACTGTATCAAAGATAAATAACAATGATTTACATCTCAATCACTAAGAAAAGAAGAAACAAGTGGGCATGCGTTTGTTCATTTTAGCAACTGGTCTCATTGACCTGTCTCCAAGGAAGCTCAGTGTCACTTCTCAAAGCAGAGCCAATGAATTTGAATGGATGCAGTCCCAGCTCATGTTTGAGACATGGCTTCTGGGATGAGGTTCCATCTAAGGTTCAAAAGATCAACCCAGAAGCAGGAACCACTCAAGTAAGCCTCTCACTGAGGCAAACTAAGAAAAAGCTGAAGACACAACACACTGGCTAAAACAAAGGTTGAGAAACAACAGAACGTAGAGTCACCATGAAACTCCAAAGTTACCGCTTCAGGAAGTGCCTGCAAGAAGATTCATCTTAATATATGTGAGAATTAGTTTTTTAAGTGCTTTAAAGATCCTTGTCAATTATGGGTATGGAGATTCCAAAACAAGACCCCCTCCTCAGGTTTATGCTCTTATTTAAAGCTCTACAGGCTTGCAACATTGTGTGTAAGACTGCTTCTAATATTGTTTCCAGTGTGAATAACACAAGCCCTAAGGGGGAAAATACTCACCTCTTAAGACCATTGCCATATTGACCAATGAACTTCAAGGTTGATAACCGTTTCTTGGATGTGCCAAAGTAAATGATGTCGGAAGCTTCCTCTGTAATTGACAAAAGACTTTCTTTTAAGGTGGTTAGGAAGAGACTTGGACACTAACCTGAGACCCAGTTGTCAGGACCCTACGCATATACCTCAGGACATTGGGACAAGTCCATAGCTCTTGGGCAATCCAAAGACAAGGATTCATGTCAGGACTCATAATCTCTGACAAGAATTTTTTTTTTCCTTTTTTCTTTTTTTAGTTTTCAAAGCCCAAGTTTAATTTGAAGTCCATTTCTAGATATGTATCACATGGAAATTCGCACACAGGTAAAGAGATGGATAGCAACATAAGATTGTTCACTGCCTTATCAGTCATAATAACAAAAACATGAAAATGATCTTGAACATTTATCCTCAAATATTTATAGTGATTGAACAGAAGTATTTCCATGGATGCTTTAGTGCTATGAAAATATCAGAATCACAATAACAATACGCTGTAATGGAAAAAGTTTGGTTTTGGTTTCTGGGATTAATTTTTTTTAATATTTATTGTTTAGTTGTAAGTGGACAGAATATCTTTATTTTATTTTTATGTTGTGCTGAGGATCGAACCCAGTGTCTCATGCGTGCTAGGTGAGCACCGTACGACTGCGCTATAATCCCAGCCCCCTGGGATTAATTTATAATAATTTTATATAAGCTTCTTTTAAATAGATGAATCTACTGCAAATTGCATACTTCAGGATCTTAAAGCAGTTATAATGAAGGAGGTCAGACAGAGCATACCATGTGACCTCACCATGTGTGAGTAGAGTTTAAAACTCTGAGCTTTAATTTCCTTGTTTTTAAAAGCGAACTGCCAACATTTATATCACGGTTATTGATGAATATGAAGAAAACACATTAATAAGAAGATGTACCTGTGAAACTCTGGGCACACAACTTGGCAACTGGTAAGTATTAAGAGATTATATGTGTTATAATTATTTGTACCACTAATAACTTTGTCATAAATTTGGCCCTTATCCAGATCCAGGTGAGACTAAGGACAGAATGGCTTTTGCTTCGACATTACCTGGGGGAAAAGGGCTAACCATTTCAGACCATCAGAGTCATTCTCCTGATCTCTCCAAGAAGTTCCCGAGTTCTAGAGAGGAATCTTCTGGATTTCAGAATACCCTGACCTCTGCATCAGTTACAGATATGTTTCCAGTATCAAGAGGGAAAACCAGCACAGTCTAATGTGTACCCCGTAGCTCAGGTATGACAGTCAGTGTTAGGCATATAAAATGCATTTTATACCTTATATATTTTAAATTTATGATGGGTTTATCAAGGATGGACTTAACCTCATTGGAAATTAAAGAACATCTGTATATAGTAGAACAAGCACAGTAGTGTAATAAGAGCCAGGAAGTGAGCAGTACCACGAATGGCCAGGAAGGGGGGCATGGCTAAATAATGCAAGACCTTGGAAGTGAAGCTGGGGAGTGTTACTGAATTTTATTCTAGTGCAATGGAAAAATCACTGAGGGTTTCAACAGGATAAATATATGATTATATTTAAAGAAGGACTGATGTATAGAGAGCAGACCCTGATGGGAAACACTGGAGGAAAATAAAAAAACAAAGGTTGGAAGTTACTGTAGTCATCTTCTATGGGTCAAGCTCTGTTTGAACTGATAAATTCTATTTTCAGTCACCTAAGATAAACTGTTCCTTCTAACTTAATGCATGATTTCCAATGCTAATTAAGAAGTGCTTCTTCAACACTACTGTGCTTGTTCTACTATAGACAGATGCTCCTTAATTTCCAATGAGGTTAAGTCCATCCCTGATAAACCCATCATAAATTTAAAATATATAAAGTATAAAATGCATTTTATATGCTTAACACTGACTGTCATACCTGAGCTACGGGGTACACATTAGACTGTGCTGGTTTTCCCTCTTGATCATGAGGCCAATCTGGGGCTCGAGTTACCTACCACAGACCTGCATCACAAAAGAGTATGCTAGCACACACTGCTAACCTAAGAAAAGATCCAAATTCAAGGTACAGTTCCTACTGAATGCATATCCCTTTGGTTCCATGGTAAAGTCAAAAGATGGTCCTATGTCAGGGACCATCTGTATGTCTTCTGAAGTGTGAGTTCCTTCTGAAGGTCTGAAAATTTGTTTGTGCTTTAATGATTTTCTTCATGACCCATATTTTAAAGTTGCTTCTTTTTGTAAGGAATTCCCTTAGACTATATCACATATCTTCTGTCCTTTATTTTAAGAATTCAGGAAAGCAAACTTAGCATTCAGCCTAGTAGTGAAAAATTAGACTTTTTTCAGCATGGTTTTCTTACAGCCTCTTTTACTTTCTCATATTTAAACACCAAGGAATCAATAATACTTTAACCCAAATAAATTGAGATAATCAAAATTATTCCAACAAAGTCAGAACAAGAACTAGGTGGGATAGTGAAGTATTTTCTAAACTTGCTAATAAATATTCGTTGAATATTTTCAGACCAAGGGGAGACTTCAGAGTTGGAAAAAGGTAATTGCTTTACTTTGTATTCTCAGCTTATATCAGCATTGATTATCACTCTTTCCTCAGATGTGCAACCAACCAGGACATTTCCTTATTACAACTGAACTCCTTCACCATTTTTTAAGCATAGTAGTCAAAACTGTAGCATGTGATATATAAAGCATTATAAGAATTCAGGAATATGATACTAAAATTATGCAAAGCCTTTACCAGAGGGAATAACTTTTCAACAATATAGCATCTGGGCTGTGCACCTACTATGTGATAGCTTTGTGCCAACTTTAAATATCTAAGGATAAGTTATGCAATATATTGTAGATGTCTTTGTTATGATGGGGAAAATTATTTGAAACAACTAAACCTTTAAATATTCAGAGGAAAAAAATCCTTGCAAACTACTAAAGACAATGAGAAGTGACCTTTACCTCAAGGTTACAGGGAAAATATAAAATAGCCTAAAGGCACTGGAAACTGCCTTAGGGCTCTTGCAAACAATAGCTAAAAAATTGAATTAAAACCATCTTAAAGTCAATTCAGATACTACTTGTAATGCTTTGTCTTGCAATCAGTGCCGTTTGTCTTTCATTTTTCTGACAAAATTTACTTACTTTCACTTTTTATCTTGGTTTAGATGATTGTAATGAACTTACTCTGCCAGCTGAAATATTTAAACCTGAAAACTTCGGCAGTAAGTTTAAGTCTGGGCTTTATTTTTCCTAATAGCTCCATATCTGTTTTTGAATAAAGAGCTCAATTTATTTGTATTTATTTTATGGGTTTTCAGGCTGTTCCCTTTAACAGCCAGTTAGGTATCTAGATAATTAACTTACCAGGGCTCATGCCACATCCATCATCCAGGAAGCATAACATGAATCCACCCTGCAGTTTTTCATTATCCACTGTAAGAGAAAGCAGTTATTACTAATAAATATTGGGCTTAATTTGTTCATCAGAAAGTCATGCTGCTCACATAATTATTCGTCTTTCTCAATTGCAGCCACAGAGTGACAGAGTTATGGCAAAATGATGGAGCTCAGAACGGAGTCTTGGCTACAGCTTCTTAAGAAACTACAGGGGAAGAACAACCATGTAACAAAAGGCCTTCCATTAACATAAAACATCTACATGTTAATCAATTATGTATGCAGCAGGACATGCCCTGCTCTGGAATTGGACTGATGCTTTAAACTTCAGGTATTTGTTCCCTAGGGGAAGGAAAAAGGTAGACGGCAGATTTGACCCCAGGATCCCTCTATCAAACTGATCGACCTTTATGCCCTTCCACCAAAGCATTGATTCTAAAATAAATCTAGGTCATTCTTATTAAATTCATCAGGCTCCCTTCTAAGTAGTTAATTCCCACAAGAGCCTTTTGTGAGTGTTTCTTTGTGGCAGCAAATATTTGCCTCTTGAAAATGCACTTGGTTTTTTAAAATGACTCAGTTATTTGAAATCAGTTTTGATAATTAAAAGATACCATGAAATTACATAATATAATCTCTGGCTTTAAAAATGTTAAAGATGTAACTAAAACTAATGAGAATAATTTTAGTGCACAGTGTGTAAACTAACTCTGACAATAATTTCAACAGCTGGATATATGAGTTCAAGATCATTTCTCTTTTTGATAACTGTTATTAAGAAATAATTTTTGCCAATAAACTGCATATGTTTAAAGTACATAATTTGATAAATTTTAACAAACCAGTAACACATCATCACAATCAAGGCAGTGAACATAGTCATCACCCCAAATGTTTCCTCCTCACTCTTCATTCTTCTGCTTTTATGGTCCCTCACTCCTTCCTCTCACCCAAGCAATCAGTGATCTGCTTTGTCTCCATGGAGTACTTCCTAGCACATTTAAGCAAATCTCTGTGTTCAAAGGTCAACTAGAATTCACATTTAAAAATTAAATAATGTTTACAATAGCCTGTGAATAGACACCTTAAAGACATACCCAAGTGTATTAGCCCATTTTCTGTTGCTATAACAAAATACTTGAGGCTGAAAAATTTGTGAAGAAAAGAGGTTTATCTATCTCACAATTCTGGAGGTTCAAGACCACGGACCTCAGCTCTGGTGAGGGCTTCATGGTAAATGGTGTCACAATGGCAAAGGCATGTGAGAGCACATGCCAGAGTGATCACATGGCAAAACAGGAAGCCACAGACCCAGTCTTTTAAAAACACACACACACACACACACACACACACATATTTATAGGTGACACAATACCTTTATTTATCTATTTTTATGTGGTACTGAGGATTGAACCCAGTGCCTCATGCATGCTAGGCAAGCGCTCTACCACTGAGCTACAGCCCCAGCCCCTGGTTCCTACATTTCTGAGGATCACAATTATCTCAGAGACAGACAAAATCTGTGTCCTCCACCCATGTAGATACACAATACATTTTCCATGAACCCCCACACGGGGATGTCAATTCCTTAAAAGTGAGCACTGTATATACTCAGTAATTAGCCCAGTGCCTAGCACTTGGTGAGCACTGAAAAAAATCTATTCAATGCATATCCATCTTTACTAGAATTCATGTACAAAGGCATTTAAACACCACAGTGAAACCTATTTAGTTTGAATTTTATAGACCTCAAATTACTTGAAGGAAACCAATTGGGGAGTAATTCAGGGCCTCGGTAAATCATTTCAAAACTAGTCCAATCTTAGATTAACTATGCATGCCCAGAACATTTCTATTTATGAGTATTAAGCACTGGCCCTGGCTTTTAAAAAATCAATTTACTAGGTTGAAAGCTATATGATGGTTAGCTACAATAAAAAATGTTACAATATAAATAGGTAATTTAAAACTGAAAATGATGAATTCAGTTTTTCACAAAATACATATAACCTAAAGAAAGAACAAGTACCACCTCCATCTTTAACCAGCCAAGATTCTATTTTGTTTGCTTATGATAATGCTGAGCGCTTGGGCAAGTGCGGTGAAATGAGCATTTCCAGGCCCTCCTGGAGTCCTGTCATACAACTCAGAAGAACGCAACGTGTGCATTCTGATGACTTTTCTTTGTTGTTGTTGTTGTTGTTAATTTTTTTTTAATTTTTTTTATTTGTAGATGGACACACAATATCTTTATTTATTTTTACGTGGTGCTGAGGATCGAACCTAGTGCCTCACGCATGCGAGGCAAGCGCTCTACCACTGAGCTACAATCCCAGCCCCTGATGACATTTGTTGTACTTCGTGATTCTGGATATCTTCTTGGCCAATACTGCACATGTGCTGGATGGAGTGCCACTTCCATTTGTTCTCCATTCTCAAATTTCTAGGACCCTTGCCCTAATTCAAATTTTCATGAAATCTTGTTTAATTTTCATAGACACAACCCTGTGTTCCCTGCTTTCATACTTCTTCAGAATACCTGCTATGCTATTACTGGTGTATCTTTGTTTAAAAAGAGAAAAAGAGGACATGTCTACTTAGGGTAATGACACTGTGCAGAATATTCAAGACACTCATCCATTTGCCTCTAACCCTTAGCTCTAGCCAAGCAGCCTCGTCATTGCACCCTGAATGCTTTTTCTCCAATTATCTACATGCCTCACTCCCCACATCATGCAGGTCTTCACTGGGATCACCTATTAAAGGAACTGCCTCCCCCCATGAAAAACTGTATAATCTTCCCATCACCCTCTATTGTCTAAACTTCCTCATATTATTTTCCTTTTAGTACTTTTTATTGCTGGAATATGATCTATTTGTTCATTTCTTTATTGTCTATCTCTCCCCAATAGAATGCATGTTCCATGAGAGAAGATAACATTTTGCTCAATACTCTATCCTCAGCACCTACAATAACACTCAATAAATTATCATTTGAATAAATGAACAAATTCCTGAACGACTCTACCTCCATTCTTTTTCTCATGATAATTCTTTAGACAAGAATATTTTCCCTAGATTATTTGAGAAAAAACACCTCCATAGTTCAAGCTCTAGATCCTTGGTATGAGCATAATGTCTTTTTCCTGTTCCCACCATAGCCTGATTCTCTCCTACGCAAAAGATACTCATTTTATGCTATACGCAGAAGTTCCCTAACTTACAATGGTTTAACTTATAATTTTTTTGTCTCTATGATACACACAGAGTAGACACCATAAATTTTGATCTTTTCCTGGGCTAGCAATGTTCCTGGAATACTCTCCCCCGATGCTGAGTAGCAGCAGAAAGCCACAGTCCCTAGTCAGCCACACAATCACAGGATTTTAAAAAAAATCAATACTCTACAGAATCTTGTGTGGGTAAGCTTTTGTGTTCAGTACCTTAGGTGTATTAAATGCATTTTTCACTCATGGTATTTTCAACTTACAGTGGGTTTATCAGGACATAACCTCACTGGAAGTCAAGGAGCATTCATAACTGGATGTGAAAGGGAAGGCCAGTTTTTTTCCATGAAGGAGCTTCAAGTTTTCTTGAATCATCTTTCTCCTGTCAATGTGGGCTCCCTCCTCTTATTGGTCCCTGAGGGAAACCCCCTGGTGAGGCTCAGTTCAGACGCCTTTTCCTCTTGGGAGTGAGCTGCCTGCAGACAGCCTGACTTCTGCTCTCTTCATCCCAGCGTGGACAAGTTTGAGGTAGAAGCTGATTCCACAGCTATGAGCAGCCCCATCCTGGGACCATGTCCCTTCTCTCTCTCACAAAAGCTACACATTCCAACTTAATATCTATCAGTGATAGAGGATGATTCTTACATTGATTTCTCAAACTTTTCAGGACTTGGAGAGTAGAAGAACGAAGAGTGTCATTTACTGTTTCCTCAGATATCTCAAGAGGCCCACATCTATCTCCTTCACAAACCATAACACTCATCTGGCTCAGAATCCTAAATGCACAGACAAGCGAACAGAACTGAGTTGTTTTTTCAGTGTCAATATGGATTAACATCATGGACAATATCCTCTCACCTGTGATCAATTACCAATATGAAAGAGCAGCTGACGGAATCAGGATAGAGAAACCGTGTTAGCATTATGAGCAGTTTCCTAGGTGGCGTTAACTATAGTGCTGGATCACAGTACCTACTGTCACTGGCATCATATTCAAATGAGATTAACTAATAAGTGCAATAAAAACTTGGAAACTACAAAGTGAAGTCAATGAAGAAAGCATTTGGTTTGGATTTTGCAGCACTAAAATATTCATATCGCACATTCATTTGTGCATTTTAAAACTATGATAAGTTGAAAATAATGTTTGCTTAATTATGAATAACCATTAAGTTAATACGCTTTTTAAAATAAAACTGTTTCTCACAGCAAACAAATCTACTGCTCCAAACCACTCTGGGTCTTTCACAAAACTCCAAAAGGCCTAATTTTGTAAATGGGTCTTCTAATAAGAGAACAATTTGACTCTTAAAGTGCACTTTTCTCCACCTGGCTCCCCTTAGAGTCCTTGTGCTCACAGAGCATTTAGATGACATTAAAATCTATAGAACGTGGCTTGATTTCATCAAATAAATGCAAAATAGCTACAAGCTTTTCCCTTAGAAGAAAAAGGAAAAAGAAGAAAGGAAGTCTGCTCACCTGAAAACACATCAAGTCTTGCAGCCCCTGAATCTCTGAAAACAATATAAAAATATCATTGGTGAAATTATGTTTAAAAAATTACATTAATCTTAACTTTCTTATGTGAGGTATAACCTACTGTCAGATATCAAACAAGACCAAAAAAAACACTTAAATTGCTTCAAAATCAATTACTATAATGTTTCACTGTGCATTTATATACTAAGAACTATCATCACTGATCATTGGAGAATATTACAAAAGCTAAAACTCAGAAATTTAAAAGAAGAGATGGAATTTAGTGGGAGTTACACAAAAAGCTCATCAAAATGAACATGAATAATGTATTTTTTAAAAACTAGCTGAAGAGTAATCCAGAAGTCATAAAATGATTTTCATAATATGTTTCATAGGTATGAGAAAAAGGAGGTCTTAGCTGATGAGGAAGAAAGTATGGAAGGGAAAGACGATCTAAAAGGAAGCTCAGTACAATAACTAGTGCAACTCTGATGGGGAAACTTGAGTCTTCCTCCAAATGTTCTTTAGCTCCAAGCCAAAACTATCCCAGACAAATTTGAGTAGTTACACTGTATTTGCCCTCTGACCCTAGAAGTTTTGCCTTCATAGCTCCTTCCTCTAGTCAACTGAGGCTTCTAAGTCCTCCCCACACAGAAATTCTGGAGCTACCACTGCCATTTCTGGAGCATTTCATGTCTCAAGTAAACACTGAATGAAGTCTTTTTGAAAATTCTCTTCTAATCTTTACCACAATCCCAATACATGTATGTATCAATATCTCTATTATGCAATTATGCTTTAGACAAAGTACCAAATATATAATACATGCTCAATAAATGCCAATACATTGAAAAGAAAGTTTATGAAGAAATAGTTTCTTCATACAGTTAAGGCATAACATAGGAACTCACTCTTCTATCATATACCACATTATATAATAAACTTTGTGTTTCATACTTGCTTTCTGAATAGTTGAGGTATTAGGAGGAGAACTCTAATCATCCCTTCCTATACCATCACATTTTTTTCTCCTCTCTCTATAATATTCTTTTAATATCTTTCAGTTATAATTTTCACAACTGCAGGATATCACCAAAATCTTGAATATAATAATATAAAAATATTATTAAAATAACAGAGGGACTTTATAAAGACCTCCTCATAAGAACAACTGAGCATCTTGAATAAGTCTGTCAAATAGTTTCATTTGCTGTCAAATACTAGCATCTAAGTGGTAGAAACTGTGGTATCCACTGAAGACAGAAGAACTGAGGGGTTCAAGCTGTTGGGGCAACGCTAGTCATGAGGCATAGCTGAAGGCACAAGCTGGTCCCACAAAAGCCTCCATTCCTCCTCCAGCCTTGATCCCACAGAAGAGTGTACTTTGAAGGATGCTGCTCCTCACCTTTCAAGGAAAATAGGAGACCCTATTTTGTATATTGGTGCCTCCTGTGTCTTAAATCTTACAATTGCCTTTTCTCTTCTTTTTCTTTCTGAACACTGTGCAAACTTTCACTATGAGATAAACAAACATGAGACAGGCTAGACCTGGTCAAGGGGCTGCCAGTTTACGAATGCTGCTCTAAGAATTGCTTTATCGATCCCATTTCTCTCCTTCCTTCAAGTCCAGAGTTAATCTTTCTTCCCCAGTCACCTAATCACCCTCAACCATGTAAAGTATTCCCATTGTTCTGCGTCCGCCACATTCTGATTTCTGTACCTTGTAGAATGAATGAATGAATGAACGAAACAACTTCAGAGGAGAAGACAGATGGCCACACAGACAAATGTGCTCTTTGAGAACAAGTGCTGAAAATGGACCAGCCAGTAAAAGGTAGGTTTCATGGACACAGGAAAGCCTTGCTTCAGAAACAACAGCAGCTACCCTGAACTCCTGCAGAGAAACTAACCATGAATGTTCATCCGTCCAGGCCTTCCCTGTTAGCGCCTTCTAATTTGATTGGGTTCACAGCTCCCCTGACCAATCAACTTTATGTTTTTTCTCATTTTTTCTCCATTTTTGTAATTGCATTATCTCTGCAGAGTGTTTCATAAAAGGAAGAACTAGCAATTTTTTAACCTAGCACTGGGCACAGTGCTGGGTAGAAATTCCTGGATAGCTGGTTAACTGACCACACCCTGTAGTCACACTCTCAGAAAGGTCATTTCCCTTTGAAAGCCAAAAACAGAGGACAAACACAAAAAGTTAACATATGCTATGACCTAGTGGCAGGGAATTTAAGTCTCCCTAGTGGGATTTCTGATCTAACAACTGCACACTATTTCCTGGGTGGACTTTGCTTTCTGCAGAAAAGGGAGGAAAAATCTGTGTAACAGGGAAGCACAAATATAAAAACAATCAAAGGCCATATTCAATTTAGCTAGAAAATTGAATCGCTCCCAATCCACACACATACTATTGAATGGAACTAAAATTATTAAAGAAGTTCTTTAACCTCAATTCCTTTGTCAGAGATAGTGAAATAGGGTACTAGGGTTTTGTAGCCAAATGGTACAAATCTGAATTCTATCTCTGCCAAAGAGTAATCATAAAACTTTGAATAAATCATCAAACTTCTCTGTACACAGATTTCCACATATGTAGAACTGGGATAATGATTCCCCCCTCGGAGTGATGCATAAGATGAATGAGTTAACACCCATATATAAGGAACTTGTGCACGTCACTCAGAGGTGAAGAACAGTTAGCTGTTCTGTTACTAACCATACAATTTACCTCAATGCAGACTTCAATAAAGGCTCAAACCCAAATGTAAATTCTCAAGACAAAGTGTACACTGATCTGTAACTGAAGAAACATCCAAATATCTGTTATTACATTGTTATTAACACTAACATAGAAGTCCAGTTTACCTTCATTTCAAGTTTGATCGTAAGTACAAATTAAATAAAGATGAATAATTTTTTCTTTCATCTGTTCTTTTTCCCATGGTACTTTGATTATTCTGGAAACTGTTATGGTTTGGATGTGAGGTGTCCCCTAAAAGCTCATGTGTGAGACAATGCAAGAGGGTTCAGAGGACAAATGATTGGACTGTGAGAGTCTTAACCCAATCAGTGAATTAATTCCCTTATAAGGATTAACTGAGTGGTAACTGAAGTGGTAGAGTGTGGCTGGAAGAAATGGTTCATTAGGGGCATGGCTATATATTTTATATCTGGAGAGAGGAGTCTCTCTCTCTCTCTCTTTGCTTTTCTCGTTCCCTCTGCCACACTCTTCCGCCACGATGTCCTGCCTCACCTTAATCCAGGAGGAGTGCAGCCTGCTGTCTATGGATTGAGACCTGAGCCCCTAAATAAACCTTTCCCCCTCTACAATTGTTCTGGTCAGGTCCTTTAGTCACAGCAGTGAAAAAGTTGGTAAAACAGAAAACAAGTTGCAAAACATTCTAAATGGGGAAAATGACAGTATATTTTTATCTTCAAAGATAACTGAACTAGATTTATGTCATGATAGTCCCTCAACAGCCTTTGTTCACAGGTAAACCTACCTTGCATTGTCCAGCAATTCAGCCAGAGCTCCAAAAAGGAAACTGTGAGTCGTGCTGATGAGAAAAGAAAAGGGAAAACACGAAGTTTAACCAGGTCTGAATCAAGGTAAATTCTTTAAGTCACTTGCAGACAAATGTTCTCCAGTTCTGGACAATTAATTTTGTAATTATTCCAGAAACAATGTGCTTAGTATGGCCAAGATTCTGCAGGACACACTACATTACAAAGCCAGAGTAAGAACACATTTGCAAAATATTCTGTCTACTTCTAATAAAATGAAGGCTTTGAGGATCTTACTATTGTAAGAACAAACTTTCATGTTTTAAACTTTCTTCATAAGTACATATTCAAGTACTATTTCCAAAGAAGTTTTCATTAAAATTGTATTACTTAATACCAGATCAATAATGAGGAATATTGATCAAGACCTTAGTCTACTAAAAGGCCACAGAGTTACACCTGTAGTCACAGGAATTGGCAGGATGCCCCCATTCACCTCACCAATCTCTATATCTCTGTGGAAGCTTTCCACCTATGAAAAGCCTGATCTTTAAATGATCTCATAGATTGTCTGTAGTCACTTGCTCCTGTACCCCTCAGTACCAGGTGCTTGGTAACAGAACGTGGTGGACAGCCTTCACTGCTTACAGCACTTGGAAGGCTGAAGGGTTATATGTCGGTGAAATAGGTGCTTTCAGGGTTCCTTGCTTACTTTTCCTTTTCTGATGTGGCTATTTCAACTAGCAACCTTATCATAGCATTAAGAGAAAATTCAGTATGCACTTTTCTTTTTACTTTTAGTAAACAGGTTGCAAAAGCAAGAGACCCATTTACCATTTGTATAAGAGAAAGCATCAACTGCAATGTCTGAATCTCCAGGCATGTCAGGCAATGGGACAACACCTTAACTTAAATTTTGTGTTAAAAATTACTTGTATGTCTGCACGTTTGTATGTATGTGTGTGTATGTATGTGTGTGTGGTGTGTGTGTGTGCACGTGTGCATGTGTCTTCATTTTGGAGGATTTTAAACTTTAAACACAGATACTAATGAAAGGCCTCGAGTCAGGTCAGCTTTAAAGTTTATAATTTAAAAAAACAAATCTACTAAATAATGCTCTTGTTAAAAAGATGTTCTTCACACAAAAGAAAGCTGGTATAAAAATCTAATACTCTATAAAGGGGAAGTGTAAGTGATATACTTTATAAAATCAGTACTTTAAACCACAGCCCTTCTAGTGAATTTAAACTTTGTACACGGAATGATTCAGTACACGAAAATTCAATATATACACATCCTTTGTGAAAGTCATTGCAGTAACTCTGTCCAAAAATGCCATATGAATTTCTGTACTAGTTCATTCAAGATTTTTTGTAACTACCTACCATGTATCCATTTGTATAGCTAGGGTCTTTGCTATCATGGAACTTAAGGTAGTGGGGTATGTGAAAAACACACAAGTAAATATACAATGATGACCTTACAAATGGTGGTTAGGTGCTTTCTTCACAGCAGTGATGGGAAAGAGTAATTGCTGGGGAAGGGCAGGATGCTCAGGGAAACCTCTCTTGATAAAAGACATTTAAGCTGATCCTTGAAGGATGAGAACTCAATCTTTTGCAGGGCCGTGTGAAAACTCTCCAGCAAGAACAAGAGATGCAAAGATCCCAAAGCAGAAATGAGCTAAGGAGACCACTGTGTTCCCCCGTGGTAAAATGGAGAGAACAGGCTAAGATGAAGGCATTCCAGGTCATGCAGGGCTTCCAACCCCAGGGAGGGAAGCTTATCAATGGCAACATGCATCTGGAAACACTGTAATAGTGAGAGTGACACATATGGTTTACTTTTTAAAGCTCAGTCTGGTAGCTTGCAGAAACATGGATCTAAAAGGAGTCAGAGTAGGAGGCAGAGAAACCAGTTAAGAAATTGTGTGGAGAGTGGGTCCAGAAGTCATGGTGATGGCTTCCACTAAAGTCAATGGCAGTGGAGACAAAGAGAAATGGATGAATGTAAGACACATTTAGAGAAAGCATACCCTTGGTGGGTTGAACGCTGAGTGAAGCAAAGGCAGACATTTTTAATTATGCTTGGAAGTCTCAAACCAGCATTTACCTGGACAGCTGAGAAGATGTCATTTTGTACCTGATTTTTTGTTGCTTCGTGCAGCTGTCTTTTTTAATATTAAAAGGTGTTATTTTTAATATTAATATTTACCAATTGAAAAGGGACTGGAGAGGCCTAGTGCATGGTCCGTGCCTGCAATTCCAACAACTTGGGAGGCTAAGGCAGAAGGATCACAAGTTGGAGGTCAACCTTGGAAGTTTAGCAAGACTGTATCTCAAAGTAAAAAAACAAAGGGCTGGGACCCCATAGCTCAGTGGCAGAGTGCACCTGGGTTCAATACCCAGTACCTCAAAAAGAAAAAAAAATGAAGGAAAAGGAGGAGAAGGGCTAGAGAAAGTGGACATCACAGAATCATTCATGGGAGGGGGAAGGTGGAAGTAGTAGCTGCAGAAATAATTCAAAACTGAGACTGAGTAACTTCTCCAAAATAAAGTTCACAGTCATTCCAGTACTGGACTTATAGTTTTTCTCGAAATCACTCAGAACTGCTATTTCTTCATTTTTCTTCCACTCCAGCCACCTTTTAACTATTTATTCCACCCTTACCAGCTAGAAGTTATTCTCCACAGAGATATAAAAACCAAATATTGCCAAATATTGCCTGTTTTACTCTGTTATCTTAAAATTGCCCTGTTTGTCCTACACCAAGGCTGGCCTTCCCTGGCTTTCTTTACCCCTCCATTCCTGTGGTTTCTAATTTGATACATCCATTTTATCAGTTGCTACTTTTAGTAAACACAAATTACTAAAAGATTCCAAAACACTGGCATACCACTGTGAATTACACAGCATTCATTGCTATACTTTGCAGTACTAGAAGTGACAAATGACATGGAATGTTCTGTCACTTGCCTCTGCAATATGAGCACAGCAGCTCCTCCTTTATCCAGGGTTTCACTTTCTGCGGTTTCAGTTATCATTGGTCAATCTCATTCCAAAAACATTAAATGGAAAGTTCCAGAAATAAACAATTCATAATTTAAATTGTGCACCATTCTGAACAGCATGATGAAATATTGACTCATCCCACCTTTATTACAGTATATTTCTGTAATTGTTCTATTTTATTATTAGTTAGTGTTCATTTCTATCTGTACCTAATTTATAAATTTATCATATTTCAGTACGAGTCCCTATTTCAGGCATCCACTAGGGGGCCTTGGGACAGCATCCTCATGAACACTACTTGAAATAACACCTAGCGAGGAGCCCTAAAAGGCATCTAGGCCTGGCTGAGCAGAAAAAAGTGCCAGAATAACAAAGTAAAGGTGAGATTCCTATCTTCAGAGAGTTTTTTTTGAAACTCAGACAACCAAGGTTGAAATCAATGAATGCAAATCACTGCATTTGAAAGCTAACTTGAATCTTTAAATTGTGGTGTGAGTCAGACTAGAGCAGGCAGGCTTGGCAGAATTAAGCTGACCAACAATTAAGTAGTTTTGTTCAAAGATTAGTGTGAAGCCTTTCTATCATCTAGTGTTAATTGAAAAATATCAATATCTTTATCATTTGTTCAATGTTTTTAGAAACACATGCATAACATAATTAAATAAATCCATAAATCAACCATAACAAGTCCTTTTGTTTTTTTTTCAATCAGGTACTTGGTTCCGGGCATGGACAAAACCTTTCTCCGTTGCGTGGAGACCCTACCCTTCTCCGACCCCAGCTAGGTACTCACGAGTTGGCATGGATAAAATCCAGATGGAGTTGGGCCCGTCGCAGCGCAGCATATTTGTGCCTCATGTCCTCGAACACGACCCGCGCAGCCCGAGGGGGACAACGACGCCAGGCTGCTGCTGTTCGCCAAGCCCTTGCCCACGCCCACGCGCGGAGCACCAGTTAGGCAAACACGAACGCCCCCTGCGGCCGCAGCGCGAAGTTCACCCTGCGCGGTGGACCCAGGTATCTGGCCAAGTACTTAGTTTCTTGGTCTTGCTTGAGTACATCGTTTGAAAATAAGGCATCAGAGTTAGGTTCCTTCTCAGGAATTGAGATTTTTATAACCTTACAGTTGCTATTGCTGTTCCTTTCAGTCATTCTCCAGTTGGAAATTGTGGGATTAGAATTAGATTAGAAATATTTCTCTCTCTCTCTCTGATACACACACACACACACACACACACACACATACACACACACAAAGGAATGTAAAGAATATGCTTCATTGTTGCAGGAGAGTGCCTGTTGAGTAAGTAGGCAGTTTTTCTTTGCTTGTGCAGTCTGCTTACCCTACTGTGCCTTTTGAGTTTCATCATGCTTCTGCCATTTGGAGGAAAGAAAAGAGAGAAAGAACCAAAAGAAAAGCTGAAGACAATGAAAACAGAATTTGGACCTAGCTATAATGTGGAGGCTTGCTTGTCCCTCTATAAGAACAGCTGTTCTCATCTGGATGGGTCACTAACATTTTTACCTGTTGGTTGACATTAAACTATTTGATGTGTTGACTTGGCTCAAGGACTAGACATTCAGTAATGTTCCAAAAGATACAACTGGACAGGTGCAAGGTGGAGAGAGGCCTCTCTCCACCTTGCAGCTCCCGCCTTGCAGCTCTCCACATTTTTTTTACTCTACTCACAAAATCCTGAATTCTGAGTCACCAAAATCCAAGCTGAAACAGAATTTATCAAAGATGCTAAATGAAAAGTTCCTATTTGGGATGAGAAATTAGTTGACCTAGCCAACCTCAAAAAAGAGATCAAACTCTAATTCAATGTTTATAACAATTTGATTTGAAAACTAAAATAGTTTAATAATATTCAGCAAAAATTTTATTTGAAAGTCTTAAAGTCAGAAAGAAACATCTATTATATAGGGAACTTGAACTAGATGTGTTTGTGATTTCCAGGCATCATACAAGCAATAAAGCTCTCAGAAAAGGGGAAAAAAATGTCAAATTTGGAGGATTCATTCTACTTCAAAAGAGAGGAATTTATCAGCTATTACATTTATAGGAATCATGAGAGGAAGAGAGAATTTGAATGGCAACCCAAAGGAACATGATGTTCTACTTTAATCTGAAGACTGGAAGTAAACATAAACATTTAAAGTAATTTTCCTGATTGCATTTTTGTTTTTAACAGTGGCTGCTATGGTGGTGTTTTGATAGCAGAACTCTCTTTACTAAGCAATTTAAGCTATCTTTCCAGTTTTTCCTTCCATGGAACTTCACAAATATGATATTTTATGGGCAAGAAAATCTTGACAAGCCTCCTCTGGATTTATTTTATGACCCCAATTTCTAGCTGCTATCTCAAAGCAATTTGCTTTTGGGAGGGCACAGAAGCCACTAGCCTGTAATTAGTAAAGGTTGTAATATCTAATTTCTACCAAAGGGAAGAATGTGATTATCACAGAAGCACTCCTTCTAATAATCTGAACAGAGCCTTCCTACCGCATGTGGCCATCCCCAAAGCACTAGGCAGTACTGGTTGGCCTGGTTGATAGGCGCAGAGGGGACTCCATTAGATTATGCTAAAAAAGAGGCTCGAGAGTCACTGCACACAATCCACCAAAAGCCTTTCCCTTGCCCCATTTCAGGTCTGGTCAGCCATTCTCCCCTCAAAAAAGACAAACTTACTCCTCTTCCAGATGTGCTTTTTGGATTCCTTGCTTTACTCACCTCCCTCAAGATTCATTTCAACATTATTTCATGATAAAAATACTGGAGTAGTAACAGGGAGGGAAAATTAAAATGAGAATGTCATTTGATCATCATATGGTTGGTTCTGATTCTAAGGAGAGTCAGTCTGGGATAAGAGACTCTGCAGCTCTTCCTAACTAAACATTTCAGATTTTCAACACACATATCCTAGTCATAAATAATGGCTTAAACTTTTCAAACTACACTTTCTCTTTTATTGAAATAACTATGAACCAACATTTAATTACTCTTAATAAGTATGCTTAAGTCAAGATAAAGTTTATAAATATGAAAATTTAATGTTTGAATCTACCAACTGCACTGGTATGCCCTATCCCTAGCACTATAACTAAAAAGTAATATTGGCATATTATAATAAACACAGAAAGTGAATGCTACTAAATTGTTGATGTTTTGAAAAAGGCCAGTGACACTCAATTGAGAAGAGTAAAATGTCTCTGAAAGCAACATATGACCTTCTTGCTCGATTTCTTGCATTCACACAAGACTGAATCTGGGTAATATGTTTTCGTCTCTTCTAATCTACTCCATGTACCATGATGGTAAGGTTTTCATTACATCAATTGTCAGTTAGCTATGTAACTGGCAATCTTTACACAGAGGTATGCAGCAGAGCAGTAAGTATTTTCTGGAGACCAAAAGAATGCCAAAAGTACTACATGATTTTGAAAATATGTTGCCTTCCAGTCAGATTATCCAACAGCCATTCCCAAAGCTCATCTCTCCTTTGCAAAGGAAAACTTGCTAAAAACTTATATTCCTGGACTCTTGTAGTAAAGGATGGCCACCAGGCCACCATAAATGAAATAGAAGTGGAAGTGTACATAGTGGCTTGTAGGAAGGCCTTTGCTCTCTTGATAAAGGCACAGATAGGGTTGGCTGTCTCCCTTCCTTCTGTCTTGAAAACAAGCATAATGCCTGGATCTTTGGTTGTCATTTGCTTCCATGAGGGAAAAGTCAAGAGATTCATATGAAGGCATCCCAAACATTCCTGAGTTACTAACCCAAAGTTCCAGGTTTTTTTGTAATGAAACAATACTTAAAACTAATCCTTATTTAAGTTATTAGAATTGGATTTCCCTATATCTACAGCCAAAACTATTTCTAACTGATAGAGGCAAACTATAATTTCAAAAAGCACTGGAGACATACTATCTTTCCATCAATTCTGACATCAGCAGAGGAGTATTGATTATGGAGTGTGTTGTTTAAGTATTCTCTTGCCTGTACTGGTGAACATGGCAGAGAGGAAGGAAGATATGTAGACAAGAGCACCATCAGAACAAGAAGATATTGTAGACAAGAGCACCATCAGAACAACAAGCACCATCAAAACATAAGTGCACAGAGTATAACAACTAGAATCATTAGACTGAATGACAGAAGAGCCTGAGACCAGATGGCCAGGAAAGAAGAAGAGTGTTAGACAAAGGATTTGTACCTCAGGGTGAATTTTCTGTTTAGTGTGATTCATAATTTATAGTCATTATTGGGTCATCCAGTGAATCGGTCATTTATTTGAAGAAAGTCCACTCTGTGGTATATCACAAGAATATAAAAACAGAAACACCTTGTTCTCGCTTTCAAAGCAGTTAGTTTAATAGAAGCAAATCGTATCAGGATGCAGTGTAGGAAACAAAAAACATTATAGATACATAAGGCACAAAGAAATAAAATACAGGGAAACACAAAACCTCTGGGAGGGAAGAAGATGATCCAGGAACCCACCACTAGATGGTTGAAGTCAGGCTTCTATCAGGAAGTGGCAGAGAAGGCAGCCACTTCTGCCTGGTGCCACTGCTAGAGCTCACTTCACTTCACATGCTTCTTTTTTTAAAAAATATTTTTTTAGTTGCAGATGGACACAATGTCTTTATTTTATTGCTTTGTATGTAGTGCTGAGGATCGAACCCAGGGCCTCACGCATGCAAGGCAAGCGCTCTACCGCTGAGCTACAATCCCAGCCCCACTTCACATGTTTCTTGATGGTGGACCACTAAAGTTGGCTGTTGCCTTTAAACACTCATATCTGTGTCCTGCATGTTGGCAGCAAAGCATCAAAAATAAAGAGGAGAGAGAAAGATAGCACGGAAGTAAAGGAAAAAGGGGAAATGCATCCAACGTCTGACTTCCCACAGAAGTTGGTAAAATCATAGTTGATAGAATTTAGATGCTACTAAAGCATCTAAATGTAGTTTCTAGCTTTTCAATCTCTCTAATAAGATTGAAGAGAAAAAGTAAAGAGACTGAGGGAGGCAATATGTGATTTCTGCCACACTGATGGGCTTTTTTAAGACATCAGTTAGTGCATTACAGTGTTATAGGTCCTCTGAGAGAAGTCAGGCTCCAAGCAGAGAGGTAGGTAGGAAGAGTTTTAAAGTTGTAATGAAATTGGAACTGTGCCTTGAAAGATGAGTTTATACTAGTTAGGTAAATAGAATGGGGATTGGCATATTAGGTAGAGGGCTCAATTGAAAAAAAGGAAAAGCATGAGCCTGCCTGGGCATTCAGTAGGTAGCTAAATTGTGTCTGGAGTGTGGGGTACCAAGTGGGGCAGGATGAGAGGGGTGCAAGTTTAGAGAGGTCTGGAAAGGAAGTGGAAGTCAGATCACAGTGGGGTCTGTCAGTCAAGCAAGCATTCTTTAAATGGGATTGTTATGATTTGGTTCTGGAATTTCCCCCCAAAATACCATGTATTGAAGTCTTGGACCCTAGTGCATCAATGTTCAGAGGCAGGGCTCTTGGGAAGTGATTAGATCATGAGGGCCCTGGCCTCATACATGGATTAGTCCATGGATAGCTGAATGTACTACTGGGAGGCCATGGAAAGTGTGGGTAGGTGGGACATGTTGGGAGGAATTAGGTTGCTGTAGGAGGAAGAGTGCCTTGGAAGGGTATTTCTCCTCTGTGGGTGCTCCCCTGCCTTCTTCCGGGCTATTGTGAGCTGAGCAGCTTTCCTCCACCACACCCTTCCGACATGATGCCTCACTCACCTCAAGCCCAAAGCTGACCATAGCCTGAAGCACCTGAAACCATGAGCCAAAATAAATCTTTCCTTCTTTAAATTGTTTTTCTCAGGTATTGATAACAGCAACAAAAAGCTGACTAACAGTGGGTCAACAGACAGCAGTCATTATATGGGCAGAATCCAAATTTGGGTGGCTTGATGTAGTTGTTCAGGGGTCTGAGGAAAGCAGAAAGCAAGAGGGTGCAAAGGGGACTTCAGGCTTTAAGTTTTTATTTTTTATTTTTTTCTATTTTTTTAAAATTTATTTATTGTAATTAGGTATACATGATGTCTTTGAAGTTTTAAATCCTAAGAAGATGGCATTGTAGGTGACAATATTGGAAAAGTCACAAAAAATTATCAGGTTGAGAATTAGAAGAGAATAAGTTTATTTTTGGCATGGCAGGATTTAGCATTAAACAGTACATCCAAGTAGAAGAAAATTGTCAATGCAGTTAAAATAAATATATAGATTTTCTGTCTTCCATGGAAGTAGCTAACAACAGGCTGTCATTTTTCAATGAAATATAATTTTGAACTATGGAAAATATTAGTGAAGTTATTGAGCCTTATATGCCTCTGAAATAAAAAGCTAAGAAGCTCACAGAAATGGAAGAAGCCAGTTAAAGATACCAGGAGAGAGAGAGAAACAGAGGTAAATAGATGGGGAAATGCAAACTTTGTGGATATAAGTTAGTATTTTTCAATATTGGCCAAAAATGTATAAAAAAAAAAAAGTTCTGCACAGAACCCTCAGTTAGATATTGATGTCCAAATCTGAACTGAGATAGTGCATCTTGACTACCAAGAATTATGCTCCATCTTCCATATGAAAAGACAATACAGAGATTTTGATAACTGTATTTCCCCAGATTTGCCCATGGGAAATGAAGGGAAAATAATGTGTCCAAATCCCAATCAAATTTGCTTTATCTTCTTCCAGCAAAACCCTTTTAAAAACCATTGCAAGCGGGCTGCGGTGGAGCACGCCTGTAATCCCAGCACTTTGGGAGGCTGAGACAGGGGAATCGTGAGTTCAAAGCCAGCCTCAGCAATGGTGAGGCACTAAGCAACTCAGTGAGACCCTGTCTCTAAATAAAATACAAAATAGGGCTGGGAATGTGGTTCAGTGGTCGAGTACCCCTAAATTCAATCCTTGGTATAAAACAAAAACAAACCATTGCAAATAGTCAACTGTGAAGCATTATTAGAATGCAAACTGATAAGACACATTGAACTTTGGGACACTTTGTAATACAAGTTGCTTTAAAAGTTCAAAGGTGGGAAAAAACCCTCACACATGTAAGCAAGATCCGTACGTTGACCTTTGAGCTCAACACTTGTGGACACATCATGAATCACTGGTAATTCCAAGGGAAGAGGTAAGCACCTTTTTCCTGCTGTAGCAGAAGGAAATATCTCTTTAAATTTCTTTCCTAACTCAAATTGCAGAACTTTTGAATGAATCAAATTGTTCTGTATGTTCTTCAAAGGATAATTTTCTGTCTGGGAAAACTATTTACCCATAATTTGATTATTTTCCCCTCATATCATACCACAACAACATCCAGAAAATACCTAATTTATTGTAGGCATTCAAATAAATTATTGTTTTAAATTTAAAATTGCTCACTGGTTGTTTCTTACTATTGTTACATCATTCCCATGTCCAGTTGCCAGAATTCTTGTAACTTGGAGATAAGCTCAAAGCCTATTCTAACAAAAGAATCTCAGAGCAGGCATGGTGTTTGTGTATAACCAAAGCTACATAACACTTTCAGAATAGTTTTTTTTTTATTTGGTGTATTATATTGTTGAGTTTTAATTACCTCTGTGCCACCATAATTATCATATGACAATAAAGTTGAAAACAAAATCCAACACGTAAAGGAAAGGAGGCTGTGACGTGATGTTAGGGACCCTCTATCTTCTGCGGCCCAACACTCTATCTTCTTATTTGTATCCTGAAATTTCTTCAACAAGGCATGAAGCCTTTCATTTCACTGCTGAGAGAAATGATAGGTTGTGACAGAGAATTGCTGAGTGTGCACTGAATGTGGCAGTAAGTAGTTTTCGAGGTTCCAAGTTAGATGCTCATGTTACCCTGCTCTTCTGGCTCAGAAGCTTGAGGGGCTGGGATTGTGGCTCAGTGGTAGAGCACTTGCCTAGCAAGTGTGAGGCACTGAGTTCAATTCTCAGCACCACATATAAATAAATGAATAAAATAAAGGTCCATCAACAACTAAAAAAAATATTTAAAAAAAAAAAAAGAAGCTTGACTGGACATTCCTAGCTTGGATGGGGTCCAGGGCCCTGTGGAGAAGGGGGCATATATAATTAAAAAACTCATTAAATTCCAGAGGTAATATTATCCTAATATTATCAATTATACTCCTAATATTATCAATTTCCCACTGGCAGAATTTCCCCTAGAAAGGTATATGCCATGATATGCCAAGAATTTCAAGGTACTTGGATAGATTTATTAAATTTTGCCCTACATTATTTTACCAATTTAGGAATTCAAAACTTTCTTCATGACAGAGAGATACATCATAAAATAACAGATAGCTGATCATATGATTACCTCTCTTTTGTCTTTCTCCTTTTCCTGGTGCACAAACATACCCCAACCTCCATGATGGCCTTATCTTTGTGCCAGTATCTCCATCAGACCACACAATATCTTTAATTATCTTAGACTGAATCATAACATTGCTGGTTCTTTCTGGGTTTATAATTTCTTTTCCTTTTTCTCAACCTCCCTTTCAAGGCTGCTCTCCTCACTTGTCTCTACCCAAAGCTCAACTTTTATAGCACCATAATTTTCATCTTAAGTAACCAAAAGGATCATTTATCCTGAGCAGAAAATCTGATGGTAACTGTGGAGAATATAATATCCTTCTTACAAAGGGGGCACTGGGGCATTAAAAGGGCCTGGGGCTTTGCAACCATTATACCTCTATTAAAAGTTAAAGCTCTGTCATAATCCCTCCAAGGAATCCTCTGTACGGGGATAATAATTTCAAAAGCTTTGGAATATTGGCTAGTCCAAACGATAATATTCTCAGGCCTACATGGAAAATGTACTACAACTGATAACAAACAAAAGTGACTGTAATAATGCATTTAATGCTTATTATGTTTATTATATAACCAGGAATGAACCAAATAATCTGTTCTTAGGGTTTATGGAAAATTTGTGAATTATGAGTAATCAACCAACACTTGCCAAGTTTCCCAACTCAATGTTGCCCATTTGTAACTGCCATCACATATCTTTTTTCTATGAAAAATAATCTATCAATTTATTGGTCAATCTCAGTGAGAGTGGGAACGAAATTGTACATTAGCCCCAATGTGTTGAAAATGGCCAGAAATACAAATAACTTCACAAATTTGGAATTCCTTTGAAGGAAACTGAATTAGGGTAGATGGAGAGGGAAGACTGTCAGGTTTCTTTTCTTTCTCAGATCTCTGGCTTTCTCTTTTCTACTGTTCTGGACTAAAATGTCCCCTGAAAATTCAAATGTGGAATCCCAGCCTTCCATAATTCAGAATGTGTCTGGTATTTGAAGAGAGTGCCTTTGATGAGGGAATTATTTTTACAATGAGAGTGTTAGGGTGAACCCTAATCCAATCTCCCTGGTGTTCTTATAAAGAGAGGAGATTAGGACACAGTCACCTGAGAAGCACACATGCACAGAGAATGCGCCATGCACAGATGCAATGCCAGCCTGGCCAAAATGAAGCTAGAAAGAGAGGCCTTGGAAGAAACCAGACTTACCAACACCTTGATCTTGGATTTTGAGCCCATAGAACTGTGAGAAATAAATTTATATTATGCAAACTACCCAGTCTGTGGCATTTGGTTATGGCAGCCCTAGCAAACCAACATAACTACCCTACAACAATCAGTGGGAAGTAATTGCTGCCATTCATAGCCAGCTGCTATGAACCCTTCATTTGCTCCTTTTAACCATTTCTACCTTCCCATCCAGGAGTCAGAAGACAGTTTACCCTTCCCACTCTAGCTTCCTACCATGGCATTTAATTTTCATGGCCTTCTCCCATATCTCTCTGCTCTATCTTAAGTCTCCCATCTTTCCCTCAAGGATCCAGGAATTTCAAGCAATGCTTTAAACCATTTAATGCTAAGCCTTTCCCTGGAGAATCCAACTGTTGTTTTTATATGCACAAGGCTGAAACAGACATACTTAGATTCTGAGCTTGAGAAAGTGAGGCTCAACTACAGGTTACAGTAGAAGAAGATAATAAAATGACTGAGTAGCCTTTATTTCAAACCAATACTACATTATCAAGTTTATCTTCTGAGATTACCAGAGCCATGGGAACAGATTGCCTTCCCATGGAACTAATACTAACACCCACAGAGCTACCTGCAGAGAAAAATCTGGTCCCATTCACTTCTACAGTGAATCTCCTGAAATGCTTTATTTGCTTTTAGTTTTGCCAAGCATCGAAGACTTAGCAAATGACAGACTGCATTTTGACAGTGAGCCAATTGGGCTGGGCCCCTTGATAGTTCTGTGCTCTGTAAACTAACTAGCACATTGCTGATGCTCAATAAATGTCACATATTGTCAACTATCAATTATTCAGTGTGTAATGAGGAAAATGCCTTGGCAAGTGTTGCCTTGAAGCTTAATCGAGAAGCTGTGCGAGTCCAACACCACATCAGGAATGCAGATTGGCATTTTCACTTAAACTGCTAGACTGTATACATTTGTATTAATGACACATCTTTTAAATTAGTCCAATTTGTTTATAGTGACAATGAATGGAAATCACTAAAATTATTGAACATCAGTAACACAGAGAATGTTCAAAGTGCACAGGTAAACTATTCACAAATGCCACTACAATGGCCCCAAATGATGCCTGACTAATGTATTGACCTTTACCTGTGCTTTTCTGTCCAGAAATTTTTTTTCTCCTCAAACCTTATGGGAAACTCTAATTCACCTCAATGGGAAACTTCCTTGAAATTATTTTCTCCCCCACTAGAAACAAGCTTATTATCTTTTCATAACTGTATTCCTTGAAACAATGCACATGAAATGTGTTCAGAGTGAATGGATTTTGAAAAGTATCTAAAACATAAAAAGTGCCCAATAAGTTGTTGCTGAACGAATGACTAGCAACTACAGAGGAAGACCGTAAATTCCTCATTGCATTTTTATGCTCCTCTGCGTTGTATGTACAAATTAGCAAATAGAGAGGAGTGAGGGAGGATAAGGAGACAGGATAATATAAGTGACTTACTTCTTAAGATGACAGTCAGTCCCCATATAATAGGAAAACTTCACCTCCTGAAATCAGGCTGGATTAGTGCAATCTTTCAAAGACCCTGAGCTACCTACATCTACTAAAAGGGAAGTCTATTATAAAATTCTTAAACTACATTTCCAAATTACATTAAACCTATGACATCTCAGGCTATAGCAAATTGCTAAACCTACAGCAACCATGCTGAAAATGAATTCAAGGGCAGAATAGATTTCCTCAAGATTTTGGCCAATTTGTTCAAATTAGTCTTGCTCCCACAGTTAATGCTTGGTGGATGTATGCCCCCTGTATCCTGGTGACAGCAGCAGTGAAGTCTCCATAAACCATGGTAAGAGGGCTAATAGTGGCCTTGCATGGAGGAGGAGACTGTGCCTACTATTGGTCCAAGCAAGTCTTCGTTCTTTGTTTGCTTACAAATTGACCTAAAAAGAAACAACAACAAAAAAGAACCCAAAACCTCGATCTTCTACCTTCCAAGACAAAACCATATTCTACAAGATAAATCAAAATTTCTGCATTATGCCAATTGGGTCAGCATCTGACATCTTGTGCCTCTCTAAAGAGTAACTGTCTGCATGTAGCTCAAGACTTTACAGAAACGCTTATTCCTTCTTACCAAGTCGTTGCTATGCCATTCTTTGCCTAAAAATCAGCTGGTAACTCCAGGTGGAAGAAGCTATTCCTTCAGTTGTGGGATACTCAGAATATAAATTAGAGCAAACCTATACCTGCAGTCAAGTTGATTTTAAAATGACTCCTTTACCAGTGCTACAGTAAAATGTTGTTCTCATTGAGTAGCTTTTTGAGAATGTCACATAATTACATAAGAAGAAGCTCTATCTCTAGCTTTTTTTCCAAGAGATTGAATGCAGTTGAAAGTTCAGTGCAACGTTAAAGAGGACTAACAGTTCTCCTCCCTCAAGGTGCTGGCTGACCTGCCACCTTTTATAGATGCTGACGCCATTGTATCATGCCAGGCTGCACCATGCCCTCCATCACTTGTCATCAGAATTTTATAAATGAGTGCTGCAGTCTCCAAAGCTTTGTGGCTTGTTGATTCTGACTGTGTTAGTGACATGAATTAGAGCAGAAACAAAGTTTGGCTTGCTCCTTGGTGAATAAACTTTTCTTTCCTTTATTTTTTTCTTCTCATACACACACCAAAAAAATCTTTTTAATATTATTGGATGTGATTTCATATATTTTTCTTCAACATTTATATTTCATTGATATGGAAGAGACTATGAGAGCTTATCAAGGTCTATCATGTCATATTAATGATTTCTAAGAATAAAGCTTCAAAGTTGTAAACAGATCCCATTGATGAGCTTCATTAATTCATCTACTTGATCTTTCTATTTTTCAAAGATAGATGTTTCAATTTTATTTCAAAGAGCATTTCTATTTCTTTATAATTAAGGTTGCCAATTTTCATGGATTCCAATCTCTTTCTTTCACAGATAATATAAAGGGACAATCCCTGGGGAAAACTGTTTAAAATCCAAACCTCAACATAAAAACAAAACTGCTACCTTATACTTGTTTTCTACAGCCAATTGGATAAAGCTGTGAAATGACAGACCAGTGCAGGAAATATTGACTAACTTTAATGCAGTTTAGTTTAATTTGAACCAGTTGATTCAAAAATTTTCTATAATGTACATATATGTGATTACCCAGGTACTAAGCATGGAAGGTAAACAAACAGGAGTAAGATGCAATACCAGCCCTTAGGAAGCTTGTGATCTACTCAGCAATATTGAAATACACATATGTAACTATGATGCAGAAAAATGTGGCCAAACTACCACAGGGATGCAGATATGAAAAAAAGCAATCCAATATGAGCCAGGAGTCAGAGAAGGCTTCATTCACCAGGAAGGACATTTTCTGGCTTAAAAGGATTCTATCTATCTATGATAGAATCTCCCCTATGACACTGAGTTGCTTGGGCTACATTCACCTGTGGGCCCATTTCAGATCACACCTAATTTATCTAATTGCATGGCTTGTGCCCCTATGCATAAGTAGCCCCTCTACTTTTATTGCAAAGTTTCACTCTTTAATTTCTGAGCACTCCATGGATGAGTTAGGAAACCTCTGAGTCGAAGTTTATTCATCTATAAAATAATGCTAATACCTTCTGTATCAATGGCTATGAGGAGTAAATGAGATAGTATGTGTAAAATTCATAGAATAGCTATTATCATCCTCTATTTACATTACATATCCCATCCATTTTGGGAAAGAAGCAAGATAAGAGATGTGGAAGCAACCCCTCCCCATCCAGTCCTCCGGAAAAAGTTCATTTTAAGTCCACAAGTTAAAGAATGATGGAAGTAGAGGAAAGGAAAATACATTTCTCTTTTGGTTTTATGGCCTTAAAGAGGTTTTTTTTCTCTTTTCTTTCTTTCTTTTTTTTAGTGATTTTCTCCTGATTTTCCTGTGATTCTAGTGTATTGTACAACTAAAATTTTCACATCTCTACAAAGTAAAACACAAAGGGGGCTTACAGAATTGTGGCAATGGCTGTTATGCCTCCAGAATTTTGTACAAATGAACACATGGGATAGGCTTCCGGGATTTTGCTGGGCTTGTTTTCAGTGTCTTTCTTCCCAAGCCTTTCATCCATCAGTAAATGCAGGCAGAATTCTCAGCTGGGTAGATCTAGGTTTCTACACATCCTTTCTAATTCAAAGGTAGTCATCAAAAAAGTTGTTCACTATCACTTTATATCTTTATACCTACTCATTACAGATTGCATAATCTTAAGATGAGTAACAGATGTACAATTTGCCTATGATCACATATTAAGAATAAATTTTATTAGATGATGAACTTATTCAGTTAACTACTACTCATCATGCCACTAAGAGGGCTAATATTTGAAAAATGAAAGTAGTATTCTAGTTTTATTTATCATATACTTTTGTTAGAAACGAATTCTACAATGTAGTTAAATGTTCCTTGTTTTTAAGTAAACTTTTTATTTTGAGATATGTAGATTTGCACATATTTGTAAAAACTAATATGGAGCCAGGCGCAGTGGTGCACAATTTTAATCTCACGAGCTCAGGATGCTGAGGTAGGAGGATCACAAGTTCAAAGCCAGCCTCATCAACTTAGTGAGGCCCTAAGCAACTCAGTGAGACCCTGTCTCTAAACAAAATACAAAAAAGGGCTGGGGATGTGGCTCAGTGGTTAAGTGTCTCTGGGTTCAATGCCCAGTTTAAAAAACAAAAACAAACTCTAATACATAGAGATCCTATGTGTCTTTTATGAACCTTCCCCATTGACTGCACTTTGCAAAACTAGAGCACTATATCACAACCAGGATGTTGACATGGATATAATCTATTGGTCTTACTCAGTTTACTTCAGCTCCACATGTATTCATTTGTGTATGTACATGTGTGTGTGACGTGTACATTTAGTTCTATGTAATTTCACCACATGGTTATGTTCACATATGCACCACCACAATCCACATATAGAACAGTTGCCTCTCTGTGAGGATCTCTCATAGTTCCCTTTTATAAACCATACCAACCTACCTCCTTCCCCATCCTTATTCCCTGGCAGCTGCAATCCATTCTTCATTTCCACAGTTTTGTTGTTTTCAAGATTATAAAAATGGAACCATAGGTGTATACAACCATTTGGAATTGCCTTTTTCACTCATATAATTCCTTTGTGATTCATCTAAGTTGTCCTATCCAGAAATAATATTTATTATTTTTATTGCTGATAGTAATTTATGATATGAATGTATCACAAATTTAGCATTTAGTGTTGAATGACATCTTCAGTTTTTGTTTATTACTAATAAAGTTGTTGTGCACATAAGTTTTCATTTCCCTGAGATAAAGCCCAGCAGGGAAATTGTTGGACTGGACAGTGCTCCAATTGCATGCTCCAATTTTTAAAAAATTGCTGAACTATTTTCCAAAGTGTATGTATTATTTTAAATTTCCACCAGCGATGTATGAGTGATCTGGTTTTTCCATCTTTTTTTTTTTTAAAAAACTCAGTCTATGTGGGTGATAACGTTAGTAAATAAGTAAATGACGCATATAAGAGTAGTCTATAAAAAGTCAGTTCAAAAAGTCCAAAGGGTAAAAGGCGGAGGTATATAAAACAGCCAGCTCAAGAAAAGGCCTCTCTCTGACTTGTTTCAGGTTCCAGGGCCTCCAGCCAGGTATACAGTAAATGCTTTTGGAAAATAACCAATATGCCCGAAACCTTTGTCTGGGCTAAATTAAAATAAAAATCTTTTCTTTCCAAAACAGAATCATGGCCTATAAAATGCTTCAAGTAGTCCTGTGTTCCACATTGCTTATAGGTAAGAAGCCCATTTCTTTTTCATTTATTGTATCTTTTACAACTATCAGGTTGATACTCATCTTAAACAAACATGTTTTATGCTTGGACACATTGTAAAGATTGAGGGAATCAGTTGTGTCATGCTGTGGTTTTGAACAAGTTAATGTCAATTGTGAATGTGAGATCATTTAATTCCTAATTATGTATTAACATATTAATACATAACTCTTGCTAAGAAGCCGATTTAATTGCTGACTCCAAAGAAGTGCTCTGGTGTCCCTGAACAAAGAAAAATTTAAAGTATCTTTTAGAAACTGTAATACAGCGTACCATTATAAGGAGACCTCAGAGTACTTTGGGAGCATGAATTCATTAACCTTCTCTGAGCTACACAGCACAGAGAAGTAGTGTTTTAGAGGCAGATCAAGGAAGGCACCAGAGACCAGCTGATTTGCTGCCAAATTGACCCGGTAATTCTGTGGTTTATATTGGAATTGAACTGAGAGGTCATTTGTTTTCTTTGTAACAAAATTGAAAATACTTACAAAGGTATAAATTAACTCTCAAACCTATACAATTTATAAATATTTCTAATGAAGTCACTTAAATTAGAATAAATTTCTGCTTCTATGATAAGCTTGAGACCTATGCAAAAAAAATATATCTTGTTTGATGCACCCCTCAGACAGAAATAGCTCTCTGTGTGTGTGTGATTAGCCTTTAATTCCTAAGCACAGAAATAATTTTATTAAGAGTGGTAATTATCAACATTTCACTGTGCATTTAGGTCAGGTTTAAATATTGTATATGATTTAGAAATTTTTAGTCAAGTTATAACTAAGCAGTTAAACCAAGGCATATACAATGATAGATCCAGCCCACATTTCCACATGAGGAAAGTGAGGCTGTTTTAGTTTTGGTGAGTGAGAGCACACTGGAAATTAGTCAAGGGCTGGTTGTAATTATCAGTGTGATGCTTTACCTTGACCACCCACGCATGCAGCAGCAGTTAGAGGGGCCAATGTTGGAAGCCTGCAAGCTGATGCATTACTGCTGGACCTCATTCCCCTGGGGATGCTGCAGGGTCAGAAGCATCTGACAAAAGAAAATGGTTTGCCCAATTCCTTAGAAAACCTAAAATATCTTCTTTTTCTTTTTCTTTTTTAATCTGTTTTTTTAGATATACGTGACAGTAGAGTGTATTTTGACCTATTAGACACACATGGAGTATAACTTATTCTAATTAGGATTCCATTCTTGTGGTTGTATATGATGTGGAATTTCACTGGTCGTGTATTCATATGTGAACATAGGAAAGTTATGTGCGATTCATTCTACTGTCTTACCTAATCCTTCCTTTCCTTCCCTTCATTTCCCTTTGTTTAATCCAATGAGCTTCTATTCCCTCACCTTTATTGTGTGTTAGCATCCACATATCAGAGAGAACATTTGGCCTTTGGTTTTGGGGAATTGGCTTATTTCATTTAGCATGACAGTCTACAGTTCCATCCATTTACCAGCAAATACCATAATTTCTAAAATACCCTCTTAAGAAACAAGTTGACATGCACTTCCACTCCAGCTGAGATGCAGATCCAGCCCTCATTTCCACATGAGGAAAGTGAGGCTGTTTTAGTTTTGGTGAGTGAGAGCACACTGGAAATTAGTCATGGGCTGGTTGTAATTATCAGTGTGATGCAGATATGTCTGCCTATTAGACAACTGGTTTGACTGACTTCACTTAAAAAAAATACATAAGTTGTGTAGTTGAAGTTCATGAAAATACAAGATGGGAATAGAAACTAAGCACAGAAAAATACTTACTTTGCTGGGTTAGCCCTTCAGATCTCAGGAAAGCTGCTCGTTCCACTGGCAGGCTAAGGCAACTGAAGTCTTTGTAATCAGACTCATTTGAAACACTCCTAACCAATTCAGCCAACGTTTTCTAAATCCAATAGCTCTAGAGTAGGAACTAATAGCTTGAATCGACTTTCTTTGCCCTGCTCTCCTTTTCTTTTAAGAATGTACCCTACTCTCTGTACTTTCCTGGAGCTCTTCTGGTTATCACAAGAAAATAACCATAAAAGGAATTTGTTTACTTTTAATAATTAAAAAATAGTTTTCTCAAGGTAGGTGTGGGGGCACTTGCTAATAATCCCAGCAACTTTGGAGGATAAGGCAGAAGGATCACATGTTCGAAGCCAGCATTGGCAATTTATTGAGACCCCCATCTCAAAATAAAAAATATAAAAGGGCTCAGGGCTAGGCGCAGTGGTGCACACCTATAATCCCAGTGGTTCAGGAGGCTGAGGCAGGAGGATCACAAGTTCAAAGCCAGCCTCAGCAAAAGCAAGGCGCTAAGCAACTCGGTGAGACCCTGCCTCTAAATAAAACACAAAATAGGAGTGGGGATATAGCTCAGTGGTTGAGTGCCCCTGGGTTCAATCCCCAGTACCAACTTAAATAATAAAATTTTCTCCAGGACAGGTTAGTTGCTTAATGAGTTCCTTTTCTCTAGAACTTGATCTAAGATCAGCAGGGAGAAGGTCTCATTATGCATTTTCCTGAAGGAATGTTGAAGCCGATAATGATGATGGGCCTTACTCAAGTGACTAAATTTATAAACAAGGCTCCCAAATTATCTTGTTGATTTTTTTTCAAAATAGTAACTTAGATACATTGGAACTGATTCCCTGGTCACAGAAGAAGTTCGAGTGCCATAATTTAATAGACAATATAAAGAAGTGTACCATCATTGAACATTTTGATCAGCAACTGCCTTCTCCTAGAGTAAAATTGGAAAATAATAATTTTACTACTCTAAGTTCCTTTTATGTCTCTGGGGATTTACATGTTCTCTTAATTCAATTTTCCTGATTATTCTGAAAATAGGAGCTATGCATCCCATTTTACCAGGAGAAAACTGAGGGCTTAGAAAAGTGATGTGACCAAGCTACATAGGTAACTCATGGTGGATGCCAGGTGCACATCTAAATTCCACATCTAGGCCTTCTGAGAGCAAACTGTCCTTCCTACCACACAATCTGTTCCTCTTGGCACTGCAATGTCAGAGATGCAATAGGCATTAGAGCTCAGGCAAGACCTCCTCCTGAAAAAGTGGTAGAGCCATTATAAGCCTTGGTACCACCAAAAAAGAGCAGAAGTAAGGGAGCTGAGTGACTTTATCTGACAAAATGGAGCAACACCAGCACCCAACTGACAACTTTCAGTGACAGCTGCTAGGTGTCCTAATGGTGAAGAATAATGCTAAATTCAACACGTTGCATCTCTAGGGCATTTATTAAAATCAAGCATAAAGAGGAAATAGGGAAAATATATTTGTAAGTATTTCATTAAGTAAATCAATCCTTGAACATTATTAAGAATTCAGTCAATGTTTTTGGTTGTTTCTAATTTGCTTTTTTTTTTTTTAAGATAGCTTTCATTGCCACTCTAAAATAAAAAAAAAAAATAGCTTTCCCTCAGCAACCGTGTTCTCCTGACTTGATTTGCCAGTTGGAGTTGACCCCACATCAAGGAGTTTTGGGGTCCATGCCCACGTTGTTGACCTGCAATCCCATCTATCTGTAAAGTGCAAGTTCGTCTTCTGGTTTTAGACAGAAAAAATAAATAAACAAACTGTCTTTAGTCTGTTTTTCCCTCAGAGTTCTAGCTCTTGTTTTTCACTCCCTGGTTAGTAACTAGTGCCAATTTGTCTTGAAGGAGTTTTTATTCAGTTTTGCTTTATGACAAGGGCTCTTAAGATCACATTTTCTTCCTGATGACCCTTTCAGCACCTTCAATCCCTCTCTCCTTGCTTTCTTCTCATCCAGAGGAGTGGACTCCTTGTAGCCATTCCTTCAGCCTTCCAATTCCTTGGAGAGTCTGTATTCCCTGATAGAATTTCAGTTTATTTTATAAGATTTTGTTCTTAATTTTATCTACTCACTTGAACTTGAGATGGATGTTAGTGAGAATAAATTGGGAAATAATTGGATTGAAGTGAAATGGCATTGCTCATGACTATATTCAAGTGTTCCAGATGTTGTAGAAAAAACTATCTATTTTTCTATCCACATGGTGTCATGTGTCATGGCCATGGAGAGAGGAGGTTCTCAACCACACACATAGGCAGTGGCCCAGAAGCAGCCACTGTTGCATCATACAAAACATTGCCTTCCATGTGTCACGAAGTTCTCTATGTACAAGATCAAAAACTAATAAATATTCTGCCAGGTCCCACAACATATCCAAGGAAGCTGCATGGCAGCGTGTGAGAGCCTATGTCATTGCATGTGCGTTGAGAGCAACTTAAGTTACACTCAAGTGATTCTAGTTTAGGGTTACGTTTCAAAATACTCAACACATCAGTTATTCTAAAGTCAACAAAGCAAAAGTTTCTGGGTCGGAAGTTACCAAAGTATCCTATTAACAGACACTTGAATGGACCGGGACCAGGGAGCTGGTCCTGCAACTGGGCTCCCCTTTTGATTCTTCGGTCCCGTCAGCCCAGCCTTTTTACTTTTCCTTTCTGCCCTGTTCTTTTTCAAGTGGTTTTTAACCCCTTGTAATCTTCTGTCATTTATTATCTCCTTTCTTTTTATTTTCCTTCCCTTGACTTCTTTTTTGATTTTTCTCTTTCATTTCTTACTTCCATCATCTTCTTTTTCTCCTTCACATTTCTCTCCCATAACCCAAACTGTTTCTCTCCCCTTCTCTCTCACCAATTGTTATCTGAATTAAAATAAGATAAGAGAATCTATTGTACTAAATACAATAGAACTCTGTCTTCCAACATAAGGTTTTGACTCAGTGACCGAATTTATGAATGAAGAGAAAAATAAGTAAGCTGTTTTATTATTATTTTTATTTGTTCTAATTAGTTCTACATGACAGTAGAATGCATTTGACATATTGTACACAAATGGAGCACAATTGCTCATTCCTCTGGCTGTACACAGTGCAGAGTCACACCAGTAGTGTAATCATATATGTATATAGGATAATCATGTCTGCCTCATTTCTCTTGGTTTTTTTTTTTTTTTTTTTTTTTTGGTACCAGGGATTAAACTCAGGGGTACTCGACCACTGAGCCACATCCCCAGCCCTATTTTGTGTATTATGTAAAGACAGGGTCTCACTGAGTTGCTTAGCACCTCACTGTTGCTGAGGCTGGCTTTGAACTCACGATTCTCCTGTCTCAGCCTCCCAAAGTGCTGGGATTATAGGCGTGTGCCACCACACCTGGTTCATCTTTTTTTTTTTTTTTAATTAGTTAACAGAAAATATTTATGTCTAAGAAAATATGTAAACTAAGCATGAGTATTTTAATCTCTTATAATGTCATGTCTTCCACATTTACAGGACATTTTTGAAAATTTTACATTGCCAAGACATTTGTATATCCTTTGTCCTCATCCTTTCTTATACTTAATTGCTAGGGACTATTTATATTTTATTTCATTTCTTAATTTATTTGTGTACATAATTTCCTAGGCATTTATTTCAACTTTTTCTTTAAAGACATAAACATGTTAAAAGCAGAGGCTGAGACTATCCAATAAAAATGACAAAAAGAATTATTCCTAAAACACTTTTAATGAAGGCTCAGTTCTTTACCTTTGATATCCTATACTTTAGTATTTTTTAACTTGAGGGAGACTACAGTGCTTATCTTCCATCTCCACTACAAGGTGTCAGCACCACAAATATCACTATCACCCAGAGCTCAGTGCAAGTAGCGAGAGGTGGACCTATCCTGTGGGTCTGGCAGATGCTGTATGTCTTCTGCCCCTACTAAATCCATCTCATTTATTTCAAAGACATACAGGTATCATAGGTTACATGAGAGAAGGAATTCACAGTCATGGTTGTCCAGGGATGACAAGCTCCCACTGGCTGAAGTACTCTGGTCTGTGCTCATTTTTTATTTCTCTCTGTTTCTTAGTCTCTGAAACAACAGATTGTTGAATTCTCTGAGCCACCCCTCATTCCAATAAATAACACTCCTCTTCATTTTTCTGGTTCTTATCAAGCTGAGATATAAACCACAGATGATTGTATGAGGCAATCTATTTCCTTTCTACTGAGAAAAGCTAATTTGAAAGATGTAGCTTAGTCAAAGTGCATAAAGGGCTTGATGATTTGAGTCCAAATTCGGCGAATTTAATATCCAATTGTTGATTGCAGAACCAGAGCAGGCTGTGTCCTCTGAGGGCAGCTCACTCAAGAGGGAAAAGCAAGAGCCGAGTTACACATGCCAAGTTATGCTTCTTTGATTTACCGGTTGAATAAGACACAGCCCTTTCCAGGGACAGTATGCAAGGACTGGAAAGGAACCTGGATTACTCTAAATGCACTGCCTGTATGTGGGAAAAAAAAAAAAAAAATCTACCATCAGACCCTGTAATTCTGTATCTTACATTTCACGTTAGGCTTTCTGATCTTTTTAGTGCAGTGGCTCCTACTACAAGTATCATTTTCATCATAGTATCTAGAATATTCTGTCATTTCTTCACCATCAAGTTTAAAGACTTTTTCAGCCCTCTTGGGTGATGCTAATGTAAGGCGTCTTCCCATTTCTAACGGTGCCCTTTCCATGACTCAGTTTCCTCATTAGCTTGGGATGGGCACTTAGCCCTTTGTGCATCATGTGAATAAATTTTCATTTGTTCTGCTTTTATTATTGCCAAGGTCTATTCTGGACTCTCCTTTGCTTGTTTCTAACAGTGCCCACTTAGCTTATTCTCTATGCTGGTTCTCTAACTAACATGATAACATGCAGAGAAGGGAGTTTCTGGTTCATGACTTACTTGTTATAAATACATTCCAGTTCAACATATTTAAGTTGAAGAGATCTTAGAAAGAATGTAATTCTGCCTCTTTTGCAACAAAAAGACAGGTGCAGAAATAATCAGTGGCTCAGTGAACTAGCTAGGCACTAGCACGGCCAGGAAAAGACTCGGATCTTCTTGGCTTGTGTGGAGAGTTGTGACTCTGAACAGCTCTGTACCCTGATGTATCTGCATTATTTCTACTGTACAGAATTTTCTGCTGAAGATATTTGTGAAATGTTTAGAAAGAACATTGACAGATCCTATTAAAATGAACTGATACAAGATGAAGAGAAGGAGGTTGTGCAGGGAGTTGAAAAGAAAAAGAGAAAGATATTTTTCATGGCTCATGATCATAAAGTTTATGAAAGGCATTAACTTGGCTGATATTGACTACATTAAAAAAAATGCCTATTTAAAAACCAACAAAGCAATAAAAGTCAGGGTTGCGTTTTCAAGCCCCAGCAGTATTATACAGATCCACAAACTCAAAACCCTGATCTTGCTCTCACTAACTTTCAAGGTTGATCAGGCAAAATGAAAAAGGGAGGAGAAATTTCTCAAGCAGAGAGGATAATACATGCCCTTCTGTCTGACTTGCATTTTATTTCCGATCCTGCCACTGACTTACTATGTGACCTTGAGTGAGTCATTTCATCCCTGTGTGTCAATTTTCTCATTTGTAATGTAGGATAATAAATACTACTTTCTGTCTCTCTCAGGGGTGATGTTATTATCATCATCAATTAATATTTATTGGATGCCTGTTGGACCTATAATGCTGAGGTAGGAGTTTTACCTTCAAGAGAGAAAGAGAAGATTGTATCAATGAAATATTTTTCATGATCAAAAAGATAGAATATTTACAAAAGACAGAATTATTAGAGCTTAAAACAACCAAGGCATGTATTTTAAAGCATATTTCTTTGCCAAGATTTACATGTTAATACTTTTTTTCTTAGTGATTATACAAGACACCAGGATAATTGTGGTGGAATATAGGTTTGCTTTTGGGTGATTGCAAATAACACTATGATAAGCCATTACTGCAGCTTCTTTTTCTACCTGGAAAATATATCCTAAGCATCACTTATTTTAAAATATTATTTGTTGATGGTACTGAATCAACTTTACATAGCTGCTCTCTTTGTTTGGAAACAGGATCATACATACAATATATAACATTGTAGCTAGGCGCTGTGGTGCAAGCCTGTAATCCCAGCACTTAGGAGGCCAAGACAGGAGAATCGTGAGTTCAAAGCTAGCCTCAGCAACAGTGAGGCGCTAAGCAACTCAGTAAGACCCTGTCTCTACATAAAACACAAAATAGAGCTGAGGATGTGGCTCAGTGGTCGAGTGCCCTGAGTTCAATCTCCAGTACCAAAAAATATATATATACATATATATTTATATATACATATATTTATATATATATTTATATATATACACATATATATTTATATATGAATATAAATATATATGTATATATATATATATAAAACTGTGACTAACACTTTTTTTTCAAAAAGAATAAAAAGAATTCTGAAAAGTTGCCTATTAGCATCTCTCAGGTAAAACAGAAACTTCCAATGCTGGTTTGCCTGTACCAGGCAAATGCACAGAAATTCCCTTTCATTCTCATTAAATCAATCCTGTCTTCCCGTCTCTGTTGTCACTTACCCAATTAATCATCTCTCATCGAGACTATTGGAAGAGTCTCCAACCTTGTGTCCCTCACCGGTCTCTTCCCATTTTTCACCACATCACCGACAAAAGGATCTTTCAGATTGAATCTGAGTGGATGAACACAATGTGGTATATACATACAACACATTATCCAGCCTTAAAAAGGAATGAAATGCAGACACTTGCACAACATGGATGAACCTTAAGGACGTTATGCTAAGTGAACCAATATTGTATGAGTCCACTTATCTGAGATACCTAGAATAGAATTTCACAGAAACAGAAAGGAGAATCGTGGTTATCCGGGGCTGGGGAAGGGAGTACAAAGTTATTGTTTAGAGAGTATAGAGCTTCTGTTTGGAATGATGAAAGGGTTCTGGAGATGGACAGCAGTAATGGATATACAATATTGTAAATGTACTCAATACCACTGAATCATACACTCAACAAAGTTAAATGGTACTTGTTATGTTACATATGTTTTATATAATATAATTAAAATTAAAATCATTTAAAAATACTTAGATCTGGTCTTATCATCTTATGGTTCAGGAATAATCATTAAACATTTGCAGAATAAAGTGTAAGCTTCTTAGTATGACAGCAAAAACCCTTCTGGCTGGAGCTTCAACTTCTCTTTCCAACACTCTCACCAGGTCTGTACCGTAGCCCTTCGTTTCCAACACATTGGCAAAGTGAGAGTTGCTGAACCTGATCTGGAGTGACTCATCTGTGCCTTGTCTCCATTCCCTTTTAGCCTGGAACACGCTCTGCTTCCACTCACTTCTTCCTGGCCATTGAGACTGTGCATATCCACTGAAGCCCAACTCAAAACCAATATCTCTATGAGCCTCCATGTCAATATCAGAACTAATTACCTCCACTGTGGATGATCTTGTCATCCATGAACTTTGACTGTAATGTGAGCTCCTTGATGGCATAGGCGATTTATTGCCTATCTTTCCATGTAGTAGTGATTGGTAAGGGTTATTTTTTGTTTATCTTTCCATGCAATGATTATCAGAGTGAGGACCAGAGTAAGGAAATCGAGGGACTTAGAGTACAAAATGTGCATAACCCCATGAGTTCCTTTTAGGATTTTGTACCCCTAAAGGCCTCACTTGCCTCACTCTAGATCCAACCCTGATGATTAGATATTTACCTTGGCATTAGTAAGTGCTTCAGATGCTTTGTAACTATGATCTACTACTGCATAACTAATTTCCTCAATTCTTAGCACCTTAGAATGATGAACATTTATGATTTCAGTTTCTGGGTCAGGAATTTGGGAGTGGCTTATCTCTGTGCTTCTGGCTCAGGGTTTTTTCATGATGTTACCGTGAAGATGTCCATGGGGGCTGCAGTCATCTGAAGGCTTGACTGGAGCACAAAACATCAAGTTCTGCTGTGGCTCACTTACATAATTGTGGGTGGAAAGCCTCATTTCTTTTGTCCTGTGAGCCTGTCTCTCTTAGGCCTGCTTGAGTGTCTTCAGAACACAACATCTGATTTAGCGTTGATGAATCAAGCTGGGGCAAGATGGAAGCGATGTTTCCTTATATCCTAGCCCAAAAAAATCATCCTCCTTCATTTCTTCAGTGCCCTATGGTGACACAGGCCAGCCCTGCTGAAAGTGGCCCCTTCTCTCATCCTGCTAAATCTAATCTTCCCTTCAAGGAAAAAGTTTGGCAACTTCCTTGACCATGAAAACACCTACCCGTGCTATAGTGTTTGATGTTCAATAATGTCTTTCTGGTCTTCCTGATCCTCTTGGCACAATCAAATCATGTGTTGCTTTGTTCTGTTTGGTATCTTTGACCTTTGATCCCACCTAAACAGAAATCCCTAGAGAGGGGAGTTTTATATACTATTGTTCATATAACCCTGGTCCATACAGAGAATCAGTTGATAGAACCCTCTGAATTATAAGGCTGTAGAGTACCTAATGTGATATTACTTATAATTATATTTTGTAATGAATGCTTCTTTATCACAAAAAATCATATTATATTGTTGCTATATATAGTTAAAGAGCAATTATGAGAACATTTTTGACTCAAGTTATAATTTTGAACAGTAATCTGTGTTACTTAGGAATGAAAATATAATATACACAGTTAAAACTTCAAGATCCTAAAGAAGTCTGGGTTTTAAAAATTATTATTCCCCCCACCCAGTAATTCTAGAGTTGGAAGGAGATACAAAATATAAGCTGGTTTGATTTAATGATGAATCTATGAATACTAAAAATTTAAACCACAGTGTCAGGTTTAGAAGCAGTCTATTTCAAATTGAAGGACACAATCTATTTTGGAGGGCCAGGAGAGCAAGAATAATACTATTGGCTGGCTGGGCTGGTTTCTATTTGGTAGCATATATCCTTTAATTTATCCAGCCCTCATAGCAGTCTTGTGTGTGTTGTTATCATTATACTCTTTTACATACAAGAAAACTAAATCTCAGAGTAATCAAGCAACTTTCAAAAAAAGTAAGGGTGCAGAAGGAGTAGATAGAGCTGGAACTTTATTCCAGGCCTGCAGACTCCCATGCATGTAAAGAAATTCTGAAATCCTTCTCTATCTACCACACTGTGCTGACTTCTGCACCGTACTCGGTGCAGGTCGGAGTTGTGACAGTAACAAAGGGCCAAGAAACAACCATCTCCGTCAGGGCTTAAGTTTTCCAGAGTTTCTTTCTGACGCACCCAGACTCCCAAAGACCACAGCTGTGTCTCTTTAAGAGGAAACATCAAGATATAAACTATTGCTCTGAAAAATGTTATGCTCTTGGACTCTGAATTGCAGGAGCATTGGGAGCACCGTTTTTATTGGAGGACCCAGCAAACCAGTTTCTACGTCTCAAAAGACATGTATACTTGCAAGATTACTGGGACCCAGATCACAGTTCGAATGGGTGGGGAATCACACTGGCTGATCAGGTACTTGTATTTGAAGCAAATCATCCTTTACCTTTTATCTTGTAAAATTGGCATTGCATGAGCTGATGTTAGCTCAACTTTTCCTCTCTAACTATTCTGGGCTGTATGCTCTTTCCTGTCCCTGAAGTGGCTCTTACCTAATACATGCTGCCTCCTGCTTAAAACCCAAGATCAAATGTCCCCTCTGAAGTCTTCCCATTCTTTTAAAGGAAGTAATTGTCCCTCACTTTTCCCTCTCTTTTGAATAGCTCTCAAACTTTTGGAATCATTCATTTGTTTCATGATGCAACCTCCCTACCTAGATTTTAAAGGTTACGTTTATGTCTTATCCATCAGGGTAATTATTCTTTGGATCCAACAAAATAACTGTTATACAATCAAAGGCTTAATAAATGATTGCATGTTTAGGTAGATGGATAAATGGATAGTGGGTCCATTGTAGTTCACTCTGTTAGTTGTGCAGTGGCTAATTTTTCTCTGTGATAATTCTCCAAGTCTTTTATGTTGTTCCTTCATTTGTTTGGCTTTTGTACATTTTCCTATTCATTTGCATTCCCACTGCAAGAGAAATAAAGAAGAAACTCGCATTAGCCAGTTTTATCTCATGTGTACTTTTCTGATGGAAGAAAACATTGAAATTCTGGGCCAAATGAAATTACTAAATTATCTGAGGATTTTAATTGCTCACAATTTCTGTATTACAACTTAGCAATTAAAGTCTATATAACAAATTATTTCATTAATTCATTCACTTATTCATTCTTTCTTTCCATGTGTATCAGGCTGTCGCCATCACCAGGCATAAGGGTTGTATAAAAGTTATAAAACATTGAACGTTCTTGTTTTCATGTAGCCTCAGTCCTATCCTTACTCGCATGGCTGGGTCTTAACTGCTGCACCAGGATCATCTTGTTTCTGCTTAGCATTTGCTGATGAAAACCACCAGCTCAAATATCACATCTAGTTTTATGCCTGTTTTTCTCCAACGGGCATCATTTAGAAGTATTGAAACAAGACATTTGTTTATTTGGCAAATTAAATAATTACAGAGGCTGGCAGACTTTGTCTTCTTTAGGGAATGTTGAAATTTTCAAGCACACTCCTGCATGTAATTGTAGAACAGTTCTGTAATCAACAGATAGATTCTGTAACATAACAAGACTCCCACATTAGTCCATACTGTAACCACACAAATACTACAACATATTTGAGAATAAAACAAATAGGTAGTGGTTGCAGTAGCGCATACCTACAATCCCAGCAACTCAGGAGGTTGAGGCAGAAGGATCACAAGTTCCAAACCATTCTGTCCAAACCCTATCTTAAAATAAAAAAGAATGGGGATGTAGTTCAGTGGTTGATTGCTTGTGAGTATGCACAAGGCCCTGGGTTCTAGGCCAAGCATCATGAAATAAACCACAAACAGATCACTGAAAGTGTGAAAACTAAATGGTAATGGTTATAATTCTTCCATGGTATTTCTCCCCTTTGGGAATATCTGCATGATAATCAGAATCACCAAAGCAGTATGTGTTTTCCATACTCAGGGATCATAACTTATGTTCACCTCTGTTGCAGGCTCGTGAAACATGGATTTTCTTGAAAACAACTGCACAACATTATTTGGACATGAACCTTCACCTCTGACATGTCTACAGCCCTGCAAAGGAGTTTCACTGGGTAAAGCTGGAGAACAAAGATGGTGGGGAGTCTGCATGACCATGTGCCAAAACCATGGACTTTGGAGACCTAAGGACAAATCTGTGTCATTTACTAGGTTATTTATTATGTCCACTCTAGAGAGTTGCTGAAAAGAGAATTATGAAATCCCATGTAGAGACCTAGAATTAGAAGTTCTCAATAAATGGTTGCTCTTGAAATAAGAACTAAAATGAAAGCTATAATTAAAGCATTTACTAAAAAGTGAGCTTTTGTGAGAAAGGAAAGCAAAAGCAAAATAAAATAGTGTCATTAAAACTCTCTGGTTTTTTGTGGATTTTTTTTTTTTTTTTTTTTTTGGTACGGGAGATTGAACTCAGGGGCACTCAGCACTGAGCCACATTCCTAGCCATATTTTGTATTTTATTTAAAGACAGGGTGTCACTGAGTTGCTTAGTGCCTTGCTGTTGCTGAGGCTGGGTTTGGACTCGAGATCCTCCTGCCTCAGCCTCCCAAGCCGCTGGGATTACAGGTGCGTGCCACCATGCCCAGCCAAAACTCTATGTTCTTAGCTCTGGTTTTGTTACCTCTTTTTTTTTTTTTTTGTACTGGAGATTGAACTCAGGGGCACTCAACCACTGAGCCACATCCCTAGCCCTATTTTGTGTTTCATGTAGAGACAAGGTTTCACTGAGGTGCTTAGCGCCTTGCCGTTGCTGAGGCTGCCTTTGAACTCGCGATTCTCCTGTCTCAGCCTCCCTAAGTGCTGGGATTACAGGCTTGAGCCACCGCGCCCAGCTTCTGTTACCTCTTTTTAAGAAAGTTGGTTCATTTTTTAATTCAGAGTGTACATCTCAAATGGAGCTGGTACCTTCCCCTTTTCTTCAATACTTACCACTTTCTAAAACCATTTGAAGATCATGCTTTTGAAAAATTTCTATCAAGAACACACTGATGAAGGCAGTGGAAAGTATCATGTTAAAATGTAGTATTAGAAATTTAATGAACCAATGTGATATTGCAGTGTTTCTGGGGCTACAGTATACTTCCAGGTGGGAAGTAGATGGGGCTAGGAAACCACCAGAAGCCACTCACCTGTAAGGGCAGATTTTCTTAGAAGTTTTTGTAAATTATGGGCTGAGCACAGTGGTACATACCTGTGGTCCCAGCTATTCAGGAGGCTGGAGCAGAAGAATAACAAATTTAAGGACAACCAGGACAACTTAGGGAGACCCTTTCTCAAAATAAAAAATACAAGGGCTGGTCATGTAGACCAGTGGTAAAGCACTTGCCTAGCATGTGCAAAGCCCTGGTTTCAATTCCCAGTACTGGAGGGAACAGACAAGGAACTTATAAAATATGTGCATGTTTTGCATTCTATTCCATAATACATTGATGTTTATTTAAATAAGAAATAACAGTTTTAACATACTGTTTGAATAAATTATTACTCTTTTTCAATAAAACTAAAAAAATTTACTCTAGAAAAAAGTAGGTGGCATTGATCCTCTAACTTTCCATATATCTACAGAATACCACTTTATTGACGAAGTACTGAGATACTATAAGAAATTGCCAAGATTGTGCCCCCAAATCACAGATAAATGAAATTGGTATCTTCAAAAGTCTTTTTTTCTCCATATACCTAGGTCAATTACTGTCTGGGTCAATTTCTTTTGAAATTGTGGGGTAAATCAAACCATTAGTCTCGAGATCATCATTGGTCTTATGTTCTCTTATGACAATCTTAAGCACCTTTGGAGAAGCAAGGAAATCAGAAAAAAAACGGATGCCAAGAAGCTGAGCTGTAATCTTTGGCCTCAGCACTTTCTTCTCCAAGAAGACACTGGCAGCTACTATCACCCATTTGCTATCCCCATTGCTTATCCTTATCTGCAGGGAGAACTTTTAGGCTAATCTATAACTTATTATGATGACTGCTATATATTTCCAATAAATATAAACACATATTGTTAAATCAAAGTGCAAATGCATGGGGCTAAGTGTCTAGCTCAGAGGTAAAACATTTGCCTAGTATATGAAAGGCCCTGGGTTTCATCCCCACCTCCACACACAGACACACACAAAATACAACCGACTGGAAAAAACAAAGAAGATGGATCATCTAGTTTTACATTAGGAAATAAATTTGAGATTATCCACAAATATATCTTTGGTGTTTCTATAATAATATAGATTTTGCTACCACAAAGTTCCATTATTGATCATTTAATTAAAAATTAGAGAATGCCTTGCATTAGGGTTCTGTCAAAAAATAAACCAATAAGATATGGATATGTGTAGAAAGAGACCTATTTACTTTTATTTTTATTTCTTTGGTGTCAGGTATTGAACCCAGGGGTGTTTAACCACTGAACCACATCCCCAGCCCTTTTTGTTTTGAGACAGGGTCTTGTTAAGTTGCTTAGGGCCTTACTAAGTTGCTTAGGGGCATAGGGCCTAATATACAACTTTCCTGTCTCCCAAGCTGCTGAGATTACAGGTGTGCCCCTCTGCACTAGGCAAAAGAAATCTATTATAAGGAGTTGGCTCATGCAATTATGAAGAATGACAAGTTCAAAATCTGCAGGACAGGCTGACAGACTGGAGCCTAGAGAAGATCCAATCCTGTAGTTCAGTCCCTAAGGCTGTCTGCTGGCCGAACCCCCTTCTGCTTCTGGTAGGTATGTCAGTTGTTCTCTTCAGGACTTCAACTGACTAGATGAAGCCCATTCACATTATAGAGTGTAATCTGCTTTATTCAAAGTCCATGATTTAAAAGTAAATCCCACTTAAATGTATTCTCACAGAAGTATCCAGAACAAGGTTTCACCATCTATCTAGGTACTGTTGCTCAGTCAAGTTGACACATGAAACTAACCATTACAACCTGTTATTTAGACTATCTACACACATCACTTTCACTTACACAGCTGTGATTGGAGCTATACACAGTAGAGAAAAAAACAATATGCTCAAGGTCAAGTTGACTCCTTTCATGGCTGGGACATTTCATGGTCTCCCCAATGGGCATTCCAAAGCTAACTGAGTCCAAGGGAAAAGTTTCAAGTATTCCCTTGATAGCATTAGAAGTATAGTTCTAACCTTGTTATCTATCATGTTCAAAACTTATTTTTTTAAAAACTTTTGACTGACAAAAAGTGAGGAAATAATATTTATTGGGATATAGATTTTGCTGTGTACTATCTTAGGCAATTTATATACTTTACCTATTGATTTGTGATAATTTGATAATGGAGGGCTTACAGAACTTATTTTATAGATTAAAACTAAGACTTAGATGGATAACCTTAACATAGTCTACTAGCAATTGAGACTGTCTAGACTCGAATCATGGTTTCACTATTGTTACCTGCATAATCTTACATATGACAGTTACCTCTGTGCCTCTTCAAGACCATGGGAATAATTGGATCTACTTACGGTGAAAAATAAATAAGATGCTACATATAAAACACCTAGAAAAGTGCCTGGCATGTAACTTAATGAAATTTGGCTATTAATTATTAGCTTTCCTAGGGCACATGAAAGCCCATGTTTTTTTTACTATTTCACAACACATCCCCCAAATTTTGTTATTCATAACTCACTTTCTAATCATTTGGCCCCTTTCCTATGACTTCATCTATTCCCCTCAGAAATTCTATCTTGCATTATTTATTGATTCTATTATTTCCTCATTTAAAAAACACTGTTGCCAGCTTTCTCTGGCATAGTCACAGTGGAGGTACAAAGAGTATTGAGTCCTATACCTTCCCCCAAGAGTAAGAAAGAGTAACATCAACTTATATTCAGTAAGAAAGAGAAACATCAACTGTTTTGCTATTGATGATCATTACAGAAACTCTGATTGTAAATCATATGTGCAGAGACAGATAATTTAGCCTGGGAGAATCAGAGATGGCTTCACTGAGGAGAAGACTTTAGATCTTAAATCTAAATTTAGGTCTTAATGCATAAGAGTAATATATGGAAATGCTATAATTATACTCTTTCTATTATAGTATATTTTATTCTTATAATATACTTACATATTTATACTATTATTATGATATATAATTTTTCTATTACACGATATTTTTAAGATTAGAATTGAACTGAAATTTATATTTTCACCTCCAACGATATCCAGAACAGTGTCTGCTATGCATCAAGTATTTGATGAATAAATGGGTACAGATGAGGAATAAAGTCATATTCACATGATTTTACTCTTACTGTTCTTACAGCATATGTAACTTATAGCAGTAGGACAAATAACCCGCTATTCTGTGTATCCATAAGAGCACTGAATAAGAACTCAATAGTATTTTCTTATTTCTGCTCTTTAGTTTCTTCCACATAGCAGACCCAATCGCAAATGACATACATCCTTCTGTGCCAATTCATTATAATTTAAATAGAATAACTAATGGATGAGAGCTACTGTACACATAGAACAAATTAAAATTGAAGGTATTTATTTTCATGTGTTGATTTTACTTATTTCATTTATTTTCCTCAGATTCATCTAAAACATCTTGGGCAATTGAACTAGGCAGAAAATATATAAGCATGTATCTCACTGTTATCATCAATGACAGCAGCAGTCCAAATGAATTTTATTAAAAGTAATTTAGCATTGACTGGTTAAATATACAAACTACCCATCTGAATCAGAGATATTGCCAGACTCCCTCGAATTAGAAACAAAAAATAAATGTTTGGAGATTACTTCACAAATTGGAACTGTCTTGAAAGGCAGTTCAAATGCAAAAATGAAATAAATCATCTAAATTTAAATATTTTATTACATCCATCACAGTGACAAAAGCAGCTGCATTTTTCCCTCTGATCATAATATTAGTAAACAAGCTAATTATTTTTAACAGACAGTTTGAAGAAAGGTATGCCTTTTTAGTTCTCCCTCCTTTTGCTCCAACAAAAGTGTATTTTAAAATGTTTTTTTCCTTTAATCCCACAGAAATTACACAGAAGAAAAAATATACATACACATATGTATATATACATATACAGTGTATTTCATACTTACAGGTACTTATATTTTATACTATTATTATAGTATGTACTTATACTATTATACCATAATATTTTTAAGGTTAGAATTGAATTGAGATTTATATTTGCACCAAAAATATCCAGGACAACATTTGACGTGCATCTCTCTATACATACATATTCAGATATATTCTGACTTGTACTATAATAGACATTTTCAACATGAGATGTGAACTTTCTGCCATTTTTCATGCGAAGTTGAATGTTTAATTTCCAGTTATACCCCTTTCTTGGGAAAAAGGGAGGGGTGAGATCTTTGTTATGGCTTGACTATGACAAGTCCCCTCAAAACTTCTGTGTTAATGAAGGAATAGTCAGAAGCACAATGATTAAGTTATGAGAACTATAACCTAATCCATTTGTCCCAGTTTGAATGGACTGACTGGGTGGTTACCATAAGCAGGTGGGTCACTGGGGGAATGCCCTGGAAGGGTTCATCTTCCCTGAGGCTCTTTCCCCTTCCTCTGGCTGCCACAAAGTAAGCAGCTGTCCTCCACCTCCACCCTTCCTCCATGATGTGATGTCTCACCTCTGGCCCACAGTGATAGAATCAGCTCACATGCACTGAACCTCTAAAACCAACCTCTGAGCCCCAAAGAAACTTTTTCTCCTCTAAGTTGGTCTTGTTGAATATTTTGGTCCCAGCTATGTAAAGCTGACTAACACAGTTTAGTATTTAAGAATGTAGCCTCTGGAACATTCTGGGGTCAGAGTTCACAAACTGCTATTGTCTACTGGGCTAACTCAGCTGTGGCTGGCTTTCCTATTTGTGAAATGGGAATGATGCAGGCACCTAGCTCATGGAGTGGAGCCAGGTTTGAATAGGATGAGCTGCTGGTATATAATGAGCTTGCAGTAAACACAGTTGGTCCTCCATATCTCCACATGGTCCTGCATTCATAGATTCAATCAACCACAGATCAAAAGTATTAAAGCAAAATTGCATCTGTACTTAACATGCATAGACTTTTTTCTTGTCATTATTCTTTAAACAATACAACAACTATTTACATACCATTTACATTGCATTAGGTATTATTGGTAATCTAGAGATGATTTAAAGTACACAGGACAATGTGCATAGATTATATGCAAATACTATGCCATATTGTATAAAATACTTAAGCATGCATGGATTTGGAATCTGCAGGAGTCCTGGAACCAGTTGCCCATGAATACCAAGGGATATATACTCTTACAGTAATAGAATGAACACATCTTCACTTTGATTTCAGAAAATCTATTAGGAGAATTCTTCATCTTGTAAACACCCAAGGTCTTCTATTTTTAAAGCTAGAAATATACCTGATCATGGCAGAGGTTTTCAGGAAATTCCTGCTGGGAATTCTAATCAACAATTTCTTTTATCTAAATTTTTGCTTTTGATTCACATGCCACCATATCTCATTGTCCTTGGTGTACCACAAAATGATTACTCAAATATTGACCATTGGGAAGAACTGAAAACTCAAGAAGCTCCCAGTAGCATCATCCCAAAGCAACAGTAATTAATTTTACTATTGTTTTGTTTTCTAAAGAATCTCACATAGCCACTGCATAACTATACATGTGTAGGTTTACTCTGTTTGAGGCATTACATCTACTTTGTGCTGGGGTCAAAGGTGAATGAGAACAGTCTCTGCTCTTGAGGATCTCAAGGATATGATGGGGGGTTTACTACCTGTGAACACTTTGATGAGGAAAGTGCCACAGTAGAACTCATGGCTCCATGGCAGAGGCCTTGGGGGTTAGATCCCTAGCACTGCAACAAACAAACAAACAAACAAAAATGGTCATAGTAGATAAGGTTCTGGATACCTGATATTGTCATGGAACTCTGATTTCATCCTGGACTATTTTCTCTCTCCAGCTCTCTCTAATCACATTGGTCTTTTGGCCATCATTATTATTCTTTAGAATAATAGCATGCCAAGGTCACTCCAACCTCAGAGACTTATTCTTCCTTCTGTCTGGGCTTTTTTTCCCTCTGAAGTTCAGAATGTTGATTTCTCTTCATCATTTAGGTCTCAGCTCAAGAATGTCTCTCCAGAGAAAGCATCCAGACTAACTGGTCTAAAGTAGCCTACTTCATTACTTTATGCTTGCTGATCTAATGAAGTCACAAAAATTTAATTGTCCAAACAACATGAATTTATAATTTTACTTATAAATTATAAATATAATCTTACATAATATAGTTCTGTAAGTCAGAAGGCTGACATTGGTCTCACTGGCTTAGCTGCAAGGCATCAGCAGGTCTGTGTTTCTTTCTAGATGATCTTGGGGAACATCCATTTCCTTGTCTTTCCAGTTTGCAGGACACCTCATTATTTGGCTTGAGGTCCTTTTCCTCCATCATCAAATCCAGTAATATTGCATCGTCTGCCTCTGCTTCTCTACTTCTACCAATATTCCTTCTTTCACTCTCCCTCTCTCTCTCTCTCTCTCCCTCTCTCTCTCTCTCTCTCTCTCTCACACACACACACACACACACACTCTGAACAGAATTAGGGAAATTTCCACATAATACTCCCAAATCAAGTATCTTAAGCACATGTGCAAAAATCCTTTATGCCATGTGTTATGGTTTGGATAGAAAGTGTCCCCCAAAAGCTCCTGTGTTAATGCAGGAATGTTCTGCGGTGAAATGATTGAAGTATAAGAGCTGTAACCTACTCAGTTCACCCTAATTTGAATTGATTAACTGGATAGTCCTGTGGGCAGGTGGAGTGTGACTGGAGGAGGTGGGTCACCAAGGGGGTGTGCGCCCTCTGTGATTGTATCTTGTCCCCTTGGTTCCTTCCTCACTCTTTTTGCTTCCTGGCCACCAAGTGCTAAGCAGCTTTCCTCTACTGTGCCCTTTGGCCATGACAATCCTCCTCATCTCAGGTCCAGAAAGATGGAACCAGCTCACCATGACTAAACCTCTTAAATCATGAGCCAAAGTCGCAGGTCTCCAGGATTAGGTTGTGCCCATTTGGAAGTTCTTCACCCTGTTGACCACATATAATCTTCCCCACCCAAGTCTCTACTACATTGCCTTTTTGTTTCTTATTTTTATAGCAGTATATGAAATTCTGTTGTTTACCTTATTTGCTAATCATTTAATAATAATTATTATTATGTATTTTTACATGAAAAGGCCCCTGTTACTAGTCAGTTTTTTGTTTCTACAACAAAATACCTTGGGCAGGCTAACTTTGTAATGAAAAGGCATTTTCTTAGCTTTCAGTGCTGGAGTTTCCAATTCCAACATCAAGTGGTTGGACAGGCATTGGTTCCGTCTCTGGTAGAGAAGATTCAGCATCACACTGTGGCAGGAGCACACAAATGAGGAAGATCACACCTGAAAACAGGAAGCCAGAGAGCAACTCAGGGGTCAGACTCAGGCCTTTATGACTCATTCTCTTGAGAACTCACTCCAGAACACCAGTGTTCCTTTCCAAGGGCAGCTCCCGCCATGACCTAAGGACCTCCCAGTTGGCCTCATCATTTAGAAGTTCTATCAGCTCCCTTATTGCCACACTGGGGACAAAATTCCCAAAATATGAACCTTTAGGGGACACTAAAACCGTAGCACCACGTTTACCCTGCACTATTCCATAATCTTGAGAGTAAGAACTTGACCTACCTTGATCACATCAGCATCTCTAGCCCCTGGAGCAATACTTGGCACGTAACAGGCATTCGATAAACTCTTGTTAAATGGATAAACTCGGCTTTGGTGATTGATGAAAGCTTCCAAGAGGACATGATGCCAAAATTGAGATTGTTTGATGAAAGTCAGAGGGCGGACTTTTCAGCATGTACAAGGGCAAGCAAGGTTATCATGGAATGACACCATGCTGATGCTCCTGAGTGCTCAGGCATTGTCTCTTAAGACTGCCCCTCATGTCCAATGCCAGTCACAAACTCTAGGTTATTTTAATTGTGCCTCTGATCAAATAGACAACCAACGATTGATCAGTGTTCCCATGAGCCCTTCTCTGGTTCAGCTAATTTGCTGCAGCAACCCACAGAACTCAGGGAAGCATTTCCTTATGCCACTTACTTAAGCTTACTTTTCTCACCTCCCTCACAGTACTGGCAATTGAACCCAGGACACCTCTACCACTGAGTTACATCCCCAGTCCTTTTAGTTTTTATTTTATTTTGAGGATCTAAGTTGCTGAGGTTGGCCTCAAACTTGCGATCCTAGTTGCTGAGGTTATAGTACTATGCCATCACACCTGGTTTTCCTAGTAGTTATTATAAAAGCTATTACAAAGGATGCCCATGAAGAGACACAAAGGGTGAGGTTATGTGGAAAGAGGTGAGGAGCTTCCATGCCCTCTCTGTGTGCATAATGATTCAGGAACCTCTCCAGAATGCTCTTGGTATTCTGTCCTTTTTTTTTATGGAAGCTTCATGACATAGGAATAATTTATTGAATCACTGACCACTGGTGATTGACTTAAACTTCAACCCTCCTCCCATTCCTGGAGGTTGGGGAATGGGGCTGGGAATCCCAACCCTCTAATTCTGCTTTAGTCTTTGGGGTGAGCAGAGGTCCAGCCCTAGTCTAAATTTAAGGAAGTGCTGACAGCCTTCAGCCAACTCATTAGCATATAAGACATTTACTACTTTGGATATTCCAAATATTTGAGGAGTTAGATTCCAGGAAAGGAGGCAAAATCAAATATATATTTCACAATATCACAAGAAACATATTTAGCTGCCTTCTTAAGATCAAAATTTTGAAATCTTAAAGAGAACACGTTTTATAAAGTCCACTGGTCTAATGAAAAAACTGAAATACTCAATTTTATAAGTATGAGGCTGGCAATGTGGCAATATTTGAACAATACTTTTCTCACTTGCTCCAAATGTATAATAGTATAAACAAAACAAAAAGCCTTTCCATTTGAATATAGCTGACACCTAAGCAATAAGAGAGAGCAAGAGAGTCAAAGATGACATCCAAGTTTCAAGTGTGGTTGACATGGAGGAGGAGGGTTTGAAAACAGAAAAGAGGGATGGCAGCAGGAATCCGTGTCAATGTCACTGACAGGTCCGTGACATTGGGAGGTGATGTGTTTGGTTTTAAACATTTAATTTCATGCTCCCTTCTCACTTCTTCCCAGATTCCATTCAGAACATATAATGCACAAACACAGATGTTAAATTTGGGAAGTTATGAACTCACTTCCTAATTGAAAGTTTTCATAAGAAAAACGTAATTAGCTAGTGTGATTCTGGAAAAAGCAAAACAAGACACCAATGAACAAATAAGGTCATGATATTTGATAAATTGCTACATGCTTCTCCTTTTCTTTTTTCTCTCATTTCTGTGGTGACACATTTTGAAAAATGTAATGAAATACATAAAAATATAAATGTTAGTATTTATAAATTGTTTTACTTTTCAGTTTAAAAGAAATTTATTTCCAAATAGTAGTTTATATGCTGGGCATGGTGGCACACACCTGTAATCCTAGCAACCTGAGAGGCTGAGGCAGGAGCATCACAAGTTCAAGGCCAGCCTCAGCAATGTAGTGAAATCTTATCTCAAACTAAAAATATTTTTTAAAAAAGAGCTTAGAGTATAACTCAGCAGTTACTGAGCTAACTCCCCAGTACCACTATAGCAATAATAACAATAATAATTTATAGAAAACACTGTTTATGTAATCCTATATCTGACAAAAAGTAATCACAACAGTCTAATTTATTATTGATGCCTAAGACTGTCTCTCTCTCTCTCTCTTTTTTTTTTTTTGGTACCAGAGATTGAACTCATGGGTACTCGACCACTGACCCACATCCCCAGCCCTATTTTGTGTTTTATGTAGAGACAGGGTCTCACTGATTTACTTAGTGCCTTGCCTTTGCTGAGGCTGGTTTTGAACTCACGATTCTCCTGTCTCAGCCTCCCAAAGTGCTGGAATTACAGGCGTGCATCACCGCGTCCAGCTTAAGACTGTCTTTAATTAACCATGATTAGTGCATCTTAGGGAATTCACTGTGGTGAAGAAGTTCAGCTACTCTGATATAAGCACAAAGCAATTTACAGCATTAAGGAAACCTGCTTGTATGATGAGGCCTACATGAATTACAGATAGTCTTACAGAAACAGAAGGAATTTGATAAACAGCCAATATCAAATGCTGACAAAGAAGCAGAGCAACAGGAACTCCTGTTCATTGCTGGTATGACTACAAAATGGCACAGCTAGTTTGGAGGACAATGTGGCAGTTTCTTACAGATCTTAGACACAGCCTTATCATAAAATATAATGATCATGCTTCTAGGTATATAATAATTAAGCTGAAAACTTACATCTACATAAAAGCCTGCATTTGAATGCTTATAGTGGCACTATTCATAACTGCCCCAAACTGGAAGCAATCAAGATGTGTTTCAATGAGTGAAAGAATAAACAAACTGTGGCATATTGATACAGTGGGACATTATTCAGCAATAAAAAGAAATGAACTATCAAATCATGAATTAAAAATAAACATGAAAGAACTTTAAATCCATATTGCCAAGTTAAAGAAGTCAGTCAGGAAAGACTACATATTGATGATTCCAACTACATAACAGTCTAGAAAAGACATAATTATACAGAGAATAAAAGATCAGTGGTTGCCAGGGGTTTGGAGGCAGGGAAAAAAAAAGAATAAGTAGGCACAGGTGGATGTTAAAATGTAAAATGATACTTTAATGGAACTGTACAACACAAAGTGAACTTAGTGTAAACTATGGGCTTTAGTTAATAATATATATAAACATTGATTCATTAAATATGACAAATATATGACCCCAAAGCAAGATGTTAATAGGGAAAATTGTATGTGTAGGGATGAAGGCATTAACGAAGGCATTAACGACGAAGGAAGGAACTCTCTGCAAACTTTTTCTGAAAATCTGAAACTTTTAAAAATAAATGTTTATTTTTACCAGAAGGAAGAAAAAAGGAAAGAAGTTTATTTTTAATAAAGTCTATTTTTAAAGTCTATTTCTGTTAGAAGGAAAGAAAGAAGGGGAAAAAATACGACTCTGACATTACCAAACTATAGTAGGGCCAGCATCCATCTGCATTCCAGAAAATTTTACCCAGAGTTAAAGTCATGCAACCAGTTCCTGCAGGATGATCCAATTTATGTCTGTTGTTCAGGTGTAATTATTAACCAAGCATCCCTCTGTTCTCAACAGCATTCCATTTGTTTTGATGAGTTACGTGATCACTATAGTTAGAAAAAGGAAGTAATATCTTTTTAACATCTGTCTTTGAATGTAAGAAACTGGACTATTCCTGTATTTAGGGTCTGATTTCAGCCCCACAGTGCTCCCATGAGGAAGATTTTGTTGTACCCAATTTGCAGGTAAGAAAACTGAAGCTCAGAAAGAATGTGTTCTTCACTCAAGACTGTACAATTCAACGTGGGCAGAGCCTACCCTTAAATCTTGATTTCTATGACTCCAAAGGTCTAGAAGTATGTTTTTCCGACCAATCTGTGAACACTGGATGAGAGTACATGTTCTAAAGCTTATCATTAGTCTAAGTGGTAGAGATTCCCATCTCCCCATTTCTCCTGCATGGTCTACTCCAGCTACCAAAGGAAAATAGAATTTCACTTTATCTGAGTATATTGGCAAATTGGTTCTCCAGGAAGAGTGAGAAAGGAAAACAAAATCCCTAGTTTGTAGCGATTTGCCGATTTCCAGGGAGCAAATATTTTGACCATGGTCAGTCTCAAGCTATTAAGGTGATGTTTCTAAACTGCAGGTTGGGGCAAGAAACACATAATTGACTTGTTTTAGTTGGTTCCCAGTACACCTTTGGTTCTGGCCCTTTGATTTTGATAACATCAAGTTCAAATACCTGCTTTGTTTTCCTACATCTCCTTTATTCTCTCATCCAATTCTGCTGCCCAATACTCCTAGCTAGTCAATATCCTTAGTTTCCAGCATTAGCCTGGTCTATGCCAGAGACATGGGACAAATGAATTCTATGGAAAGCAAGATGTATGGCCAAGGGGGTCTGCAAAACAGGATGTTAGACTCAGCAGGATCAGACAGGTTTAAACACATCTTGAACACCATCTTGACGGCATTTGCCCTCTAATTTCATCTCCATCTTCTTGTAGTGCATTTCTGTAGTAACTCTCCCATCCTCTAGTGCCATGCCAGTTTACAATTTCTATGGCAACCCTGGGAATGGGCCACATATGGTCAATTTTGTAGATGAGGGGGAATGAATTTCTTAGAGACAAAGTGGCACCTTCTTCTTCCCACTGGTCCCTCCCCACCCTATAGATCTCTAAACATACTCTTTTTGTTCACTCAGAGGAGAAAGCGATTTGAGAATGGAGACTCCCATTTTCCCCTTTACTGGACATTGAATAAATCTTTGATTGTTCTCTGCTGTGATTTTTTGGTCTGTTCCAGGGAAGAAGAACCTAAGATTTGGGGGAATATTATTAGTTAAAAAACGTATCACTCATATCTCTCTTCTAAATGATACTGCAAGACAATACTTAATTTTAGTAATGGTGACATTATTATGTTATATTATCCAAAGTATTTTAGTATGCTGTTGTCGGAAAAGCCTAAGACTGTAGAGAAAACTATATTACTAACCATGCCATTAATATACCAAATGGTCTTGAGCAAGTTGCTTAGCTTCTCCAAGCCTTGGTTTACTCATTTGTAAAATGAAGGTAGTGGCATTCGTGATTCCGGAGAATACTGTTCATTTCTTAAACTCCATTATTCTAGAAGAAATATACTTTCTATAAACATAAATCTTAAAACCTATTCTCATTCTTAAAAGTTTATGTCATTTGATTTTGAAACAAGTTAGCTTCATCGTGTTTTATTTTATATTTACCCTTTTCTAATATTTCATATTAAGAGTAATTCTGGCCAAGTACAATGGCACATGTTATAATCCCAACAACTCATGGGGACTGAGGCAGAAAGGTTGCAAGTTCAAGGCCAGCCTGCCTCAGAAATTTAGTGAGACCCTGTCTCAAAATAAAAAACAGAAAGGACTGGAAATATAGCTCAATGGTAGAGTATCCTTGTGTTCAATCCCCAGTACTATACACAGAAATTATTCTGTTCACTATCAGCTTTCATTCTCAGTTCCTCTGAAAGATCAACTTCATGCCTTGCCAAAAGATAAAACAATATATAAGTACTTTAATGAGTGGTTAAAATGAAAATTAAAATAATAATTTTAACTAATTTTGTAAAAGTGATCATGTCAAGGAATTACAAGCACACAAAAGGTGCCTGATCAGAAAACTTAAAATGAAAGTTTGTGACTCTTGAATATTTTTAACATGCTTCTAATGAAGCATTTTCTGTTTGACTATATCTTTAAGGTCTAAAGAGAGCAACTAGAGGGAAAAAATGATTTAAGAAACTATTTAGTTCATGTGCAGCTTCATAGGAATAAGATAATGTGATGAGATTAAGCTCTATATTCAATAAAAAAGTTCAACTGTATTCTTAAACAAAATGACACTGATTTTTTATGATTAAAACCCACAATTCTCCCCTTTATATCTTTCTTTCTGAATATTCCAATTTAGTATTCTCTTTCTCTCTAAACTCCAAATCTAGCTCCAATCTTTTCAGAATCTCATGCTCATTTTCTCCTGCCCCCATTAGTTTAGTGGGGAGGCGATAGCAAGGGGCCGTGTGTAATCCTTTCTGCATGGCTTGGCTTGGCATTCTGGAATTCACACTTTCACAAATAGGGACAAACAGAACAGCTCAAGCTGATATTAGATGCAAATTTTCAGCCTGTTTTCTCAGCATGATAGATAATAAAATCGAGGAACTACAGGTTGTGAGTGAATTTAGAGGTCATCTATTTCCCTGTAACTGATGGTGTGGTTGGGGACTCGCATCATCAGCTTGTTCGAAATGTAGAACATGGAGCTTCATCTTAGACCTGCTGAATCAGATGATACATTTTATCAAGATCTCCTTAGTGATTTGCTTACCTGCAATACACCACTTCCAACCAAGTGACAACCCTGCCTATACTGTAGTACATGCAGTTACAGAATTTCCTGCCTTACCAGGCAGCTCAATCTAATTCCTTCTTCCTCCAAAACATCCTATCCAATATTGAGATTCATTTGGGAACGTTGCTTTACTGATAACTCTCTCTGGCTCAGATGAATCATTCAATATCCAAATGTATTAGTCCACAATTTGTAACCAAACTTCCATCCTCATTTGTAATCTTCTCTCTTTGGTGCCTCCAACAAAATTGATCTGCCTGTATTGCATAATAACCTTAGCAGTTAATTCTTTCAGTAACCTGGTTCACAACTTTCTTCCTCTCTGGAAGTCTCTTTCTTATCTTTCTGCTCATGTTGATTCTATTCATTTATGATACCCTCCACCTCCTGCTTTGCCAGTTGGCATAACATGCTTGCACTATTTTGATTGATTTTATTATTTAGGTCAAAGATGGTTGCCTCTAAAAGTTAAGTTTGTAAATCACAATTCCCAAGAGGAGGTGTCATGTCATGTTAGGAAGGTGTGACTATGAGGAAGTACCACATTCAGGAGGCAGAGAAAGAGGGAAAATTCATAGTCAGGAGCCTTTATTATGGTTTCTGTGAGAAGGAACAGGCAAGGCAAACTGAGCATACTTAGGATTGACAAGTTTAAATAATTTTGGTGGGCTCTGGGGTATAGAAGATATCCTACTTGTATAGTACCTGAATCCAGGATAAAGTAGTCCCAAGGCAAGTGGATGGTCACCTGGAGTGTGCAAGTCTAATAAAGAAAGTAGAAGTATCAGCTCTGGGTTGGTTGGTTTGCATTTGGAAGGAACACTCAGGCCAAGTGATTTGCTCTCTCTACGAATTGAGTAGCCATAGGAGGGGCAATCCCTGTAGGGTCAGCCAAAGTTCCAGATGTCAAAGCATCAAAGTACAGAAAATAAAAGACATGGATAATACACTCCCTAAGAAACTTAGGAGTCTCTTTGCCATAGTCTGTGGCAGGAGCATTTGTCTTTGTGCTTTCTGTGGGAGGCTGAGAAGGAAAGTTGACCATTCAATCATTCTGCAGGGGTACCTCTAGTTTATATTCTCAATGATAACAATGCCCCAGGGTATGACGAGCACAAAGGAAGATTAATGGGGGAAGCTGAAGCTACCAATAGAAAGCCCATTTCCAAGCATCTCTCCTTTTCTTCTATAGTAAAGCTAGAGATGCTTTCTAGAGATTGTATCCAGGCTTTAATTCATCAACCAAAATGTCTGAAAATGATAAAACTGGTAGGCTCCTGCTAGACAGTCACATGGATGGCTATGAGTTCAACATGCAGGTCATCCCTTTTGAGGTTCCAATGATGCCAAATTCCTGATTTTTCTGGGAAAAAGTCAAAGTGCCTCAGCAGCCTGGTTTACGTCCTTACAAAAGCTTGACGAGATTTGCTGATTTGTAGTGGAGCACAGTATGTGTGTACACATTCACAGGTACACACACATGCTTATACACACATGGATCATGCACACTCTGAAGAGCAGACAGAAGTACTCTTGACTAGATCCCGGTCAGGATGTTTGAAATAAACACAATTATCTTTCCTTTCCCTTCAGTCCACTGGAAGAACCACATTGTTCCAGTTAATAACAGTATACTGGGGCTGTAGAACTGAAATACAAGAAATCCATTTTACCTACCTGTTTTGCCTATATGTTTAAATTCTGGGCTCTCTCCTGCAGGAAACACTGGAAAACTTTTTAGCCAATAGGATGGTAGGGATATTGTAATATAAGGGAATGTGGCAAATATTGCTTATGTTCTTATTCAGCTAAGAATCATAGGCAGTATCTTAGACATGTGAAAAAGGACAGGCATGGATTATTCAAAATAACAAGTCATTCAGAATCTGTTTTTATAATACAATATTGCTGCTCCAAACTCATGTCTTGCTACATAACTCAGTGGTACAGCACTTGCTTAGCTTGTGTGAATTCCTGGGTTTAATCCTCAGCACTGAAAAAAAAGTGTAAATCCATATCTTGCTTCTGGTGATTCCTGACTGCCCTTTCAAACACTAGTGAGTTGCTGGGAAGCTGATTGAAAGCTCTGTGTTTCTAGAAATTTCTCTCACCAATGGTGATGAGGTGTAGGTGACTGGCCATTTCATTGAGCAAGTTATGATAACCTCCCCAGTTATCACTATGTGGAGGTATTTTCTCTTGGCTTGTCAGATTCTTAAACGTCTTATATGAAGAGGAGGCTGAAGGCATAGACCTGATAGAATTCTAGGTGCAAATGGTAGGAAAAGCTGAAGGATCATACTATTCAACATGCACTAGTTTCTCTACTCAACTTTCTTTTCCTTCTGTGGTGTTGGGGATTGAACCCACGTTCTGACACATGCTAGGTAAGTGCTCTACCACTGAGCTACATCCCTAGCCTTTTTTAATATTTCTATTTTTGAGACAGGGTCTCATACGTTGCTCAGTTTCCGAGACTGACCTAGAACTTGAGATCCTCCTGCCTCAGCCTCCCTAGTAGCTGGGATTACAGGCATGTACTCCATACACTGTTCAGAAGTGTTTACCCTTCCCAGGCATTGGTCATCTAGTCCTCTTCCTTAGAAAGTAAACTTCTCAGCTTCCCTGACAATGATAGAGAGAGGGCCTGACTGCATGAGTTAGAGAAGACCAAAATGTTAACTATTCCCTGGACCAAAGGCAACAATTTTGTATATTTTATACATGTTTTCCTTGATTTCTTAAAAAAGTGTATTTTTGTTTCATGTATACACAAGGCATTAAGTTCTTGTTTAATTTCTTATTTTTCTCATTCAGCATCATGTTTTTAATGTATAACCATGTTACTCTGTCTACATATCATGATTTATATATTTTTTATTCCTTTGGCTGTGGTTGTATTGATTGGAATTCCATACAATTATTCTTTCTTAGAACATGTGCAATTCATCTTTACAACTCCCATTTAGATTTTTCAAAATGGGTCAAGAACTTGAAAGTGTCTCAACAAATTGAATGCAAAAATCTCCCAGATTTTTGTCACTTCACGCCAATTTTTTTCAGCTACCTTACCCACATCTAGTTCAATAACTTTTTTATTCATTTTTATATTCCTTTAATGAACATTCATAGCTTTTTATTAGCAAGGATAATTTGATTTTATGTTTGTTAGAATAAATTCTGGCAAAATTTGATTTAGATAAATCATTGCAAGAGCAAGTACAGTTAACCTAATCCAGTTTGATGGTAAACACTTCAAACTCTTTTTTTTTTAAATTTATTTATTCTAATTAGGTATACATGACAGCAGAATGCATTTTGATTCATCGTACACAAATGAAGCACAAGTTTTCATTTCTCTCGTTGTACATGATGTAGAGTAGCACCATAACATGTCAAAATCTTGATAGTCATACAACTCAGTTGGAGAGAGGCCTGTACCTGCACATCAGAGAGCAGCAAGTACTAAGCAGGTTGTGGGCATCAGCGGGAATATTTTCCACATGATTGTGAGCCTTAGGTGATCCAGAGAGTCATGAACTCCTACCATAGTTCTTATTTACTTGCTTGTTTCTGAAACACCTTATTAACCTGACTCTTCTTGTCTGATGCATTTTAGGTCCTAGTGTGCCTAAATAAGAGTAACTCCTCAACAGGTCAGGATGGAAAAGAGTTCAAAGCAGGTCTCTGGAGAGCTGTTTGGGAAATACTAGGTAATATTGCCAGATACGTTTATTCCAAATCAGTATCCAAGGTCTGTCAATTCAAATGGCCTCTCTTATCTAATATTTAAAATAAGTTCATGATAAAAGAACCAAAAAGCAAATAACACAAGGCTTTAGGTTGTTTACGATCACTTACCACCTAGGCAGATTCATCTTCCCAGTCTGTATGTCACTCAGGTCCATCCTCATGCTCTTCCAGAAAATCATCCTTCAATGACACAAGAATTTTTCACTCGAGAAATGTAAAATACTGTGTGAATGTTATCTCATTCTCTCGTCAAAATGTCCGTGAGAAGGAAAAATGACAGATGGATGCTGGACTTTACAAGGAAGAAACTGAAGATGAGAGAGGAAATTGGCTAATTTAAGACCACAGCACAGAGGCAATAGGAGTTGTTATGGTTTAGATATTAGGTGTCCCTCAAAAGCTCATGTGTGAGACAATATAAGAACATTCAGAGGTGAAATGACTGTGCATGAGAGTTTTGACCCAATCAGCGAATTAATCCCCTGATGGCATTAACTGTGTAGTGACTGAAGGTAGGTGGGGTGTGGTTGGAGGAGGTGGATCATTGGGAGTGTGCCTTTGGGGTATACATTTTGTACCTGGTGAGGGGAGTCTCTCTTTCTGCTTCCTGAGAATCACGTGAGTGCTTCCCTCTGCCACACTCTTCTGTCATTATGTTGTGACTCACTTCAAGTCCCGAGGAATGAAACTGGCTGCCTATGGACTGAGACCTCTAAAACCACGAGCCCCCAAGTAAACTTTCCTCCTATAAAACTGTTCGTGTCGGGTCTTTTAGTCACAGCAGTGAAAAAGCTGACTAAAACAAGAGTTGACTGGCAGGAATATGGTGCACTGTCTTTTGGTTTTTGTTTTTTTTTAAGAATTTTAGTAACTCGGTTTTTTAAATTAAAGTTATAGAGACTTTAATTCAATCCATTGGTCTTAAAATTGTCAGAAACTTGTATTTAGGAGCATGTGCAGCCAGGTGTGGTGGCACACGCCTGTAATCCTAGCAGCTCAGGAGGCTGAGGCAAGAGGATTACAAGTTCAAAGACAGCCTCAGCAAATTAGCAAGGCCCTCAGTGAGATTCTGTCTCCAAATGAAATATAAAAAAAGGTCTGGGTATGAGGCTCGGTGGTTGAACGTCCCTGAGTTCAAACCCCAGTACCAAAAAAAAAAAAAGAGTACACATAAAGAGTCATTTCTATGAATCTAATTGTGATGCTTCTAGAGAAAAATCAAGATAATAACTGCTTATGGAGAAATACATGGCCAAATATCTGATAAAATTTAAGCAACTGACAAAAAAATTTAGTTATTTTCCTTGAACACAGCATTTTAAGTTAACCAGAATCAACTAACAACATCATACCAGGGCTATCAGACATTTATAAATTTCATTTACTCTCTAAAATATTCACATCATCACCATATCCATGCCAATGTAACTTTTAAAAGATTTATAATTACTATATTATTTGACAACGTTCTTATAGAACTTGACGTAGCAAATTAGCCTGATTCGCCTAATATCTTCTTTTTTTCATATATTATTTATTTTTTAAATTTGTTCCAATTAGTTATACATGACAGTAGAATGCATTTTGACACATTATCCATAAATGTTCTGGTTGTACGTGATGTAGGATCACACGGGTCATGTAGTTATATATGCACATAGGGTATTAATGTCCAATTCATTCTACTTTCCTTCCTACCCCCATACTCCTTCCTCTAATATCTTCTGTTTGAAAATTAACCTCTGAGAAGTTCTGGGATTCTCTGGAATGTCCTAAATTCACTTTCAGTTCAAGATAACTAAGCTATGACATTGTTCCTGGGAATGCCTGCCAAAGACTTAGTAACAGGTATAAAACATGATTGACAGAGAATCAATGATCACTGTGAAATAATATTCATTCCAAGATTGTAACAGTAAGATACAGTGCACTTTCGGTGGAAATCCTCTTTCCATTTTACTTACAAAAAGCAAAGGGAACATAAGTGCATGGAGAAACTCAAGCATGTTGGTGACATCAGTGTCACAATTCTTATTTTAGCCTAGCACCAATAAAATAAGAGAAGTTGATCTAATCAATGTTGAATCCTCCTTCTCTCCTCAGGTAAAAGGGATATTACTATCTGACTGTTTTTAATTGATGATTGAAAATCAGATGTGGTATGATAAGCTCAAAGGAATAAAGGGAGAAGTAGCATGTGGCAAGGCTTATGATGTTCTTCTGGCACTCCAGAATAACTCTTGGCATATGTAACCTTTACCTGCCAATGATGAGCTAGCAAAAAAGCCAGCTGAAAAGGGCACTGGAATTTATATTCCAAAGAAAAGAAAACATAACCTAAAAATAATCGTCCTCCCATTTCCAAGAAATTTTTATTAAGTTTTACATCTACATCAGGTCTGGAAGAAAATCTGTTTGCGTCAAAGAGGAAGTCAATATTTATATTTTTGGCTTATTTGAAACTAAATTGAAATAAAATTAAATAAAAACCAAATCTATTTTCACATGTGGCAGGGCCTTGATTTGCCTCTAGGCCGTGTTTATCTTAAGATCCATTTGTCTCTTGGGATAACCAAAGAACTAGTATCCACAGCTCCCAAGAGTCTACTGATAGACAAGTCTGTGAACCTTCTGCTTAGAAGAGGGGGCTCCTCATTCTAAGAGAAGACTAAAGGCAAAGTGCTTCTGTTTGGTTAGAAAATGGGACAGGGTGTGAGAGGAAGGAATCTCCCTGCAATGCAGGATCAGAGGCAGCCTGAAACAGGCTGGTTGGAAGCAGAGCCACCATCTAATATGGCAATGACGTGTCATCAGGGAAGACACCGGTGTTCACCATGATGAAAATGCAAGATTTTAATATCATTGCAGGACAAATAGAATTGTCCTATAGTTATAATTTCACATTTTGTACTGTGCATTGCTATATTTCACATTTTTGATAGATGCATTTTGTTTTCCCTTTAAGACAAAAACACACAAACCCTCTCTGTGAAAGGCTAGATTGTAAATACTTTCGGCTTTGGATGTCATATAGGTCTCTGTAGGATGTTATTATTTTTTGTTCTTGTTGCTTTTATACCGTTTTAAACTATAAAACCATTTCTAGCCCAGTGGTCAAAGAAAAACAGTCTTGGGTCAGCACTTGCTCTAAGACATTAGGCCGTGTGTTGGTATTTGGGGAGCATGCTGTGATGGGAGTGGGGCAGGCAGGGGGTGGGGGTGGCTTGTTCTTCCATCCTTCCACCTCACCTCCTCCCCTGTGCCACATTGGCTGCTGTGGGTCAGATTGTCACGTTCTCTCACCAGTCTTGCTGGTCAGTTCTGCTACTTGGTGCTACAATTAGAGAAGGAATAAGTAAGTAATTCTGCCTCACTCCAGGGGTCTTGGTCGCAGTGCTGTTCTCGGTGTTCCAGAACATGATGCTAGAGTTGGAGAGATGAAGGACACTTTCTCCATTTCAGGTAACTATGTGTATATGTACACCAAACAGTGGCTCTTGATCAGTAAGCTGACTGGCCTAGAGAAATAGTGGGGAAGAACGTAGGGCCCTAAGTGGGCATCGGTGCTCAGTGCTGGCTGGGTGTGCAGCAGTAGAAGCCCGAGGCTGTGTGCATTGTGCTAAAAATTGAAACAGAAAAAGAACATTGTGACAGGTGCCATGTGGGAACAGGCAGGACTGTGTTTGCAATTACCCGTGAGACACCACCTGGAGGGAAAAAAGCAGCAGATACATGGTAGAGAGCACAAACCAAGCCAAAGCAATACTGTTTCCTACAGTCGGTGTTAAAATGGGAAAATCTAAAGGCTTGAAGATGGTCTGGAGAAACACAGCTCCCATGGATTTGTCAGTTTGGTCCTGGTGTTGTTTTCCTCTTATTTAAATCAAAGTGACAGTTTTTAATGAAGAGAATAGTGCTATGTGATCAGGAAACCAATGTGCCAGTTCTAGTCAGGCTATACAATAGCTGAGTGACCTTGGGAAACTCCCTGAATTCTCTTGGTCTCAGGTTGTTCTTCTATATACCAAGAGTTAAAGCAAAAGATGTCCGAAGTCAATGTTGCTTTAAATGTGTCATCAAATAACAGTAAAGTTGTTAATGATCTAACTCTTCATAGAGTCACCTAGTACATTAGAAACATGGAGCTAAGTAACAAGATTCTGAAGGAAAATGAGTCTTTGCCCTCAAAAATTTTGATAAAAATAAACCAACAATCACAGCACAAGCTATTAAGAATCTGGGTTGCTGTGAGATTGCAGAGGATGGACACTTCCATAAAAATCAGAGCCTGGACCACACAGCTCGGGTGCTAGCACTGCTTTGGGCATCAAGAACTGGAGAAGGAGGGAAAATGAAAGTGGTACATTGACAATCCAACACAGCTGATATTTCAGCCACACTAGACCTCCCCTGCCAACATGTGGAAACCTCTCTGCTTCAGGACAGTCTATAAGGGATGGGGAGGAAGGAACAGGAGATTAACTATCTTTCATTGATCACAGTTCATATTGTAGAAGGAATTTCTTCCCTTACATATGTATGTGGCCCTAGTGGGGAAGCCAGGGCCTAGGTCCCACAGCTGTGTGTCACCTGATATCAGGAGTGCTGGGAGAGCTGGACCTTGGGAGTCACAGGCACCAAGGACTTTACAGTGCCATCATGGTGGGTTTGATGGAGCCAGGCCAGAGTGTAGCCCTCAACTGGGAAAGGCTGATAAAGGTGGGAGGATTAGGAGTGGTGGCAACGATTAGGTGGGGACTATTCACTGAGCAAGTGACCAAGGAACGGAAGGCAGAATTCCAGCGAATCTGGGGAGTTCCCAAAATGCAGGACAAAGTAAATTAAAGCAGAGTTGAAAAGTCTTGGGCTGGGGATATAGCTCAGCTGGTAAAGTGCTTGTTTCCCATGCACAAGGCCTCAGGTTCAATCCCCAGCACCACCAAAAAAAAGAAAAAAAGAATGAAAAGGCTGCCCAGGGAGGTGATGCTTGAATTGTTGCTGGAAGAAAAGAAGCAATTTCCAGAGGGACAAGCTGGGGGTGGTGGATGAGAGGTAGTAGGAACAGAAAGGAAGGTGGCAACAAGCAATTTTCAACCAAAGAGAATAGCATTTGCAAAGGCCCAGGGCATGAAAGATGGTCAGTCTAGTGAACCGACTGGCTGGGGATTTGTGGAGCATGAGCAAAGAGGTCTCTTCATTCTGAACTGACATTCCATCATCTCCAATTACCACCTGCTGAATCTACACAATGGGAAAGAATTGGTATACACTAATGTGATGATGGAGAGATAACTAATCATCATTTATTTATTCATTAAAAATATTTGGTTTTGCTACTATGTATAATATATGTCATTTT